>CM062603.1:34890770-35574278 GCA_031470985.1 Agastache rugosa | reverse complement strand
GACATTTATAACAAGATGAACCATAATCTACAATTAAATAATGGTGATGACATATATTCTTTCTCAATCACTTATAATCGGCATATCAGTGTAAGGCTCACGACATGGCCGAATCGGCCTACTGTAGAAATGCGCACGATTACCACAGTGTACACAGACCCCACCTTGCGTGAAACCGACCGTCTTTCCGAAATAGATGGTAACATACTTAAACATTTTTGCAACCATTTGCCAAGGGGCATCAAAACTTTGTAAAACATACGATATCATGCTTTTCACATATTTTAGTTTAGAAAGCCCACCCGATAAACTTAAGCTTTAAACTTTAAGCTCTAACGCTTGTAGCCCTTTTACTTCACGTTTCTCAAGCTCCCGCTTCCGCTTGCTCCTTTAATCGAAACGGAATAACGATTTTAGAACGAGAGCTTTTATCGACTAACGACTTCGATATCCTTAACGAAATTCTATTCGAATTTCTACTTCGCAACTTGATGAAATTCGAGAATTCCTATCTTAACTTTTCAAACGTTCTTAATCTATCTTAATCTATCTAAATTCCTCATTAAGCATCAATATTAATAAATTCTCATACAACATTAATATTTATAAACTACTATTCATCACAACTGACTAAATCAATTTTAATCCGTCTAATGGATCTCGAGAAAATTCTCAATTAAATTCTATACCTTTATTTAATTATAACAAACATAATTATACTTTAAATACACACATTAACTCAATTAAACATATAAATTCCCAAATCGGGAAAATCAACCATAAAATAGAAAAATCTTTATTTCTTTGAATTAAACTTCCATAAAATTATATAACACTTAATTTTTATTAAGAAGTTCATAAATGCAATTAATTTCTTAATTAAAATTTTATTAATATTTTATTTATTTATTTTAAATTTTCGGTTATATTAAAATTAATATTTCTTTAATTATTTTCTCTTCTTTTTAATTTCTAACATACTTAATTATCATCTTAAGCTCATTTCTTCATTTAATTTCATTCAATTAAGTATTAATTCTTCAACCCTAATTTAAGAACCCTAATTCGATTTTCCTAGGGTAATTCTAGGGTTAATCAAGCTCATTTTTCATTATCTCTTGATCTAAAATACTTCATTAATCTCATATATCTTTAATTGAATCATCCAATTCATCATCTAGCATTACATTATTAAACCCTAATTTATATTCTTATTTAATCGAAGTTATTTTCTCAAAATGAAATTGGTTGGAAATTTTTAATTATTTCCAACATGAAACATTTCTTAAAATACTTAACTAAACTCATTTATATCATTAAATCAATCATATAATTCATGTATTCATTATTTCCCATTTTCTTCTCATTTTCGAAAATTGCCAAATGATAGCTAGGGTTTTCCATGCTTAAATCTAATTACATATTTGATCTTATAATCATATTCTAAGCATAATTCATGAAGATCATAACATCAAAACAATGCATGAATCAAAACTTGACCATTTCTTCCAAAAATTTCGAAAATAATAAAACTAGGAGTTAGGAGTTCTTCATGCTTGATTTAATCACACAATTCATCATACAAGCATAATACTAAAGATATGAAGAACATCTAACCATTTCCAATACTTCTCCCAAATTTTCGATCATATATATATACATATATGAAGATGGAAGTTTTAACCATAATCTTGATATAATAATCCCCTCTCAAAACATAAATCCAACCTTGATTAATTATTTAGGGATGGATTGATCTTTGTTTCTTGAGCTTCTAGTTGATCATCAATGGTGTATGTGTGTATGTGTATGTCGAGAGAGAAGAGAGAAATGAGAGAAAGAATGGCTTCATATGTTTGGGTGTGTGCGTGTGAAGAGAGATGAGAGAAAATGAGTGAAATAGCTATACATATATTAGTT
Organism: Agastache rugosa; assembly: GCA_031470985.1. NCBI lineage: Eukaryota > Viridiplantae > Streptophyta > Magnoliopsida > Lamiales > Lamiaceae > Agastache > Agastache rugosa. Next base: position 35,572,358 of record CM062603.1, on the reverse strand, counting down.
ATAACCCTAGGTTTAGATGTATAGGATAGCTTATTATAAAATTAAAACTTAATAGCTAAGTTTTGGTTAATTCATTTAATTAGTTATTAATTCAATTTATTTAATAATTAATTAATCTTCTAATAATTCTCTAATTTCTCAACACAGTAATTAAGATTAAGGTTTCACGAACCTTAGATAAAAATCTCACAGAAAGAATCGGAGATTTGAAGCATTTTCAAATCGACCGAAACTAAATTTTTAAGCGATTAATTACGTAAAATTTCACGTAATTAAATTAAATTCTTCTTCTTGTCAATTAATGACTAAACATTTATCATCTATTGATAAATGTAAAAAACTTCTTCTGCTTTCGGATTAACCGAGACGATAAAAATTAATTAAAACTCATTTTTCCGGTAGAATATATCTGCCGGATAAAATTTTCGGAAAGAAAATCTTTATTTTACTAAAATTCTTGTCTTTCTCAGAAGATTAATTATTTTAATTACTTAAGAAAGACGGGATACTACAATACAATTATTATCAAATGTATCTATTAAGAAATACCTTGAGAAAGGTTATAGATATATTCATTTCGGTTTAATTCAAGTAGCTGTTAAACCCTTAGTTCATATAGGAGTCGATGCTCCAATTTATTTAGCTTTAAGAGATAATAGACTCAAAAGATATAAAACTTCACTCTTAGCAATGATTCAAACTAATATTTGTAATGGTCCTATCTATTTCAATTGTGCACCCAATTATTCAATAGATTTAACAGACCCATTAATTCAAGATTCTTTAATCCTTGATGTTCATCTTCAAGGAGATGAATTCAAAAATTTATGCAAAAACTTTGCAATAATGTATCGTGTTTACTTTAGATTAATGTCTTCTCAATTAAATCCAAAATTCTTACTTTCTCCAACTTCAAAAGAAGAAACTGTCATGCTTAAAATTGAAGCTGATAATCCAACATATTTTGTTCCTAAAAGATTAAAATGGAATGAAATAACTATTCCTAAAGAATTCATAATTCAAACTCAACAAATTCCAAGAGGAATTGAGAGATGAGAAGTCTCTGAAATAGAAGAAGATAACGATGGTAGAATTCTACTTCGTTTTAATTCTTTTAGACAGCCAAATAGAAATTCAATAAGAATTCAAGAAGCTTCATCTAGAAGTTCTTTTTCTGAAGAATCTAGATCTGACTTTTCAAATATTCAAAATATTAGAGTTAATTATAAAACTCCAATCCCCTCAACTAATTATCAAACAGATGATGGATCCTCAATGGGATCTCCAACTATTTCCCAAATGGGAAATCAAATTAATGTAATCATAGAAAATGAATTTTCAATGAATCTCAAATATCTTGATGATAAATTCAATGATCCAGAATACAAAGATAAAAAAGAATGGTTTTTAAAATTAGAAAAACCAATTAGAGAATGACTTGAAGTCGAATGGATTCATGAAATGAAAAATTGTAGTATCCCGTCTTTCTTAAGTAATTAAAATAATTAATCTTCTGAGAAAGACAAGAATTTTAGTAAAATAAAGATTTTCTTTCCGAAAATTTTATCCGGCAGATATATACTACCGGAAAAATGAGTTTTAATTAATTTTTATCGTCTCGGTTAATCCGAAACGAAGAAGTTTTTACATTTATCAATAGATGATAAATGTTTAGTCATTAATTGACAAGAAGAAGAATTTAATTTAATTACGTGAAATTTTACGTAATTAATCGCTTAAAAATTTAGTTTCGGTCGATTTGAAAATGCTTCAAATCTCCGATTCTTTCTGTGAGATTTTTATCTAAGGTTCGTGAAACCTTAATCTTAATTACTGTGTTGAGAAATTAGAGAATTATTAGAAGATTAATTAGTTATTAATTAATTGAATTAATAACTAATTAAAGAATTAAACCAAACTTAGCCATTAAGTTATAATTTAATAATAACCTAACCTATACATCTAGACCTAGGTTATAACTATTATATGAGGATTATTACTCTCATATCTCTCTCTTCATTCACGCACACACACAACACAACATCTCTCTCATTTCTTTTTTCTCTCTCGATCAACACACACACACACACACTCTATCTTTGATTCATCCTCAAGATCAAGATCAAGTTTAATCCTTCACCTTCCCAAGTAGCTAAGTAAGAATGATGTCTACACTTCCAAGTTTTGATTCATTTTAATGGTTGAATCATTTTCTTTCTTATATTTTTATGTATCGAAAATTTTGGGAATGATTTGAGAAATGGTTGGATGATCTTGATTTAATAGTATGATGCTTATATCATGATTATATGATGAATTGTGTGATTAAATCAAGCATGAAGAACCCTACCCTAGTTTTATTATTTTCGAAATTTTTGGGAAGAAATGGTCAAGTTTTGATTCATGCATTGTTTGATGTTATGATCTTCATGAATTATGCTTAGAATATGATTATAAGATCAAATATGTAATTAGATTTAAGCATGGAAAACCCTAGCTATCAATTGGCAATTTTCGAAAATGAGAAGAAAATGGGAAATAATGAATGCATGAATTGTATGATTGATTTAATGATATAAATGAGTTTAGTTAAGTATTTTAAGAATGTTTCATGTTGGAAGTAATTAAAAATTTCCAACCAATTTCATTTTGTGAAAATAATCGATTAAATAAGAATATAAATTAGGGTTTAATAATGTAATGTTATATGATGAGTTTGATGATTCAATTAAAGATATATGAGATTACTGAAATATATTAGATCAAGAGATAATGAAACAAAAGCTTGATTAACCCTAGAAACCCTAGAAAATCGAATTAGGGTTCTTAAATTAGGGTTGAAAGATTAATACTTAATTGAATGAAATTAAATGAAGAAATGAGCTTAAGATGATAATTAAGTATATTAGAAATTAAAAAGAAGAGAAAATAATTAAAGAAATATTAATTTTAATATAACCGAAAATTTAAAATAAATAAATAAAATATTAATAAAATTTTAACTAAGAAATTAATTGCATTTATGAACTTCTTAATAAAAATTAAGTGTTATATAATTTTATGGAAATTTAATTCAAAGAAATAAAGATTTTTCTATTTATGGTTGATTTTCCCGATTTGGGAATTTATATGTTTAATTGAGTTAATGTGTGTATTTAAAGTATAATTATGTTTGTTATAATTAAATAAAGGTATAGAATTAAATTGAAGATTTTCTGAATCCGTTAGACGGATTAAAATCGATTTAGTCAGTTGTGATGAATAGTAGTTTATAAATATTAATGTTGTATGAGAATTGATTAATATTGATGCTTAATGAGGAATTTAGATAGATTAAGATAGATTAAGAACGTTTGAAAAGTTAAGATAGGAATTCTCGAATTTCATCAAGTTACGACGTAGAAATTCGAATAGAATTTCGTTAAGGATATCGAAGTTGTTAGTCGATAAAAGCTCTCGTTCTAAAATCGTTATTCCGTTTCGATTAAAGGAGCAAGCGGAAGCGGGAGCAGAAACGTGAAGTAAAAGGGCTACAAGCGTTAGATCTTAAAGTTTAAAGCTTAAGTTTATCAGGTGGGCTTTCTAAACTAAAATATGTGAAAAGCATGATATCGTATGTTTTACAAAGTTTTGATACTTGCCAAATGATTTTAAAAATGTTTAAGTATGTTACCATCTACTTCAGAAAGACGAATTCGGTTTCACGCAAGGTGAAATCTGTGTACACATTGGTAATCGTGCGCATTTCTTTGATAGGCCGATTATTCATAATCGTGAGCCTTTCCTTGATATGCCGATTACAAGTGATTGAGAAAGAGGCCTCTTTCTCATCACCATTATTTATTTGTAGATATGGTTCATACTGTTATAAATGTCTGCAGACAAATGAGTTTTGAAAAGAAAATATTTTTAGCATTTTACGAGTTGTTTTTCAGAAAATCCTCGTATTATGTTTTCCGGCAAGTTTTCATATATAGCTGTATTCAGCAAAGTTTTCAAATGTTTTCGGCATGTGTTCACTGAGTACGTAGTACTCGATACACATGTTATTTCTAAAACGTGCGTGTTAGCAAGGATGCGATGACGAGGCTGGATGGATGTTGGTTGTTGTTGTTAATATTTTGAAAAATAAAGAGCCTAGATTATATGTCGTCATACATATGGTCTTTCGTATTCCGCTGCCATGTTAAGATGAATTTTTTTTAAATTATGATGAAGTTGTTTAAACCCTATAGTCGATCTATGTTTTGATAGTCGAATTCTTTTGCCGGTTGCGTGAAACTTAGTCTTGATATGTATTTAATAAAATCTCTATTCCATGAAGCTTTGTCGAACTCGAAACATCTTTCTTTATCTTGTTTTCTTGATCCTCAAGTCGTTATATCATCTTCTTGATCAATTGTCGAATATTTGGTTGATCAGGTCTTTTGATTCCGAGTGTTTCGAGTTGTGTTTATTGATATGTATGTCATATTGAATTCAGTTGATCGTCTCGAGTCATATATGTCGTATTATTCTATAATGATGAGTTGTTAAGTATGGTTATTCTTTTGAACGATAGCGGGTCGCTATCTTAATTTCCTTTGTTAATCATAAATTGTGTAAGTCGTGGGACCTACCGGCCTTGACATCTAATATCGAGGTTCGGGCTGCGACAGAGTGGTATCAGAGCGGGTCCGATCGCTCGAATAATATTTTCTAAAATCTAGTCTATTTGAAACCATAGATTAGTTTAGAGCAATGTCTTCGCTCCAAGTTGTTTTCTCAAAAGTCTAGTCTCGGTTTGAATTCCTAGACTAGTTAGTTTTTAACAACAATCGAAGTCCAAAGATCTCTCATCTCATCCATATCCGGTACGAATTTCAACCGTTTCTAGTTATAAAGTTTGGAAGTTGAAGTATATATATAATTGTTATGTTTTAGCCTCTAATGTGATTGGTTGTTGGTGATCAATCATAAGCGAGATAATGGATCAGTTGTGCAAGCAAGTTGAGTATTTATCTGTGGAATGTAACATGAGCCTGGAACACCCTTTTGGAAGCGACATTGAGTATGTTGAGACGAGTGGATTCTCAAAACTATTCGTAATTTCGCTTAGTTAATTATTTAAATTTTCTTTTATAGGATGTCCAACTCTAGAAGCGTAGCGACGATGATTGAATTTCACCACATACATATGAGCTACACGAAACCCTAGCGAGAGTTTTTAGCTCGGTACCATAGGGTTTGGATGGACATCCATGAATCAAATATCTCGGGAGTTATTGGTATAGTTAGGCTAGTTCTCTCGTCTTGCGAGGATTGGCGAGTGGGCGGCATCGATTGCCGCAAGGTACGTTACTCCCAATATTGGGATGGTGTCTTGTTTGGAGATTGCGTAGCGTTCATAGCTGCAATTAGTACTCAATATATGTGTTTTTCGTACCCACCTCCTGGACCATATCAGCCATTGATTCCTGTTGGTGAGTTTGGTTTACAACATCTCATGCCCCAAGATTACCCTATTCTGGATCAGAATCCTCCAGAAAATCCCGAACCTATTGCTTCTCCCATCCATGGAAATAATGGATTTGATGCTAACTCTTTTCTTGTTGAGCCATTGGCAAATGGCTATGTTTCGTCTCCCACCCAAATCGAGACTCAAACCTTTGTTCCTGAGCCTTCTGTTTTGCCTAACGGCGTAGCCTCAGCTTCTTTTGTTGAGGAAGTTCCAAATGATCCTTCCGTTGCAACATTGCAAGCTTTGAATTCTTCAGAGCTTGATGTCATAGTTGGAGCCCAAATTTATTCTATTTGACCTTAATGTGGCTAGCACCTCGGACCACGTCACTATGATAGTGACGAGGATAACGTTGATCCGTGTTGACCAACCGAAGGATACTTCCACCTCCGTAGAATACCATTTACTCATTTAAGTTTTCAGCCTAGCTTTAGGCCGTCGCCGGGAGAGGATATTACTTATGCCCCTCGTGTGACTTTGGACGGAGTGGAGAGGGCAGAGGAGAGCACGGAAACGGAAGAAGAAGATCCAAGTGAGGAGGATCCGAGAGACGACGAAGAGGAGGAAGAAGAAGAGGATCCGTCAGAGGATGAGCAGTGAAGGGAAGTGTCGGGAAGTTGATAAAAAAAAAAAAAAGATAATGATGTAAATATATGTAATAGTGTCACGCCCCCAATTCCCGAGGGAAGGCACACGTGCCGAGGGCGCGACTCGGGGTTGGATTTAAGAAACGGGAATAGAAAAAAAGGAATTCATTTATCATATAAGGATCGCTTAAGATTCAATGGCTCAATGAATCAGCAAAAGATAGCCTTGAATATATATTTGAAATAACGAGTACGGTTTCTCGAAGCAAATACATAATAGGAATTCAGAGTTCAATATTCTTAAGTTTATAACTGAAGAAAAGATCATCAGCGGAAGCTTAGCAAAAAGAGATAGTCCTAGCCTCAACGCTGCCCGTCAGCACCCGTCAATCAACCTGAAAATATTTTGAAAACATTTGGGCTGAGTACTAGAGTACTCAGTGAGCAGTGCATTTGATAAACATTTTCACAAGCATGATTATCCAATCATAATAGTATGACTTAGAAGGTTTCAAAACAAAAACCACTTCTAATCATACAAAACATTTTACCTTTGATTCGTGCGCGCTTGTCACACTCTACAATGTTACCCTTACTGTGACCCCGGACCTCTAGCCACTGTCGGGTCCATTTCATTTATTCAGACTTCGGGTTGAAACCCAGAGAGTCTCGTTTTCAAGCTGGATTTCGGACCGAGGCCCAGAGAATCCCATTTTTAAAGTTAGCACACAATGGAGATCAACCCATTGCACTACTAACAAGGTGTACACAATTTCCGACTAACGTGTTAGGTCAGTCGAAAATCTCGATCGATTAACTTCAGAGCATTAAACATGTAGAGCGTACCTTAAAAACATTTTTCATGGATAACATGCATTTTATAGAGTTTAATAACTCAAACATAGTTTTGAAAAGATATAGCCCACCTGATCGGTGGAAAACAAACGCGTCTAGAGAAGTCGAGTCGTACAGTCAACGCCCTCCTTGCGCCACGCCTAAACATATAATTGACGATACTATAAGTATCTCAGGATCTAAAAGAAAAATCCGAACTCGAGGGAATTATTCTAGACTCATTTCTTATTTTAATTATCCGCTAAGCCTTTAACATTTTAACCGTAGTTATTAAGTTTACGGTTCAATCCTAAATTATTAGGAGTCCGATTATAATTAAATAATTAATTAAGTTCAAAGATTAACCAAGCCTTAGCCATTTAATTAAATCAAGTCGTCTGCTAATCTAAACCCAATATCATTTAATAACAAAGCCCAGTAATGTTTCCTTTTTATTTAAGCCCATACTAGTATTAATTGTATAGGCTATAACTTTAAAACTCTAATTTGATTTCTGCCATTCTCCAACACTCTCTCTCTCTCTCATTACTAACAAATAACAGCTGCTCTCTCTCTCGCTCTAATCTTCGAGCAGCAGCCCTCTCTTCTCCTTCTTTCTCTTCGCCATTCACCGCCGCCACCTTCTTGCCGTCGCACGGCGCCGCCGTCGCCACCATCTCTCCTCTCATCTCAACCCTCTACTCTCTCTAATCCTCTGAAATTTAATAAAATCCCCAAATCGAGAACCCTAGATCCCTAATTTCTATAATCCATCTCTTCTCTCTCTGAATCTGGCGAGACCCGCCGTTTCCGGCGAACCCCGTCGCCTCCGCCGCGTTGTTTCAGCAGCAACGGACGGCAGCGGCTGAGAAGCTACCGCCACCATCGTTCGCCCCTTCTTTCTCGTCGACTACAGCAGCGGCCAAAGAGAAGGCCACCGCCGTCGCCTTCTGCCTCGCGCCACCAGCGCCACCGCCGTCGAAGAGCCGCCGTTGTGGCTTCGACCTGCCGCCACCACCAGCCCATCGACCACCCCTCAGTCCCTCTATCTCTCACGGCAAGCAAAACAGAGGCAAGCAAAACAAGGCAGGGGTTTTGTATTAGTAATTTATTATTTCTTCCTCTTTATTTCTGATTCTAATAATAATTTAGAAGCTGTGATTTGAGGAGGATATAACTCGAGATTCCTAACTAGTTGTTTTGTTCTCATCTCATGTATGTGAGCTCGTTTGGTATAGACAGTTATAAGTTTCGATTTTTGGGTTATGGTTCAAGAGCAGAATATTAATATTATTCAATTCATTCCTTGCTCCTAATTGGCCATACTGATTTTGTATTTTATGATTTGATCCTTGGTTGGTTTCTGCTAGAGGAACTATATATTATTTATCAATTATGCACTTATTTGGAGTTTTCTATTCTAAGCTTATTTTAATCTGATAGATTAAATAAATGAGAAATGACTTGAATAGTAGAATATGAATTTTAACTTGAGTTGAAAATTACCTTGATTCACTTCTGTGGATGTGGAGTTCCTGAATAACCTTCTTACTCTCTACTGTATATTTTGGTGTGGTAAGGATTTGAAAGAGGGAGGTGAATTACGGCTGTTTTGTTGTATATACAGAAAAGGGTTACTGAAGAAGAGTCTTGGCCGCCAAGTTTTATTGATAAACTTGGAGGCTACGGCTCTCTATAATTCATTATATTTCTTCCCTCTTATTACTTTTTTTTTAGTCAAAGTTTGCTGAAGAAAGTTGGCACTTGGGTTTTATCTGCTGAAGTATATTAATATTATTACAACTCTTTTTTTTTTTTCCGACTACATTTCATTACTAGAAAACAAGAACATTGGGATTTGGGATTTTAATATACAATGACAATTATTGGTTCATGAATATAGTAAGGGAATTTCAAATCACTTATATTAATTTTCCTCAAACCTTTCTAATTTATAAACTAGTCGGTATTTAGACTAAGTTAAATCTTTAAAAACGAATCAAGCGCAAACTGCACTTTAATTAAAACGTATATAAATATACGTCACAATGCATAATATGCAAAAGCATTTGAAATTTATCCATCTATAAAAGCTAAATAATTAGCTTAAACGAGTAATCATTTCATTCCATCATCTTCAAAATATTGCTGGAAGAAAAATGAACATTTTAAAGCACAAGACATCATAAAATATAGCCTTAAAGATTTCTAGATTCTTATATAATATAGCAAAATATGGGGTATTACAAATAGACTAGTAAGCGAACAACTTTTAACATTTATGTTGTAAATAAGTTCTTGTACATAGAAGCATAATATGATAGTATAGCGAATCGGAAGCGACGTAGAATTCCGCTCCGATAAAAACATTTTGCGTGATGTTAGAAAATCACGGTTCATATAGGGAATTTTTGGGTGTAAATAATTCCCTACCTTTTGTAAAAAGTCCTCAAAGAGGCAAATTTTCCTACTAAATGAAGAAGTAAGTTGAGCAAAGATCAGCTGGATAAATCAAGCTGACTGGAAAATCAAAGCTAGCTGGAAAACTGAAATTTCATTTGGAAAAGCCGATTGGAAAATGAGCATTGAAATCGAGCTGGACCAATTGGGTAATTAATGGAATCCAACTTGAGTAAATCGATTGATCAATTGATAATTCCAATTGGTCAGTAGGTAATTGGAATCCAATGAGTAAATCCAATTTGGCCGAGTCCATTAGGTAATTCAATTAGGTCCAATGAGTAATTCCAATTGTGGATCCAATTAGGTAATTCCAAATTTGATTGAGTCCAGTGAGTAAATCCAAATTTGATCGAGTTCAACAGTAATTCAAATTTGAGTGAATCCAGTATTCGAGGTTTAGATAATAGAAGTTAAAGTAAAGAAGTGAGGTTTAAGGAATGGAAAAAGATCGATTAAAAGCTCGGACGAAGAAAACAAGACAAAGCGTCGAACCGGCACCGGGCGCGACCACAGCGCGCGGCGCGCCAGCCCCACGACAATTTCAGCATCGGGCGCGGGTTGGTGTGGCGCGGGACAATCCGCCGGAGGTCAAGTCGCGCGCGCATGAAGGAAATCTCTTCTTGGCCGCGCGACGTCTGCACGCGGGACGGCGATCTTGGCGCGGGATAGTTCGATCCAGCGCCGAGGTTTATTCGTCCATTCCGTTGTCGTTCGTAGTTGTTCATTCTTCGTTTATTTTGTTCGTAGTTCGTTTCGTTGTAGTTCATTTCATTCTTCGTTAGTTTCGTCCGTTAATCGTTTCGTTCATTATTCGACTATCATTAGTTTAGTGCGTCGTTCGTTTTATTCGTTCCATTAGTTATTCGCTATCGTTAGCTTAGTTAGTAATTATTTTAGTTAAAAAAAAAAATGTTGAGATAAAGTTAAAAATCTCAAAAGAGATTTATAAGGAAGTTTATACATCAACATGATATTATTCATCTCTTGATTATAAAGAATGAAGAGCTAATTAAATTTAGCAAATAAATATGAAAAACATTTTTTTTAGTGATTATTTGATGATAAGCGTGAATCTTTTGATTCATTAAAGTTATGATAAAGTTTATATGCCAAGATGATGCTATTATTTCCTTGAAATATTAGGAATATATATTAGCTAAATTTTACTTAGCAAAGATAAGTATGAAAAATATGTGTTCTTGAAATATTTTTGTGATTTTAGTAATGAATGAATTGTTGATTCATTAAAAGTACGATGAGTATATTATGCATTAAAGAGGTGATAAGAAAATTTTTCTAAATTCTAAAACCTAGAAAAATTTATTTCCCTTAAAATACTTTTAAAGAAAGAAGAATTTTTATTAAAGAATAAGACTTTGTTAGAAAGAAAGAATAATTCGAATGAAAATCCCGGTTAATTAGAAAATGCCGCCAAGAGGTAGACCAAGAGGCCGAGGTCGAGGAAGGGTTGAAGATGAAACCGAAAGAGAACCTACCCCACCTCCTCCTCAACCCGAAAGGAGAATAGAAGAATTATTTTTGCGGCAAAATCCTCCAACTCTCGATGGAAGAGGAAGTCCTTCAGAAGCCGAAGAGTGGATTCGTGCGCTGGAAAGAATTTTCCGTTTTCTTCGATGTACGGATCAAGAACGTCTAACATGCATGTCTTATCGGCTCAAGGGATACGCGGATTACCGGTGGGAAGCTCGTCAAAGGGCATATACCCCCGAACAACCGGAGAACCCGACGTGGGAACAATTTAAGGATGCTTTGTTTGAAAAATTCGTTCCTCGAAGTTATCGAAAGCGAAGGAGAATGAGTTTGCTAATCTCAAGCAAGGTAAGAAGTCGATAGCCGACTATGATCGCGAATTTTGTGATTTGGCACGTTTTGCTCAAGATAAGGTGGACACGACGAGAAAATGGCTGAACTTTTCCGAAGCGAGGTCTTCGGCGGGGAAATAAGAATCGTTAGCCGATCAAAGTACATTATCGTATGCCGAGACTTTAAACGAGCTTTGGATATGGAATTGGCAATGCGGCCGGATAAGTCTTCTCGGACTTCGGCGGCCACACAAGTTCAAACCCCGATGATGACAAATCCGCGGTCGTTCAACCAAAGTCGAAACGAAAATGGAATTTTGGAAGTCAACCTAGTAAGAAGCCACCGGCAAGGACGGCAAGGACAACAACGTCATCAACAAAGAAGAATTTAATCGGGGACGATTCAAACGGCCTTTCGTCAATCAAGGCGAGTTCATCTCAAACTTATCAAGGAATGTCTCCATGTTCCAAGTGTGGCAAGATGCATCAAGGGATATGCAAGGTGGAAGTAATAGTCGCTATACTTGTGGTCAAGTTGGTCATTATTCGTATCGATTGCCCAACTAAACCTGCCAAGGAGCGGGAGGGAATAGAACATTTCGAGAACCGGCCTCGAAATTGAAGGCAATAGAAGTTGTTCCTCGGCAACGGCAACGAACAAAATCGCCAAGGGCCGCGATTCCGAAAAGCAAAAGCAACCCCAAGAATTGAGAATGGAACCCCAGAAGAATATCAAAGGGTTTTTGCTCTTGATCGAAAACCGTTCGACAAAGATCAAGGAAATTTGACGGTATGGGTCAATTAAATGGCATACCCGTTATAATTTTATTTGATACCGGTGCATCGCATTCATTTATATCGAATGCATGCGTAGATAATCTTGGTCTTAAAGTAGAACGTGCTAGTCAAGACTTGAGAGTAACAACACCGTTAGGTAAATCTACCTCGATTACTCGCATCCGTCCTAATATAGAGATTGAATTAGGATCTCTCAAGATGTTAGCGAAAACCCTAAATTTAATTAAAATGTGGGATATAGATATTATCTTGGGAATGGATTGGTTGACCGAGAATTTTGCAAGCATTCAATGCAAGCAAAGGCAAATTTCATTTCATATGCACAGTCGGGAACCAACTCTATTTTTCGGGATAGAAAGAAGTTGTAAGAAATCGCCGATTATTTCGGCGAGTTCAAGCAAGGAGAGTGTTGAAAAGAAAGATGTGAAAGCATATCTTATCTATCTCAACAAGAAGGAAGATAAGGAGAGCAGCATTGAAGATGTAGCCGTAGTAAAAGAATTTCAAGACGTATTTCCACAAGTTTTGCCGGGATTGCCACCGGATAGGCAAGTAGAGTTCACAATAGATCTTGAACCAGATCGGCTCTCGTTTCCAAGTCACCATACGTAATGGCTCCAAAGGAGTTGCAAGAATTGAAAATTCAACTCGCAAGAGTTACTTGACCTAGGTTTCATTAGACCTAGTGTTTCTCCGTGGGGAGCACCAATTCTGTTTGTCAAAAAGAAGGATGGTAGTTTGAGGATGTGCATCGACTACCGAGAATTAAACAAATTAACCTTGGAAAACAAATATCCTTTGCCGAGAATAGATGATCTATTTGATCGGCTCGGAGGAGCAAGTGTATTCTCGAAGATTGATTCGAAATCTGGTTATCACCAATTAAAGGTTAAGCAAGAAGATATTTCCAAGACGGCTTTCGTAACAAGATATGGCCACTACGAGTTTGTAGTAATGCCATTTGGTGTGACGAATGCTCCAAGAAGTATTTATGGATCTCATGAATCGAGTATTTCATGAATTCTTGGACAAGTTTGTCATAGTTTTCATTGATGATATTCTCGTGTATTCAAAGAATGAATTAGAACACGAGGAACATCTACGAAGTTCGAAAAGGTTGAGAACCGACAGATTGTATGCCAAAGTTAGTAAATGTGAATTTTGGCTAAGTGAAGTACATTTCCTTGGACATGTTGTATCTCCCGAAGGAATCAAAGTTGACCCTTCAAAAGTACAAGCGAGTTCGGGAATGGAAAGTTCCAACCACACTACATGAAATTAGGAGTTTCTTAGGTCTAGCAGCTACTATCGGAGATTTATCGAGGGATTCTCCAAAATAGCTAAGCCAATGACCCATCTCCTAAAGAAAGAATCAAAATTCAAATGGTCGAAGAATGTGAGGAAAGTTTCCAAGAACTTAAAAAGAGATTGACCAACCGCCCAAAGGTGCTATCGGCCCAATTCGGATAAAGATTATGTTGTTTACACGGATGCATCAAAGAACGGACTAGGTTGTGTCACGATGCAAGAAGGAAGAGTTATTGCATATGCTTCTAGACAGCTTAGACCTCATGAAATAAACTATCCAACTCATGATTTGGAACTAGCAGCAGTAGTACATGCTTTAAAAATCTGGAGACACCATCTTTATGGAACGAAATGTGAAATCTTCACAGATCACAAGAGTCTCAAATATTTCTTTGAGCAGAAAGAATTAAATATGAGACAAAGAAGATGGCTCGAGTTAGTTAAAGACTACGATTGAAAAATTTCCTATCATCCAGGAAAAGCAAATGTAGTTGCTGATGCGTTAAGCAGAAAAGGAAAATCGGAATTTGGATTTCTTCTAACTCAAGAGAAAGAACTCATTAAGAGTTTCGAAGAACTGAGGTTAGAAGTAATTCTACCTCCGCAATACTGCTGAGCAAATGGTTGCAGCTATGGAAATAATTCCAGATTTAAGATTGAGAATTTCCAATGCTCAAAGAAAAGACGAGAAATTGGAAAAGTTACGAATGAAAATTCGTCAAGAGAAAAATGAAAATTTTAAGGAGGCAGGAGATAATGTTCTCTTGTATCGAGGAAGAATTTGTGTGCCGAATGATGAAGAATTAAGGAATGAAATCATGAGCGAAGCTCATGAAACTCCTTATTCAGCTCACCCTGGAGGCACCAAAATGTATCAAGATTTGAAACAAACATTTTGGTGGGAAGGAATGAAAAGAGACATAGCTTCTTTTGTGGAAAGATGTTTAGCTTTGTCGGCAAGTAAAGGCATTGCATCGAGACCCTATGGGAAGCTACAACCTTTAGATATTCCGCAGTGGAAATGGGATAAAATTACCATGGATTTTGTAATCGGGTTACCTAGATCCAAACGAGGAAATACGGCGATATGGGTAATAGTGGATAGATTGACAAAATCTGCACACTTTATACCTATTCCCATAACTTATGGCGAATAAGTTAGCTCACCGTACGTGCGAGAAATTGTGCGATTGCACGGAGTACCTAAGTCGATCACTTCGGATCGAGACTCAAACTTTACTTCTCATTTTTGGAGAAGTATGCAAAAAGAATTAGGTACCAAATTGAACTTCGGTACGGCTTTTCATCCTCAAACGGATGGTCAATCGAAAGAACCATTCGAATCTTGGAGGATATGTTGAGAACTGTTGTTTTAGATCAAGGAAGTCAATGGGAGCAAATTTTACCTCTTGTTGAATTTGCTTACAACAACAGTTATCAAATGACGATTGGCATGGCGCCCTACGAAGCCCTTTATGGAAAGAAGTGTAGATCTCCGCTCCATTGGGATGATGTGGGCGAGAGAAAAATATTAGGGCCCGATTCAGTGGAAGAAATGATAAAGATTGTGCGTCAAATCAAACAAAGAATTAAAGAAACACAAGACCGTCAGAAGTCTTATGCTGACGTCAGAAGATCAGCATTAGAATTCAATGTGAGTGATAAAGTTTTCTTGAAAGTTTCGCCTTCAAGAGGAATTCAACGATTTGGTGTTAAAGGAAAGCTTAAGCCTCGCTACATAGGACCATATGAAATTCTGGAAAGAATAGGTCAAGTAGCATATAAGCTAGCTTTACCGCCAAGTTTTGGAAATTCACATAACGTGTTTCATGTATCTCAGTTGCGGAGATATATGTTTGATCCTAAGCACGTCATTCGTCGAGAAGAAGTAGTCCTTGAACCAGATCTCAGCTATGAAGAGAAACCTGAAGCGATTTTGGATCGGAAGGTCCAACGGACTTAGAAATAAGTCGATCGCGTCAGTAAAAATCAAATGGAGGCATCATGGACTAGAAGAAGCAACATGGGAGTTAGAAAGCAAAATGAGAGAAAAGTATCCCGAACTCTTCCGAGAGGTAAGCAAATTTCGGGACGAAATTTATTTTTAGGGGGAGAGAATGTAGTATCCCGTCTTTCTTAAGTAATTAAAATAATTAATCTTCAGAGAAAGACAAGAATTTTAGTAAAATAAAGATTTTCTTTCCGAAAATTTTATCCGGCAGATATATTCTACCGGAAAAATGAGTTTTAATTAATTTTTATCGTCTCGGTTAATCCGAAACGAAGAAGTTTTTACATTTATCAATAGATAATAAATGTTTAGTCATTAATTGACAAGAAGAAGAATTTAATTTAATTACGTGAAATTTTACGTAATTAATCGCTTAAAAATTTAGTTTCGGTCGATTTGAAAATACTTCAAATCTCCGATTCTTTCTGTGAGATTTTTATCTAAGGTTCGTGAAACCTTAATCTTAATTACTGTGTTGAGAAATTAGAGAATTATTAGAAGATTAATTAGTTATTAATTAATTGAATTAATAACTAATTAAAGAATTAAACCAAACTTAGCCATTAAGTTATAATTTAATAATAACCTAACCTATACATCTAGACCTAGGTTATAACTATTATATGAGGATTATTACTCTCATATCTCTCTCTTCATTCACGCACACACACAACACAACATCTCTCTCATTTCTTTTTTCTCTCTCGATCAACACACACACACACACACTCTATCTTTGATTCATCCTCAAGATCAAGATCAAGTTTAATCCTTCACCTTCCCAAGTAGCTAAGTAAGAATGATGTCTACACTTCCAAGTTTTGATTCATTTTAATGGTTGAATCATTTTCTTTCTTATATTTTTATGTATCGAAAATTTTGGGAATGATTTGAGAAATGGTTGGATGATCTTGATTTAATAGTATGATGCTTATATCATGATTATATGATGAATTGTGTGATTAAATCAAGCATGAAGAACCCTAACCCTAGTTTTATTATTTTCGAAATTTTTGGGAAGAAATGGTCAAGTTTTGATTCATGCATTGTTTGATGTTATGATCTTCATGAATTATGCTTAGAATATGATTATAAGATCAAATATGTAATTAGATTTAAGCATGGAAAACCCTAGCTATCAATTGGCAATTTTCGAAAATGAGAAGAAAATGGGAAATAATGAATGCATGAATTGTATGATTGATTTAATGATATAAATGAGTTTAGTTAAGTATTTTAAGAATGTTTCATGTTGGAAGTAATTAAAAATTTCCAACCAATTTCATTTTGTGAAAATAATCGATTAAATAAGAATATAAATTAGGGTTTAATAATGTAATGTTATATGATGAGTTTGATGATTCAATTAAAGATATATGAGATTACTGAAGTATATTAGATCAAGAGATAATGAAACAAAAGCTTGATTAACCCTAGAAACCCTAGAAAATCGAATTAGGGTTCTTAAATTAGGGTTGAAAGATTAATACTTAATTGAATGAAATTAAATGAAGAAATGAGCTTAAGATGATAATTAAGTATATTAGAAATTAAAAAGAAGAGAAAATAATTAAAGAAATATTAATTTTAATATAACCGAAAATTTAAAATAAATAAATAAAATATTAATAAAATTTTAATTAAGAAATTAATTGCATTTATGAACTTCTTAATAAAAATTAAGTGTTATATAATTTTATGGAAATTTAATTCAAAGAAATAAAGATTTTTCTATTTATGGTTGATTTTCCCGATTTGGGAATTTATATGTTTAATTGAGTTAATGTGTGTATTTAAAGTATAATTATGTTTGTTATAATTAAATAAAGGTATAGAATTAAATTGAAGATTTTCCGAATCCGTTAGACGGATTAAAATCGATTTAGTCGATTGTGATGAATAGTAGTTTATAAATATTAATGTTGTATGAGAATTGATTAATATTGATGCTTAATGAGGAATTTAGATAGATTAAGATAGATTAAGAACGTTTGAAAAGTTAAGATAGGAATTCTCGAATTTCATCAAGTTACGACGTAGAAATTCGAATAGAATTTCGTTAAGGATATCGAAGTTGTTAGTCGATAAAAGCTCTCGTTCTAAAATCGTTATTCCGTTTCGATTAAAGGAGCAAGCGGAAGCGGGAGCGAGAAACGTGAAGTAAAAGGGCTACAAGCGTTAGAGCTTAAAGTTTAAAGCTTAAGTTTATCAGGTGGGCTTTCTAAACTAAAATATGTGAAAAGCATGATATCGTATGTTTTACAAAGTTTTGATACTTGCCAAATGATTTTAAAAATGTTTAAGTATGTTACCATCTACTTCGTAAAGACGAATTCGGTTTCACGCAAGGTGAAATCGTGTACACATTGGTAATCGTGCGCATTTCTTTGATAGGCCGATTATTCATAATCGTGAGCCTTTCCTTGATATGCCGATTACAAGTGATTGAGAAAGAGGCCTCTTTCTCATCACCATTATGTATTTGTAGATATGGTTCATATCGTTATAAATGTCTGAGACAAATGAGTTTTGAAAAGAAAATATTTTTAGCATTTTACGAGTTGTTTTCGTAAAATCCTCGTATTATGTTTTCCGGCAAGTTTTCATATATAGCCGTATTCGGCAAAGTTTTCAAATGTTTTCGGCATGTGTTCACCGAGTACGTAGTACTCACCCGCATGTTATTTCTAAAACGTGCGGAGTTAGCGAGATGCAGATGACGAGGCTGGATGGATGTTGGTTGTTGTTGTTAATATTTTGAAAAATAAAGAGCCTAGATTATATGTCGTCATACATATGGTCTTTCGTATTCCGCTGCCATGTTAAGATGAATTTTTTTTAAATTATGATGAAGTTGTTTAAACCCTATAGTCGATCTATGTTTTGATAGTCGAATTCTTTTGTCACAGTTTGCGTGAAACTTAGTCTTGATATGTATTTAATAAAATCTCTATTCCATGAAGCTTTGTCGAACTCGAAACATCTTTCTTTATCTTGTTTTCTTGATCCTCAAGTCGTTATATCATCTTCTTGATCAATTGTCGAATATTTGGTTGATCAGGTCTTTTGATTCCGAGTGTTTCGAGTTGTGTTTATTGATATGTATGTCATATTGAATTCAGTTGATCGTATCGAGTCATATATGTCGTATTATTCTATAATGATGAGTTGTTAAGTATGGTTATTCTTTTGAACGATAGCCGGGTCGCTATCTTAATTTCCTTTGTTAATCATAAATTGTGTAAGTCGTGGGACCTACCGGCCTTGACATCTAATATCGAGGTTCGGGCTGCGACAAAAATAAATATAGATTCAATTTTCCTATTTTACATTGGTTTCAAGCTTATTGTCAACTCAATGATATTAATAATGTTTATGAATTAGATCAAATAAATGTTCAAACAAATCTTTACAAAACTTGGAAACTGTCCTCAGGTTCCACATTAACTTCAATACATCCTCCTTTACAAAATATTAAGATTCAAGTTCCCAATGGGGAAATATCTGCAACTCCTTTTCGAACTGGAAGGGAAGGAGATGATACTCCAAAAATGAGTGATATTAAAAAGATTCATGAACAAAACAATTATTCAAATCAAATACTGCATACAATTGCAGAACAAATGGATCATATCTCAACAAAGATTGATTCTCAAAAAACAATAATAACAAAATTTCCTAATGATATTTCAAATCCACATTTTATTCCAAGAATTTTACCAAACAAAATAGAAAGTAATTTAAAACTTTCTAATACTCATAATCTTATAGAAAAGATATCTCAAAAAATAGCAGATAAACCCTCTGCTTCTGGAACTAAAAATATTAATTGTTTAGATAATGATATTAATAATTCTGATAATGAAATCAATAGAATTAATTTCAAAACAGGAACAAAAGCTTATTATAATAATAGGCATACACTCCCTGATATTCAATTCGAAGAAAGATCTCAATTTAAAAATAATTCAAAATATGATGGCCAATCTATTCATGAATGGAATATAGATGACAAATCTGAGTATGAAATACTCAATACACTTCAAGAAATGGGTATGGCAAAAGTTGCCTACAAAATTCAAAATATGACTGAAGAGAATGCTGCTGCATTAATTGTATCAGGATTCACTGGTCAACTAAAAAATTGGTGGGATAACTCACTAGATAATATTAATAAATTACAAATTCTTCAACATACTATCACCTTCGAAGAAGAAGATGGTACATTCATTGAAAAGAATGATGCTTGTGATTTCTTAATAATCACAATAGGTATGTATTTCATAGGAAACCCAAAAGAAGAATTAGATTCAACTCAAATTGTTTTATCAAATTTAAGATGTCCAACTCTATCTGATGTCCAACTCGAAAAGAAATCGGAACTTTCTGTGAAGCTTTAGGTCTTCAAAAGATTCAAGCCCCTTCTTCAAAATTAAAAATTAATGAAAGAAAGAATTCAAAAACCCGGGAGTATAAAGGGTATAATAGAAAAAAGTTTTACAAAAAACCTTTTAAATCAAAAAATTATTCAAGAAAACCTTTTAATAAAAAATTTAATGATTCAAAAATATATTGTTGGAGATGCCTGTCCTCTTCAAAAGAAAATTAATGAAATATTCAATGATAATGAAGATCTTAGAAATAAGATTTCAAGTTTACTTATATCAGATAAAATACCTTCTGATAGTGATTCAAATAATTCTGAAGATAATTCAGAAAATGATTTAGATAATAATTTCATAAATCAAATAGATTTTAATAGTGAAGATTCAAATGATGACGAAGATCCTTGTCAAGGATTTTGTCCTATTAATATTAATGTAATTTCAAAAGATAAGAGTGAAAAAGAATTACTCTTTGACCTTATTGAAAAGGTTCCTGATTCAAATGATAGACAAAAATATTTAATAAGACTTAGAGATATAATTCTCAAAGAAGAAACTCCAAAGAAAAATAAGAATATCTTATCTGTTGAACCTTTTAGTATTTCAAAATTATTTGAAAAGTTACCCAATTCATCTATTTACAATAATAATATTAATATAAATGATTTACAAAGAGAAATTAATAATCTCAAAAAAGAAGTTAATCTTCTTAACAAAGATATTAATATCTTACATACAAAAGATCTCGAGTTAGAAGCGAGATTATCTTTATTAAAAAATATTCAAGACATTCCTGAAAGTTCAGAATGTCAAGATCAATTTCAAAATCCTATTAATAATACTTCAATATTTAATATTGAACAAATATCTTTTCAAAAATGGAACTCAATAATAACTCTTGTTGTTGATGATTTCAAAATTAATGCTACCTGTCTAATTGATAGTGGAGCATATCAAAATTGTATTAAAGAAGGTCTTGTTCCTTCTAAATACTATGAAAAGACTAATGAAAGATTGGTAGCGGCTAACGCCACTCCACTCAATATCAAATACAAATTATCCAATGTATTTATTTGCAATGATGGATATTGTTTCAAAACTCCATTCATATTAGTTAAAAACCTTAACCAAGATGTTATTCTTGGAAACCTATTTTTAACTACAATTTACCCATTCAAAGTTAATGGTAATGGAATTACTACTAACATTTTAGGAAATAATATATCATTCAAATTTTGAAAACCAATTCAAGAAAGAGAAGTTTCTTTACTTCAAAAACACTTTATTTTTCAAGTTATTACAATTCAAAGAAAAAAATCTCATATTAAAAGTCTTCAAGAAGAATTACCTTATCTAAAAATAGAGGAAGAACTCCTAAATAAAGATATTCAATTGAAAATCATTAATTTAGAAGAATTAATAGAAAAGGAAATCTGCTCAGATCTCCCTAATGCTTTTTGGGAAAGAAAGAAACATGTTGTTTCTCTTCCTTATGTTCCTAATTTCAATGAGAAAAATATTCCTACAAAAGCTAGACCCATTCAAATGAATCATGAATTACTTAATACTTGCAAAGAAGAAATTAATTCTCTATTAAAGAAAAAATTAATTAGACCTTCAAAATCCCCTTAGTCTTGTGCTGCTTTTTATGTTAATAATCAGGCAGAAAAAGAACGTGGAGTTCCTAGATTAGTTATTAATTATAAACCTCTTAATGAAGTCCTAGAATGGATTAGGTATCCAATTCCAAATAAAAGAGACCTTATTAATAGATTATATAAAGCCAGAATATTTTCAAAATTTGATCTCAAATCTGGATTTTGGGAAATTCAAATTTGTGAAAAAGATAAATACAAAACTGCTTTCACAGTTCCCTTTGGACATTATGAGTGGAACGTTATTCCATTTGGATTAAAAAATACCCCTTCAGAATTACAAAATATAATGTATGAAGTTATGAATGACTATTCTGACTTTTCAATTGTCTATATAGATGATATATTAATATTTTCTCAAGATATTGATCAACATTTCAAACACTTAAAAATATTTATACAAGTAATAAAAAAAATTGATTAGTCATTTCTTCTTCAAAAATAAAACTATTTCAAACTAAAATTAGATTTTTAGGTCACGACATTTACAAAGGAACTATTAAACCTATTTCAAGAGCAATTGATTTTGCAAATAAATTTCCCGATGAAATTAAAGATAAGACTCAATTACAGAGATTTTTAGGCTATCTTAATTACATATCTGATTTTTTTCCAAAACTTAGAATCATTTGTAAACCTCTTTTTCAAATATTACAAAAAGATCCACCTCAATGGACTTCAGAACATACTAATATTATTAAGAAAATTAAAATTCAAGTTAAAACACTTCCTTGTCTTGGTATTCCAAAACCTGATGCCTTTATGATTATTGAAACTGATGCCTCCGATTTTGGATATGGAGGAATTCTCAAACAAAGCATTTCATCTCATGCATATCATTCATCTCTTTCTGAAAAGAAAAAGGAGCAACTAGTTAGATTTCTTTCTGGAATATGGCTAGGACCTCAAAAGAATTATTCCACAATCAAAAAAGAAATTCTTTCTATCATTCATTGTATTTCAAAATTTCAAGATGATATTTTCAATAAGAAATTTCTTCTTAGAATAGATTGTAAATCTGCAAAAGAAGTATTACAAAAGGATGTCAAAAATATAGTTTCAAAACAAATTTTTGCTAGATGGCAAGCTATACTTTCAAGTTTTGATTTTGATATTGAATATATCAAAGGAGAAAATAATTCTCTTCCTGATTTTCTTACAACAGAATTTCTTCAAAACCTTTCCTCATTATCTTTTTCTCCTTTATGAGATTTCCAAGCAGTTACTTTATTCAAGATGGATTGTTGGAAGTGCGAAGGTTATGAGAACTACATTCAAGATCTTGAGATTCAAAGAGAAAATGTTCATAATGAAAAACTTTTCTGGTCACAACAGTTCGATATTTTTATAGTGAGATTCAAAAAATTTGACAGGTTTGATTCTATATGTCAAGAAATTTATTCAAAATCTGTTCTTGAAAATAAGCTAAAAATGCTTATTAATCATGTTGTTCTCATCAAAAGAATGAATCATCAAAATTGTCATATAAATTATGATGTGGGTATTAATGACTCAGATCCAGACTCCATGGATTAATCATTAACTAGTCCAAGAGCAAACGGCTCTTGGTAAAGACATTTCAAATCCGTTGATCCCTGTCAATTTGGGAAAAATTGATCAAAAACATTATTCAAATATGTTTCAAAAACCCACAGAGAAATCTGAGGTCATAGTTTAAACTGTGCAATTTAATTCAAAAAAATGGTTTGAATCAGAAGTTTCTCGGTGAAACGAGTATTCAAAAACCATGTACTCAAAACCAGCTGTTTAAAACAGTTGGCCAGCTGTCTTCCTCTGCCGACAGCTTTATTCAACAAAAGCATTTGAATGCTTTTTTCAAAAGACGATATTAAAGCTACGACAAATTTCAACAAATGAGATAAAGAGTGCTTACCTACTCCTCCCCTTGCAAAAAGTTGATGGTGACTTTGGAGTCATCCAACCATTCATCCAACCACTCCTTTACTTTTCAAAAAGATGATGAAGACGGGTGGTTGTCTTCTAGCATTCAAGACTTCTATATAAGAAGTTCCATTGTATTTAGTTTAGGCATTCAATATTTAGCCCAAAAAAGAAATTTGACGGAGCAAGTCGATTTCTCAAAATATTTCCTATCCCTTCTCATATAATTCCTATCTCTCTCAAACTGTATCTTACTTAATTGTAAGTTTATTTTATTTCAATTTTAAAATTTTATTTTCAAAGTCTTCCGCCTTTCAATTTTAATTTAATTTTACTCTGTTTTATTCCTATTTTTCACTCTTCATCATGCATTCATTCACCTTCCAATCCATTAACTAAGTGTATATCCTTGTTCTTCCAAGCTTTTAGCTCAATTTCCATGGTTCAAACATCCTCTTTCATGTATATATATATAAATTTCAAAAATTTGGGAGAAATTGAGAAGTGATTGGATGATTTTGATTTCTTAGTATGATGTTTATTTCATGTTTATATGATATTTATGTGATTAAATGAATCATGAGAAACCCTAAACCTATTTCTTGAGATTTTTGAAAAATTCAAGAAAATGGTCAAGTTTTGATCCATGAATTATATGCTTAATTTGATGTTAAAAATGAGTTTAACTAATTATTTTAAGCAGGTTTCATGTTGGAAGTTAGCATGAAATCTCAGTCCTTTTTCATTTTATGAAAAACTCGAAAATATGAAGAATAAAATTAGGGTTTGTGAAGTTGATGTTATATGATGTATTTAATGAATGATTTGATGTTATATGATGTTAATGATGTTTGTTTAATTAAGAATTAATTAAAAGAGAGCTTGATTAACCCTAAAAACCCTAGAAAATCGAAATTAGGGTTATTAAATTAGGGTTTATAATTGATGGTTTATTAAATGAAATTAATTGAAGAATTAAGCTTATAATTCTTAATCAAGTATGTTATAAATTAAAAAGAAGAGAAAAGAATTTTAGAAACCCTAAAATAAAAATAACCGAAAATTAATAAAATAAAATAAATTATTAATTAAATTTTATTTATGAAACTAATTGTATTTATGAGCTTCTCATTAAAAATAAAGTATTGTGTGATTTTCTGAGAATTTAATTCAAAGTAATAAAGATTTTCTATTTTTGATTGAATTTCCCGAGTCGGAAGTTTATATGTTTAATCGAGTTGAATATGAGAAGTGAATGTGTAATTATGTTCATAATGTTGGAAAATGTGAGTGGATTTAATTTATGAATTTTCTGAGTCCGTTAGACGGATTAAAATCGACTTTGTCGATTATGATGAATATTAATTAAAGTATGGTTATGTTAAGTGTGATTGATGATTAAGTATCGGTTTTATTGTAGTATCCCGTCTTTCTTAAGTAATTAAAATAATTAATCTAATGAGAGAGACAAGAATTTTAGTAAAATAAAAATTTTCTTTCCGCAAATTTTACCCGGCAGATATATTCTACCGGAAAAATGAGTTTTTAATTAATTTTTATCGTCTCGGTTAATCCGAAACGAAGAAGTTTTTACATTTATCAATAGATGATAAATGTTTAGTCATTAATTGACAAGAAGAAGAATTTAATTTAATTACGTGAAATTTTACGTAAATTATCGCTTAAAAATTTAGTTTCGGTCGATTTGAAAATGCTTCGAATCTCCGATTCTTTTTGTGAGATTTTTATCTAAGGTTCGTGAAACCTTAATCTTAATTACTGTGTTGAGAAATTAAGAGTTTATCGGAGGGTTCGTAGTTGTTAATTAAGTGAGCCGAGAAAGGGATTAAATAATTAACAAAACTTAACAATTAAGTTAACTTAAAATAATAACCCTAGTCTACCCTAACCTAGGTGTGTAACATGCATATAATCTACTCTCACTCTCACTCACTCACCACACGCACACACACAAACAACAGCAGCCCTTCTCTCTCTCTCAAACCTCTCGATCTCTTCTCTCTCAATACACACACTCACACACACTTAAGAACACCATCTTGATCTTCAAGCTCAAAGAACTTAAGTTCTAGCAATCCTTCTTAAGCAAGTAAGTAAGGATGAATCTCTTTCTTCTTCAAAATCTCAACTTAGATTCATGCTTGAGATCATCTTCTTCAATATATATATGTGTCGAAAATTTGGGAAGAAATTGAAGAAGTAGCTAGATGATGTTCATATCTTAGTATGATGTTTTTATGATGGTTATATGATGTTAAGAAGATCAATTGTGAGATAAATTGATGCATGAAGAACTTTAATTATATTTATATATATATATTTCGATTAATTTGGGAGAAACCCTAGAAATGGTTAGTTAATCTTCATGTCTTAATATTATGCTTATATAGTGATTATATGATCATTGGTATAATTAAATAAAGCATGAAGAACCCTAACCCTAATTTTTGGAGAAAATCGAAAATATGAAGAAATTGTCAAATTTTGATTCATTCATTGTTTGATGTTATGATCTTCATGAATTATGCTTAGAATATGATTATAAGATCAAATATGTGATTAGATTTAAATAAGAGAAACCCTAGTTCATAATTGGAAATTTTCGAAAATGGGAGAAAATGAAGAACAATTGATACATGAATTGTATGATCATTTTAATGATATGAATGGATTTAGTTAAGTATTTTAAGAATGTTTCATGTTGGAAGTAATTAAAAATTTCCAACCAATTTCATTTGATGAAAATAATGGATTAAATAAAAATATAAATTAGGGTTTAATAATGTAATGTTATATGATGGATTTGATAATTCAATTAAAGATATATGAGATTAATGAAGTATTTTAGATCAAGAGATAATGAAAAATGAGCTTGATTAACCCTAGAAACCCTAGAAAATCGAATTAGGGTTCTTAAATTAGGGTTGGAAGATTAATACTTAATTGAATAAAATTAAATGAAGAAATGAGTTTAAGATGATAATTAAGTATAATAGAAATTAAAAAGAAGAGAAAATAATTCTAGAAATCCTAAAATTAAAACTACCGAAAATTTAATAAATAAATAAAATATTAAATAAATTTTAATTAAGAAATTAATTGCATTTATAAACTTCTTAATAAAAAATTAAGTGTTATATGATTTTCTGGAAATTTAATTCAAAGTAATAAAGTTTTTTTTATTTTGGTTGATTTTCCCGATTTGGAAGTTTATATGTTTAATTGAGTTAATGTGTGTATTAAAGTGTAATTATGTTCGTTGTGATGAAATAAGTGTGTGGAATTAAATTGAGAATTTTCTGAATCCGTTAGACGGATTGAAATCGATTTAGTCGATTATGATAAATAGTAATTTATAAATGTTAATGTTGTATGAGATTTGATTGGTGTGATGCTTGATGAGGAATTTAGAAAGATTAAGATAGATTAAGAACGTTTGAAAAGTTAAGATAGGAATTCTCGAATTTCGTCAAGTTATGGCGTAGAAATTCGAATAGATTTTCGTTAGGTTTATCAAAGTAGTTATTCGATAAAAGATTTACGTTCTAAAATTTGTTATTCGCTTTCGATTAAAGGAGCAAGCGGAAGTAGAAACGGAGGCGTGAAGTGAAGGGTTGAACTCGTTAAAGATTTAAAGTTTAAAGCTTAAGATTATCAGGTGGGCTTTCTAAACTAAAATATGTGAAAAGCATGATATCGTATGTTTTACAAAGCTTTGATACTTGCCAAATGATTTTTAAAATGTTTAAGTATGTTACCATCTACTTCAGAAAGACGAATTCGGTTTCACGTAAGGTGAAATCTGTGTACACATTGGTAATCGTGCGCATTTCTTTGATAGACCGGTTATACGTAACCGTTAGTCTTTCGTTGATATGCCGATTACAAGTGATTGAGAAAGAGGCCTCTTTCTCATCACCATGATTTATTTGTAGATATGGTTCATACTGTTATAAATGTCTGCAGACAAATGATTTTGAGAAAAGAAAGTATTTTTAGCATTTTACGAGTTGTTTTACAGAAAATCCTCGTATTATGTTTTCCGGCAAGTTTTCAAAAAATAGCTGTATTCAGCAAAGTTTTCAAATGTTTTCGGCATGTGTTCACTGAGTACGTAGTACTCAGCCCTGCATGTCATTTCTAAAACGTGCAGGTTAGCAGAGATGTAGATGACGAGGGCTGGATGGATGTCGGTTGTTGTTAAATGTTTGATAAGTAAAGAGCCTAGGTTATATGTCGTCATACATATAATCTCTCGTATTTCGCTGCTATGTTAAAATGTTTTGAGATACTATAATGATGTTTTGAATTCTGGAGGGAATTGGAGTTTTATAATTAACTCTAATATTTTGAATATTTGAAAAATCAGATCTAGATTCTTCAGAAAAAGAACTTCTAGATGAGGCTTCTTGAATTCTTATTGAATTTCTATTTGGTTGTCTAAAAGAATTAAAACGAAGTAGAATTCTACCATCGTTATCTTCTTCTATTTCAGAGACTTCTCGTCTCTCAATTCCTCTTGGAATTTGTTGAGTTTGAATTATGAATTCTTTAGGAATAGTTATTTCATTCCATTTTAATCTTTTAGGAACAAAATATGTTGGATTATCAGCTTCAATCTGAAGCATGACAGTTTCTTCTTTTGAAGTTGGAGAAAGTAAGAATTTTGGATTTAATTGAGAAGACATTAATCTAAAGTAAACACGATACATTATTGCAAAGTTTTTGCATAAATTTTTGAATTCATCTCCTTGAAGATGAACATCAAGGATTAAAGAATCTTGAATTAATGGGTCTGTTAGATCTATTGAATAATTGGGTGCACAATTGAAATAGATAGGACCATTACAAATATTAGTTTGAATCATTGCTAAGAGTGAAGTTTTATATATTTTGAGTCTATTATCTCTTAAAGCTAAATATATTGGAGCATCGACTCCTATATGAACTAAGGGTTTAACAGCTACTTGAATTAAACCAAAATGAATATATCTATAACCTTTCTCAAGGTATTTCTTAATAGATACATTTGATAATAATTGTATACTTTGAAATTCTTCTTGAACAGAAATTGTTTCTTCATGAGTTTTAATTGAAAATGCATGTCGCAGCTCGAACCTCGATATTAGATGTCAAGGCTGGTAGGTCCCACGACTTACACAATTTATGATTAACAAAGGAAATTAAGATAGCGACCCGGCTATCGTTCAAAAGAATAACCATACTCAACAATTCACCATTTTAGAATAATGTGACATATATGACTCGAGACGATCAACTGAAATCAATATGACATACATATCAATAAACATAACTCAAATCACTTGGAATCAAAAGACCTGATCAACCAAATAACCGACAATTGATCAAGAAGATGACGAATTTATTTGAGAATCAAGAAAACAAGATAAAGAAAACTGTTTCAAGTTTGACAAAGCTTCTCGGCACAACTAACAACTTATATACATGTGATTAATTGGTTGAGTTTCAAAAGAACTTAGCAAAAGAGTTCGACTTTAGAATTTAAACGTTATAACAACATTAAACTTCATTTTCTTGCAGCGGAAAACATGAGAATATATGTATGAAGACATATATTCTAGGTCAACTTCTCAAAAACGACTTTCTTTACATAACAACGTTTAACAACAACAATAGTCCATCCAGTACTCATCATCTTCATCCCTGCTAACCTGCACGTTTTAGAAATAACATGCAGGGTTGAGTACTACGTACTCAGTGAACACATGCCGAAAACATTTGAAAACTTTGCTGAATACAGCTATATATGAAAACTTGCCAGAAAACATAATACGAGGATTTTCTGAAAACAACTCGTAAAATACTAAAAATACTTTCTTTTCAAAACTCATTTGTCTGCAGACAATTATAACAGTATGAACCATATCTACAAATAAATAATGGTGATGAGAAAGAGGCCTCTTTCTCAATCACTTGTAACCGGCATATCAAGGAAAGGCTCACGATTATGAATAATCGGCCTATCAAAGAAATGCGCACGATTACCAATGTGTACACAGATTTCACCTTGCGTGAAACCGAATTCGTCTTTCTGAAGTAGATGGTAACATACTTAAACATTTTAAAAATCATTTGGCAAGTATCAAAACTTTGTAAAACATACGATATCATGCTTTTCACATATTTTAGTTTAGAAAGCCCACCTGATAAACTTAAGCTTTAAACTTTAAACTCTAACGCTTGTAGCCCTTTTACTTCACGTTTCTGCTCCCGCTTCCGCTTGCTCCTTTAATCGAAACGGAATAACGATTTTAGAACGAGAGCTTTTATCGACTAACGACTTCGATAATCTTAACAAAATTCTATTCGAATTTCTATGCCGTAACTTGATGAAATTCGAGAATTCCTATCTTAACTTTTCAAACGTTCTTAATCTATCTTAATCTATCTAAATTCTTCATTAAGCATCAATATTAATCAATTCTCATACAACATTAATATTTATAAACTACTATTCATCACAACTGACTAAATCGATTTTAATCCGTCTAACGGATTCAGAAAATTTTCAATTTAATTCTATACCTTTATTTAATTATAACAAACATAATTATACTTTAAATACACACATTAACTCAATTAAACACATAAATTCCCAAATCGGGAAAATCAACCATAAATAGAAAAATCTTTATTTCTTTGAATTAAATTTCCAGAAAATTATATAACACTTAATTTTTATTAAGAAGTTCATAAATGTAATTAATTTCTTAATTAAAATTTTATTAATATTTTATTTATTTATTTTAAATTTTCGGTTATATTAAAATTAATATTTCTTTAATTATTTTCTCTTCTTTTTAATTTCTAATATACTTAATTATCATCTTAAGCTCATTTCTTCATTTAATTTCATTCAATTATGTATTAATCTTCCAACCCTAATTTAAGAACCCTAATTCGATTTTCTAGGGTTTCTAGGGTTAATCAAGCTCATTTTTCATTATCTCTTGATCTAAAATACTTCATTAATCTCATATATCTTTAATTGAATCATCCAATTCATCATATAGCATTACATTATTAAACCCTAATTTATATTCTTATTTAATCGGTTATTTTCTCAAAATGAAATTGGTTGGAAATTTTTAATTTCTTCCAACATGAAACATTCTTAAAATACTTAACTAAACTCATTTATATCATTAAATCAATCATACAATTCATGTATTCATTATTTCCCATTTTCTTCTCATTTTCGAAAATTGCCAATTGATAGCTAGGGTTTTCCATGCTTAAATCTAATTACATATTTGATCTTATAATCATATTCTAAGCATAATTCATGAAGAACAAATCATCATTCAATGCATGAATTAAAATTTAGCATTTTCTTCTAAATTTCGATTTTCATGCAACTTAGGGTTAGGGTTTTGATTTTTCTAATTTAATCACACTATTCATCATATAATCATGATATAAGCATCATATCAAGAGATTAAAATCATATCATCACTTTCTCTAATTTCTTCCAAAAATTTCGAAAAAAAATAGAATTAGGGTTAGGGTTCTTCATGCTTGATTTAATCATACCAATGATCATATATTCATCATACAAGCATAATATTAAGATATGAAGAACATCTAACCATTTTCAATACTTCTCCCAAATTTTCGATCATATATATATACATATATGAAGATGGAAGTTTTAACCATAATCTTGATATAATAACTTCAAAACATAAATCCAACCTTGATTAATTATTTAGGGATGGATTGATCTTTGTTTCTTGAGCTTCTAGTTGATCATCAATGGTGTATGTGTGTATGTGTATGTCGAGAGAGAAGAGAGAAATGAGAGAGATGTTGTGTTGTGTGTGTGCGTGAATGAAGAGAGAGAGATGAGAGTAATAATCCTCATATAATAGTTATAACCTAGGTCTAGATGTATAGGTTAGGTTATTATTAAATTATAACTTAATGGCTAAGTTTGGTTTAATTCTTTAATTAGTTATTAATTCAATTAATTAATAACTAATTAATCTTCTAATAACTCTCTAATTTCTCAACACAGTAATTAAGATTAAGGTTTCACGAACCTTAGATAAAAATCTCACAGAAAGAATCGGAGATTCGAAGCATTTTCAAATCGACCGAAACTAAATTTTTTAAACGATAAATTACGTAGAATTTCACGTAATTAAATTAAATTCTTCTTTTAGTCAATTAATGACTAAACATTTATCATCTATTGATAAATGTAAAAACTTCTTCGCTTCGGATTAACCGAGACGATAGAAATTAATTAAAACTCATTTTTCCGGTAGAATATATCTGCCGGGTAAAATTTTCGGAAAGAAAATCTTTATTTTACTAAAATTCTTGTCTTTCTCAGAAGATTAATTATTTTAATTACTTAAGAAAGACGGGATACTACAATGCAGTTCTAAAATCTAAAGAACCTATTGAATAAATTGTTTCAATTTGTTGTTCAGGAATTTTCCACTTATCAAAATTATCTGGAATATGTATTTCCTTTGACTGAATAATACCAGAATTATTCATACTATTGTTTTTGGAAAAAAGACTTCTTAATCTAGATGCCATTGATACTAATGAAATTAACAAAGTTCTAGAGCACAAATTGTAAATGACAGGGACCACCACCGGGACCACCTCACCTGGGCTGACCAACGGATTCGAGGGCTGACCAAACTGTTACACCAACAATTTTCTCTAAATCTTTGGAAATTTAACTAGTATGAATAGGATCTATAGAAAGAAAAGTTCTTTCCTAGACAATAATTTGAATGGCTCTGATACCATTAATAAATTACAAATTCTCCAACATACTTTCACCTTCGAAGAAGAAGATGGTACATTCATTGAAAAGAATGATGCTTGTGATTTCTTAATAATCACAATAGGTATGTATTTCATAGGAAATCCAAAAGAAGAATTAGATTCAACTCAAATTGTTTTATCAAATTTTTGATGTCCAACTCTATCTGATTACAGATGGTATAAAGATGTCTTTTTAACTCATATACTCAAAAGAAATGATTGCAATGCTTCTTTCTGGAAAGAAAGATTCATAGCAGGATTACCAAAATTATTTGGTGAAAGAATTCATCAAAAACTCAAAGAAGCCACTGGCTTAAGTGAAATCAAATTTGAAACAATTACATATGGGCAATTATTTGCTTTTATTAAAAAAGAGGGATTATCTCTCTGTTCTGAACTCAAAATTCAATCCAAATATGGAAATGAAAAGAATAGATTCCGAAAAGAAATTGGAACTTTCTGTGAAGCTTTTGGTCTTCAAAAGATTCAAGCCCCTTCTTTAAAATTAAAAATTAATGAAAGAAAGAATTCAAAAACCCGGGAGTATAAAGGGTATAATAGAAAAAAGTTTTACAAAAAACCTTTTGATAAATCAAAAAATTATTCAAGAAAACCTTTTAATAAAAAATTTAATGATTCAAAAATATATTGTTGGAAATGTCATAAAGAAGGACATAAGGCAGATGTCTGTCCTCTTCAAAAGAAAATTAATGAAATATTCAATGATAATGAAGATCTTAGAAATAAGATTTCAAGTTTACTTATATCAGATAAAATACCTTCTGATAATGATTCAAATAATTCTGAAGATAATTCAGAAAATGATTTAGATAATAATTTCATAAATCAAATAGACTTTAATAGTGAAGATTCAAATGATGACGAAGATCCTTGTCAAGGATTTTGTCCTATTAATATTAATGTTATTTCAAAAGATAAGAGTGAAAAAGAATTACTTTTTGACCTTATTGAAAAGGTTCCTGATTCAAATGATAGACAAAAATATTTAATAAGACTTAGAGATATAATTCTCAAAGAAGAAACTCCAAAGAAAGATAAGAATATCTTATCTGTTGAACCTTTTAGTATTTCAAAACTATTTGAAAAGTTACCCAATTCATCTTATCTCTGACTATTGAAATAGGAATAGGTTCTTTGTAATATTGAGCAAATGAAAAGCTCCAACAAAGAATCCAAGGAACTTTGAATTCAGAATAGAATTGAATCTCTTTTAAATGAATTGGGCCAGGGGCTTTTGAAATGAATAGTTTATATCCTTCATGGATATCATCAGGGAGAATTGTTGGAAGTGGACCGAAGTCCATCCACCATTCTAAAAACCAAATTGGATAAGTGGTTTTTGGAAAGCTATTATGAAATGTGAAGAACCATGAATGATCAAATGGTCTGAGAAAAAACATTCTGAACCAGGCCATTTTGTAATCAGGATAAGTATATCCTTTTGGAGTAAAAGGTTTTGAAAATCCTCTTTCATGATGAGGAAAAGTCCATTCATCAGAATGATGAATTCTTTTGATAATGCATTTTGAAAATGAAATTTTCTTAGGATCTTTGGGATCCTTATTATGAACTAACTCAATAGAATTTGAATCCACAAGAATGAATTCATAAAACTTTTGAGTTTTTTGAATATTGTCAGAGTACCACTGACATCCTTCTGGGAAATATCTTGAAAGAATGTCTTTCAATGTTTTGAAATCTGGACATGTTGGAAACCTGGTTAATGAAACATGTTGAGTATTTGGTTTAGTGAAATAAATTTTTGAAGTGGAGGGAACTTCCACAATGGATTTTGAAGTTTTTGAAGGAGTAGCTGGGGCAGGAGCCTTCACTATTTGTGAATAAGGTAAATTGGGATATTCAGAAAGAACATGAAATTGATTGGGTTTTGAAATGGGTGATGAGGTCAAGGACAGATTTTGATAGTGATCTGGCGTCTGGCGACTCATCTCTTTTCTGTATAATTTTGAAAGACAATTTTTAATTAGAAAATCAGGTAAATAAAAATTTTCTATTTTTGTATTATTTATTTTTGAATAAACATTAAAATTATGATTAATAAATTCCTTAATAGGATATGAATTATTTAAAGTAAGATCTTCTCTATAGAGAATATATTTGCATTCTAATTTAAAAGAATATTTTTGAATAACAATTTCATAATTTACTTTAAATATAATAATAGAAATAATATTTATTTTTGAAATATGAGATGTATGAGATGCATCAAGGAAAGGTAAATCATTGATGATGTTTTTGATTTCTTTATTAATTCTTTCTATATCAGGAGGTTCTTCTCTTTGAATAACATTTATTTGAGAGATAAAATGTTTTTGAAGTAAAGAAATATCTATTTCTTGAATAGGATTTAGAAATTTGAATGATATATTATCTCTTAAAATGTTAGTAGTAATTCCATTACCATTAACTTTGAATGGGTAAATTGTAGTTAAAAATGGGTTTCCAAGAATAACATCTTGGTTAAGATTTTTAACTAATATGAATGGAGTTTTGAAACAATATCCATCATTGCAAATAAATGCATTGGATAATTTGTATTTGATATTGAGTGGAGTGGCGTTAGCCGCTACCAATCTTTCATTAGTCTTTTCATAGTATTTAGAAGGAATAAGACCTTCTTTAATACAGTTTTGATCTGCTCCACTGTCAATTAGACAGGTAACATTAATTTTGAAATCATCAACAACAAGAGTTATTATTGAATTCCATTTTTGAAAAGATATTTGTTCAATATTAAATATTGAAGTATTATTAATAGGATTTTGAAATTGATCTTGACATTCTGAGCTTTCAGGAATGTCTTGAATATTTTTTAATAAAGCTAATCTCGCTTCTAACTCGAGATCTTTTGTATGTAAGATATTAATATCTTTGTTAAGAAGATTAACTTCTTTTTTGAGATTATTAATTTCTCTTTGTAAATCATTTATATTAATATTATTATTGTAAATAGATGAATTGGGTAATTTTTCAAATAATTTTGAAATACTAAAAGGTTCAACAGATAAGATATTCTTATCTTTCTTTGGAGTTTCTTCTTTGAGAATTATATCTCTAAGTCTTATTAAATATTTTTGTCTATCATTTGAATCAGGAACCTTTTCAATAAGGTCAAAAAGTAATTCTTTTTCACTCTTATCTTTTGAAATAACATTAATATTAATAGGACAAAATCCTTGACAAGGATCTTCGTCATCATTTGAATCTTCACTATCAAAGTCTATTTGATTTATGAAATTATTATCTAAATCATTTTCTGAATTATCTTCAGAATTATTTGAATCATTATCAGAAGGTATTTTATCTGATATAAGTAAACTTGAAATCTTATTTCTAAGATCTTCATTATCATTGAATATTTCATTAATTTTCTTTTGAAGAGGACAGACATCTGCCTTATGTCCTTCTTTATGACATTTCCAACAATATATTTTTGAATCATTAAATTTTTTATTAAAAGGTTTTCTTGAATAATTTTTGATTTATCAAAAGGTTTTTTGTAAAACTTTTTTCTATTATACCCTTTATACTCCCGGGTTTTTGAATTCTATCTTTCATTAATTTTTAATTTTGAAGAAGGGGCTTGAATTTTTTGAAGACCAAAAGCTTCACAGAAAGTTCCGATTTCTTTTCGGAATCTATTCTTTTCATTTCCATATTTGGATTGAATTTTGAGTTCAGAACAGAGAGATAATCCCTCTTTTTTAATAAAAGCAAATAATTGCCCATATGTAATTGTTTCAAATTTGATTTCACTTAAGTGTCACAACCCCAAATCCCGAAGGACGGCTAAGCCGGGGTGCGACTAGGGGTTGGAATTAAGAAGCGGGGAAGAAGGGGGATTAATGAATAAATGAGGAATAGATCTTGATCAGTCAAAGTGTAGTATCCCGTCTTTCTTAAGTAATTAAAATAATTAATCTTCTGAGAAAGACAAGAATTTTAGTAAAATAAAGATTTCCTTTCCGAAAATTTTATCCGGCAGATATATTCTACCGGAAAAATGAGTTTTAATTAATTTTTATCGTCTCGGTTAATCCGAAACGAAGAAGTTTTTACATTTATCAATAGATGATAAATGTTTAGTCATTAATTGACAAGAAGAAGAATTTAATTTAATTACGTAAAATTTTACGTAATTAATCGCTTAAAAATTTAGTTTCGGTCGATTTGAAAATGCTTCAAATCTCCGATTCTTTCTGTGAGATTTTTATCTAAGGTTCGTGAAACCTTAATCTTAATTACTGTGTTGAGAAATTAGAGAATTATTAGAAGATTAATTAGTTATTAATTAATTGAATTAATAACTAATTAAATGAATTAACCAAAACTTAGCTATTAAGTTTTAATAAAATAATAAGCTACCCTATACATCTAAACCTAGGGTTATAACTAATATATGTATAGCCATTTCTCTCATCTCTCACCACACGCACACACACAGCAGCAGCAGCTTCTCTCTCTCCCTCTCGATCTCTCTTCTCTCTCAATACACACACTCACACACACTTAAGAACACCATCTTGATCTTCAAGCTCAAAGATTTCAACTTCTAGCAATCCTCTCAAGTAGTCAAGTAAGCTTAGATTCTTCTATTCCAAGCTCTTGATTCATGTCTTTGGTGGAAGAATTATATATATATATGTGTCGAAAATTTGTAAGAACTATGAAGAAGTAGTTGGATGATCTTGATTTCTTAGAATGATGTTTATATGATGATTTTATGATCAAATATTAAGCTTAAGATGATGCATGAAGAATTCTAGTTATGAATATATATATGTCGATTATTTTGGGAGAAACCCTAGAAATGATTAGTAAATCTTCATGTCTTAATATGATGCTTATATCATGATTATATGATGAATTGTGTGATTAAATTAGAAAAATCGAAACCCTAACCCTAAGTTGCATGAAAATCGAAATTTAGAAGAAAATGCTAAATTTTAATTCATGCATTGAATGATGATTTGTTCTTCATGAATTATGCTTAGAATATGATTATAAGATCAAATATGTAATTAGATTTAAGCATGGAAAACCCTAGCTATCAATTGGCAAATTTCGAAAATGAGAAGAAAATGGGAAATAATGAATACATGAATTGTATGATTGATTTAAT
This sequence comes from Agastache rugosa, assembly GCA_031470985.1. NCBI lineage: Eukaryota > Viridiplantae > Streptophyta > Magnoliopsida > Lamiales > Lamiaceae > Agastache > Agastache rugosa. The sequence goes on along the minus strand of CM062603.1, from coordinate 35,535,078 downwards.
GATATAAATGAGTTTAGTTAAGTATTTTAAGAATGTTTCATGTTGGAAGTAATTAAAAATTTCCAACCAATTTCATTTTTGAGAAAATAACCGATTAAATAAGAATATAAATTAGGGTTGAAGAATTAATACTTAATTGAATGAAATTAAATGAAGAAATGAGCTTAAGATAATAACTAAGTATATTAGAAATTAAAAAGAAGAGAAAATAATTAAAGAAATATTAATTTTAAAATAACCGAAAATTTAAAATAAATAAATAAAATATTAATAAAATTTTAATTAAGAAATTAATTGCATTTATGAACTTCTTAATAAAAATTAAGTATTATAAAATTTTATGGAAATTTAATTCAAAGAAATAAAGATTTTTCTATTTATGGTTGATTTTCCCGATTGGGGAATTTATATGTTTAATTGAGTTAATGTTGTATGAGAATTGATTAATATTGATGTTTAATGAGGAATTTAGATAGATTAAGATAGATTAAGAACGTTTGAAAAGTTAAGATAGGAATTCTCGAATTTCATCAAGTTGCGACGTAGAAATTCGAATAGAATTTTGTTAAGGATATCGAAGTCGTTAGTCGATAAAAGCTCGTTCTAAAATCGTTATTCCGTTTCGATTAAAGGAGCAAGCGGAAGCGGGAACAGAAACGTGAAGTAAAAGGGCTACAAACGTTAAAGCTTAAAGTTTAAAGCTTAAGTTTATCAGGTGGGCTTTCTAAACTAAAATATGTGAAAAGCATGATATCGTATGTTTTACAAAGTTTTGATACTTGCCAAATGATTTTAAAAATGTTTAAGTATGTTACCATCTACTTCAGAAAGACGAATTCGGTTTCACGCAAGGTGAAATCTGTGTACACATTAGTAATCGTGCGCATTTCTTTGATAGGCCGATTATTCATAATCGTGAGCTTTTCCTTGATATGCCGATTACAAGTGATTGAGAAAGAGGCCTCTTTCTCATCACCATTATTTATTTGTAGATATGGTTCATACTGTTATAAATGTCTGCAGACAAATGAGTTTTAAAAAGAAAGTATTTTTAGCATTTTACGAGTTGTTTTCAGAAAATCCTCGTATTATGTTTTCCGGCAAGTTTTCATATATAGCTGTATTCAGCAAAGTTTTCAAATGTTTTCGGCATGTGTTCACTGAGTACGTAGTACTCAGCCCTGCATGTTATTTCTAAAACGTGCAGGTTAGCGAGGATGCGGATGACGAAATTTGGATGGATGTTGGTTGTTGTTAATATTTTTGAAAAATAAAGAGCCTAGATTATATGTCGTCATACATATAGTCTTTCGTATTCCGCTGCCATGTTAAGATGATTTTTTTTTTATTATGATGAAGTTGTTTAAACCCTAGAGTCGATCTATGTTTGATAGTCGAACTCTTTTGTCACAGTTTGCGTGAAACTTAGTCTTGATATGTATTTAATAAAACCTCTATTCCATGAAGCTTTGTCGAACTCGAAACATTTTCTTTATCTTGTTTTCTTGATCCTCAAGTCATTATATCATCTTCTTGATCAATTGTCGATTATTTGGTTGATCAGGTCTTTTAATTCCGAGTAATTCAAGTTGTGTTTATTGATATATATGTCCTATTGATTTCAATTGATCGTCTCGAGTCATATATGTCACATTATTCTAAAGTGGTAAATCCAATTTGTGAGTCAATTTAGTAATTCCAATTGTGAGTCCAATTTGGTAAATCCAATTTGAGTCAATTTAGTAATTCAGTGGTCCAGGTCCAATTTGGGTAAATCTAAGTCAATTTGTAATTAGTGGTCAGTGGTAAATCCAATTATTGGTGAGTCAATTCCAAATTCAATCGGGTCAGTGGGTAAATCCACTGAGTCAAACAATTCCAATGACCAGGTCCAAATTTGGTAATTCAAACCAATGAGCCAATTTAGGTAATAGTTTCGGGCTGCGACATGTTAAGTATGGTTATTCTTTTGAACGATAGCCGGGTCGCTATCTTATTTTCCTTTGTTAATCATAAATTGTGTAAGTCGTGGGACCTACCGGCCTTGACATCTAATATCGAGGTTCGGGTACGCGACAGTGGTATCGAGCGGGTCCGATCGCTGAATAATTTTTTTTAAAATCTAGCCTATTTGAAACCCTAGATTAGTTTAGAGCAATGTCTTCTGCTCCAAATTGTTTTTTTTGAAAGTCTAGTCTGGTTTGAATTCCTAGACTAGTTAGTTTTTAACAACAACTGAAGTCCAGCATCTCTCATCTCATCCAGCTATCCAGGTACGAATTTCAAATGTTTCTAGTTATAAAGTTTGGAAGTTGAAGTATATATATAATTGTTGTGTTTTAGCCTCTAATGTGATTGGTTGTTAGTGATCGATCATAAGCGAGATAATGGATCAGTTGTGCAAGCAAGTTGAGTATTTATCTGTGGAATGTAACATGAGCCCAGAACACCCTTTTGGAAGCGACATTGAGTATGTTGAGACAGTGGATTCTCAAAACTATTCGTAATTTCAGTTTAGTTAATTATTTAAATTTTCTTTTATAGGATGTCCAACTCTAGAAGCGTAGCAGCGATGATTGAATTTCACCACATACACATGAGCTACACAGAAACCCTAGCAGAGTTTTTAGCTCGGTACCATAGAGTTTGGATGGACATCCATGAATCAAATATCTCGGGAGTTATTGGTATAGTTAGGCTAGTTCCTCTGCTTCCTGAGGATTGGCAGGAGTGGGCGGCATCGATTGCTGCAAGGTACGTTACTCCCCAATTTTGGGATGGTGTCTTGTTTGGAGATTGCAGAGCGTTCATAGCTGCAATTAGTACTCAATATATGTGTTTTTCGTACCCACCTCCTGGACCATATCAGCCATTGATTCCTGTTGGTGAATTTGGTTTACAACATCTCATGCCCCAAGATTACCCAATTCTGGATCAGAATCCTCCAGAAAATCCTGAACCTATTGCTTCTCCCATCCATGGAAATAATGGATTTGATGTTAACTCTTTTCTTGTTGAGCCATTGGCAAATGGCTATGTTTCGTCTCCCTCCCAAATTGAGACTCAAACTTTTGTTCCTGAGCCTTCTGTTTTGCCTAACGGCGTAGCCTCAGCTTCTTTTGTTGAGGAAGTTCCAAATGATCCTTCCGTTGAAACATTGCAAGCTTTGAATTCTTCAGAGCTTGATGCCATAGTTGAAGCCCAGCCTATTCTTTTTGACCCTAATGTGGCTAGCACCTCTGGACCACGTCACTATGATAGTGACGAGGATAACGTTGATCCAGAAGTTGGACCAACCGAAGGATACTTCCACCTCCGTAGAATACCATTTACTCATTTGAGTTCACAATAGATCTTGAACCAGGATCAGCTCCTGTTTCCAAATCACCATACAGAATGGCTCCAAAGGAGTTGCAAGAATTGAAAATTCAACTGCAAGAGTTACTTGACCTAGGTTTCATTAGACCTAGTGTTTCTCCGTGGGGAGCACCAATTCTGTTTGTCAAAAAGAAGGATGGTAGTTTGAGGATGTGCATCGACTACCGAGAATTAAACAAATTGACCTTAAAGAATAAATATCCTTTGCCGAGAATAGATGATCTATTTGATCAGCTCAGAGGAGCAAGGGTATTCTCGAAGATTGATCTGAAATCTGGTTATCACCAATTAAAGGTTAAACAAGAAGATATTTCCAAGACAGCTTTCAGAACAAGATATGGCCACTACGAGTTTGTAGTAATGCCATTTGGTGTGACAAATGCTCCAGCAGTATTTATGGATCTCATGAATCGAGTATTTCATGAATTCTTGGACAAGTTTGTCGTAGTTTTCATTGATGATATTCTCGTGTATTCAAAGAATGAATTAGAACACGAGGAACATCTACGAACTGTACTGAAAAGGTTGAGAACCGAAAGATTGTATGCAAAATTTAGTAAATGTGAATTTTGGCTAAGAGAAGTACATTTCCTTGGACATGTTGTATCTCTGAAGGAATCAAAGTTGACCGCTTCAAAAGTACAAGCGAGTTCGGGGAATGGAAAGTTCCAACCACACCACATGAAATTAGGAGTTTCTTAGGTCTAGCGAGCTACTATCGGAGATTTATCGAGGGATTCTCCAAAATAGCTAAGCCAATGACCCATCTCCTAAAGAAAGAATCAAAATTCAAGTGGTCAGAAGAATGTGAGGAAAGTTTCCAAGAACTTAAAAAGAGATTGACCACTGCCCCAGTGCTATCAGTTCCAGATTCGGATAAAGATTATGCTGTTTACACAGATGCATCAAAGAACGGACTAGGTTGTGTACTGATGCAAGAAGGAAGAGTTATTGCATATGCTTCTAGACAAATTTAGACCTCATGAAATAAACTATCCGACTCATGATTTGGAACTAGCGACGGTAGTACATGCTTTAAAAATGGAGACACCATCTTTATGGAACGAAATGTGAAATCTTCACAGATCACAAGAGTCTCAAATATTTCTTTGAGCAGAAAGAATTAAATATGAGACAAAGAAGATGGCTCGAGTTAGTTAAAGACTACGATTGTAAAATTTCCTATCATCCAGGAAAAGCAAATGTAGTTGCTGATGCGTTAAGCAGAAAAGGAAAATCGGAATTTGGATTTCTTCTAACTCAAGAGAAAGAACTCATTAAGAGTTTCGAAGAACTAAGGTTAGAAGTAATTCTACCTCCGCAATCTGTTGAGCAAATGGTTGCAACTATGGAAATAATTCCAGATTTAAGATTGAGAATTTCCAATGCTCAAAGAAAAGACGAGAAATTGGAAAAGTTACGAATGAAAATTCGTCAAGAGAAAAATGAAAATTTTAAGGAGGCAGGAGATAATGTTCTCCTGTATCGAGGAAGAGTTTGTGTGCCGAATGATGAAGAATTAAGGAATGAAATCATGAGCGAAGCTCATGAAACTCCTTATTCAGCTCACCCTGGAGGCACCAAAATGTATCAAGATTTGAAACAAACATTTTGGTGGGAAGGAATGAAAAGAGACATAGCTTCTTTTGTGGAAAGATGTTTAGCCTGTCAGCAAGTAAAGGCATTGCATCAGAGACCCTATGGGAAGCTACAACCTTTAGATATTCCAGAGTGGAAATGGGATAAAATTACCATGGATTTTGTAACTGGGTTACCTAGATCCAAACGAGGAAATACAGCGATATGGGTAATAGTGGATAGATTGACAAAATCTGCACACTTTATACCTATTTCCATAACTTATGGCGCAGATAAGTTAGCTCAGCTGTACGTGCGAGAAATTGTGCGATTGCACGGAGTACCTAAGTCGATCACTTCGGATCGAGACTCAAAATTTACTTCTCGTTTTTGGAGAAGTATGCAAGAAGAATTAGGTACCAAATTGAACTTCAGTACGGCTTTTCATCCTCAAACGGATGGTCAATCAGAAAGAACCATTCAGATCTTGGAGGATATGTTGAGAACTGTTGTTTTAGATCGAGGAAGTCAATGGGAGCAAATTTTACCTCTTGTTGAATTTGCTTACAACAACAATTATCAAATGACGATTGGCATGGCGCCCTACGAAGCCCTTTATGGAAAGAAGTGTAGATCTCCGCTCCATTGGGATGATGTGGGCGAGAGAAAAATATTAGGGCCTGATTCAGTGGAAGAAATGATAAAGATTGTGCGTCAAATCAAGCAAAGAATTAAAGAAGCGCAAGACCGTCAGAAGTCTTATGCTGACATCAGAAGATCAGCATTAGAATTCAATGTGGGTGATAAAGTTTTCTTGAAAGTTTCGCCTTCAAGAGGAATTCAACGATTTGGTGTTAAAGGAAAGCTTAAGCCTCGCTACATAGGACCATATGAAATTCTGGAAAGAATAGGTCAAGTAGCATATAAGCTAGCTTTACCGCCAAGTTTTGGAAATTCACATAACGTGTTTCATGTATCTCAGTTGCGGAGATATATGTTTGATCTTAAGCACGTCATTCGTCGAGAAGAAGTAGTTCTTGAACCAGATCTCAGTTATGAAGAGAAACCTGAAGCGATTTTGGACCGGAAGGTCCAACAGCTTAGAAATAAGTCGATCGCGTCCGTAAAAATCAAATGGAGGCATCATGGACTAGAAGAAGCAACATGGGAGTTAGAAAGCAAAATGAGAGAAAAGTATCCCGAACTCTTCGGAGAGGTAAGCAAATTTCGGGCGAAATTTATTTTTAGGGGAGAGAATGTAGTATCCCGTCTTTCTTAAGTAATTAAAATAATTAATCTTCCGAGAAAGACAAGAATTTTAGTAAAATAAAGATTTCCTTTCCGAAAATTTTATCCGGATATATTCTACCGGAAAAATGAGTTTTAATTAATTTTTATCGTCTCGGTTAATCCGAAACGAAGAAGTTTTTACATTTATCAATAGATGATAAATGTTTAGTCATTAATTGACAAGAAGAAGAATTTAATTTAATTACGTAAAATTTTACGTAATTAATCGCTTAAAAATTTAGTTTCGGTCGATTTGAAAATGCTTCAAATCTCCGATTCTTTAAGAGATTTTTATCTAAGGTTCGTGAAACCTTAATCTTAATTACTGTGTTGAGAAATTAGAGAATTATTAGAAGATTAATTAGTTATTAATTAATTGAATTAATAACTAATTAAATGAATTAACCAAAACTTAGCTATTAAGTTTTAATAAAATAATAAGCTACCCTATACATCTAAACCTAGGGTTATAACTAATATATGTATAGCCATTTCTCTCATCTCTCACCACACGCACACACACGGCGGCCAGCCTTCTCTCTCTCCCTCTCGATCTCTCTTCTCTCTCAATACACACACTCACACACACTTAAGAACACCATCTTGATCTTCAAGCTCAAAGATTTCAACTTCTAGCAATCCTCTCAAGTAGTCAAGTAAGCTTAGATTCTTCTATTCCAAGCTCTTGATTCATGTCTTTGGTGGAAGAATTATATATATATATGTGTCGAAAATTTGTAAGAACTATGAAGAAGTAGTTGGATGATCTTGATTTCTTAGAATGATGTTTATATGATGATTTTATGATCAAATATTAAGCTTAAGATGATGCATGAAGAATTCTAGTTATGAATATATATATGTCGATTATTTTGGGAGAAACCCTAGAAATGATTAGTAAATCTTCATGTCTTAATATGATGCTTATATCATGATTATATGATGAATTGTGTGATTAAATTAGAAAAATCGAAACCCTAACCCTAAGTTGCATGAAAATCGAAATTTAGAAGAAAATGCTAAATTTTAATTCATGCATTGAATGATGATTTGTTCTTCATGAATTATGCTTAGAATATGATTATAAGATCAAATATGTAATTAGATTTAAGCATGGAAAACCCTAGCTATCAATTGGCAAATTTCGAAAATGAGAAGAAAATGGGAAATAATGAATACATGAATTATATGATTGATTTAATGATATAAATGAGTTTAGTTAAGTATTTTAAGAATGTTTCATGTTGGAAGTAATTAAAAATTTCCAACCAATTTCATTTTGAGAAAATAACCGATTAAATAAGAATATAAATTAGGGTTGAAGAATTAATACTTAATTGAATGAAATTAAATGAAGAAATGAGCTTAAGATAATAACTAAGTATATTAGAAATTAAAAAGAAGAGAAAATAATTAAAGAAATATTAATTTTAAAATAACCGAAAATTTAAAATAAATAAATAAAATATTAATAAAATTTTAATTAAGAAATTAATTGCATTTATGAACTTCTTAATAAAAATTAAGTATTATAAAATTTTATGGAAATTTAATTCAAAGAAATAAAGATTTTTCTATTTATGGTTGATTTTCCCGATTGGGGAATTTATATGTTTAATTGAGTTAATGTTGTATGAGAATTGATTAATATTGATGTTTAATGAGGAATTTAGATAGATTAAGATAGATTAAGAACGTTTGAAAAGTTAAGATAGGAATTCTCGAATTTCATCAAGTTGCGACGTAGAAATTCGAATAGAATTTTGTTAAGGATATCGAAGTCGTTAGTCGATAAAAGCTCGTTCTAAAATCGTTATTCCGTTTCGATTAAAGGAGCAAGCGGAAGCGGGAACAGAAACGTGAAGTAAAAGGGCTACAAACGTTAAAGCTTAAAGTTTAAAGCTTAAGTTTATCGAAGTGGGCTTTCTAAACTAAAATATGTGAAAAGCATGATATCGTATGTTTTACAAAGTTTTGATACTTGCCAAATGATTTTAAAAATGTTTAAGTATGTTACCATCTACTTCAGAAAGACGAATTCGGTTTCACGCAAGGTGAAATCTGTGTACACATTAGTAATCGTGCGCATTTCTTTGATAGGCCGATTATTCATAATCGTGAGCTTTTCCTTGATATGCCGATTACAAGTGATTGAGAAAGAGGCCTCTTTCTCATCACCATTATTTATTTGTAGATATGGTTCATACTGTTATAAATGTACGAGACAAATGAGTTTTAAAAAGAAAGTATTTTTAGCATTTTACGAGTTGTTTTCAGAAAATCCTCGTATTATGTTTTCCGGCAAGTTTTCATATATAGCTGTATTCAGCAAAGTTTTCAAATGTTTTCGGCATGTGTTCACTGAGTACGTAGTACTCAGCCCTGCATGTTATTTCTAAAACGTGCAGGTTAGCAGGGATGCAGATGACGAGGCTGGATGGATGTTGGTTGTTGTTAATATTTTTGAAAAATAAAGAGCCTAGATTATATGTCGTCATACATATAGTCTTTCGTATTCCATTTGCCATGTTAAGATGATTTTTTTTATGATGAAGTTGTTTAAACCCTAGAGTCGATCTATGTTTGATAGTCGAACTCTTTTGTCACAGTTGCGTGAAACTTAGTCTTGATATGTATTTAATAAAACCTCTATTCCATGAAGCTTTGTCGAACTCGAAACATTTTCTTTATCTTGTTTTCTTGATCCTCAAGTCATTATATCATCTTCTTGATCAATTGTCGATTATTTGGTTGATCAGGTCTTTTAATTCCGAGTAATTCAAGTTGTGTTTATTGATATATATGTCCTATTGATTTCAATTGATCGTCTCGAGTCATATATGTCACATTATTCTAAAGTGGTAAATCCAGCTGGCTGAGTCAATTTGGGTAATTCAATTGGAGGTCCAATTTGAGTAAATCATTGTTGAGTCAATTTGAGGTAATTCCAGTGGCCAGGTCCAATTTGGGTAAATCCACTGGTAGTCAATTTGAGCAATTCAGTGGCCCAGGTCCAATTTGAGTAATTCAAACCCGAGCCCAGCTGGGTAATAGTTTCGGGCTGCGACATGTTAAGTATGGTTATTCTTTTGAACGATAGCCGGGTCGCTATCTTATTTTCCTTTGTTAATCATAAATTGTGTAAGTCGTGGGACCTACCGGCCTTGACATCTAATATCGAGGTTCGGGCTGCGACACAAAGATATAAACTGAAAAGTACTTTGTTTATTTGAGAGGAAGACAATCTTGAAAGATTGTTAGACATAGAAGCTTAGTACTATTTAGAGTTTCAAGTATAGAATACTTAAACCGAAAAATGTTATAACATAAAGAGTGTCTGCAGCGGAAAAGACGTAGATTGACTTCACATATGAAGATGTGAAGTCGAGGCTCGATTAGCTTTATTCAACATTTCACAACCACTCAACTTCCACCGTCACTCGTCACTCAACCTGCATATTTATAAACATATACAGGGCTAAGTACAAAGTACTTAGTGAACACATGCCAAAAACATATAATAGATTTAATAGAATTATCAGGCATCTCAGCAGTAACACAACGGGGTTTTTCATTAAAGGCCCGTGCTTACTAAAATTTCTTTTCATAATCGCTTGCAAGCATTTTCTTACTTTTAATTCAATATGACCAAATCTGAATAACGCCGGGGAAGAAGGCCTTCTTCCGCGGTCGCTCCTCACCGTGGCTGGCTACCCCTCAACAGAGTACCATACACTCCGGCTACCGTGTACACTAATTCTGGAAAGCACCCTCTTGGCTAACTCAGAATCCGATCGATTACTAGTTGGCGAACCAACTCAGATAGGCATAATAGAACTCACAAAACAAATTCTTTTATGCCAAGATAATTACTTTAAAACATGCTTTTTAAAGCGATAAAAAAAATAGAGCAAAGCTCGAGTTATTCAGTAAATAGAATAACCACATTTTATTTGTATAATAGAAAAGCCCACCTTAACAATTTACAGAACGGAAACCAAGCTTCAGTCTTCCGTCCTTTCTTCTATGTACGATGTCCTCCTTTAATCGTAAATAATCAAATCTTAGAAAAAGATCGAGATGGAAAATGAAAACGAAAAACGGACTCGATAACTATTTAATTTTAGGACTTGCACTTGATTAATCTCTTATTAAAAGTAAAGAGATTTGGGAAAATATCGATTGAAAACCAACTCGGTTCTTACTCGACGGTTAGAACATTCTTAAGGAATAGTCAATAATTAAAAATGACTTAGATGTTTCCAAGAAATCAAGTTAAAACAATTTAACTTGAAGGAATATAATAGTTCGGAAAAACTGTGCAACTGCATCAGTTTCTAAGGCAGTTTCAGAACAGAGTGTTTGGAAACAGGGGATGGGAAAGATACCATTAGAAAGCCATGGATGTCTAGTTTCCAACCCAATTTACGAATCTGGATTTCGTCAAACGAGCAAGAAGTTATGGCCTCCGGAGTAAAAGGTGGCAGAACTGCCAGAAATCCGGCGAACCCTAACCCTCGACGCACGGTTTCCTAGGCTCGTTAATAGACATCCAAGCTAAGCCATGCAACCATACCAACCATAGCATGCAAATCTTAGGTTCTTAATGCACAAAACCATCATGCTTCTCGATTCTCAAATTCGACATTTTCATACTTAACATATTTTTGCAAAATCTAACAAAACATATAATCATATAATCTAACTTTTTATCCAATCATCTAATGACATGATCACCAACTAATCATTTGATCATCAACTAACAACATAATCAAATCCACAATCAAAATTCTAAACAAAACACGTATACAACTTTTATCGAGCAACGACGAGCGTAGTCGATTTTTCAAAACATTTTTATTAATTCTAATAAAATCATTATAACCATATATAAACATGCTTATTATTTATACACAAACCATTTTATCCAATTACTCGTTTTACGGCTCGATTCTTTCTTTTATCCAAAATACGTCAACTAACTTTTATTATAAAACCAAGTTCTATAATTCCTTTTCATTTTCTTTCAATTTCCATTATCTTATAACATTAACATAAACATATTCACATGCTTAACTCACCAAATCAAACACTTAATCTATTTCTCAACAATTTCGATCTTTAATATACTTTTAAACAAAGTTAGTTCGTTAATTCTCAAACAAATACACAACGAGCTCTTAGCATAGATAACTACTAATATCCAATTACTTTTCTCTTACAAAAACTTAGTCGATGATTTTGCTCGATTTTCTGTCTCTTACAAAACGAAAAATATTCTTATAAAATTCTCAAACTTATACATTATGATCATTAAGCTACGAGATTAACTAATATGCAACCAATATGATCATATCATAAACAACTTTTAATATATTCTCGATTTTTCGTCTCCAACGAAAAATAAAACATTCTTAGAAAATTCTAATTAATTTACTCAATAATCATCATGCTTACTAGTGACCAATTATGCAAACACAACTTCCAAACTATTTTTATTCCTTCGATTTTTATCAAATGTTCGTCTCCAACGGTTTATATTTTATTTTTAGAAAAATCTAAATTAAATATATGTTCAACTACATGCTTCCTAATGCTCATACCCATAATCACTTTCCTCATATCCTCATCATACTTCAATCTACATCACATTCTTCATCTCATTCAATAAATAAAATATTTTTAGAAAAATCCCAAATAATTAACACATGCTTATATCATCACATAGAAGCATAATCTATAAACAATTTATCAAGAATCAAAGCTAAAATAAAAAGCCTAAAATTCTAAGATTTTCGGTCATAGCACAAAAAATGTGCAAAACTTGTATCCAACCTTAATTCTTTTATTAAAAACACTCCCAATCAACATTTAAACATTAATTAAAAGCTCAAACATCAATCCAACCATGCTTCAAAATTTTCGAAAATTTCAAGATGGAAGAAATAAAATTTTGTTTGGTTGGAAATGAAGAAGAAACTCCTACCTTGTCAAAATCGAACTCGGATCGAAAATCGGACGGTAGACGGAAGAGTAATCGAGACTTGAAGCTTGAAGAAATGAAGAAATGGAAGAAAAAGTGTTTGCTGCTAATGGGGGGAAAGGGGACGGCAGTTGGGGGGGGGTGAATGAGAGAGAGAGAGTTGTTTTTAATAGGTTTATTTAGGATAGATTTTATTTAATTTAATATCTAGGTATTTAAGTTTTAAACCGTGAATTAAAACGACCAACGAGATTCTTAGACGACAATATTTTTGACGAAAATGGTCGAGACCATTGAATCCGAAATATTTTAATTAGTCGGGAATGCCGGTTCATTTTTCGAAAAATAAGAAAAAGTCGAGACGCGACGGGTTGATAAAAATATCCGGAAATGACAAAAACTGACTTTTTGGAAAAAGATTCTTATCGAGAAATAAGTGAATGGAAATGCAGACGCTGCTCAATTCCGATGTCTCGAACGAAAAATTAATCGGGCGCCGAAATCATAATCCTGTATCCAGTTACTCGATTTCTGTAATTAATTTTCAGAAACGGATCGCGCCATAAATCTTATAATTGAAAATTAGCAATTAAGAAATGCAAAACTTTAATAATTAATAAAATTTTAATTATGACGAGATAATAAAACCCGGGGTATTAGGGACACTGGACTTTCTTCTTGTCATAGTTTTGCTTATAACTCTTCATCTCGTCCGTGACAATCGCATCGGAGTTTAACTGAAGAAATTTACTCATTCCTCGAACTTTGTACTTGTATTATTCTATAACACAAGTTCTTACATAAGGTTACTTCATATATAGTGTATGATCACCGGTTTTGGATTAATACTCATTTCTTAACGTACGAAACATAAATTACGTACATTCCTCTTTCTTAGTGGCAAAGCCGACTCATAGGCTGTTGGACCTACACTACTTAGGATCTCGACAGGTCTTAAATGATGATTCTTAACTTTTATTCTTTTCAATACGTACAACATTCTTAGAAAAGAATTTTTTTTTTGTTTTATGAAAGAAAGTAAGATTGTCACTTTAGTCTTTTTGTTCGAATTACACTTATCGATATAGGTTGTTGGCATCAAGCATCATATTTTACCTTCTTCAAATCTTTAACTCATATCTACACTTATTTGTATAAGCTATATGTCCATTTTTCCATCTCTTTGATTTTCTGCTTAAGTTAGGTTGACTTCCTCAACCATTTACTGTATTTGACTATGGGCCAAAGAGTTTTTCTCACGACCATCTCATCCAAAAATACGAGTGATCTATATCCTTAGCCTTACAAGAACACATTCTTATTGATGTTGGCAACTAAAACTCGCAACGTATTTTTATAATTTGGATTTATCATTTCCGACTGTTCGTCGGTTTGAGATATTGTTCTAAATTTGAAATGATTAATCAATCTTTCATAATCTTGTTAACATGTGATGTGAACCTAGAGTCACATTCGACCGACTTGAGATTGGTAAATCCATAAGGGCGTACGATTTTTTTTTGCATAAAACTTTTGCAAGTTTATTTAATTAACCCCATTTTTTTTTTCCGAAGAAAAATGCCTTATCTTTTTAATTTTGATCCCATATGATCCAAATGGTCGTGCTCTTACGCGCCAATTAATTCCTATTGACATAATACGCATTTACTTATAGTTTATTTCTCTTACTTCTAGATCGGTAGTGGTCTAAACATTCTATATGGTCTTTAGTGTGGGGTTTCTTACATGCTCACAAGTAATTTATCAATATACAAATGATAATATATTTCTTCTTGCATTTCAAAAGAAAAAAAATTCGTTTGGGCGTTCACAATACTTTTGTTAATTTTATGGAACTATCTCTAATTTCAATTAATAACTAATGTTCATTCGGCCTTGCGGCAAAGCACATACTTTCTAAAAAAAATTCATCTCTTTATCGAGCTTAAAAAAAATTATCATCATTTTTCGTGGTTGGCACTTATAATTACAATGGACCTTTGACCGCCTCGACAGGTAGACCATTACTAATTTTAGTTTCTCTATATGTTGTAAGTTCCCTCTCTCGAATAAGCAATTATTCTTCTTGATCTTGATCTTTTGACTACAAGCACTAGTTACTATATATATATATATATATATATTTTATCAAGGATGATACTTTATAGTTAATTGTTATAACTAATTATTGTCATCTCTATTGTTTCATTCTCAAGTCTCTCCACTCGAGAAAGTACTTGAGGTTCTTAAGGTCGGTGAAGATCTCACATTCTCATTTATAGAGTAGTGCTTCTATAAATTTAGTGCATGCAACCATGCAACCATGCAACTAACTCATTGTCATAAGTGGGGTAGTTTAGTTCATATGTCCTTAACTGATGTGACGTGCAACATGTAATCTTTCATTTCTTTAAAAGCGTGCAGCCTAGCTTATATTAAGGATATCTGCTAACTTATCAATTCTTCATTCCCGACTGGGAATGTGAACACTTGAGTCATAGTTAACCTCGACTTTAATTCCTTAATTTTTTTTTTACTTTGGTCGCTGTCTTGGCCAAATTTTGAAATATTCTTCTGATTGTTTGTAATTATCTGGATGGAGTATTCCAGTTTTAAATGCCTTGACCTTTATCGGATTAACTTCAATATCCTTTATTAACAAGGCATCATTACTTCACATTATCTTGTACGATGTCCCGAGAAACATCACTTTCCTACGTGAAACTTATACTTGAGGATTTTGACATCCAACATTTTCTATGCATTATTCTTGAGTCCGAATGTTTCCTTGCAATGTTTTTTTTTTAAACAAATGAGAGTATTATCAATAACTTGGGTACCAATTATTCATTTACTTACGAATCTATTGGTTTTCTAAAGGGCATCCGATGACCCTATAATGTCCATATTTTTTTTTTTGATATAGTCAAACAAATAATCTTTTTTTTTTCTCATCTTAAGTAGGTAATAATTAGAAGACTCCCTTCGACTTGTCAAATCTATTGCCTCCATTTTAAAAGAGAAATCTATTCTTGATGGTGATTTATGTTTGCCCTTCTTAATCCAATAAACATTTAAGTGCATTATCCTTCTTCCTCATGAAATAAGACCGACTTTTCTTCATAGATCTATTGAGTTATATTGAATCTAAATTCATTAACTCGATATTCTGAACCTCCGGTTCAATAATTGCTTTAGGTTACTTAGAGTCATGTTTTTGACATCATGATAAGCTTTGCTTTGCCTATTCTAGGCAAATTTTATTGATCTACGGAGTTTTAACCGAGTATGTTACCTTACCATATATTCATCTTTTAACATTACTTCTTTCTTTGAACTCATTGCCAAGTTTTTAACTTTGCATTCTTCTTTTTATAAATCATTAACGGTCTAGAAGATTGTAGCGATGGGTTCGTTCGTATTAATTCTCTTACTTGGAGACTAACCTTATTTATACTCGTAGTTTGGATTATAATTTTTCGTCTTCATGACATCTAGTTGCACCATGTTATCCTAACACATTCATTATCCGAATTCTATTAAATTCATTTACCATCAACAATTAGGTATGCTCAAAATGCATATAAATTTATAATATGGTTCTAATTAATCCTTTTTTTTTAGTGCAATTAACCTTCACAAATCTCGAAATTTATCTCTATTTCTAAACTCCAACTTTCTATTTCATTTTCCTGTTTTTATCTTTGAGTAAATAAGGACTCGGTGGAGGAGGACTTTGTCCTATATTTGTACTTAGGTCAATGTTCCTTAATTAATTATTTTTCCCCTTTTTCATTTTTTTCATATAACTTTTTTTTTTAAATTTAATTCTATGGTCGGATTTTCTTTCACTTCAGTCTCCCACAACTTGTTATTTCCCCCAGATTTCGTGAGATTTGTTAAATACTTAAGAACAGGTTGACAACTCTTTATTAACTAATGTTGCCTCTATCTTGTACCGTACTTTGTTCAATACTTTGCACTTCTTTCCTTCGTTCTCTATACTAGATATAGAGTATAATATAATCGTTAACTAACGGTTCTATTGTACTTGATTGTCATTTTCTTTTCTTTATTTATTTTTTTTTTACAGATTTTTAATCGTGGTCTCTTTTCTCACATGATAGTTCTTGGGGTATACTTCTCTACCAAAGAAAAATATATGTATCCTTTTAAATGAGTGCTTTCACTTATAGTGGAGATTATGTGCTCGTATAAATTTTCACTAGAAATCAATCTAGTGGTTCTGTTATTATACTATACTGTTTCGTCTTCTCTGATACTCCAATTCCATAAGGTCAAATTTTCTTTTCTTTTAAGTTCCTTTCCACTTCTTGGTAATCCTTGAATTTCTTATTCGTTCAAGGTAGGTTGTCTTTTATTCATGTGTAATTACAAGCTTCTGATAAAACATGTACTTTCTAGTTGGAAGATGTTAAAATATTATCCACACTTAGTAAACTTGGTTCACAAGGTTATTCTTCAAACAATTTGATCAATTCCAACACTGAGGTCTGGTGAAGTTACTATTGTTGCGATGTGATCCTCTCTATTATTTCGGATGAGTGCACCTCCTCTATTCTCAATGTCTAAAACTCTTGAATGGACATATTCTTTTGAGTAAGTGAATATATGGGCTCTGCTTTAACTTTCACCTTTAGGCATCTACTGCCAGCTGATATTGCAGTTGTAGTCCTTAACTAATTTAAGTTATCTTTTTATTTGTCTCGATCTCTCGTTTATCTTTGTAAATATGGCTCATTATATCATTAGGGAATGATTGATCCAATTCAAGTTCTAACCATCTTTTTGTACGTATTGTCCCTCGGATTACTCGTTCTAATATAAGTAGGTGATTTCTCCTTAACAGGATTTTCATTCTTATTACAATTCAAAAGGACTCGTTCTCCACGGATAAGTCTATCTTTATTTCTTATTAAGTTGATCACTTAATGAAATAGGTGGGACATTTGTCGTACGTTTCACTTGATATTTTAGCATAAAAATGCCTCATCGTCTGTTGTTTTGGCGTCTCAACTATTCGATCATCTGAAAAGAACCAAAATACTTATTTTGAATAAAACTATAAAATAAGTACGAATAACATTAGTTAAATTCATCAGAGTACTTTACACTATGATCTCTTTGTTTTTTTTTCTATATTCTTTAAAAGCAACATCGACAATGTATAAGTCTTTTAGTCCATAAATATATCAAAATTCTAGTGTGTCTTTCTAGCTACGAGAAGACTACACTTGCTTATTATGGTATCTAGGTGGAAACTTGAATCCACCTATTGTATTTATCTTTGTGTTAACGCATGTGAGAGAACTTATTATGGGTACTCTATCGCATAGTTTCATAATTGTGTATAATACTATATCACTTAGTTGAGAAAACTCTAAAGTGGTTAACTTATTGGTTAAGAAGGTCGAGAAGACCTTACTACAATAACTGACTAGTCGTAAGAGATTGTAATTCTATGTCAATATTTGACTAAAAGGGATATGACAACTTATTTCCAAACCATTAATGTGTCTTAAGGTCGGAAAATTCACTACGTCAACATACCGAGATTCTGGTTATGTGGGTTGATCAGGCCCAACACAACATTTTCTCAGTCATACGGGAATTCAGTCCCGCTTGACGAACTCGCCATATGGGATTACAATCCCAATATGACAAATCCTATGTTTTTATAGAGTCTTGACAAAAATTAGTACTTACATATTACTTCATGTTTTCGCAAACTTAGAGTTCCAGTTATGTCGCAGCCCGAACCTCGATATTAGATGTCAAGGCCGGTAGGTCCCACGACTTACACAATTTATGATTAACAAAGGAAATTGAGATAGCGACCCGGCTATCGTTCAAAAGAATAACCATACTTAACATGACGCAGCCCGAATCTATTACCCAGCTGGGCCCAAGTCAATTTGGAATTACAATGTTGGACCCGGCCAGTGGATTACCCGGTGACCCGGCCAGTAGGAATTACAGTGACCCGGCCAGTGGAATTACAGTGACTTCTCGGCCAATTTGGATTCTGTTGGACCCGATCAGTGGAATTACTTATTGACTCGGCCAGTGGATTTACCCAATTTGGACCCGATCATTGGAATTACCAGTGACTCGGCCAGGTTTGGATTTACCACTTTAGAATAATGTGACATATATGACTCGAGGATCAAGAAAACAAGATAAAGAAAAATGTTTCGAGTTCAACAAAGCTTCATGGAATAGAGGTTTTATTAAATACATATCAAGACTAAGTTTCACACAAACTGTGACAAAAGAGTTCGACTATCAAAACATAGATTGACTCTAGGGTTTAAACAACTTCATAATTAAAAAATCATCTTAACATGGCAGCGGAATACGAAAGACTATATGTATGACGACATATAATCTAGGCTCTTTATTTTTCAAAATATTAACAACAACCAACATCCATCCGGCCTCGTCATACGCATCACACCTTTAACTTGCACGTTTTAGAAATAACATGCGAAATTTGAGTACTATGTACTCGGTGAACACATGCCGAAAACATTTGAAAACTTTCTTTGAATACGGCTATATATGAAAACTTGCCGGAAAACATAATACGAGGGATTTTACGAAAACAACTCGTAAAATGCTAAAAATACTTTCTTTTCAAAACTCATTTGTCTGAGACATTTATAACGATATGAACCATATCTACAAATAAATAATGGTGATGAGAAAAGAGGCCTCTTTCTCAATCACTTGTAATCGGCATATCAAGGAAAGGCTCACGATTATGAATAATCGGCCTATCAAAGAAATGCGCACGATTACTAATGTGTACACGATTTCACCTTGCGTGAAACCGAATTCGTCTTTACGAAGTAGATGGTAACATACTTAAACATTTTTAAAATCATTTGGCAAGTATCAAAACTTTGTAAAACATACGATATCATACTTTTCACATATTTTAGTTTAGAAAGCCCACCTGATAAACTTAAGCTTTAAACTTTAAGCTCTAATACTTGTAGCCCTTTTACTTCACGTCTACGTTCCCGCTTCCGCTTGCTCCTTTAATCGAAACGGAATAACGATTTTAGAACGAGAGCTTTTATCGACTAATGACTTCGATATCCTTAACGAAATTCTATTCGAATTTCTACGTCACAACTTGATGAAATTCGAGAATTCCTATCTTAACTTTTCAAACGTTCTTAATCTATCTTAATCTATCTAAATTCCTCATTAAGCATCAATATTAATCAATTCTCATACAACATTAACTCAATTAAACATATAAATTCCCCAAATCGGGAAAATCAACCATAAATAGAAAAATCTTTATTTCTTTGAATTAAATTTCCATAAAATTTTATAATACTTAATTTTTATTAAGAAGTTCATAAATGCAATTAATTTCTTAATTAAAATTTTATTAATATTTTATTTATTTATTTTAAATTTTCGGTTATTTCAAAATTAATATTTCTTTAATTATTTTCTCTTCTTTTTAATTTCTAATATACTTAATTATCATCTTAAGCTCATTTCTTCATTTAATTTCATTCAACTAAGTATTAATTCTTCAACCCTAATTTATATTCTTATTTAATCGGTTATTTTCTCAAAAATGAAATTGGTTGGAAATTTTTAATTACTTCCAACATGAAACATTCTTAAAATACTTAACTAAACTCATTTATATCATTAAATCAATCATGTAATTCATGTATTCATTATTTCCTATTTTCTTCTCATTTTCGAAAATTGCCAATTGATAGCTAGTGTTTTCCATGCTTAAATCTAATTACATATTTGATCTTATAATCATATTCTAAGCATAATTCATGAAGAACAAATCATCATTCAATGCATGAATTAAAATTTAGCATTTTCTTCTAAATTTCGGTTTTCATGCAACTTAGGGTTAGGGTTTTGATTTTTCTAATTTAATCACACAAATCATCATATAATCATGATATAAGCATCATATTAAGACATGAAGATTTACTAATCATTTCTAGAGTTTCTCCCAAAATAATCGACATATATATATTCATAACTAGAATTCTTCATGCATCATCTTAAGCTTAATATTTGATCATAAAATCATCATATAAACATCATTCTAAGAAATCAAGATCATCCAACTACTTCTTCATATTTCTTACAAATTTTCGACACATATATATATATATAATCTTCCACCATAAACATGAATTAGGAGCTTGGAATAGATGAAATTAATCTTACTTAGCTACTTTGAGAAGATGACTTTGGTCTTGGAAGCTTGGATGATGATCAACAATGGAGTTGTGTGTGTGTTTGAGAGTGAGATCGAGAGAGAGATGGAGAGATTGAGAGAGATGGCTGCTATGTGTGTGTGCGTGTGGAATGAGAGATGAGAGAGAGATGTTTTAATAATCTAATAACCTAGGTTTAGAGTTATAGGGTAGGTTATTATTTTATTAAAACTTAATAGCTAAGTTTTGGTTAATTCATTTAATTAGTTATTAATTCAATTAATTAATAACTAATTAATCTTCTAATAATTCTCTAATTTCTCAACACAGTAATTAAGATTAAGGTTTCACGAACCTTAGATAAAAATCTCACAGAAAGAATCGGAGATTTGAAGCATTTTCAAATCGACCGAAACTAAATTTTTAAGCGATTAATTACGTAAAATTTTACGTAATTAAATTAAATTCTTCTTCTTGTCAATTAATGACTAAACATTTATCATCTATTGATAAATGTAAAAACTTCTTCGTTTCGGATTAACCGAGACGATAAAAATTAATTAAAACTCATTTTTCCGGTAGAATATATCTGCCGGATAAAATTTTCGGAAAGAAAATCTTTATTTTACTAAAATTCTTGTCTTTTCTCAGAAGATTAATTATTTTAATTACTTAAGAAAGACGGGATACTACATTCTCTCCCCCTAAAAATAAATTTCGCCCCGAAATTTGCTTACCTCTCTGAAGAGTTCGGGATACTTTTCTCTCATTTTTCTTTCTAACTCCCATGTTGCTTCTTCTAGTCCATGATGCCTCCATTTGATTTTTCTTGACGCGATCGACTTATTTCTAAGGTTGTTGGACCTTCCGATCCAAAATCGCTTCGGGTTTCTCTTCATAAGCGAGATGCGGTTCAAGGACTACTTCTTCTCGACGAATGACGTGCTTAGGATCAAACATATATCTCCGCAATTGAGATACATGAAACACGTTATGTGAATTTCCAAAACTTGGCGGTAAAGCTAGCTTATATGCTACTTGACCTATTCTTTCCAGAATTTCATATGGTCCTATGTAGCGAGGCTTAAGCTTTCCTTTAACACCAAATCGTTGAATTCCTCTTGAAGGCGAAACTTTCAAGAAAATTTTATCACCCACATTGAATTCTAATGCTGATCTTCTGATGTCAGCATAAGACTTCTGACGGTCTTGCGCTTCTTTAATTCTTTGCTTGATTTGACGCACAATCTTTATCATTTCTTCCACTAAATCAGGCCCTAATATTTTTCTCTCGCCCATATCATCCCAATGGAGCGGAGATCTACACTTCTTTCCATAAAGGGCTTCGTAGGGCGCCATGCCAATCGTCATTTGATAACTGTTGTTGTAAGCAAATTCAACAAGAGGTAAAATTTGCTCCCATTGACTTCCTCGATCTAAAACAACGAGTTCTCGACATATCCTCCAAGATACTGAATGGTTCTTTCGATTGACCATCCGTTTGAGGATGAAAAGCCGTCTTGAAGTTCAATTTGGTACCTAATTCTTCTTGCATATTTCTCCAAAAATGAGAAGTAAATTTTGAGTCTCGATCCGAAGTGATCGACTTAGGTACTCCGTGCAATCGCACAATTTCTCGCACGTACAGCTGAGCTAACTTATCTGCGCCATAAGTTATGGGAATAGGTATAAAGTGTGCAGATTTTGTCAATCTATCCACTATTACCCATATCGCTGTATTTCCTCGGTTGGATCTAGGTAACCCAGTTACAAAATCCATGGTAATTTTATCCCATTTCCACTCTGGAATATCTAAAGGTTGTAGCTTCCCATAGGGTCTACGATGTAATGCCTTTACTTGTTGACGGAGCTAAACATCTTTCCACAAAAGAAGCTATGTCTCTTTTCATTCCTTCGCACCAAAATGTTTGTTTCAAATCTTGATACATTTTGGTGCCTCCAGTGAAATTTGAATAAGGAGTTTCATGAGCTTCGCTCATGATTTCATTCCTTAATTCTTCATCATTCGGCACACAAATTCTTCCTCGATACAGGAGAACATTATCTCCTGCCTCCTTAAAATTTTCATTTTTCTCTTGACGAATTTTCATTCGTAACTTTTCCAATTTATCGTCTTTTCTTTGAGCATTGGAAATTCTCAATCTTAAATGCGGAATTATTTCCATAGCTGCAACCATTTGCTCACAGATTGCGGAGGTAGAATTACTTCTAACCTCGTTCTTCGAAACTCTTAATGAGTTCTTTCTCTTGAGTTAGAAGAAATCCAAATTCCGATTTTCCTTTTACGCAACGCATCGGCAACTACATTTGCTTTTCTGGATGATAGGAAATTTTACAATCGTAGTCTTTAACTAACTCGAGCCATCTTCTTTGTCTCATATTTAATTCTTTTTGCTCAAAGAAATATTTGAGACTCTTGTGATCTGTGAAGATTTCACATTTCGTTCCATAAAGATGGTGTCTCCGGATTTTAAAGCATGTACTACTGTTGCTAGTTCCAAATCATGAGTTGGATAGTTTATTTCATGAAGTCTAAGTCATCTAGAAGCATATGCAATAACTCTTCCTTCTTGCATCGGGACACAACCTAGTCCGTTCTTTGATGCATACGTGTAAACGGCATAATCTTTATCCGAATACGGGCCCGATAGCCTTTGGGGCGATTGGTCAATCTCTTTTTAAGTTCTTGGAAACTTTCCTCACATTCTTCGACCACTTGAATTTTGATTCTTTCTTTAGGAGATGGGTCATTGGCTTAGCTATTTTGGAGAATCCCTCGATAAATCTCCGATAGTAGCCTTTGCTAGACCTAAGAAACTCCTAATTTCATGTGGTGTGGTTGGAACTTTCCATTCTGAAGGCTTGTACTTTTGAAGGGTCAACTTTGATTCCTTCGGGAGATACAACATGTCCAAGGAAATGTACTTCTCTTAGCCGAAATTCACATTTACTAAATTTGGCATACAATCTTTCGGTTCTCAACCTTTTCGAACGGTTCGTAGATGTTACCTCGTGTTCTAATTCATTCTTTGAATACACGAGAATATCATCAATGAAAACTACGACAAACTTGTCCAAGAATTCATGGAATACTCGATTCATGAGATCCATAAATCTTTGCTTTGGAGCATTTGTCACACCAAATGGCATTACTACAAACTCGTAGTGGCCATATCTTGTTACGAAAGTTGTCTTGGAAATATCTTCTTGCTTAACCTTTAATTGGTGATAACCGAGTATTTGAGATCAATCTTCGAGAATACCACTTGCTCCTCCGAGGCGATCAAATAGATCATCTATTCTCGGCAAAGGATATTTATTCTTTAAGGTCAATTTGTTTAATTCTCGGTAGTCGATGCACATCCTCAAACTACCATCCTTCTTTTTGACAAACGGGGTGGTGCTCCCCACGGAGAAACACTAGGTCTAATGAAACCTAGGTCAAGTAACTCTTGCGGTTGAATTTTCAATTCTTGCAACTCCTTTGGAGCCATTACGTATGGTGACTTGGAAACGAGGAGGCGATCTGGTTCAAGATCTATTGTGAACTCTACTTGCCTATCTGGTGGCAATCTGGCAAAACTTGTGGAAATACGTCTTGAAATTCTTTTACTACGGCTACATCTTCGATCTTGCTTTCCTTACCTTCCTTCTTGTTGAGATAGATAAGATATGCTTTCACATCTTTCTTTTTCAACATTCTCCTGCTTGAAGCCGAAATAATCGGCGATTTCTTACAACTTCTTTCTATCCCAAAAAAATAGAGTTGGTTCACGACCGGGCATATGAAATGAAATTTGCCTTTGCTTGCATTGAATGCTTGCAAAATTCTCGGTCAACCAATCCATTCCCAAGATAATATCTATATCCCACATTTTAATTAAATTTAGGGTTTTCGCTAATATCTTAAGAGATCCTAATTCAATCTCTATATTAGGACGGATGCGAGTAGCGAGGTAGATTTATCTAACGGTGTTGTTACTCTCAAGTCTTGACTAGCACGTTCTACTTTAAGACCAAGATTATCTACGCATGCATCGATATAAATGAATGCGATGCACCGGTATCAAATAAAATTATAACGGGTATGTCATTTAATTGACCCATACTGTCAAATTTCCTTGATCTTTGTCGAACGGCTTCGATCAAGAGCAAAAACCCTTTGATATTGCTTCTTGGGGTTCCATTCTCAAATTGCGGGGTTGCTTTTGCTTTTCTTTGGAATCGCGGCCCTTGGCGATTCCGTTCTTGTTGCCGTTCTTGAGGAACAACTTCTATTGCCTTCAATCTCGAGGCGGGTTACGAGTTGGTCTATTTCACTCCTGCTCCTTGCAGTTTAGTTGAACGCGATACGAATAATGACCAACTTGACCACAAGTATAGCGACTATTACTTCCGGCCTTGCATATCCCTTGATGCATCTTGCCACACTTGGAACATGGAGACATTCCTTGATAAGTTTGAGATGAAGCGCCTTGATTGACGAAAGGTTTGTTTGAATCGTCACGATTAAATTCTTGCTTTGTTGATGACGTTGTTGTCCTTGTTGTCCTTGCCGGGGCTTCTTACTAGGTTGACTTCCAAAATTCCATTTTCGTTTCGACTTTGGTTGAGCGGATTTGTCAGCATCCTTTGGGGTTTGAACTTGTGTAGGCTGTGAAGTACGAGAAGACTTATCTGTTGCATTGCCAATTCCATATCCAAAGCTACTGTTTTAAAGTCTCGGCATACGATAATGCACTTTGAGCGGCCGAACGATTCTTATTTCTGCCGAAGACCTGCTCGGAAAAGTTCGGCCATTTTCTCGTCTGTGTCCACCTTATCTTGAGCAAAACGTGCCAAATCACAAAATTCGCGATCATAGTCGGCTACTGACTTCTTACCTTGCTTGAGATTAGCAAACTCATTCTCCTTCTGCTTTCGATAACTTCGAGGAACGAATTTTTCGAACAAAACATCCTTAAATTGTTCCCACGTCAGGTTCTCCAGTTGTTCAGGGGTATATGCCCTTTGACGAGCTTCCCACCAGTAATCCGCAGATCCCTTGAGCTGATAAGACATGCATGTTAGACGTTCTTGATCCGTACATCGAAGAAAACGGAAAATTCTTTCCAGCGCACGAATCCACTCTTCGGCTTCTGAAGGACTTCCTCTTCCATCAAGAGTTGGAGGATTTTGCCGCAAAAATAATTCTTCTATCCTCCTTTCAGGTTGAGGAGGAGGTGGGGTAGGTTCTCTTTCGTTTTCATTTTCAACCCTTCCTCGACCTCGGCCTCTTGGTCTACCTCTTGGCGGCATTTTCTAATTAACCAGGATTTTCATTCGAATTATTCTTTCTTTCTAACAAAGTCTTATTCTTTAATAAAAATTCTTCTTTCTTTAAAAGTATTTTAAGGGAAAATAAATTTTTCTAGGTTTTAGAATTTAGAAAAATTTTCTTATAACCTCTTTAATGCATAATATACTCATCGTACTTTTAATGAATCACACCATTCACACTCATCACCATTCATGCTTATCAAAACTTTCAATTACATCTAACAGGCTCATACTATTTAATGAATCAAAGATTCACAAACATCATCATACATTGTAATCCCATAATTTAACTTCTTATTATCATCATGAACAATTTAAACAATTCACTATTGTCATAGATAATGAATCAACAATTCATTCATTACTATAATCACAAAAAAAAATATTTCAAGAACACATATTTTTCATACTTATCTTTGCTAAGTAAAATTTAGCTAATATATATTCCTAATATTTCAAGGAAATAATAGCATCATCTTGGCATATAAACTTTATCATAACTTTAATGAATCAAAAGATTCACGCTTATCATCAAATAATTACAAAAAAAAATGTTTTTCCTGTAGTAATTAATATATATATATATCTATTTATTTGCTAAATTTAATTAGCTCTTCATTCTTTATAATCAAGAGATGAATAATATCATCTTGATGTATAAACTTCCTCATAAATCTCTTTTGAGATGATCTACTTCATCTTAACATTTTTCCTAACTAATGATTACGAACTAAGCTAACGATAACGAATAATTAATGAAACGAATAAAACGAACGACACACTAAACTGATGATAGTCGAATAATGAACGAAACGGTTAACGGACGAAATTAACGAAGAATGGAATGAACTACAACGAAACGAACTACGAACAAAATAAACGAAGAATGAACAACTACGAACGACAACGGAATGGACGAATAAACCCCGGCGCTGGATCGAACTATCTCGCGCTAAGATCGCCGTCCCGCGCAGAACGTCGCGCGGCCAAGAAAAGATTTCCTTCATGCGCGCTCGACTTAACCTCCGGCGGATTGTCCCGCGCCACACCAACCCGCGCCCGATCTTGAAATTGTCGTGGCGGCGTGCCGCGCGTCTTGTGGTCGCGTCGTTGCACCTTACTCGAATTTGGAATTACTCGGTGACTCAGTCATTGACTCGGGCCAATTACCAGTGAACCCAGGTCATTGGATTTTCTCAGTGACTCGGCCTATTGACACGGACTTCAATTTAGTTTACTCAGTGACTCGGCCAATTTGAGAATTCAATGGACTCGTGGAATTTGGATTTAACACTCGGCCAGTAATTGCAATTGGACTCAATTGGATTCTTAATTGACTCGACGGTGGAATTGCAATTGGACTCGAGCGTTTGGATTTACTCGGTATCAATTGATTTCGCATCTTTGGATTGTTCAACGCTTTGTCTTGTTTTCTTCGGTCAATTTTAATCGGTCTTTTTCCATTCCTTAAACTCCTCTTTACTTTAACTTCTATTATCTAAACCTCGGTCAATTTGGATTCTACTGATTGACTTCGGCCAATTTGGATTTTCCCGGCCATTGACTCGGCTTTTTTTTTTTTTTTTTTTTTTCCCGAAGCTCAGTTCTCCAGATAACTCAGTTTTTCCAGCTAGTTTTGATTTTCCGATTAGCTTTGATTTATCCAGCTGATCTTTGCTCAACTTACTTCTTCATTTAATAGGAAAATTTGCCTCTTTGAGGACTTTTACAAAAGGTAGGGAATTATTTACACCCAAAAATTCCCTATATGAACCGTGATTTTCTAACATCACGCATAATGTTTTTATCGGAGCGGAATTCTACGTCGCTTCCGATTCGCTATACTATTATATTATGCTTCTATATACAAGAACTTATTTACAACACAATTGTTAAAAGTTGTTCACTTACTAGTCTATTACATATATTTACATCATTATCTTTTTTTTTTCAACTTCCCAACACTTGCTCCTTCACCGTATCCTCTCGACGGATCCTAACTTCTTCTCCTCTTCGTCGTCTCTCGGATCCTCCTCACTTGGATCTTCTTCTTCCGTTTCCGTGCTCTCCTCTGCCCTCTCCACTCCGTCAAAGTCACACGAGGGGCATAAGTAATATCCTCTCCCGGCGACGGCCTAAAGCTAGGCTGAAAACTCGAAATGAGTAAATGGTATTCTACGGAGGTGGAAGTATCCTTCGGTTGGTCCAACCACGGATCAACGTTATCCTCGTCACTATCATAGTGACGTGGTCCGAAGGTTGTGCCTAGCCACATTAGGGTCAAATAGAATAGGCTGGGCTTCAACTATGGCATCAAGCTGCGAAGAATTCAAAGCTTGCAATGTTTCAACGGAAGGATCATTTGGAACTTCCTCAACAAAGAAGGCGAGGCTACGCCGTTAGGCAAAACGAAGGCTCGGGAACAACGGTTTGAGTCTCGATTTGGGAGGAGACGAAACATAGCCATTTGCCAATGGCTCAACAAGAAAAGAGTTAACATCAAATCCATTATTTCCATGGATGGGAGAAGCGATAGGTTCGGGATTTTACGGGAGGATTCGATCCGAATAGGGTAATCTTGGGGCATGAGATGTTGTAAACCAAACTCACCAACGAGGAATCAATGGGCGATATGGTCCGGGAGGTGGGTACGAAAAACACATATATTGAGTACTAATTGCGGCTATGAACGCTGCAATCTCGAACAAGACACCATCCCAAAATTGGGGAGTAACGTACCTTGCGGCAATCGATGCCGCCCACTCTGCCAATTCTCGGGAAGCGAGAGGAACTAGCCTAACTATACCAATAACTCCCGAGATATTTGATTCATGGATGTCCATTCCAAACTCTATGGTACCGAGCTAAAAACTCTGCTAGGGTTTACGTGTAGCTCATGTGTATGACATGTGGTGAAATTCAATCATCGGCGCTACTGCAACTTCTAGAGTTGGACATCCTATAAAGAAAAATTTAAATAATCAACTAAGCGAAATTACGAATAGTCTTGAGAATCCTTTGTCTCAACATACTCAATGTCGCTTCCAAAAGGGTGTTCCAGGCTCATGTTACATTCCACAGATAAATACTCAACTTGCTTGCACAACTGATCCATTATCTCGCTTATGATCGATCACCAACAACCAATCACATTAGAGGCTAAAACACAACAATTATATATATACTTTCAACTTCCAAACTTTATAACTAGAAACATTTGAAATTCGTACACAGATAGGCGGATGAGATGAGAGATCACGGACTTCGGTTGTTGTTAAAAACTAACTAGTCTAGGAATTCAAACCGAGACTAGACTTTCGAGAAAACAACTTGGAGCGAGAAGACATTGCTCTAAACTAATCTAGGGTTTCAAAATAGACTAGATTTTAGAAAATATTATTCGGGCGATCAGACCGCTACGATACCTCTGTCGCATGACCCGAACCTCGATATTAGATGTCAAGGCCGGTAGGTCCCACGACTTACACAATTTATGATTAACGAAGGAAATTGAGATAGCGACCCGGCTATCGTTCAAAAGAATAACCATACTTAACATGACGCAGCCCGAATCTATTACCGAGTAGGCTTAACGGTGGAATTACCAATTGAACCCGATCGGTTGGATTTACCCAGTGACTACGTGGATTTTACATTGTTGGACCCGGCCAGGCTGGATTTACCTGTTGGACCCGAGTCGAGTGGAATTACGACTCAATGGATTTACCTGGACTTGGACCCGGTCAATTGGAATTTACCGATTGACTCGGCCAATTTGGATTTACCAATTGGACCCGTCATTGGAATTACCTGATTGACTCGGCCATTTGGATTTACCACTTTAGAATAATGTGACATATATGACTCGAGACGATCAACTGAAATCAATATGACATACATATCAATAAACATAACTCAAATCACTTGGAATCAAAAGACCTGATCAACCAAATAACCAACAATTGATCAAGAAGATGACGAATTTATTTGAGGATCAAGAAAACAAGATAAAGAAAACTGTTTCAAAAGAATTTAGCAAAAGAGTTCGACTTTAGAATTTAAACTTTATAACAACATTAAACTTCATTTTCTTGCAGCGGAAAACATGAGAATATATGTATGAAGACATATATTCTAGGTCAACTTCTCAAAAACGACTTTCTTGACATAACAACATTTAACAACAACAATAGTCCATCCAGTACTCATCATCTTAAATCCTCTTCTAACTAACAACGTTTTAGAAATAACATGCGAGTGAGTACTAAGTACTCAGTGAACACATGCCGAAAACATTTGAAAACTTTGCTGAATACAGCTATATATGAAAACTTGCCAGAAAACATAATACGAGGATTTTCTGAAAACAACTCGTAAAATGCTAAAAATACTTTCTTTTCAAAACTCATTTGTCTGCAGACATTTATAACAGTATGAACCATATCTACAATTAAATAATGGTGATGAGAAAGAGGCCTCTTTCTCAATCACTTGTAATCGGCATATCAAGGAAAGGCTCACGATTATGAATAATCGGCCTATCAAAGAAATGCGCACGATTACTAATGTGTACACAGATTTCACCTTGCGTGAAACCGAATTCGTCTTTCTGAAGTAGATGGTAACATACTTAAACATTTTTAAAATCATTTGGCAAGTATCAAAACTTTGTAAAACATACGATATTATGCTTTTCACATATTTTAGTTTAGAAAGCCCACCTGATAAACTTAAGCTTTAAACTTTAAGCTCTAATGCTTGTAGCCCTTTTACTTCACGTTTCTGCTCCCGCTTCCGCTTGCTCCTTTAATCGAAACGGAATAACGATTTTAGAACGAGAGCTTTTATCGACTAACGACTTCGATATCCTTAACGAAATTCTATTCGAATTTCTACGTCGCAACTTGATGAAATTCGAGAATTCCTATCTTAACTTTTCAAACGTTCTTAATCTATCTTAATCTATCTAAATTCCTCATTAA
Organism: Agastache rugosa; assembly: GCA_031470985.1. Classification (NCBI taxonomy): domain Eukaryota; kingdom Viridiplantae; phylum Streptophyta; class Magnoliopsida; order Lamiales; family Lamiaceae; genus Agastache; species Agastache rugosa. Next base: position 35,504,293 of record CM062603.1, on the reverse strand, counting down.
GCATCAATATTAATCAATTCTCATACAACATTAACTCAATTAAACATATAAATTCCCCAAATCGGGAAAATCAACCATAAATAGAAAAATCTTTATTTCTTTGAATTAAATTTCCATAAAATTATATAATACTTAATTTTTTATTAAGAAGTTCATAAATGCAATTAATTTCTTAATTAAAATTTTATTAATATTTTATTTATTTATTTTAAATTTTCGGTTATATTAAAATTAATATTTCTTTAATTATTTTCTCTTCTTTTTAATTTCTAATATACTTAATTATTATCTTAAGCTCATTTCTTCATTTAATTTCATTCAATTAAGTATTAATCTTTCAACCCTAATTTAAGAACCCTAATTCGATTTTCTAGGGTTTCTAGGGTTAATCAAGTTTTTGTTTCATTATCTCTTGATCTAATATTCTTCATTAATCTCATATATCTTTAATTGAATCATCAAACTCATCATATAACATTACATTATTAAACCCTAATTTATATTCTTATTTAATCGGTTATTTCCTCAAAATGAAATTGGTTGGAAATTTTTAATTACTTCCAACATAAAACATTCTTAAAATACTTAACTAAACTCATTTATATCATTAAATCAATCATATAATTCATGTATTCATTATTTCCCATTTTCTTCTCATTTTCGAAAATTGCCAATTGATAGCTAGGGTTTTCTATGCTTAAATCTAATTACATATTTGATCTTATAATCATATTCTAAGCATAATTCATGAAGAACAAATCATCATTCAATGTATGAATTAATATTTAGCATTTTCTTCTAAATTTCGATTTTCATGCAACTTAGGGTTAGGGTTTTGATTTTTTTAATTTAATCACACAATTCATCATATAATCATGATATAAGCATCATATTAAGACATGAAGATTTACTAATCATTTCTAGGGTTTCTCCCAAAATAATCGACATATATATATTCATAACTAGAATTCTTCATGCATCATATTAAGCTTAATATTTGATCATAAAATCATCATATAAACATCATTCTAAGAAATCAAGATCATCCAACTACTTCTTCATAGTTCTTACAAATTTTCGACACATATATATATATAATTCTTCCACCAAAAACATGAATCAAGAGCTTGGAATAGATGGAATTAATCTTACTTAGCTACTTTGAGAAGATGACTTTGGTCTTGGAAGCTTGGATGATGATCAACAATGGAGTTGTGTGTGTGAGTTTGAGAGTGAGATCGAGAGAGAGATGGAGAGATTGAGAGAGATGGCTGCTATGTGTGTGTGCGTGTGGAATGAGAGATGAGAGAGAGATGTTTTAATAATCTAATAACCTAGGTTTAGAGTTATAGGGTAGGTTATTATTTTATTAAAACTTAATAGCTAAGTTTTGGTTAATTCATTTAATTAGTTATTAATTCAATTAATTAATAACTAATTAATCTTCTAATAATTCTCTAATTTCTCAACACAGTAATTAAGATTAAGGTTTCACGAACCTTAGATAAAAATCTCACAGAAAGAATCGGAGATTTGAAGCATTTTCAAATCGACCGAAACTAAATTTTTAAGCGATTAATTACGTAAAATTTCACGTAATTAAATTAAATTCTTCTTCTTGTCAATTAATGACTAAACATTTATCATCTATTGATAAATGTAAAAACTTCTTCGTTTCGGATTAACCGAGACGATAAAAATTAATTAAAACTCATTTTTCCGGTAGAATATATCTGCCGGATAAAATTTTCGGAAAGAAAATCTTTATTTTACTAAAATTCTTGTCTTTCTCAGAAGATTAATTATTTTAATTACTTAAGAAAGACGGGATACTACAAAAACTTCTATAAATTTTTAAGTATATTTGAACTCTCTATCGTTAGTTCATGTTAAATCGATATTTTTAATCTTTGCCAAAATATGTTTACATCTTCAAGTTTTTTTGTTCTTTCCTTTAGCTGCCTATCCCACATTTCATTCAATGTATATATAATCTAGAAAGCACTAATCGAAGTTTTTAGAAAAACATGAATGAAAAATGAAAAAGGATTCCATGTAGTCATGTTGATTAAATATATTTATTTACTCTTCATAACGATTTTCATTTACAAATTAAACATGAGATGTGATTAAAAGATAAACATGTGATATTTCAAGAATATGAAATTAATAAAAAAAAATTAGAATATATATGAATTAAAATTAGATGGCACAGAGGTATAGTCAAAACTTGGAACAGGTTGTGGGCCTGAGAGCAAAGTGGCGGCCATGGCATGTGCGGTGGCGCGAGTCTTAGCCTACCGTCGCGGGGGGTTTGAGCCATGTCGGCCGCACACGTGCTAAAATTGGACCTAGTGTGGGCCTTACGTGGACTGCTACGGTGGTTGTCTGGGCCCAATGGGCCGATTAACATTTCATAGTGAAACTCCGGATGGGAGGTGGCTGTAATTCAATTAAATATAAATTTAGATACGTGAAATAAAATTAATTTTTTAAGTTTGATTAATAATTAACACGAATAATATATATCACAACTTCTAAATAAGATAAAAAATTAAATTTAAATAACTTTCTCAAACTCAATATATAATATATTTCATATTTCTACAATATAAAACATGAGTGTGAATAAAGGCTCAATTGAAATACATATTTTAGTAGGAAAGCCCAACCACACCTTAAACAAATATGAATAGGCTTAAGATTTATACTTTTTCATTATGGCCCATGTTTCAGTTATTTTTTCTCAGTCACTTAAAATATGAAGTAAATGGATCAGATAAATAAAGACCCAAACAACTAATAATAACACACATCCCATTACTGAGATTTAAACAGTTTTGTGCATCTTCTCATTTGTCATTAGACAAATAAGTGGATTATAGAAACCTCTTTGCAGGTAAATAGCAAAACACTTTAAGTATAGGCAAAATGCATCATGAGATCCCCGTACATTGATTTTTTTTTTCATTAGGTCTTCATACAATTTTTTGGTTTTATTAACTCCTTAGGAATCTTATTTTCGATTTGCATGGGTCCTTATTTAACACAATGTTAACTTTACCGTTAGCTAAATTACACATCAACATTTATTTATTTAATCATTTTCCACATCATATCTAGTATTTTATTATTATTTTTTTAAATCTCATAGATTCAAATATTATATACATATTAGTATTAATATAGACAAGAAAAGTCACTCTCTCAAAAATGATCGCGAATTAATTAAAACATATGGTTGTATGCGATGGAAATTAATAAATAAAATTAAATGATCAAGCTCGTCTGATTTCGGGGTGAAATGAACACCACTTTTCTGCTTTGAACCATAAAAAAATAAAAAATAAAAATTCATTGTTTAATGTCCGCATTCTTGTAAACAATCTTCATTTACTTTCCCTAAAAAGAGATGTTGATGAAAACATTCTTCAAAATTATGTTTTCCACAACATTTATTCCAAGACAAATTGGTGTACATAATCACTAATTAAGTGCAATCTCATTATTTTATCATATGAGAAATTAAATTAAACAAAATAGAGGGGAAAGAAAAATCTAGGGTTGGATCCTACAATAGGAAAAAACAGGACCTCAATGTGTGTGTTTGAAAACTATATATATGTTTATTAATCCAGATTTTTTCTATCAAAAGAAGTAACACTTGGATTGACTTACCATATTCGTAAAAAATAAATAGACACACCAACATTCACAAAACAGAAAGCATACAAACAATAACTCTCGCTTTCGATGTATTCGACATTGGGTTGTCTCGTCATGTCCCTGAATTCATTAAAAAGTTGTTGTGTAAAATGTATTCTAAACAAACAACGAAGTAAATAGTGCATTATAGCATAATCACCATTTCTCAACCCAGTACAGGCTCTACTTAAATAACAGTAGAGGGACATATTTTCAAAAATTGCTAAAAATGCAGTTTTATGTCCAAAATGTTAAGCCCCCATAAATAAGTAACAACCCGGGAGGGGCTTAATCATTGCCACAGAGTCTAAGATTGTAAAGTTCATGACAGTAATCATCACGAAATGACTGAGAATTAGCAAAATCTACTTGATCGAATGGCGTACCAGATGCAAGACATTCGATAATCTTCACAGCAACTATACCGCAATCGTGTGTGTTCGGCTGTCTTGGAGAGTCCTCAGGTACCTCAATTTTCCATGTCGAATAACTTAATCCATCAGCCCCACCATCTTTCAGGACACTATGTGACTGGACGAGATCTGCCACTAAAGCGACAGCCTTTTCGAACTCCTTAATCAACCCTTCAACCCGATCCGTCGACCACATAGAGTCGTATAACACAAACTTCTGCTCCACAAGATGAATGGTATAGGCAAGCCAATGATCTCCGTTCACATGTGCAATGCCGTAAACCTTCTCGACATCTTTCCACGCAATTCCTCGTTCACGCGGCATCTGTCCCAGGACATATTTTTGCAGTGTGGTGTCGTCCTTATTCGTGGTAGGGCATTTCAACCTCACCTAGAAGGGAAATATAGAAAATTAGACTGAAGAAAATCCAGTTACAGAGTAATTTAAAAAAAACAGGTTAGGCTCAAGGATAATACCCATGCAGGGTACTCGAGGATGGTCCAGTCTTTTTCATATTTATCCGGATGTAGCGAGGCTTTGTATAACAACACATTCAGCAGAATGTCACAATGCTACATAAATACCCATCAGTTACACAAATGAAACATGTAAAAAATGTCAGTCAATGTGTTTGTAAACAAATGCAATTAAATTTGGAAAAATTTGTAAACAAATATAATTAATTAAAAAATTGATCATTCGTGAATGATAATGCTAATATTAAAATGCAAGTTGGAATTTTGAAAAAATGCACCAAAGCTTGTGAATTTAAGTGATTGATTGATTTGATTCTACTATTAACTACTGGAAAAAGGACATAACCTTACAATTATAAATTTTAAGGGTGCTCATAGTGTTAGCTAAGCAATGATGGTAACAGAGATAAATATCATAATTTTTTTGTCTTTCAACACATACATATCGTCGTAAACTGATGAATGAATTAATTTCCAATATATTTTTTAATAGTTTAATTCACGAATAAATTAATGAAAATGATGATTCTGTAACGGCGATCATACGTTGATTTATTTCAGCCGAAAGGACCTCCAAGTTTGGAGGACAAGTTACACCAACAATTTTTAAAAAAAAATTATATATATATATATATATAAGGGCCAACTCTTTTTAAATACCACACAATAAAAGAGAGAAGTTATTCACACTCATTTATAAGAGTAGGAGTTTTTCATACCAAAATGTGTTAAAATACTAAACTACCCTTACTAAACAAATAAAGGTTAAAGCAAATAAAAAAACAACTAAAAAACAAAAACTAAAACCCCTAATTCGGTCCCCCCCTCCCGACACCCCAACCCCACTCTTTCTCTCTCTTCAAACTTATCTCTCTCTCTCAACACGATACCACCACCGTGTGAACCAATCCTCGACCGCACCATGAGCGGAAATCGATCGGAAGCCGACCATGATGAGGAGGAGACGGCGTCGGCCTCGTCGTCGGGCTGTGTGGAAAAAGAAGTAATCTCTAACGACCTGCCGGTTAGTGCCCTAAATTCCATTCAAAAATGTTTTTTTTTTGAAAAATTATGCTTTCAAATTATGTGTTTATGCTCGTTAAATTGAAGTCGAGAGCAATGTATATGATTGTATGAGTATGGGTAGCATTATTTGTAAGATTTGTTGGTGAATTTTGGAGTCAAATGTTGGTAAAAGGGCTGCACTCGGTGGGTGTTCATATTCACACGATGGTGGTGTGAAGATGAACCACCGTGTGAAGCCACCGTGTGAAGCCATTTTGGCCTCGGTGGCTGCACTCGGTGGCAGCACTCGGTGGCTGCCGTGTGGTGGCATCACACGGTGGCAGCACTCGGTGGCTGCCGTGTGGTGGCATCACACGGTGGCATCACACGGTGGCTACACGACCGTGTGTTGCCACCGTGTGCTGTCCAGACCCTGTCAAATTTGATCATATTTTGTGTTTTTGTTTGGTTTGAGCACTCGATCATTGTTCTTATGGTTCGTATGTTTATATTGTAGCCCGGTCTTGAATGGATGAGGCCGACATTGCGCGGTGTTACTCAACTATTGAATCTCCACGTACGTGAGGCCGTATTCAAAGAGATAACTTCGGTGTTTCGGCATCTTACCAAGAATCCGAGACGGTATAAGCAGGTCTATGATGAATTTACCGCCGGATACGTTGGCCGTTTGATTAAAGTCAGGAGAAGAGGAAGTTCAAACGGTGCCCTCCATCATCTTTTGGCCCGCCAATTGAAAGGTGATGGTGTCATACCCCCGGACGAGGCGTGGTTTCAAATTTGTGGGCAGATCCTCCGTTTCACTGCACGGGATTATGCGTGCATCACTGGGCTTAATTTTGGAAATTCTGAGTTTGATCCACATGGCAAACATCTCCTCCGGCCTACTAGTCTTTTCCACAGAATATTCAAAGGCCGCAGAATTTTGGTTAGTGAAATGCGTCGGAGGTTCATTGAGCATGAGTTAGGAAACGACATCGAAGACTATTATAAGGTGGCGAATCTGCTGGTTTACTACCTCTTTCTCCTATGCGGGACGACATGGAGGTCGAGACTTGGGCATGGGCATTAATTGAGGATTTCGACCGTTGGAACTCATTTCCTTGGGGTGCTTACACTTACGGAGGGCTGTGTCACTACATAACAACGCGGCCGCAGAAGCCCGAATCAGGAACGGAAGACAAGTTACCACTTTTACGGTCCCGTTTGGGTTTTACAGTTGTGGTCTTACGAGTGTATTCCTGACTTGGGTACTTACTGTGGAAGCCGAGATGATGCCGTTACAGTGCCGCGTTGTTTAATGTGGACAACAAGGACCTTCAAAGCAGACTTTAGCACCTTCTTCGAGAGACGAGTACGTACATTTATTTTTATGATTTTATCTAATAAAGTTATCTACATGTTTAACATTTAATAATTACTTTTCTATGACTTTTTTGCGGCGAGTGGTATATGCTTTATGATGCCGCATATGATTGAAGATACTCTTGAGCCTTACTGGTACAGTCTTGATAATATAGAGCATGTGCACTATGAACCACCGAAGAAAATAGCAGAAAAGAAGACTGAAGAGACTGAGCCGAAGCCGAAAAAGAAGGGGAAGTTTAAGAAGATTGTGGTGCCGTTGGAAATATCATTTCACCCTCCTCATCGGTACAAAAAGTCCCGAAACGACGCCGGCGAATTCCCCACCAGTGAGACATATCTAAGATCGCAGAGCCGGTCTACCAGGAGACACGGTCAGAGAGGGAGTGTTGTGTGCACGGACATCCTTGCCCCGACCATGTCCAGGACGGCAGGGATGACTACTTTGATCGCCGACTGAAGGCGGTCTAGTTTGACGAGTCCGAGACTGGCTTCTTTGCCAGATTATCTCGGAAGCTCTTTGGTCAGGTCGTGGACTACTTCGGTCCCAGACACAGGCGGTCTAGGAGTCCTCCGCGTGATCGATGGGAGGCTACGGGGAGGGCGCGCGACCACGCTCGTCGATCTGCCTCCGATTAGTAGCGGTCGGCGGAGGATGTCCGTCGACCCGCCTCGTCACTCAGCAGCTGCAACTCTACAGACTCACCGCCCCGAGCAGCAGCAGTATCAGACACGGCTACTAGGACAATCGTTTGACCTCGTTCCTGAGACGTTTGATCAAATTCCCCATCAGAGTGAGCCCATGCCCTACCAGTACGACCACCCTCGGTTGGGGCTATAGCGGCCTCCGTGCATCGATGCAACCCTCCGGTATGGCGGCCTCCCATGTTTCGGCCAATGTGTTGGGACGGACGGCCGGCCAGCGGACCCCCGGCATTGGGCGGCGGAGGTAGTAGTAGTGCTCGGTTCGGCAGCGAACCCCCGGCAGCGGCAGAGGTAGTAGTGCTCGGTTCGGCACGAGCACACCGGCGGCATTGGGTAGCGAGAGGGTAGTAGTGCTCGGTTCGGCACGACACCCCCCGCATTGGGCGGCGGAGGGTAGTAGTGCTCGGTTTCGGCCGAGGCGAGGAGGGTAGTAGTACTCGGTTTCGACGATCGCGCGGTGGGGCGGCGGCGAAGACGGTCTTCCTCACCCGTTGATATTAATTGGTCGTCCTCCAATTCCTCTTCTCACAATATTTTTGATGAGGAATCGGCCGAGCACGAAGAACAAGTGTTGGGTTGTCGGAAGATAAAGCCGGAGTTTCTTCTCTTTTGCCGCGCTTATGTGGTTATGACTCCGGCAAACGTGAAGTTGTTGAGAAATTTGTACAAAAAGCATAGGAGGGCGAGGAATGATCTTTGTCGTGGAGATTAAAGATCTGCGGTAATCCCACAAGAACAGTTCGTTCGTGTCGAGGATCCGGAGAAGATGTTTTGGGCAGAGGTAACATTTCTTTTTTAGTTTAGTAAAATATTTTAATTTCATTTATATTTTTTAAACCGAAACTAATACATTAAAAACATTGCAGGATATAGACTTGTACCGCTCGTACATGCGAAACAAGGTGAAACATGGAAGAATGACAGCAGATGGAGTTTGTCAGGCAACCACAATCTTGGCATCGACATTTTTCTATGTAAGTTTTAAATTATAACAAGTATTCCTATTTTTTTTTTGCACAATTCATTTAACAGTTGATGTTCTTAATAGAAAATGATGCATAATGCGTACGTGGAGTTGGAGGGTTCAGACAAGCAGAGAGCTCAGGCTAAAGAAAAAGGAAACAAGAAGAAAAAAGGCAATCCTGTGAAACAATATCATCATTGGCGTGTACCAAACGCACTAGTGGAGATGGTTAATGGGACGGAAGACGTGTCTGCTACTTCTTGGTTTAATGCTAAACACGTAAGTTATTTAATTTGTAATTTTTTATATTCAAATATTATTTTAATAGACAAATATATTGAGTTCTTTATTCATTTTCCTGTTCAGGTTATCACGGTTTGCAATGTCGGGGGCAATCATTGGGTCACAATACGTATTCGTCTGCATGACTGGACTATTGAGTTGTACGACTCAACCAAGCAGTGGCATAGAGATACTGATGTTCGGGAAGGTCAACTTGAGTGTGTGACACACCTCTTACCTCGACTCTTGGAGGTAGCTCGTTATTGGGACCAAAATCCAAACAGGAAAAAAACCAAGGCACCGTTGAGGATAGTGAAGATGCCTGAGTCAGAGCAGTTCATCCAGACTGACGGAATAAACTGTGGCCCATACTCGTGTATGTATGTCGACCGTCTCATCAATGCAACTGCAAAAACCCAACATCGTGATGTATCAATCGGTGACGATTATGTGGCTTCCTATCGAAAATATATAGCAACTAGGATCTATTGGTTAGCAGTAGAGGGTCGTTTCTGGCTTTGAGCCCGATTGTGAACTTTTCCATGACTTGTTTGTACGTTAATATTTTTTATCTACTAGGATTTGATCTTGGAGTGACAATTTCTTATGAAGATATGAGTATGTTTTGTGCATAAATGAGGTGAAACAGGAAAAACATGTGATAATACATGGAAAATTGTGGCCTCAGATCTGCACACGGTCGTACGGCCACCGTGTGAACCACCGTGTGGTGCGACCGTGTGAACAATTAGGTCTCTTGATTGTTCACACGGTCGCACCACACGATAGTTCACACGGTGGCCACCACCGTGTGGTCCACCGTGTGGTGCGACCGTGTGAACAATCAAGCGGCCTAATTGTTCACACGGTCGAACCACACAGTGGACCACACGGTTGTTCACACGGTGGCTACCACCGTGCTCACGGTGGCTACCACCGTGCTCACGGTGGTGGCCTGCACCGTGTGCACAAGAACATTTCATTTAGGCCTCTTATCTTTTCACGTGTTATCGATTTAGATGTTTAGCAATTCTCTAATAGCTTATTTAAACATTTATAAACACTAAACACCTCAATCGAACGCGTACATATAACATTTGTGTAATTCACTAATGTAAGAGGTATTTTCTCAATAACAAGATGTCAAAGTATATTACAAATATCTTCCTAATCCAAGGATTATACACAATACATAATGGATTTCGTTCATGCAATCCTATAATGATACAAATAGACATATTTGTTCATAATAATCGTTCATACGCACTCAATAATACGTAAATTAGTGATTTGTCATGCATTTAATACAAAATTGATTATGTTCTTGTGCACACGGTGCAGGACACCACCGTGTGCACGGTGGTAGCCACCGTGTGAACCACCGTGTGGTCCACCGTGTGGTCCACCGTGTGGTTCGCCCGTGTGAACAATTAGGCCGCTTGATTGTTCACACGGTCGCACCACACGGTGGTGGCCACCGTGTGAACCACCGTGTGAACTATCGTGTGGTGCGACCGTGTGAACAATCAAGAGACCTAATTGTTCACACGGTCGCACCACACGGTGGTTCACACGGTGGCCGCACGACAGTGTGCAGATCTGAGGCCATAATTTTCCATGTACTATCACATGTTTCCCTGTTTCACCTCATTTATGCACAAAAACATACTCATACAACTATGTTTACATTGTCCTCAAACAACTAACTAGCCACAACAATTAATATGTTTAGGTCTCGCGGTAGGGACATTTTCTCGCGTCATGATCATCAAGACGACAAATGCTACATTTCTTCTTCCGCCGGCGTCTTTGCCTCATTTGTTGACCTCCGTCCGTCTCTTCTGCATCTTCCGGGGATTATTCAAATCAACACCAGCGATGGGAATGGATGTTGTACATTTTTTTCTGTTGTGCCCTCTTCCTTTACATCTACCGCAGAACTGAGGACGGGTGTTTACATTTTCTACTACGGACCGTGCACGACTCGTCCTTGGACGGCCGGCCTGACGAACCTCCTCTATAGGGAGACAAACAACAGAGGAGATCTCCGGGGGCACAATCCACTCATCCGGATGTGGTATTGGACTAATGTGCTCTGCATAAGTTTCTCTGTAGCCGGCCTGCTTGAAATAACGACCGACAAAATCGTACACAGACAGTCCGTTACCTGCGCGCCTGTTAGAATAAGCAAATAAGCAAGTGTAATAAATGAACATCCAACATAAATTGTATAAGCAATGATCTGTAATAGCTAATAATTAAACGTATACCTAATAGCGGCAACAGCATGACGACATGGAATCAAATCCAAATCGAACTCCCGACACGTACATGTACAGTTCCTAAGGTCAACCTGATAACGCATATTTTTTTCTTCAACTTTATAAATATGTGCGGTGGTGTTACCTCGAGCTTGAAGGCGGAGACCGTCTTGAACAGCTAAATTCAACTTCAAGAAAGTGTTCTCTGTCAACTCATGATCTCTCGATAAAGCTTCTGCCCGCTTCTCATCGAACCAATTCTCAAGAATTAAGCGATATAGCTCAATCATCGAGCATACGGGTAGACGCCTAGCCCACAACATACGAGAGTTCAAGCATTCGGCATAATTGGAGGTCAAGAAGTCATAGCGTCGTACCGGACACTTCGACCTAGCCCACCTCTCCGGTCCAACTTCAGCGAGCCGCCTGTGAGCCCCGTTGGGGCTTTCAACATGCAGTTTCGAGAACATCTCATCGAACTCTTCATGTCGATGGCAATATGCTGCGGTTTGAAAGATTGCGGCCACGTGCTTGCCGTATGGAACAAGATTTTTCTGAAGATGGTGAAAGCACAACGCATGGAACGCATTCGGATAAACAGCTCGAACAGCATTCTGAATGCTCTTATGTTGGTCACTCACGATCAGTAAATCATCTGGAGGATTGTAGCATCTGCGCAGGTTATAGAGAAAATATGTCCACCCCTCATCATTCTCTTTGGGACCGAGGCCAATTGCAAGAGGGAAGACATGGTTGTTGCCGTCCAACGTGACGGCAACAAATAAAATTCCCCTGTTCTTTCCCTTGAGGTGGGTCCCATCTATAACAATCACCGGTCGAAGATACTTATCAAATGCTCGAATACTCTGACCGAGTGCAACAAACATGTGGCACAACGAACCCTTGCTATTCATCTCCAAATCATAAACGGTCCCCAAATTGTACTGCTTCAACAAATATAGATATGACGGGAGCCTCTGATACGACGAGTCAAAGTCGCCGTACGTCCTCTGAATGGCTATGTTTCTCACCCGGAGAGCAAAACTGTATAGAATGTCAACCCCAAACATTCTACGCATCTCTGCAATCATCTCCTTTGGCCTCAGTGTGACCCCCTCGCCGGTCAATTTTTTGGCAAAATAGAACGCAGCAACCTCAGAAGTTACCGACCGTGCAACAACACGATTCAAGTCCTCGTGACATGTGTGATTCATGGTCAACTTAGTAATCCTCCAAATGGATGCACCCTCAACAGCACACACTCTGAAGTTGCAATTCTGTCTACCACTCTTGCAGAGAAACGTCATCCGTTTACCTGCGGAACGCTTACCTGTATACTGCAATAAGTTCTCCAAGTGATACATTCCAATAGTGATCTTCAACTCTTCCTTCGATCGAAATAAGGCCCCCAATGCGAGTTCCCCACGTACAGGTGGAGGATGCTCGACCCAACCCAGAGTCCCCGCGCTCTCACGATCGGGAAATGGAATGATCCAATTGTGCATTGCACGCATATGAGCAGGCTCGCATCCGGAATGATGGTCCGATGAGAAGTTCCGATTGCCCAAAACCCTATCCATTTGTGCCGGCTGTCGGACCCAAGCAAGAAAATCTGTAAAAAGTGAATCAAGCAATGCCTTACGACGATCTTCCTCTTCGTCTTCAGATGAAGATACATCTTCATCTTGCTCATCTTCGTTAAATTCTTCATCTTCATCGTCTTCCTCATCCCCCTCATATTGCTCATGTTTGGACGACATGCGGTTCTGCTCTACTCGGGAGCTACTACCACCGACATTAACCTCGGTGCTGGATGAGACATCGTTCTCAACAAAAACCTCCGGATCATCTTTCTGTTCAAGTAACAATCGAACCAACTCGATATCACTCCGCAATAAAACTTTTACCCTATTACCGTTGGACATGCTGGTCAAGTACCATAACTTGTAATCGGTCCGTTTCCGACCGCCCAAACCCTCTCCAATCAGATCTACGAGGTTAGCACGGTTTTGTTTGATCGCATCGATGTAGACAAAAAATGATTCCCCGTCTACATACATCGATCGCTCCCAACGACCACTGTGATGTATCAATACACGCATCCACAACATCTGAGATTCACAAAAAAACCAAGAAATCATCAGAAAAATGATCGAATAAGCTTCTACGACATGTTCTGATTTGGACACGGTGGCATCACACGGTGGGAACGACCGTGTGCTGCGATCGTGTAGAAACATCCACACGATCGCAGCACACGGTCATTCCCACCGTGTGATGCCACCGTGTGAATATTTCGTGGCCACGAAACATTCACACGGTGGTCTGCCATGCCGGAAAAAACCCTAGTTCTATACCCCACGATCATCAACTATAATTTTTAACTTATTTTGCTTCTAAACATGTGCCTAAGCATGAAAATATACTTTCTTGTGACTTAAATTCAACTATTTTGCCTATTTCATGCAATTGTTTACCATCGTGTGCAATAAAACTACCACCGTGTGCATGACCGTGTGGTGTAGAACTCGCTCAAAAAAAAAAAATTGCGGGCTAAATATAGCTTCATACCTTCTTTATGAACCCAGAAACACTTATCGGCGGTCTTATTTGCACTTCAACTCCTCTTTTTCGAATAATCTTGTGATTTTTACAAGGATTTTGAGAGACCCATTTGTACAAAAATCGCACGTTTTTTCTCCAATCTTTTTACTCTTCCTTCTTTGTCCCAAATGTCCCAAATGTAATGTATTTAGTTGTTGTTGTGATATTAATGAGAGTAAACAACCTCTCTTACAAAATATTGAATGAATGTTGTTTTAGGGGTTGCGATCGAATGTATTTTAGTTTTTAGTTTTTTATTATTTATTTTTTTATTTGTTGATGAAGATGATGACTAAAAAAAGAAAAAAAAAGATAAAAAGGATAAGTTAGGGGTATTTTAGTCTTTTTACTGATTTTGGTATGAAAAACTCCTACTCTTATGAATGAGTGTGAATAACTTCTATGTTTTATGCTTTGGTATTAAAACATGCATTCACCCTATATATAACATAAAATAAAATAAAATTGGGTCACTTTTGGTGTAGAGAACTTACAATGTCCGTCAACCATTCGCGGAGATTTAGCAATCCATCAAACAACGCGAAACCAACCACCGAGAATAACTTCAGAGGCAGCTTAATAAGGCCGGAACTGAACAAATAGATATCAAGTATTGTTAATAGGAGTTTAATAATTCACACAATTCATTTAATTATACAACAAAACAGATTGGGACGTACTTCAGGTTGTTCTTGGCATTGCCTTTCCAAATATGAAACTCTGCTTTATCACTCTCTGCTACAAGCGAACCTCTGCACGTCCATCTAGGAGCACGCACAGGCTTTCTGTGTGCACGCGTACGTGTTGCCATAGTTGCACGGCGGTTCCGACGCACAAGGCGCCCTCCTATTCCTTGAGGAACATCCTCTCCAGAACTGACAACAGTGTCCACGTCGATTATATCTATGGTCGCGGGTTCAGCAGGTGTACAAGGTTCTTCCGATTCAGCACCACTTTTCGAAGCCCACCCACGTTTTCTTTTAGCAACACCCCTTGTCGTAGACGTGGAAGGGGAATTGGGTTGAACAAAATTCATACTAGAGGGATCAATATCCTCGACAACCGTCACTGGGTCTTCTGCATCGGGTTTTGATATGGTTTCTGTCTGTTCTTCACACCTTACATTCTCTTTATGTGGGGAGCATTCATTCACACCTGGAAGAGCAATTATCTCCTCAGTCTTCGAAGCCGATGTTGTAGTCAAATCGGGAAAAATGGTTTCTTCACAAATGGGAGAGGGAACTAATTCATCAACATCCAACTCTGGGTCTTGTACATCGGATGTTTTCACCGTTTCAGTGACAAGTGCTGCTTCATCCGGTATAGTCTCATCACTAACCACATCCTCCAAATCCCCTTTCACATGTTGCTGATCCAATTTCATACACGAGCTTGGGATATCGTTTGCCACACCAAGCCCCAATCTTTCGGAATAATAGGCCAACCGAGCTTTAATAGACTGTGCAGTCGACATTGATTCCCTCACGAAATCAACATATTCACATACAAGCTGTATTCCACAAACACACAAAAAAAATTTAATTAAATGTATACTCATTGTTAAAATTTCATAAACTTACCTGTTTCCACTTATAATAAACCCAAACTAACAAGAATAATATACAAGAAATCTTTATTTAAGTGAAAATTATGGCTCACATTGGCCCTCTCGTGCATGTCAGTTGGTCGAGCACAACCACTGGAAAAAGAGCCTTCATTAGGACCTAACTTTCGCTCTTTGGAAACGATGGGAACTTCGTCAGCTGAGCAGGAAAATTCAGATTCAACAATCGGGAAAAATGGTCGCTCCATTACCAACCCAGATTCTTCAACTACAGAAGGGATCATTTTTTCCTACAAAAATGACATTCCACTATTTTATTAACCATATTCATGAAATGTTAAAAATCAACTATGTACATTAAATAACAACACATCATATAAACAGCATTACAAACTTACAAATAATAATGCTACTTCACCATGCACAAAATAAATCTTCAGCTCATCAAATCTCTTCTTTGATTGGCTCTGACGATGCAGCAAGCGAGGGACCAAAGACTCGTGACCCTCAACAATTGAAGTACATAAAGAACCAAGACACGGAAAGGATTCATAAGCCCAACACATTAAAGCATGGCTGAAACCATGCAGGTCATAAGCTACCTTGCCATTGCCATCCAGATGTTCACATAGCTTATTATATGAAACAAACATGTTATCAACCAAGAAATTGTAAGAAACACGACCCCATGGATATGAATTAAAAAGGGATAAATCATCTACAAGGTGCATATAAATAAGCTTCACACCATACTTTCTACCATGGTCTTGTGCAAACAAAATAGGGTAAAGAAAGTATAGTAAAGCTAGTTTCAGGGTATCACCACTCCCTTTATCCTTTTCACTTGCTTTGGTTAAGGCATCTTCAATTTCTTTCACGTAAACGGTCTTCCGCCCGCCAAATATGCGAGAATGAATGTCAGACTTACGGGGCAATATTCTATCTGGACCGAATCTGAGTCCAGTGCAAAGATAGAACTCTTCTGGACCAAACTCCACTGTTTGATTTCTTATCTTGAACCAAACAGAACCTCGGTCCTCGACACACATATGGAGCATCATCAGGTAAGCTAAATTACCTCGAAACTGTATTGGAGGTACATCAAGAAAGCGCCCAAAGCATGAGGCTCTGAATTGTTCAAGATTTTGATCATCCAAGCAGGCCCTTATCTTCTTTAAGACATAATTCAAACCACACCGACTCGAAACAATGTCGGCTGCAAAATTGAAAAAGGTTGTCTAGTAAACAATAACAATGACCAAAACAACAATTCAAGGAATGGATTATCCGCGAAACATCAATCAACAACAATGCACAAAGGAGAGTGCACAACACAAATTTAAACTATCAATGATCGAAAATAGATATGCTTACAAGATAGAACACCCAGAACCAAAAAGAGAAATATGTTAAATTGGGGATAAAAAGATTAGAAATTACGTTTCCCTGAAGTTAAACCGCGCTCAATCAAATACTTTTTGGGCCGCATTATGATACCAAACTAAAATGGTGCACCAATAATCTGCAGGTAAAATAACAAAATCGATGGTCAGAGATAGTAACCTTAAAATGAGGTAAATCATATTCAACAAAGATATTTCAATCGTAAAACAACTAAATCATATTCAAACCTACTGCCACAAATTTCACCAAATAACAAATTAACATAAAATCAGATTTCAAAACAAAGATTGACAGACTAAAACAGAATTCCCAGAAATGTAAAGCTTCTTCCAGAAACTAATTAATAAACTGAACATGCCTAAAGATCAAACACGCGCCATGGCAAGCTCGGGAGTGTCGTTGTGTGGAACCACCTCAGGTTCGTCCCGAAGGAAAAAAATACGACCTTTACACTTTCGTATTCTCTCTTCTTCCGCTGAAAAATTAAATACAGATTAGAAAAGTGAATTTGTCGTGCCAGAAATTAACTGGAATCCACTGCACTCGATTTTATTTCCATTATAAACAATTATGACATATTATCAGAACGAAATTCCATCCGAGACGGACGATTCAAGTTATATGTAGACATTCACAAATGTCCCCAAGTTCAAAAATTTCATCAGATAAGCTTGCACAAATGTCTTTTGAAAACGACTCCAAAACCAAATCCATAATTAACTAAATAGCCTTTGAATTTCATATCCCTTAAATGTAGCCAGCATAAATCCTAGTATTATGAAATCTTATCAAATCAAAATTAGTTTCAACTAGTAAATAGCGTTTCGGAATTACTTCCGCACAGAAAATTTAGGAAATAAAAAATACGATCACATGGTTACTCACCGTTGCAAGCTCCGCAAATTTGGAATGAACCAGAGAGTTGCCTCGCCGAAGTATCTGGAAATTTTAAATTTCGTCCTGCAAATTTGTAGAAAATATGAATTTTGGCCGATTAGATTTAGTGTAGATAAACTTTCTGTAGATAAACTTTCTGCATGTTTTCTCGAAACTGGTGACCAACTATGGTTGGGTTACAGACCATTTAATTTAATTTTTTTTTTTTTAAACCAACTCTTATGAAATTACACGTGGCACCAGATTAAGGCATGGTGCCAGTGCAAGGCTTGGTAGCATCCAGGCTCCCACTTGTTTAGTCAGTTTTGAGAGAGAGAGAAGTTACAGAGAGAGAAAGGGAAGGGTAGAGAATGCTGTGATATTTCTGTGGGTAGTTTCTTGGTTTTTTTCCACTTCGTCTGTGATTTTCTTGTAGCTCGTCTCAAATCAATGAAGCTGATAGTTTCTTGATTTTCTTTCACTTCTGCGATTATTGTTTGTAGTTTTAGGGCATATCAATTTTGGGAATTTTACAGTTTCTTGAGCTGGTTTGCCGACATATATATTTAATGTACAGATAAGAATTTACTAAGTAGTGGTTTACTCATTTGTCCTCTAGCAAATTTGGCATATAAAAGTACAAAGATCACTTTCGAAGAAATTAACCCAACAATCCTTTTCTTTCACATTTTTCTTGACTTTAATTCATTTTATTTTCATCCTATCTTTTCTAGCTAACATGTGAAAATCATTCAAATCCACCAAATAAAACCAAAAACATGTCAAATCTTAAAATCAATCCACATAAATAAATTCAAACAATATAATTTAAAATGGTTGCAAATAATTGGTCCAACACCAAACCAGGCATGATGTATGTATATATTTTGGATATTCATATTATTAATTTTTCTATGACTTTATTTGGATATAATGTACACATTTAGTTCATTTTTGCGTAGAAAGTGAAGAGTTCGTGAGCACACGAATTCAGACGAGAGAAATCGAGAAGGAAGAATTTTTGTACGTATAGAAGAGATCGAATATGGAAGAGAATTGATGGGCCGGATCTTAATATATTTAATTCATAAACAATATCTTTAGATTTTATATTATATTTAGGATTTATTATTATTTAATTATTTGGTCTAGGCTATTTAGGTTTTTTTAAATTATTTAGATTTATTATTACATTATTTCATTAAGGGTATATTAATTTACTAACACAAAAAATTGCTAGTATTTGAATTTACAATAACAAAATGGCTATTTTATGTATTTTTCTCTTTTCCTAACCATACTTATTCGATAATCTATATATCTATATTTATATCTATCCTATCATAAAAGCTGAGTTTTCAATTTAATTACATATATCTGACAGGTGTTTCATGCTATAAACTGTCTGTAAAGGATTTTATCTATAAAATAATTACATATTAAATTACATCAAAAAAATGTCCACTTTAATTGATTGATTAGATAGTTGATGAGAAAGTTGTACCTGAACTTTTACCAACTTTCTTTCAAAGTCTTTGACGGTAGGGGTGAGCAAATTGTTCCGAAAACCGAAAATCGAATCGAACCGAAATCGAAAATTAATTTCGGTTCGGTTATTTCGGATATTTCGGTTAATTCGGATTTTAAAATTTTAAAATTTCGGATTTCGGATTTCGGTTCGGTTTTATTTTTAAAAAAACTGAAATATCCGAAATCCGAATTATATATATATTATTTATATTTTTTAAAATTTATATATAATTTATTAAAATTAAAATATTGAATATTGGTATTTGGTATATTAATATTATTCTAAACCTAATTTCAGAAATCAGATTCAGAAGGCACAGCCGCAAACTTCTCTCCCTTTCATCCCCAATTCCCAAATTCCAATTCCCATTCCACCGCCTCCTGCCACTGCCTCCTGCCACCGCCTCCGTCCACCGCCTCCTGCCATCGCCTTCGTCCACCGCCTTCGGCCACCGTGCGTCTTCTGTTTAGGCGTTTCTCTCTAGTTTCTCTCCCTTTCATTCCCAAACTCCAATTCCTATTCCAGGCTGAATCAATCTTCACATTCATCGCCTCCGTGACTCCGTCCACCGCCTCCTGCCATCGCCTCCGTCCACCGCGTCCGGCCATCGTGCGTCTTCTGTTTAGGCGTTTCTCTCCCTTTCATTCCCAAACTCCAATTCCTATTCCAGGCTGCAGCAATCTTCACATTCATCGCCTCCGTGACTCCGTCCACCGCCTCCTGCCATCACCTCCGTCCACCGCCTCCTGCCATCGCCTCCGTCCACCGCCTCCGGGCACCGTGCGTCTTCTGGTTAGGCATTTCTCTCAGCCTAAAACTGACCACAACATATGTTGCGTTTTCAAGTTTGGATCTTTTTCCCTTTTGTGTTCTTATATGCAACTGGATTACAATGTACTTAACTGACAACATCTATTTTGATTTCTTATTTTTCTCGTCTGCAAATAGCTTAAGCAATCAAATCTTCATCGTGTATACAATCTAGGATTGATTCGATGATTGACATTTAATTACTGGTGTGTAGAATTCTTACATGCTGTTATGCTCAATCTGCACCATTTTAAGCCACGTGAAATCGTGTTTTAAATGTGATAATCGATGCTAGATGACAATTATACACAGGGTATTGATATTCTGTTGAATATTTGAATGTTGGGCGGTGAGGATGATGATGATACAGTGAGATTATGTAAGTTTTTAGTTGTTCCTTTCACCATCATACATTACTCTTGAAACAATGAATAGCCCTTTGGACATCACCTTCCTCAGTTGTCCACTCTTCCTCGTATCACATCGAATAACCCGAAATTTAATATTTTCATATATTTAATTTATTCTAATTCAAGTTCCCGATTACATATATGCAGACTGCGGGAGTGCTTCTAAAAATAGAAAAGAAAAGTATAAACTTTTCTAAGTGATAGGCTTAATTTATATCAGAAATTGAGTTAATTTTTCCATAGAATAAAGCACAGTTTAAATTCCAATTAAGATTATAAATGCATATACATTTTGTGATTTTGTCGATCTTGTTATGGTTAGCATAGGTTTGGTGCAGGTGGTAGAGTCAGTGAAGTTTATTGAAAGCTATCTATTTTGCAAAATAGATTATTCAGCAGAAAGTTGTAATGTAAGTTCTTCACCATTAAACTTTTTATTTTGTTAATTTGATCAAAATTTTATATTGTAATAATAACTTAGTTTACTATGTTTTATAACTTTGATTTAATGTTTAGTTTCACCATTAAATCAACTACTCCAGTTAATGTTGAGGAACTCCTTGAAGATATTGACATACTTGAACAAGGTAATTAAATTTTATAAATTATGTCATATTTTCTTTTTATTGGATTTTGTTTAACACTAACTTTGCTTTCTTTTGTAGGTTTACGTGATGTTGCACTCCAACCTTCAACGGATAAACAAGTTTGAAAGCTATTAACTTGCTCGTGCTCTAGTATTTGTTGGAAGATATTGATTATTGAACATTGTATTAGTTTTTGTTGGTATGGATTTTTAATTTAACTATTTGTTGGATTATTTTTATTTTGTTGTTGGTGGTTTGGTGTTTTTGTGAAGATTTGAAACTTTATTTTTTGTTGGTGGCGACTGTTTTTTATGTTTATTCTAGTTTTCAATGGTTTGGATGAATATAAAAAATGTAGGAAAATTATTTCAGAAAAAAAAATGGAAAAACCGAATTAACCGAAATAACAATTTGGTTATTTCGGATATTTCGGTTCGGTCACCGAAATAATTTCGGATTCGGTTCGGATATAGATTTGAAATATCCGAAATTTTAGTTCGGTTATTTTTTATGTAATAACCTAACCGAATATCCGAATGCTCACCCCTATTTGACGGTAGACCTGCCCATTCTGACTGGCCCGGCGGGCCTAACCGGAATCGGCCCGCCGGTCAACGATTTTTTAATCGGCCCGTCAGTCAACGGTTACGAACTGTAACCGAAACCGTGATCTCAAGGGCCGGTTCCGGGCCCCCATTTGGCAGAACCGTAACCGGCGGTTAATTGCCGGTTAAAACCGCCGGTTAACCGGCGCTTCCAAAATTAAAAACAAAAAAAATCGAACAGATTACTCCACACTGTGATTGTACAGGACCCCAACACAATGAACACACACCAATCTCACCCTTCTTTCATCTCCTCCATATGAAGCTAAAATCTCTTCGAGATAGTGGCACCGGAGGTGGCAGAGGAGACCGCCGGCATAGAAGTGGTGCGGGAAGGCGGCGACGGCGACATGCCCTGCTACTGTTGTTGTTGTCCGAGGTGAAGGAGGGGCGAGCGATTGCCGTATCTTTTCACCGGATTTGAAGTAAGAGAATGAGATTCTCAGATTTTTTCAATTGGGGATCAAGGATTTGGAATTTGGAATTTGGAGTTTTGTTTTGGAATTACTGATTTCTTGTTCTATGTCGATCGAGGGTGTGGTGTCTTGAGGCAGATGAAATCTTGCCAAAGAAAGGAGGTGAAAGTGAAACTGCTGCTGCCGTGAGAGTAGAGAGAGAGAGAGAGAGAAAGATGGTTGGGGGTGGGGTGGGGTGGGGTGGGGTTGGTGGATAGAGAAGCCGCGTGAGGTGTAGGTGGTGGGGTAAGGGTAGGTAAGTGGAGGGGGTTGTAATTAAATAAATGTGTAAAATATATAAATAATAAAATATTGACTAAACTGGCGGGCCTAAACCGGAACCGGCGGGTTGGACCCCGCTCGGAACCGCCGGTTTTTTAGCCCGGCCCAGAACCGAGAATAGTGTAAACGGGCCGATTACGGTTCACCCTCGGGAGAAACCGTAACCGGCGGTTCGAGGCCCGGAACCGGCGGGCCTTGAACCGTAGGCAGGTCTATTTGACGGTACGAAATCTAAGGCCATCTCCAGCAGTTTGCACCAAAATACAGTAATTTTAACACAAAAATACAGCAAAATCAGCAAGTTATTTCCAGCAGTCTGCTCTATATTTTTACACAAAAATAGAATTTTCTAGAATATTCTACTTTTAGTCACGGTTGATAATCCTGAAACACGCGATTACTTCCGATCAAAGCAACAAAATATTTCGAAAGCAGAAACAAGCCAAAGAAGCCAACACTAGTAGTTTTGATATGTTTCGGATTTTATTTTCAGATGGGATGGGACGTTCCGATGATGGCCTTTATTAGAAATTTAAATGTATCGACTTTATTTTTATGCTTTTATTATGTAATTGTGTTTTTTTAAATGTCTTTTGATTTTATCTTGTATTCTATGTAATTGTGTTTTTAAATAATTTTATGTAATTTTAATGTTGGTATAATATATTTAGAAATATAAATATAATATAATATTTTGGAACAAAATAATTAAAGAACACAAAAAATAATAAATATAACAATGAATAATAATTATAAAAAGAAAATCAATTATAAAA
This sequence comes from Agastache rugosa, assembly GCA_031470985.1. Taxonomy (NCBI): domain Eukaryota; kingdom Viridiplantae; phylum Streptophyta; class Magnoliopsida; order Lamiales; family Lamiaceae; genus Agastache; species Agastache rugosa. The sequence continues at coordinate 35,481,194 of CM062603.1, read as the reverse complement.
AGAGTATAGCAATGAATAGTGTTGCTCCAAGTTTAGAACAACACTATTCAAATATTTATAATAGAGCAAGATTTTTGTGTTGGGTTCTAAGAGACCGAGATTTGAGGATCCTAAAACTGAAGCCCAAATTCGAATTCAAAATTGAAGTTACATGTAGCCATATATTTACTCTCTACATATACTTACACCTTCCATTGGCAGAATTTATACATCAGTGCAAATTCTCTCTCTATTTAAACACCATGCATTTTTAGCATGCTAACTTTTGTTGCCCGTTTTCTCTTTAATTTTTCATTATTGAGCTGTTTTATCTTTGCATGATGTTTGTTTCATTTAATATGAAGCAATTAGATAATTAAATTTCCTATTTAACTACTCCCTCCGTCCCAATAGCAAAGTCTCACTTACTTTGGGCACGGTTATTAAAAAAAAAAGTAAAAAGATAAAAAGTGGTAGGTTCCACAGCTTTTGAAGGGTTAATTATTTCCATTTTTAGAATGAGACATTGCTATTGAGACAGACGAAAAAGGAAAGCAAGACCTTGCTATTGGGAGGAAGAGAGTATTACATTAGTTCTCTCTCTATCTACACACACATTTTCATTGAGATTGATTCCCTAACTTCTTTCATTTAGATATGCAGCTGCTAGGGGTGGAGTTGACTCCGCAAATTACACGGCCTAGTGAAGGGTTGTATACTGAAAGCAAGCCTTTATGCTTGTATACATTGATTCCTTATATTCACTATGATTTTCCTATCTGAATTATTATTATTGCATAATTAAATTAATGTCCATTTATCTCAATATTATAGATTATATGGTGTGTTGTAGATCACAGAAGATCATATGATCGGTTTCTTATGAAATATAAATTAATTTCACAGTCGAGACAACTTAGGACAAGTTGTTGGTTTAGACTGTAGCATAAATGATAAATAGTTTATCTTGGCTATTTATTTATGCTAGTACGTTTACGTATCATAATATGTTTACGTATTGAAAGGATCACAGTGAGATGAGTTCTTTAATCTGACTTAAGAACCAAGATCTCGGTGACTTAAATTAATCTTAGCTTTAATTGAGTTTATTGATATAAATAAGTAATTGATTATTACTTTGATTTATCAAGGGTGAGAGCTTGGTCTATAAGCTCAATATGCTCGATCTTTTGGGTGATGACGATTCTTATTTGATATGCAATAAAACTGCAATTAAGGATTCCGTGTCCTGCTAATAACATGCTGATAATATCCCTTGAGGAACTTAATAAGTTTATCATACTAAACCCTGCAGGTGGAATTAATTCCAGTTTGATAATAAGTTTAAGTGGTAGCACTCAAGATGTTAATTATTATTAATTAACTTATTAATTAATTATAGAGCTGTCAGAAGCTGTTAATTAATTAATGGATATTTGTAATATTAAACACGGGGATTAATTAAGTCTAATACTAGCCCCGACTCATCAAATAAATAAGATGGTAATTCAGTATTAATTTTATAGTGGAATAAATTAATACTTGTGTTCTAATTTATTATTAAAATTTGAATAAAAGAAATTAGACATTTGCGCCTAAATCTTATTTAAGCTAGTAGATCCCTGAATTGGCCCGGCTGGCCCAACTCCTAGAAAGTGGCGCCTATTTCTCTAAGGTCAAGCCCATATGGGCTTTGACATGGGTTTGACTTATGGGCTCTAATATTTATTAGGTATTGTATACCAGTTATAAATATTAGGAATAAGTCATTAGTTGTTTGCGTAAAAAATAAGTGAGAACTAAAACTTGCAGAGAGAAATAAAAAAAGGCGGCAATTTTCTTGAGGAGAGGATCTCGAAGTTCGATCCCATCCATCGACGAGTCCTGCTACGGGAACAATTCAGAAGATCCATTCTGGAGTCTCTGACCGTCAAGTTTGCAGGTATATCGTTAAAACATCCTATGATTGCATTTATTTCATAGGAGCATGCATAGGTTGGATTTACGAGTGTTCATTAGATAACCGAAATAGATCCGTGGGCAAATCGAATCGGTTAGTCAAATAGCCGTTTCCTACAGTTGGTATCAGAGCCCAGATCAGTTATTTTGGCTCTGTCGTATTAATGAACAGTAAATCCTTGTCGTGGGAAAATTTAATTTTTCGTCGTTTTGCCGGTTTAGCTTGAATCTGCTGTAATCCATGAGAAAATCCATGGATAGATTAGTTTTTTTTTTCCTCTCTGTATTTTTCCGTTTGTTTTCTTGTAACTGTTGTTCGAGAGAAAAAGCAAAAGAGGAAGAAGAAGAAAAGTGGTGTCCGGCGATGGAGTGAGGCAGCAGCGGCGGCGCGTGGGTTAACGCGTCAGAGCCGCCGGTGCTTGGAGGCGTGAATTATGGTGGGGTGCGGTCTGGCGTGCGGGCGCGCTGGAGATCGCACCGGATCTACTGGTTCGACAGACGGATCTGCTGTTGTGGACGGCGGTGCTCGGAGATCAGATCTGCTGCAACTCGATGGTGGCGAATCTGAACAGCAGAGAAGTTGAAGCTGCTGTGGTTTCGTCATGGTGGTTGAAGACAGCAGTACGACGGCGGCGACGTGCTGGGTTTTATCCCGGTGTCTTCGCCGCGGCTTGTCGGCGCTACTCCATGGCTGCGGCAGTCATGGAGCTTTACCAGTGCTGCGGTGGTGGCAGCACGGTATTGTTGCTGTTCTTCATTGCTGCAGAATCGAGGTGGCAGTGGCGACGTTTTGCCGGCAAGAAGGAAGCAGCGGCAGAAGGATGGAGGCGATGACTGGGGTTGGCCGGCGCCGCGGTGGAGGTGGCACGGTCGACGCCGGTACTCGTCGCGGGATTCCGAAGCTGCTGCAGTGTTGTCGTGTTTTTCCGGCGGCGGCGGCGGCTGGTTTGCCGGTGGAAACGGCGCCGGAAAGGTGGCGGCTGCAATTAGGGTTGAAACCCTAGGGTTTGCAGCGGGTCACGGGTCGCGGATACGGGCCGCGGGTTCGGGCCGGAGGTTGGGTCAGAAGTTTGGGCTCAGTTTGTGGGCTGTTTGTTTGGGCTTGTTGACTTGGATTTAATGAGTTGACTGGCCCAGATTTTTTATTTTATGGTGAAGCCCAAGTTAATTTATCTGGGTCAGATTTAAAGGCTTGAAGACCCAAGACCAAGACAAAGACTATTTTGTAATAGTTAGGTTATTCATTCATTCTGTTTATTTTATTCGATGTAATAAAATAGGCAGGGACGGACAAGTTCCAAAGTATCCACGATAAGACGGCAAAATTTTATTTTGTCGTAAAAAGCATGTTTGCATGTTGTGGATTTAATCATCGTTGAGGTGTTCTAAAGCATGAAATATTTGATTAATTTGCAAATATTTGCGTTTAGAAAACTGCATGCTAGGTTTTATCGTGTTTCTAAGCATGTTTTAGAATTCAAGCGAGCATGATTTATTATGTGAGTTCTAGAACAACATGTTTAGAAAATTCCCTGTTTTCGTGATAAGCATGCAATAAAACCTTTTGAACCAAAGAGACTAAGCAAGTATAAAATCAATTTATTTAATTAAATTTGATTAGACCTCCACAATTGGTTTAAGACAAGTTAAATTGTGGGTTTGTGTAAACGTTCACACGATCGTGGCTTGCGCACTCTCTCAATTTATAGGATTGTCAGTTAAACTTCTAAAAGGATATTTTTATCTCGTGAATAGTGGGAGTTTTACGTGTAAACGTCTACACTATCGTGGCTTACCCGTATTAATTCCTGCAGCATATTCTAGGAGAGATTAAAATAAGATAACCAAGAAAATAATTTCTCAGGCGATATTATTCTAGTAATTATATCAACTCGCGGAGTATTTTCGGATTGGTTAAATTGTGGTCATTGCTTAGATATTAATTTGAATACAACTCCCCATCGGAGTCCCTTTTCAAGTTAATATGGTCTTGATAAAGTCCGTTTATTAATCTTATTTGTCATAAGGAAACTTGGCATGGAGTAAGATTAAAGACTGGTGTCTGGTCAAGTGGTGCGCACGTAAACGTCCACACGATCGTGGCTTGCGTGTAAATCACTTGGGCTAATGGAGAATTCTGTTAATATTGTTTTATCAAAAAGTTACAATATTAAAGTTTTCGAATTTTATGCAATAATAAGTGACTTATATGCGTTTGCATGTTTAATTTTTCAGATATGACTGTTACTCCGTTATTGAATGTTCTTACTGCTAAGCCGCTTACCGGACCAATTTGTGTGGAATGGAAGCGCAACCTGGGATATGTCCTAACTGCTGAAGAGTACAATTTTGTACTCACTACTCCTGCCCCTGCAGCCCCAACTGCTCGGTCTACCGAGGAGCAGAGGGAAGCTCATAGGAGGTGGCATAAGGCCAATAATATGGCGAAAGCCTATATTATGACCACTATGACCTCCAATTTGCAGCAGCAACATCAGTCTCTTGAGACTGCAGCTGCAATTATGAGAAACCTTCAAGAGCTCTTTGGAGAATCTGATCGATCAGCCCGATTCGAGCTCATGAGAAAACTCATAGCCTCGAAGATGACGGAAGGCGCGTTTGTGCGCGAGCATGTGCATGTGCTCGGAATGATTAATCATTTCAATGAGCTAGATCAGCTCGGTGGAGGTATCATGGATGAAGCCAAGGTTGACATGATACTCCATACTCTCCCCAAGTCTTATGAAAACTTCCGTCTCAACGCAGTGATGAGCAAGAAAAGTTCACTATGAACGAGTTGCTTCATGAACTGGTTGCAGCCGAGGGAGTTATAGAGAAGAGTCCACAGGCACTTGCTACTGCGAATAGCTCTCGCTTTGCACCGAAAGGTGGGAAAAAGTGGAAGGGGCCAAATCGCAAGAAAGGCCAAGAAAAAAGTGGGAGTAAGAAGATTGTTCCTACCGGAGGTGTTAAAAAGCCGAAGGTGAAAGGAACTGGAAAATGCTTCAAATGCAATAGGCCTGGACATTGGAAGACTGATTGTCCCTTGTTGAAGAAGGAATGTACGTCCTTTGCTCTAGTAACGGAAACGTGTTTAGTTTCGAGTTCTACTCATTCTTGGGTAATAGATACCAGAGCAACTGATCATGTTTGTTACACCTTGCAGGATTTTCTGCTGAAAAGGGAGGTGAGTAAAGCCGAGTAGACCATCTCCATGGGAAATGCGGCAAGAGTGGATGTTGCTGCTATTGAAGATGTTCATTTATGTTTTCCGAATTCAGTTCTAGTATTGAAAGACGTTTTATATGTGCCAAATTTTCGCAAAAACTTGATTTCTATTTCGATGTTATCGAATGATGGATATTCAGTAGTTTTTGATAGTCGTGCTACTTTTATGAGAGACGACAAGATTATTTGTTATGGCATATTGGTTAATTCTCTTTATACTGTTACTGCTTCGTATGATTCTTCTTCATCAGTTTATTCCTTAACTTCAAACCAAAAGAAGAGAAAGGCTTCTTCTCTAGAGAACCAAACTCTTCTTTGGCACTTAAGATTGGGTCACATCAATCTAAATAGGATCCAAAGACTGGTTTCCGATGGTATCTTGGAGTCATTCCAACTAGAACCAATCCCAGTCTGCGAATCCTGTATAGAAGGAAAGATGACGACTCGGCCTTTCAAGGCCAAGGGGTATAGAGCCAAAGAAGTGTTAGAATTGGTTCATTCTGACTTGTGTGGACCCATGTCTACTCAAGCTCGTGGAGGGTATGAGTATTTTGTCACTTTCATTGACGATTACTCGAGATACGGATACGTTTACTTGTTGCGCTACAAGTCTGAATGTTTTGACAAGTTCAAGACATTTAAGGCGGAAGTAGAGAAACGACATGGTAAAAGTATCAAGTCATTGCGGTCTGATCGCGGTGGCGAATACCTCAGTAACGAGTTTAAAGAATTCTTGTCAGAATCTGGGATTACATCTCAGTTGACTGCACCGAGAACACCCCAACAGAATGGTGTGTCAGAGAGAAGAAATCGAACACTTCTAGAAATGGTTCGTTCTATGATGAGTTTTGCATCTTTACCAATTTCGTTTTGGGGGTATGCCTTGGAAACAGCTGCTTATTTACTCAATTTAGTTCCCTCAAAAACGGTTGCAAAGACCCCGTTCGAGCTGTGGTCCGGGCGCAAGCCTAGTCTTAACCACATCCGAATTTGGGGCAGTCCAGCACATGTGTTAAACAAAGATGCTGATAAGTTGGGACCTAAAACTGAAGTAAAGTTGTTGGTAGGATATCCTAGGGGAACGAAAGGTGGTTATTTTTACTGTCCTAAGGATCAGAAAGTGGTTATTAGTACTAACGCATGATTCTTGGAAGAGGACTATGTAACTAATCATAGACCAAGAAGTGAAATAGTTCTGGAAGAACTTAGAGGAGAGGGTATGATGACAAGTCAACCTATTCAGCCAAGTGTGCAAGATGAGATACCATCAGAAGTTGCGCAGGCTATCAATACTACATCTGCTATAGAGCCTCGTCGTAGTGGGAGGGTTATAAACAAACCCAGTCGTTATTCATTGTATGGTGAATCTTCAGATTTACCGGACAATGAGGAGGTGGAAGCCGTGTTGGTCCCAAGACGGATACCTTGGTGTAGAGAGGGGGGTGAATACACCAAGGTTTAAAAACTTTTCCAAGTTAAAACTCTTTTCAGAGAGCTGGCTGTGTTCGATCTAGCTGTCTCACAGCTGGCTGTGTGTGTGCGGAATGTGGTGGATTGGGAAAGTCCGTCTGTTGCTTCAAATATATTGCAAAACTCTTGTTTCACTTTTCCGTTAGTCAGTTTATGCAGCTTGAAATGTATGCGTGAGAGGTTAGCTAGATGCATAAAACAAAACAGTAAAGAACAAAGCAATTTTAACGTGGTTCGGAGTAACACCTCCTACGTCCACGACCAGGTTCACTGGTAATTCACTACCACTTGGTTTACAAGTACCAAGCAACTTCACAACTCTAACCCGAGCTGTGTTCCAACAGTTTGCGGGCACTGTCAAGCCTACACCTTCAGTTTCCGGGTACTGAAGAACCTAACCACTCGAATTACACGCTTCGAGCAAGCGTACCTTTACCTAACCTTTCTGGGTTTGGGTTTGGGTATGGGTTTTCCAACTGTGAACGAGTTATTACAATGAAGAACAAGGAGAATGATGAACTCGTTCAAACTAGGCTTAAGATGTTTATATTATGATCTATTATGCCTAAGACTGAATATGTGAACAACTAAGAACACAGCTGACTGGCTGGGTGTTCTTGAAAGATTTGGCTTTGAAGATCGTTGTTCATTTTTCTGTTTTGCACTTCTATTTCTTCAGTCTTCTATTTCTTCACCAGTCTTTTCCAGTCACTTTTCTTCAATGGTGGAGGAGAGATATATATAGGTGGAGATCCAAACTAGCCGTTGGAAGAGAGCCGTTTGAATCTTACCTACTCTTGTTGACTTCTGGCCTTTTACCTACGAAGTAGGTCTGCATCTGCAGAGGCTAGTTCTTCTCTGATCTGACTGCGTCAGATAAGATCTTCTGACATCGGGATCTTGTCTTTGAGAAGGTCTTCGTCTTCGAGCTGCTAAGCATTTCTGCTGTATCTTCAGCGGCTTGGACTCTGCTGTGTCTTGACTCTGAGCTGTGTCTTTAGACTTGTGCTGCATCATTAACCTGAGCTGTGGCTTCAACCTGAGCTGTGTCATTATCCTGAGCTGTGTTTTAGACCTGAGCTGTGTTATCGACACTAAGCTGGGTCTTTTACACTGAGCTGGGTTTCTGTCACTGAGTTGGGTCTTGATACTGCATGATCTTTGACTCTGCTTGGTCTTGCTCTGCTGAGTCTGCTCTGCTGAGTTCTTAAGCTGTCTGCTTAGCTGTGTCTTCTGCTGTCTTCAGCTGATCTACCTGTAAACTAAGAAACTCTATACGCTCAAACAGGTGAGCTGAAAAATGCTTAGGCTTATGCGATCATCTACTCGATTGGGGTCAGCTGGGTTTTGGTATCCAATCAAAACTCTATTAATTTTCCCAACAATTTCCCCCTTTTTGATGATGCCAAAACCTAACTGAGAAAAACAATTTACTTTCCCCTTAACAAGAAAACGGGTTTTCAAAAGTTTAAACATATACAGCAGGTATATTAAATTCAGAGTTCAGTGCCTGGACAAAAAGTAATTGTCATCAGGATGAGCTTGAGAACAAAAATGATTTTTTCATTAATTAAAAGAAAATATTACAATTTTACAAAAGAAATAAAAACAAAATTCCCAGATGACTGGGTCTTCAGCTCTGCTTCATCTGTTCGTTCATTTGATGGTCAGTCTTGAGACCATATCTGTTGAATATGAATTCTTCCAAGTTTCTCTATTCATCTTGATTTTTAGATTTGGAGATTCCTCTTTCGCCAGCCCAGTGATGAACTTCTTTGATAATCTGGGCCTTGTTAGGAAGATTCGTTCCAGCTATTGTGGGAGGCTTCAATTGCTTGAGTTTTGGAGCTTTGAGCTGGATGTCGTTTCTCTTGGCAGCTAGGGCTAATGATCTTGCCATTATTGGATCTTCTTCATGAAGTTCGAGCAAGTATTCTTTGAATGCAGTTTCATGATCTATACCTTTTTGTATTGATTTAGGTAGTAGAATTCTTTGATGAATTCTGTTTTGCATTGTTCCCAGTTTTCATTGATTTCATCTGGGTTCCTCTTGTCGGATCTTGGAATGCTTGAAGCTGCTTGTTTCTTCCTAGCTTGCCTGTAGCTTAGCCTTTTCTTCCTCTGCTTTTTCTCAGCAGGAAGGAGTGATTCGGCTTTCTTCTTGATGATTTTGTCCAACTCTTGCATTTCTCTTCTTTGCTCGTTGTGGAAGTTACACAGCCAGTGATAGTCCTTGTATTCTTCTGGCTTATATCCACAGGCTTTGGCAAGAGCAACTATCTTCTCTCTCCATGTCTCTTTGACTGCTTTGGTTGCTGCAGTTGGCTCTGGCTCTTCCTCATCCAGCTCTTTGGCGAAGTCGTCGATTTCAGATTGAATTGGCTGCACAGGTTCCCCCTTTGCTGCAGTTTCCCTCTCCATTGTTTTTCCAGCTTTATCCTTATCTTCCCCCTTTTTGGCATTATCAACAAGGGAGGCGGAGAGGTTAAAGACTGTTGCTTGAGCTTGGTGAGAGCGGCTTCAACATCAGCGATCTTGGCTGAGTTGTCAGCTGTGGCAATGTTTAGCTGAGCAGCGCTGTTATTTCCAGCTCTGAACTGAGCATCCAGATCTTTATATAAGTTGAAGAGTTGGCGGATGTCAGAGCTGTTTGAGAGAGTGGACTTTTTGAGAGCTTCCAGCTGGCTTGAAATATTTGCTATTTCGTCAACCAGTGGAGCTTGATGTCTTGTTACAATCTCAGGAACTCTCTTCTCTAGAAGGTATGAATGATCAATCCTTTGAGAGACAAGAGATTGTTTGAGATCTAGACTTGTGCTTTCTTGTAAATCTTGAGCAAATTTGTGGACTTCATCAATTGTCCGCTGTTGCTCTCTAACTTGACAGTCTAGAGCTGTGAATCGCGTAATGACATCCACTTGAGACTTCAGTCTGTCCTGAAAAATAATTTCTTCAACCTCTTTGGATATTGCTTCTTTCATGGCGGTTGAAAACTCGACAGCTGAGTCCGTTTGAGTTGCAGAATCAACATGACTGGGTTTGTTTGCCTCGAACTCGACCAGTGAGCTAGTGTCATCGGCCTTTGGACTTGGTGGGGCTGCAGTCTCTGGTTTGGCTGTTGCATCAGTAGGTTCTTCAATGATTATTACCTCAGCTGTATTATCTTGTACAGCTTCCTTGGTAATCTCAGTTGCGACTTCTTTGGATATGACATCTCCAGAAGATGTCTCTCATCCTGCTGCTGTTAGAAGCTTGTTTGCTGATTCCCAGACGTCAGCTGGGTGCGGCTTGGGGTATTGCTGAGATACTTTGATAATTCCTCTGATGAGATCATTTTGATGTAAGTAGGCATCTTCCAGGCTTCCAAAGCCAAATGTGTGCTGGAGGCATGCTTCATCCGTTTTCAATTTCTCATAAGAGAATGTCTCGATCAGCTGCTCATTCTGGTACCAGGTTGCCATCTTGATGGCCAGATAGAATTTGAGATCTCCAACTTTGACGAGGGCAATTGGTAGGTGCGCCAAGATGGAATACTGAGTTAGAACACTCTTGATCCCTGCGATGCGTAGCTCCTCGTACATAGTTTCCATGAAGGCTGAGCCAGAAGAGTTGAGTGATGTAGAAACAGTAGAATCACTCTCTTCTGATTCTGTGGAGATTTGAGGAACAGGTTCAAATGGGTTCACAATGGGCTGTGAGGAAGTATCAGCCAACTGTGTGGGAGTTTGAGCTTTGGGTGATGGTTGTTTTGGGGGTGAGCTGGGATTAGAGGGTTCAGCTTGGTCGTCAGCTGGCTGTGAAGGAGCTTCAGCCAGTTGAATCTCTTCATGTATACTAACAGGAGATGAATCTTGTGTTGGAGAGCTGGGTGGATGAGAAGGCCGTTTGGGCGGAGAGATGTGAGTCGGTGAGAGCTGGGGTGAGCTGGGAAGAGTTGTCTGAATCTTTGAATAGTCCAGCTCGTCCTCCGAACTAGATGACGAAACATCATTCAATCCCATATCAGCCAAGATATTTGATCCAAGATGATTGAAGGCTGATACTGGCTGTGGGGAGAGAATCACAATTGCTTGACTTGGAGTTTCTTCAGAGGAAGGTCTCGCCTCAGATGGTGGAATGACAGCTATTTTCTTTTTCTTCTCAGCTGGACCTTCAGCTGGTTTGGGGTCAGCTGTCTTTCTTTTTCTTTGCTTCTTCTCAGCTGGAACATCTGCCTCTATTTCTTCCGGCTGCTTCTTGCCTTTGCTCACAACAGGTTCTTTCCTTAGGAGATCATTGATTTGATTCATTCTCTGGAAGAGAATCTTCGTTTCTAGAAACAGATCTGATTCAGCCCACTTTACTGTGTATCCTTTCACAGCTTGTTCTATTAAGAACGAAATCTTTGAGCATAGATACAGTGGCTCTGAGGTTGAATACGTCGTCCTGGTGGAGTTGAACTTGATCTTTTCTGACTCCTTGACCAGTCGGTTGAGTAAGAAATCAAACCAGTTGACGTTTGCGCCTTTGATCATGGCTATCATCGGCTTGAGCTTTGGAATACTGATCTCTCCTTGAGATCCAGCTATCCCTAAGATGCACTTTTGCGTGATATCCAGCAGCAACCTGTACTTTGGCTTGAGAAGGAGTTTTGACATGCTCGCTCTGTATGGCTCTGGGGAGATGAGCATCTCTTTACTGAGGAATTCATCCACTTCTTCACGGCTGTAATCATCTGGGATGAATCCTCCTTCTCTGGGTAGGTTGAACACTTTTCGTAGCATCTTGTTGAGTTTGATGTTGACGGTTGCTGAGTCAAATTTTCCGTCATCGCCTTTGACAGTCACATTGAATGAAGATGAGTAAAAGCCTTCTTCGTCAATGATGTTGAGATAGAATAGAGCGGCTTCTCTCTTCAGCATAAGTTTGGGCATGGAGGTTGTCCACAGTAAGAGACCGGAGTCTATTACGAGATCTACCATCTCTTTAAGTTCTGAAACCTGAAGGTTGGCGGTGGAAAGACAACTCTCAAATGACAACTTTGTCATAATAACTTCGAACTGGTTCATCCATGCGGTTGATTTCTTGGGTGCCATCTCTGCAATCTGTTGATTTTGATCGAGCGAGGAATTTGCAGAGGATAGATAGGTGACTTGAAGATTTGAAATTCGCAGAGATAAAGATGGAAGAATTCTGCGTATCTTTTCCATGTATATCAACTGCCATAATGAATCAACGGTTGAGATTGAGACAGTTGATATTCTGATCGACGGCTGGGAGAAATTCACTCATCACGTTCTGACGTGTTTACGGCGAGTGTATTACAACCGCGCGTAAGGCAGTTCAAACGCTTGACCTTCTGCATCGATCCTACCGTGCTTCAGTACTCAACAGTCTTTATAATTAATGCGATGGGAAAGGAAACTTATCAAGCAATTTAACTAAGGAACATATGTCCGCTTAAAATAGGAATCCAAAATAATTGGACTTAAATAGTATATTCCTTAGAGAAATAAATGCATGAGACGCATTCCTGTCAGCTTGGACTAAGGAGTTAGCTGATGTCGCGGAGGTCTTTTCCTTTGCTTGACTGAGTTTCTCCCTTTATCTGAGTAAATCCTCTGCTTTGGGATTCAGCTGAGTTTGTTCCCCCTCAGCTGGATGAACTTTCTTCATCTGGTTTGAACTGATGCCACTTGTTGTTGAATCTGCTCCACTGAATTCCTCTTCTGAGTTCTGTGAATTAAGCTTGATTCAGCTCTGTTTGATTCTCCACATGAATATTCTGCTGGGTTAAATTTGCCCTCAGCTGATATCACAGCTGTGTCGATTTCCAGCTTGGTGGAGTTCCCCCTGAATTTGATGGTAGGTGGCTGACTTTTCTCAGCTGCTTCCTACTTGAGTTGATTGGATATTCATCACTGGCTCAATTCTTTGATAATATCAGTTGTTCCATGATCAGCTGAGTTCACTACTGCTTTGCGGGGTAGATCTTCGATTTCCTGTTCTGTGCATTGTATTCATGCGTATTGCACTTACCAGGAAAACCCCGATTTGTCCTTGACTTTTGTGGGTGATCTTTCTGGTTGGTCCTTGAATGAGTCCACTTCTTCTTTGGACCTTGTTGACTCCATTTTCTTCAATGAGGTTCATTTTATAGCTGGAGTCTGTCGGCTTGATATCCCGTCTGCTGGAATCTTGAGGTAAAGTTCGGTTGATTTCCAGATTTCTAACCAGCTGAGATCCTTCTCAGTTGTCTTATTAGTTGACCTTGATGTCTGTACTGGATGACATTCTGTCATTGATTCAAGTCAGCTGGATTTATCTGCCGCCTTTGAGCTTTGTGTCCAGCTGAGATTCGCTGCTTCTCTTGGTCTTTGAGTTGCCGACAAGCTTTCTTTTCTGATTGGACTGAGCTTGGAGACCTGGCTTGATTATGTGTGACCTCTTTGGTACATCGATGGCTAGGTTCCAGCTGTGTTTGCATTGGCTGGAGCCATTCTTTGATCTGATTCAGCTTTGGCCATCTTCAAGCTCCTGATCATTCATTCTTCCGTTTGACTTTCTGAATTTATGATGATGGGTTCGTTTAAAGATAACATCCCTCATCATATCGTGATGCGCACTCAGAAAGCTGTTGAGTTGGAACTTCCAGATCTGATGATCATCTACAGAGAATGTCGGATGATTCCTGCACAAGGAAGATTTCACGACAGTATGCAATATAATGAAAAAAAAATTATAGCTTTGAATGATCTGTTCAGGTGACCACTATCAGTAATGAAATGCTGACTTGACAGATACAGTGATCTTTTGAACCACTGCTCTGATACCAATTGTTGGTTCCAAGACGGATACCTTGGTGTAGAGGGGAGGGGTGAATACACCAAGGTTTAAAAACTTTTCCAAGTTAAAACTCTTTTCAGAGATCTGACTGTGTTCGATCCAGCTGTCTCACAGCTTGATCGACACAGCTGGCTGTGTGTGTGCGGAATGTGGTGGATTGGGAAAGTCCGTCTGTTGCTTCAAATATATTGCAAAACTCTTGTTTCACTTTTCCGTTAGTCAGTTTATGCAGCTTGAAATGTATGCGTGAGAGGTTAGCTAGATGCATAAAACAAAACAGTAAAGAACAAAGCAATTTTAACGTGGTTCGGAGTAACACCTCCTACGTCCACGACCAGGTTCACTGGTAATTCACTACCACTTGGTTTACAAGTACCAAGCAACTTCACAACTCTAACCCGAGCTGTGTTCCAACAGTTTGCGGGCACTGTCAAGCCTACACCTTCAGTTTCCGAGTACTGAAGAATCTAACCACTCGAATTACACGCTTCGAGCAAGCGTACATTTACCTAACCTTTCTGGGTTTGGGTTTGGGTATGGGTTTTCCAACTGTGAACGAGTTCTTACAATGAAGAACAAGGAGAATGATGAACTCGTTCAAACTAGGCTTAAGATGTTTATATTCTGATCTATTATGCCTAAGACTGAATATGTGAACAACTAAGAACACAGCTGACTGGCTGGGTGTTCTTGAAAGATTTGGCTTTGAAGATCGTTGTTCATTTTTCTGTTTTGCACTTCTATTTCTTCAGTCTTCTATTTCTTCACCAGTCTTTTCCAGTCACTTTTCTTCAATGGTGGAGGAGAGATATATATAGGTGGAGATCCAAACTAGCCGTTGGAAGAGAGCCGTTTGAATCTTACCTACTCTTGTTGACTTCTGGCCTTTTACCTACGAAGTAGGTCTGCATCTGCAGAGGCTAGTTCTTCTCTGATCTGACTGCGTCAGATAAGATCTTCTGACATCGGGATCTTGTCTTTGAGAAGGTTTTCGTCTTCGAGCTGCTAAGCGTTTCTGCTGTATCTTCAGCGGCTTGGACTCTGCTGTGTCTTGACTCTGAGCTGTGTCTTTAGACTTGTGCTGCATCATTAACCTGAGCTGTGGCTTCAACCTGAGCTGTGTCATTATCCTGAGCTGTGTTTTAGACCTGAGCTGTGTTATCGACACTAAGCTGGGTCTTTTACACTGAGCTGGGTTTTCGACACTGAGCTGGGTTTCTGTCACTGAGCTGGGTCTTGATACTGCAGGATCTTTGACTCTGCTTGGTCTTGCTCTGCTGAGTTCTTAAGCTGTCTGCTTAGCTGTGTCTTCTGTTGTCTTCAGCTGATCTACCTGTAAACTAAGAAACTCTATACGCTCAAACAGGTGAGATGAAAAATGCTTAGGCTTGTGCGATCATCTACTAGGTTGGGATCAGCTGGGTTTTGGTATCCAATCAAAACTCTATTAATTTTCCCAACAAGCCGAATGAGAAGAGACATCTATATGCTACAACCGGAAGGGTTCATAAAGGAATGAGAAGAGCATTTTGTTTGGAAGCTCAAGAAGTCCATTTATGGACTTAAGCAAGCTTCACGGTCATGGAACAAACGGTTTGATGACGTTGTGAAATCTTATGGTTTTGAACAATGTAAAACCGAGAATTGTGTGTACCGAGTGTGTATCGATGGAAGTTTGGTATTTCTTGTACTTTATGTAGATGATATACTTCTCATTAGTGATAATGTGAATGTATTGTCAGGCATAAAAGAGTGGTTATCCCAACAGTTTCAAATGAAGGATCTGGGAGAGGCAGCGTATATTCTCGGAATTAAGGTTGGTCGTGACCGATCTAGGAGAATGTTGAGCTTGTCTCAAACAGCCTATATTGATATTGTATTAGCAAGGTTCAGCATGCAGAAGGCCAAGAAAGGTTTTCTACCTTTCAGACACGGTGTTCAGCTATCTAAGGCTTTGTGTCATTCGACACCAAATGAGATAGCAGAAATGAGATCGGTTCCCTATGCTTCAGCTGTGGGCAGTCTCATGTATGCCATGCAGTGTACCCGGCCCGATATTTGCTATGCTGTAGGCGTAGTGTCCAGATATCAGGCTAATCCAGGACAAGCTCATTGGATGACGGTAAAGCATATACTCAAGTACCTTAAACGGACTAGAGAGTATAAGCTAGTTTACCAATCTGATGAACTGATTCCGATGGGCTATGTGGATGCGGATTTCCAGACGGATAAGGACAAACGAAAATCTACTACAGGCTATGTGTTTACGTTTGGAGGTGGAGCCATAGTTTGGAGAAGTGTAAAGCAGAAATGCATTGCGCTATCTACTATGGAAGCCGAGTATGTGGCGGCTAGTGAAGCTGCCAAAGAGGCTGTATGGCTCAGAAACTTCTTAACCGAGCTTAATATGATTCCTAGTTTGCCAAAGGGTATCACAATTTATTGTGATAACCAGGGAGCAGTGGCAAACAGCAAGGAACCGAGGAGTCATCAAGCCAGTAAACATATAGACAGTAGATATCACATCATCAGACAGCTGGTCAAGCATGGAGATATGGATGTGCAGAAAATTGCAGGAGTAGATACTCTGGCTGATCCATTTACAAAGAGTCTACCGGCCAAGGTCTTTGACAAGCATGTTGAAGGAATAGGGCTTCGTTACCTCCCATACTAAAAGAACTTTCAGTATAAGTGGGAGAATTGTAATGGTTAGATGGATATTATCAGTATTATCAGTTTTATCAGTCTCATTGTATACTAAAAGTTTGCTTTAGTATAAGTGGGAGAATTGAAGGGTTGTATACTGAAAGCAAGCCTTTATGCTTGTATACATTGATTCCTTATATTCACTATGATTTTCCTATCTGAATTATTATTATTGCATAATTAAATTAATGTCCATTTATCTCAATATTATAGATTATATGGTGTGTTGTAGATCACAGAAGATCATATAATCGGTTTCTTATGAGATATAAATTAATTTCACAGTCGAGACAACTTAGGACAAGTTGTTGGTTTAGACTGTAGCATAAATGATAAATAGTTTATCTTGGCTATTTATTTATGCTAGTACGTTTACGTATCATAATAAGTTTACGTATTGAAAGGATCAGAGTGAGATGAGTTCTTTAATCTGACTTAAGAACCAAGATCTCGGTGACTGAAATTAATCTTAGCTTTAATTGAGTTTATTGATATAAATAAGTAATTGATTATTACTTTGATTTATCAAGGGTGAGAGCTTGGTCTATAAGCTCAATATGCTCGATATTTTGGGTGATGACGATTCTTATTTGATATGCAATAAAACTGCAATTAAGGATTCCGTGTCCTGCTAATAACAGGCTGATAATATCCCTTGAGGAACTTAATAAGTTTATCATACTAAACTCGGCAGTTGGAATTAATTCCAGTATGATAATAAGTTTAAGTGGTAACACTCAAGATGTTAATTATTATCAATTAACTTATTAATTAATTATAGAACTGTCAGAAGCTGTTAATTAATTAATGGATAATTGTAATCTTAAACACGGGGATTAATTAAGTCTAATACTAGCCCCGACTCATCAAATAAATAAGATGGTAATTCAGTATTAATTTTATAGTGGAATAAATTAATACTTGTGTTCTAATTTATTATTTTGGGCTGAATAAAAGAAATTAGACACTGGGAGGCCTAAATCTTATTTAAGCTAGTAGATCTCTGAATTGGCCCGGCTGGCCCAGCTCCTAGAAAGTGGCGCCTATTTCTCTAAGGTCAAGCCCATCTGGGCTTTGACATGGGTTTGACTTATGGGCTCTAATATTTATTAGGTATTGTATACCAATTATAAATATTAGGAATAAGTCATTAGTTTTGCGTAAAAAATAAGTGAGAACTAAAAATCCCAGAGAGAAATAAAAAAAGGCGGCGGTTTTCTTGAGGAGAGGATCTCGAAGTTCGATCCCATCCATCGACGAGTCCTGCTACGGGAACAATTCAGAAGATCCACTCTGGAGTCTCTGACCGTCAAGTTTGCAGGTATATCGTTAAAACATCCTATGATTGCATTTATTTCATAGGAGCATGCATAGGTTGGACTTACGAATGTTCGTTAGATAACCGAAATAGATCCGTGGGCAAATCGAATCGGTTAGTCAAATAGCCGTTTCCTACACCTAGAGCAAAGAACTATATATTTCTGGGAAATGATAATTAATTTCATTCACATACATAATTACACAAACATCTCAAGTTTTTAGACTAAACTTCAACAAAATCCTCCTGTAAAAGACACATGCATGGTCCTGTTTTCAGTTTCAGAAAATGTAATCTACATATTACTGTCTTAACCTTAAGAATCCTTCTGTAATGAGACATGCAAATTTAGAATATATATCAATTTGGGAGAGAAATTAGAAGATGGGCCATGTCTTTAATTAAATTAAATGGGCTATGCTTTGGGCTTTTATTTAATCAAGTATTGGGCTGAAATAATTAAAAGATGGGTAATTTTAAACGTAGCCCCCTTTTTATTCTTTATAGCCACCCTATTTTAAAAAATAATAAAAATATTAATACTATTACTATTTTGTCCCCATACAACCGTACCCCCAATTTACCTCGTCTTCATAGCCCCCAACTCTGTAAAAATAATAATGTTGGGCACTTGTTTGAACTCATCGACTGCTCAAACACAAAAAGCACAATTCCAATCCTTGTACAAGAATTGAATTTGCACGCGAATGACGACGACAACAGCGCAGATGTTGAAAACAAACAATGCAATCTCTGTTTTCTCTCTCCCAAATAACAGTAACACACCCAACAACAACAAGGGAGGAATGTGACGGTAGCTTTCGGCGGCTGCGCCATGTCTTCGGCTATTCCAACCATCCGTCGACCTTGACTCCACTCTGGTGGCAGGCTGAGATCCAAGAACGAAGAAGGCACACAACAACCAAAATTCACAAAGAATCATTGGGAAATTATATTGAGAAATTCACATTCCAAGACTCCAAGTAGTGCACTTCGTCTGCTTGTTGTAGCATTGTAGGGGAATTTTTTTTTTCTATATTCTCCTTCATAGAATCATTATAGCCATCAGAGTTCAACCAATTCTAAGTTCAAGCGTTTTTCTCTTCACTCTGGGGCTATGGCGTGATGAGGTAAATTTGGCCTACGAGGACAAAATAGAGAAAGTATTAATATTTTTATTATTTTTTAAAATAGGGGGCTATAAGGAGTAAAAAGGGAGCTACATTTAAAATTACCCTTAAAAGATGGGCCAAATCTTTTGAGTCTTGGGCCAAGTTTGAGGGCGTACTCATTTTATGACGTCGTAGTAAACTTTGATTAAGAATTACTCCTCCGTCACCATATACTTGTTCCAAATAGTATGACACGAATTTTAAAAAAAGCTAAAAAAAATTGTGTGAGTAAAGAAAGTGTCTTACATTAATAAAGTTAGTGAAATAAAATTGTGCAAGTGGAAGTATGAGGCCAACAATGACATTTCTGGTAAATAAAATATATCTTGAGGGTTATACTTATGAATTAGAAGGTGAGGTCATGAAAAAAATGGAATAAGACAAATTTTTTTGGAACTTCCCAAAATGAATTCAAGGGCAAATATATGAAGGGCGGGCGGAATATATTTTACAAGAATTCTTGCATTTGGAGTGAGAGTGATTCCTCCTTTATCAAGAGAATATGACGGGTGATCTCTGTTAAAAGGTCAATTTGCAATTCATTGAATGAAGAAGATATATACGTTGGATGGAAATTGTCTAGAGAAGAGGTATTCAAAGATTTGAAAGCCTAAACATCATCTTGAAAGTGTCTTAGTAATTAATTAAGTTTGAATAGACTTTTCATATTCTTGTAATCTGGAATCCTCCATTTCACACAATAAATAGTACGTGTTGCATCTTTTATAATCAAATCAACAAAAATCACAAGAAACTCAATATTAAATGTCATTGACATACAGTCTAGTAGTCTAGTGGTATTTCTCATCCTTATATAGTTCCGCGTATCATAGCTTAATTTCGCACCCAACAATTCCACGATTATCGATCGGTGCCATGAAAACCGGTTGAAATTTCGTATCATTCTCGAGTCTCGATGCCTGCAGCTACGAAGCTCGTCGATGTCGTCCGGCGGTGGTGTCGGGATACGTTTCGTGACCTCTTCGTCTTCACCAAATCCATTTTTTTCACCTTAGGTAACATTGATTGATTGATTCAATATTGCAAAAAAAAACAAAAACAAAAACAAAAAAAAACTTTTCTGCTATTACTGATTTAGGTATATATATGTTGACGCATGCAGGCCTCATATTTAGCTACAAGTTAGTGGAGAAGACATTTCTCAACATCTTGATCACGCGCCTCACCGATGCGTGGAAGAACTACGACCTCCGAAGAGCCGTCGTTGTCGTGAATTTGCAGGAAGGAACCAGCGCGATTCTGGTTATGTTCTTTGTTTATGCAGCCGACGTTCATACCGGCCGCTTCAAAATGGTGGTTTTCTCCACCGCAGTTTGCATCATTGTGAGTATATATATACTTACATAGTAAGTATAATAATTTTATGATTTATAATTAGTAGAATTAGGGCCCGTTTGATAGACATGTTAGGATATGATAAGATAATTTAAAGTAAGATATGTATCGTAGATAAAGTAAGATTGGTATCGTATCTTTGAGTTTGGTAGATAACATATATAACGTAGATATGATAGATTGATTGTTTGATACCCTAGTTAAAATTCAAAATTAAACGGGAAATGACTATTTTACCCCTAATTATATAATTATTTTTCCTAAACACACTCATCTCTCTCTCTCTCCTCTCGTCTTCAACACCACAGCCTCATCTCTCTCTCCACCACCTGCTACTGCCCTCATCTTTCTCTCATCTCTTCTCTCCCCTCATCTCTCTCTCTCCTCTCGTCTTTCACCACCACCTGATGCCCTCATTTCTCTCTCCTCTCGCCTCCTTTCTTCTTCTCCTTTCTTCTCTCTCCCCTCATCTCTCTCTCTCTCCCCCCTCGTCTTCCAACGCCGCCTGTTTCTTCCGCCTCCGCCGCCTTCTTCTTCCGCCGTCGCCTCCTTCTCGAAGAGCGACCGCCACCTCTTTCTTCTTTCTCACTCTTTCTCTCTCTCTCTCTACCACAGCCGCTGCCTCCTTCTTCTGCTGCCCCCTCCTTCTTCCACCGCCTCCTTCTTCTTTCTCATTCTTTCTCTCTACCACAGCCGTTGCCTCCTTCTTCCGCCGCCGCCTCCTTCTTTCGCCGCCGCCTCCTTCTTCTTTCTCACTCTTTCTCTCTCTCTACCACAACCACTGTCTCCTTCTTCTGCCGCCACCTCTTTCTCGAAGAGCGATCGCTAGGGGTGAGCACGGTTCGGTTAACTGACCGTTTGCCACAAAAAAAACCGACCATACGATTTTTAATCGGTTCAGTTAACCGCTAAAATATAGAAAATAAAAACCGAAAACCACTATAACGGTTAACCTAAAAATCGGTTCGGTTAACCATGTAGAAAGAAAACTTTCATTTTTTTTTATAATTCATAGCATGAAAAACAAAAATTCATATCTTAAAATGTGAATACGAAATATACATTTAAAGAAGTATAAATAATAAATTGAACACTCTCATGTTTTCAAGTCAAAGTAGTAAAATCAAGTTAGTTAATATTATAATTAATAACATATAATTAGTTGGTATAATAATTTTATAACATATAATTAGTAAAATTATAATTTTAAATGAGTTTCGGTTCGGTTCGGTTCGGTTAACCATCGGTTTTATATATAAAAATAAAAACCTAACCGTTATCCTCGGTTTTTTAAAATTAGAAAAATAAACCGAACCGTCGGTTCGGTTAACTATTTTTTGGGATGGTTTCGGTATGGTTTGTCGGTCAGTTCGGTTTTCCGGTTTGCTTTGCTCACCCCTAGCGACCTCCGCCTCCTTCTTCTTTCTTACTCTTTCTCTCTCTCTCTCTCTCTACCACAGCCGCTGCCTCCTTCTTCCGCCGCCGCCTCCTTCTTTCGCCGCCTTCTTCTTCAGGGGATAGAAGATGAAGTTTGGAAGGATAATATTGTCATTTTGTATCTAATCTTAGTTACTGTTGAAGCATAGCATACATATCCCACCAAATTGGTCGAATACTATTTCTAAAGAGGAATAGTGAAATAATGACGGGCTGGGTTTTATCACGGGCTTTCGACTTTATGTATCTTGGCTACCAAACGGGTGGATAAGCCTAGATCTAAGCAATCTTGGCTTAATCCACCCTACCAAACATGCACTTATAATTTTAAATGAGTATAGGTTTGGTTCGGTTAACTGGATTTTTATACATAAAAATAAAACATTAACGGGTACCATTGGTTTTTCAATTTAGAAAAAAAAAAACTTGTAATAATCAGTTCATTTAACCTTATTTTTGGGATGGTTCGTGTCATGAATGGGGGCATATCTGAAATAGAGATTGAGAAGAGTGGTGAAGAAGCAGGTATTGAAGAGAAATTAGGGCAGAAGAAATTGGGGATCGCGTTGCCTACGGAAGGAGTTGCTAAAGAAAGTTTGCTTGTTTGTTTATTTATTTACTCCATCCGTCCCATTTATATAGGTTTGTTTTCCTTTTTCGGATGTCCCAAATATATAGGCTTGTTTCTATAAAAAGTAATATTTTTAGCTCATTTACTAATATATCCCTATTTAATTCTTTGATTAACTCATAAAAAATACATAGTCAAATAATAAATAGGGGCATATTAAGAAATTTACTATATAATTTACTTTTCCAATAAATTTTCTTAATCCATGTGAAAATTTCAATCCGCCTATATAAATGGGACGGAGGGAGTATTTTTTATTTTTATTTTAAAAGAAGAAGAAAGAATCAAAGTGAACGAAGGAAGAAACGTGTTTTTCCAATCAAGTGGCTGAAGTGAGCCATGATCTGATGTGTCAACTCCCAGGCCATGTGAAGTGTGAATTATGTCTTTTATTTTAATTAAGATATTTAAACATGTACTTCCTCCATTTTACAATAAGTGTTCGTTTGATTCGAGTAGAAGAATGAAAAGAAAATGGAATCTGGTAGTTAAACTGGAAGAATAGTAACAATAAATGTTATTTTTGTTGGGTGTTAGATTTAACAATAGAAAAGAATCACCTTATGAAATAATTTTGCAGAGAAAATAATTTTGTCACAGCTCTAATTTGGAAGGTAACATTTTGAAGGATTGGATTATGCTCAAATAAGGACAATTGTTAACCTACTATTCAAACCAAACAAGAGTAGTGGATTCAATTATTTGAATCTATTTCTATATCTAAAAAATATTGAACCAAACATAAGCTCAGAGTCTTTCTTTTTATATTGGTTGTCCCACATTAAATAGGCTGCGTCTAATATAAAAGTATTTTTTCTTATACAAAGATGTGATCTCCACAACTGTCTATCTAGGGGCTATTGCTCAATTTTATGGCGACTGCTGGAGAAGGTGCTGAGCTTGACTTTGGGTTATTCTACCCTGCATTGGGTTTAATGGCTATGGCGCAAGCAGCGCAAACATCCGCGTTGAGCGAGTTTCTTGCCGATCAGCTGAGGCCGACGGATTCCTCCGCCGCCGCCGACGACGATGATGCGGCTTGGAGACGACGCAGCGAATTCTGGTGGATTTTTGTATCCTTTGTGGCTGCCATTTTTGCTCAGTTTGGGCCTTTAGCGACACTTGAATTCAGGAAACTGGCGATTGTACTAACCGGTGTGATGGGGGTTTGCTTCTTCTTGTTCTTGGTGGGTACTAAATACTACGAATTCGTCGCCAGAATTCAAAACCCCTTCAAAGATGTTAAAACCGTCATCCGCAAAGCCGTCGTTCAGAGAAAAGTCGAGTATCCACAAACTCCGGAGGAGCTATTCCATAACCCTAGCGGCGATCTGCATATTTGGCCTCGTGTTCCATGGTTGAGGTGAGTTTAAACTTTAAACTACTGCTTTGTGCGACAGTGATAAGAGAGAGAGAAAGGGAGTTCAAGCCTGAAATTGCACACCAAGTGTTCGAGGAAATGTCTGACAGAAGATTCAAGCCTTATTTGTTTTGAGAATTTATAAATTTTTGAAACAATACATAATATTGATTTAGTTGATCACTGAAAACCCGGCAGGTGGATAGATAGAGCGGCGATTGTGCAACGAATCCAGCCAAGCAGCCCTTCCACCGTCGAACAAGTGAGAAAAGTAAAGCTTTTGATAAAGATGCTTCCGTTGTGGTCTTGCTTCCTCACATTAAGTCTGGTTTCTGCTTCTGGGAGCACCTTCTTCTTCGAAGAAGCCATTGCCATCAAGGATGATCTACGTCTCATTATCTTCTTCGCCAATCTACAGAGATTGACGGAGTTCGTGGTCTCAAAAATATCCAGCTACGTAATAAGAAAACTTAGGGAGAGAAAGCAATATAATGAACAAAAGATGGAGCTGGTGAGAATCGGCATTGGAATGTCGTGCTGCGTGCTGTGCTGCATCACTGCCTGGGCGACTGCAGTACGCAGGCAGCACGACATCGAAGGTAACATGAGCGTGTATTGGCTAACCCCACGCTACATGTTACTAGGGCTCATGGGAGGGCTCTCTGGAGATGGGCTTCAACTGTTCTACAAATCTCAGGTACTCGAAAGTTTGTTCAGATTCGGGCCGCCATTTGGAGAATTCATGATCGGAGTTGGTAAATATATGAGCATAGTTTGCGTTTTCATCTTCAGCACGAGCCGCTTCGAGTGGTTTGCTAGTGCACTAGATGACAGTCGTCTCGACAAGTATTATATTTTTCTGGCAGTTTTGAGTTTGGGGAACTTGATAATCTACTGTTTGGTTGCGTGTTGGTACGGAGACGATGCCTCCGTCTTGGAAGGGGAGGAAGAAGAAGAAGAAATTGGCGCCATTGTCGAAGAGCTGGTGGATGAGGGGCAACACGTACTCGTTCTTCCATATCTCTCGTACCAAACTCTTCGGAAGGCGAAAGAGAAGAGTTGTAGAGATGATGTAGCAGAAAGCTCCAACTCTAGACAAGAAGAAGAGGAAACACATGATCAAGATCCACTTTTGGACTCAAAATCCACCAAGAATTCTACGGATATTAATTATGTGTTGCTACGTGCGGTGACGATGTTTTCGCGCCTATCATCGAGGGCAGCCCGCAAGCGGCGGTTGAAGAATCAGTAGGCGTTTACCGGAGAAATATTTAAATTTAAGTTCGTGAGAACGTCTGATTTCAAAAGTTCCAAAGGCTCCGACCCAGAGTAAAAATTAATTTTTTAGAGGGTATTTTTGTCAAATCAAGTAGAAAATAGAAGGAAAATAGTAGCTAGCTTTTTTTGTGGTATAATTATGTAATTTATATGAATTATGTTGGAGTGTGTTGATTGTATGTTATGGGGTATTGTAATTTTTATTTTAGGAAATTTGACTATTGAATTGGGACAGCTAGAGCCTAATATATGAAGCGGAGACTTGAGAAGAAGACTTTGATGAGATATTTATTTTTGCTTCAATTACTATTGTGTAAGAGGAAAGACTTTGACGAGATGTGTGGTCTTTTCCTTTCCCATTTATGAGAATTTTTTTCTTTGAAATCCAATCTCTTCATCATTATTACAATTAAAAAAAGAAAAAGAATAGTCTTGCAATATTATACTAGTAGATTAATTTGTCATTAAGTCCACATTTCTCATCATTTACGTTTCTTTAGTATATGATCTCCTGAATTATGATTTATCATCAATTTAATTTCTCACTTTTGGTGTCTCATTCCATATTTACTAAAAATTTATTAAAGTATTTTTCATTATTTCTTTCAAATTCAATCTCTTGTGTTTTAGTTTAGTTTTATGATTATTAATTAGAGTTCATTAATCTA
The DNA here is from genome assembly GCA_031470985.1 of Agastache rugosa. Lineage (NCBI taxonomy): Eukaryota > Viridiplantae > Streptophyta > Magnoliopsida > Lamiales > Lamiaceae > Agastache > Agastache rugosa. The sequence goes on along the minus strand of CM062603.1, from coordinate 35,455,807 downwards.
ATTAAAGCTTATAATTATTTTAATATTTAATTTGCAATTTTTGAGTTAATAATTAATTTTAGGTTTGATTATTCCAAAAAACTAGGATGTATGATTTTTTTTAAAATTTAATTTATAATAATGAATTCATTAAAAAATTGTTTATTTCACATTTTAAGCATAATTTTATACTATCATCAAAGTATAAAATGAAAAAGAAATTACTATGTTCCAGATTAATGCAGAATAACTTTGTGAGTAGAATATATGGCCCAACTTTTGAGTGTTTTCTCGAACTTTTTTTTTTTTTTTTGAACTTTAATTCATATAGAATTAAGAAACGCGTTTTGTGAAAAGAAAAAAATATGACAAATTTATTTGGAGCTAGATGATAAATATGTGAATGGTTGATGCCGCAGTAGGGGTGTAAACAAATCGAATATCGTTGTAAATGAATCGAATTCATGAAATCATTTATGAATTCAAATTCGAATTCGAATCGTATTCGAATATTAAATTTGATTTGAATTCGAATATTCGAATAATTTCACGAATTCTAATCGAATCTCGAATCTATATAGAAAGGAGATGAAGAACGAATTTCCATAAATCTGTAAAGGAATGTGATGAAAAACGATAATAAGAATGATGACAGATGCTAGACAATATAAAATAATTAGATGAGAAAGAAAGACTATGACTTATATCCGCACCAATGAAAAGATTATAGTCAATGCAATACATATCCCTTAAGAAAAAATTTGACTTTATTTTGAAATGGGCTTAAAGATGGGTCAAACAACACATTTTAATTTATAATTTAGTTTTTATGTATATAAATATGTATTTGTGAATATTAAATATATATATATATATATATAATCGAATATTTTCGAATATCGAATCGAATATCATATTTTAAATAGAGCTGTCAAAAAAGGCCTGGCCCGACCTGGGCTGGGCTCCACAATTTTACATTTTATATGTTGTAAGTAAAATTTGAAATAACCGTAAAAATTCATTGTCCAAAATGATCATGCTTTTTATTTAAACATTAATTTATATCACACAACTATATATTTTGCTATCAAAGATTGAGAATGACTATTACTTACATTAATTTAAAAACAAAGCAAACCGTATAAATGTATAAATAAATTTAAACAAACATAATAAAGTAGATTAATGTAGTATTATTCATATTGAAATGTTTAAATATATATTTCCATTATATCCGGATACGTGTGTGTGTAATTCCATGTGATCAAGAGAATAAACATGATCATTAATTCATTACGGAATTAAAAATTGAGAATATGAGGCGTTGCTTTGAAAACTTAAATTGTAAAAATTGAGAAGAACAGCTTAATGAACACGGCTACGTAAAATCAATATTCAGTACATTTTTTATTTTTCAATATAACTTTCAATACTTCCTCAAAAAACTATATACTCCCTCCGTCCCTGATAAGTGTGGTCCGGAGGGAGGAGCACGGGTTTTAAGAAGGATGTTAGGTAGATGTGTAGTGAGTGGAGAATGAGATCCACTTTATTGTAATGTTAGTTACTTTTAAAGGGTAAAATTTTAAGTGGGATCATATCCATTTAAGGAAGGACCACACTTATGAGGGACGAACGAAAAAGGAAAGTGAACTACACTTATCACGGACGGAGGGAGTATATAACTTTCAATACACAATTTTTTTAGAATAAACTTTCAATTCACAGTTTCCAACAAAATTTAATTTAATACTATGATAACAAAAACGTTGGTAATTGAAATAATAAATTGAATGAAAAATAATTAATTAATACATAAAAGTTGGAGTACAATTTAGGTGGGAAAATTTCCCCTAGCTACTTTGTTTTAGTATAATATATAGATATAGATTTATATGAATTATGTTGGAGTGTGTTGATTGTATGTTATGGGGTATTATAATTTTTATTTTAGGAAATTTGACTATTGAATTGGGACAGCTAGAGCCTAACATATGAAGCGGAGACTTGAGAAGAAGACTTTGATGAGATATTTATTTTTGCTTCAATTATTATTGTGTAAGAGGAAAGACTTTGACGAGATGTGTGGTCTTTTCCTTTCCCATTTATGAGATTTTTGTTCTTTGAAATCCAATCTCTTCATCATTATTACAATTAAAAAAAGAAAAAGAATAATCTTGCAATATTATACTAGTAGATTAATTTGTCATTAAGTCCACATTTCTCATCATTTACGTTTCTTTAGTATATGATGAAACGTATATGATCTCATGAATTATGATTTATCATCAATTTCTCACTTTAATTTGGTGTCTCATTCCATATCTACTACAAATTTATTAAAGTATTTTTCATTATTTCTTTCAAATTCAATCTCTTGTGTTTTAATTTAGTTTTATGATTATTAATTAGAGTTCATTAATCTAATTAAAGTTTATAATTATTTTAATATTTAATTTACAATTTTGAGTTAATAATTAATTTTAGGTTTGATTATTCCAAAAAACTAGGATGTATGATTTTTTTAAAATTTAATTTATAATAATGAATTCATTAAAAAATTGTTTATTTCACATTTTAAGCATAATTTTATACTATCATCAAAGTATAAAATGAAAAAGAAATTACTATGTTCCAGATTAATGTAGAATAACTTTGTGAGTAGAATATATGGCCCAACTTTTGAGTGTTTTCTCGAACTTTTTTTATTTTTATTTTTAACTTTAATTCATATAGAATTAAGAAACGCGCTTGTGAAAAGAAAAAAATATGACAAATTTATTTGGAGCTAGTTGATAAATATGTGAATGGTTGTTGCCGCAGTAGGGGTGTAAACGAATCGAATATCGTTGTAAACGAATCGAATTCATGAAACCATTTACGAATTCAAATTCGAATTCGAATCGTATTCGAATATTTAAATTTGATTTGAATTTGAATATTCGAATAATTTCACAAATTCGAATCTAAGCTCGAATCTATATAGAAAGGAGATGAAGAACGAATTTTCATAAATCTGTAAAGGAATGTGATGAAAAACGATAATAAGAATGATGACAGATGCTAGACAATGTAAAATAGTTAGATGAGAGAGAAAGACTATGACTTATATCCGTACCGATGAAAAGATTATAGTTAATGCAATACATATTCCTTAAGGAGAATTTTGACTTTATTTTGAAATGGGCTTAAAGATGGGTCAAACAACACATTTTAATTTATAATTTAGTTTTTATGTATATAAATATGTATTTGTGAATATTAAATATATATATATATATAATCGAATATTTTCGAATATCAAATCAAATATCATGATTTTGAATAGAGTGTCAAAAAAGGCCTGGCCCGACCTTGGCTGGGCTCCACAATTTCACGCTCGGAGAATTTTCGGGCCGGCCCGAAATGGGTAAAAGCCCGGTGGGCTCAGCTCAGTAAAATTACACTACAAAATGGTATCCAGACTGGGCTGGGCACCATATTTTTAGGCACGGAGAATTTTCGGGCCGGCCTGGCCAGATTTTTCCAAAAAGCCCGGCGGGCTCCAAATAAATAAAATAATACGACCATGGGGTCTAATAGGACTTAAAAAAAATCTATTTACAATTAATAATAATAATAATAATAAACTTATACATTAATTACTTATTAATTATCTAATAATTCCTTAACTATTCCCTAGTTACGACCAATCATATAGTACCCAAGTTTTTTGTCAACAATCTAGTACGTGTTGAACGTCATTACTGTAGCAAGAACGGTCGCTAAATAAGATCAATTACAATAATCTTCAATTTTTCATCATATAGGATCAATCGTATCACATCACTCCAGATTATATTCGATGTAGATATTTTAAATTTTGTCTCTCATATCTATTTTTATTTGACAAAGTACAACCAATCATTCACTAGGATTGGTTCTAACTAGGGGTAATTAAGGGAGATTATATGCTAATTAAGAAAATTAGAGGGTAGTTAAGGGATAATAAGTAATTAATCTCAATTAGAATTTATTATTCTCAATTAAATTTTATTAAATCTCAATTAGAATTAATTAAGCTCCAATTAAATTTAATTATTTAAAAAAAGAGAGAAAAACTCAACATGCGGTTGCATGAGACTGTTGCCCTTCTTTTATTTTATTTTTGGTTGTGGGCTACACAGGACTTTAGTTTCTCCCGTTATTATGAGGCCAAAAGTGGATCTTCAGATATTTCTGCTTCATTTCTGGAGCTGGAGCTTTGTGTTGTAATATCTCCAGAACTGCTCTCTTTGGACTTGGAAACAGTTCGATGAGAGAGAGAGCGATGAGAGATGTATTGCCCCTCAATGGATGGAGATGCCTCCAAACAGTAGATTATAACATTCCCAAAACTCAAAACTGCCAAAAAAATATAATAATTGTCGAGGCGACTGTGGTCTAGTTCACTCTGGATCCATTTGATCGTGCTGAAGATGAGAATGCAAAGTATGCTCAGAAATTTACCGACACACAAAGAAAATATTTTGTTGCGAGAAAATACCCTTTAATTTAAAAAATAAGTAATTCAAATCATTTTATCGAGATGAGTGTCCTATATCCATAAAATATTCATTTTAAAACCATCTCTATATTAACATAGTGCTAGAAATGGTACCATGCTGCGTCTAGACTTCAAAAGGTTCGCTTTAACCATCTTAATTTCCCCACATTATTGGTTGCTAGAGAATCAAATTAAGTGGATTTGCCAACTAATCATGTTTCTTCTTCTTCTTCTTCTTCTTCTGAGCTGGAGCTTTCTGCTGTATCATCTCCCACAACTCTTCTCTTCTTCCTCATCCACCAGCTAATGAACAATCGGCACCAGCTGATCAACAATGGCGCCCATTATTTCTTCTTCTTCTTCTTCTTCTTCTTCTTCTTCTTCTTCTTCTTCTTCCAAGAGGAAGCCGTCGTCTCCGTACCAACACGCAACCAAACAGTAGAATACAACGTTCACAAAACTCAAAACCGCCAGCAAAACATAGTACTTGTCGAGGCGACTGCGGTCCAGCTCACTCTTGAACCATCTAAACCGACTCCTGCTGAAGACGAGAATGCAAAGTATGCTAAGAAATTTACCACCTCCCATAACAAATTCCACCAACGGCGGACCGTACGTAGATAGGCTTCGAGAAACCTGAGATTTGTAGAATGATTCGAGCCCTTCTTGCGCGATCCCTCCCATTAGTCCGATCAACAAGAACTGTGGAGCTAGCCAATACACGCTCATGTTAGCGTCGATGCTGTGCTTCCGCTGCCTGCGTGCTGCAGCCGCCCAAGCGGCGATGCAGCACAGCACGCTGCACGACATTCCGACGCCGATTCTCACCATCCCAGTCCTGTGTTCCTTATATTTCTCTCTCTCTCTAAGTTTACTTATTCCGTAGCTAGATATTGCTGAGGACACGAACTCCGTGAATCTCTGCAGATTGGCGAAGAAGAGAAAGGGTGTTGGATCATACACCTCGTCGTCGTTGACGAGGCTAAAGGCTTCTTCTAGAAAGAAGGTGCTTCCAGAAGCAACAACGAGACTGAAAGTGAGGAAACAAGACCATAATGGAAGCATCTTTAACAGAAGCTTCACTCTCCTCACTTGTTTTACATTTGAAGGGCTTCCCCTGCTTGCCTCGGCTTCTTGTACAATCGCCGCTCTGTCTAACCACCTGTCATTTTTTTGAGGAAGCGTTTACTTTAGGTGATAGTATAGATAGATAAAAATAGCATAGGTCAATCCACCATTTACTTTTATGGATTGATTACTTTTGAGCTTGTTTGATCATCTAATCCTTCATATAGTCAATCTATGTTTTATCAATCTATCCTATCACGCAAAGTAAACGCCCTGAGTGATGAAACGAACACTTTCTCCGTTTTTAAATAAGTATCCTATTTTAAATTTTGTGTTGTCTCCTAATAAGTGTCATACTCCCTCCGTCCACCACCCATTTGTCACATATTGACCGGCACATATTTTAATAAAATTGGTTGACTTAGTTGGTAGGATATAATAAAGTTAATGTGAGTGCAGTAAAGGGTTCTATACTTGTGGATAGTTGTGAGTGAAATGTGTGGGACCTACTACTATAAATAGAAGTGACAAATATTTTTTGGACGGCCAAATTAGGAAAATATGGCAAATGGGTGGTGGATGGAGGGAGTATTTCGTAATTCTAGAGTAAAATGCAAATTATCTAGTTTTTACACCTTGTCATTAATGCAAATTATCTTGTTTTTAGGTTTTTATATAATAATTAGTGGCAAAGAGAGTAAATTCTTGATATGCATTTTTCGACAGTGGGAACACTTATTTAAAAACGGAGGGAATATTAGTTAGCTAGACATAAGATTGGTTCGGATCTTCTAGGTGTCACACAAGGATACAACAATATGTGCCTCATAAATCGTGTTTCACTATTAATTTCACCATCATATTAATTAACATTTATTTCTACAAATTTGAAAACACATAATCCTAATAATCAATTATAAGTAAATTAAATATAAAAAATAATTAAAAATCCTAATATTAATGAGCCCATGATAAACAATTATAAAATTAAACTAACATACAAGATATTGAAATTGAAGGAAAAAAAATTGATAGCAAAACACAGGACGGAACACCACTTGTGTGATAACAATTCAGATCCTTTATTGCATATTTGTGTTTCATCCCCATATCGCACCCGCTAGATTTATTATACGTGACGATTTGATAATTTAAGTATAATAAGTAGGTTTATTTCACCAGGCCAATTATAGTGTATAATTATTATCAAATCGTTACATGTCGTAAAACCAGCACTACGTACCTCAACCATGGAACACGCGGAGAGATATCCACATCACCACTCGAATTACCGAGTAATTCCTGTGGACTTTGTGGATACTCGACATTTCTCTTAGCTATGGCTCCGAGGATGACAGTTCCAACCTCTTTGAAGGGGTTTTCAATTTTGGGAACGAAACAGTAATATTTCGTTCCCAACGAGAAAACTAATAAGCCAACTCCCATCATACCGGTTAATACAACTAGCATTCTCCCCAACGGGAGTCTTGCTAAAGGCCCAAACTGAGCAAAAATGGCAGCAATAAAGGACATCAAATACCACCAGAAGCTGCTGCGTTGTGGTCTCCAATCTGTCTCGTCTCCGTCGTCGCCGGTGCGATCCGTCGGCAGCTGATCGTCGAGAAACGCTCGCAACGTGAATGTTAGTGCTGCTTGAGCCAAAGTCAATAGACCCAATGCAGGGTAGAATAACCTCAAGTCAAGGTGGTCATCATTTTTAGTTGACACCCAATTGAGCAACAGTCCCTGCCAAAATTATTCGGATGAGATCCTCTGTTCCACAAATTTGTCTCATCCTCGGCGTCTCTTTATTAATTTCATTATTTTAATAATATTTATTTAAAAATATAATTTTAATATTATATAATGAAACTTAATTAATTCTTTTAAATAGAGCTTAAAAAAATTATATATACTCTAATTTTGAAATAATCTATCCTAGTAATCAATTATAAATTAAAAAATGCAAATTATTAAATATAAATCGAATTAATGAACTCTAGTTAATAATTGAAAAAACCCAAAAATGAGTTAACTAACACCTATGTTTCGACCTTTCACTCTGTAGTGATTTTATGGCCTGATCTTTCGAAATATTAAAAAATGGTCCGACCTTTGCTCCATTGTGACACTTATGACCTGAGACCGAAAATCCGACGACGGAAAACTGAGTGGGGCGGCCGGATGATGATGTGGATATTCTTGCCCCATTCTTTAAAGAATATCTACATCATCATCCGGCCGCCCCACTTAGTTTTCCATCACTGTATTTTTGGTCTCAGGGCATAAATGTCACAGCGGAACAAAGGTCGGACCATTTTTGAATATTTCGAAAAGTCAGGCCATAAACTCACTACGGAGTGAAAGATTGGGCCATAAGATTGAAAAATTATATTAAAACATAAGAGATTGGATACTGAAGAAAAAAAATGACTAAAAAGCTAATTAAATTAAATATAGATAATGAGACACGGGTAAAACATGATCAGTTGCGAGATAGAGGATCTCAAGTGCAGTACTCACGATGATACAAACTGCGGTGGAGGAAACCACCATTCTGAAGTGGCCGGTATAAACATCGGCTGCATAAGCGAAGAACGTTACCAGAACTGCGCTCGTTCCTTCCTGCAAATTCACGATTACGACAGCCCTTCGGAGGTCGTACACCTCCCATGCATCGGTGAGATACGTGATCAAGATGTTGAGAAACGTCTTCTCCACTAACTTGTAGCTCAATATGAGGCCTGCATATATATATATATATATATATATAGAGAGAGAGAGAGAGAGAGAGAGAGACCGTGATCAATAAATGAAAAAACAGTAGCTAAGTAAAAAAATTTCAGTGTTACCTAAGATGAGAAAGATGGACTTGGAGAAGGCAACGTAGTAATGAAACGTTTTCCTAAAAGATGTCGCCATTGTTGAGCTGAAAGACAGCTAGCTAATAACAATTTATGGAATGAAAATATATAGAGGTGGTCTCCTTAGTAATTTTTTTATTTTAATTTTTTTAAATTAAATGTAATTAAAAATTATTATTTAATTAACTCTAATTGAGACTTAATTATTTTTAAATCAGAGTTATAATTAATATACCCTAATTAAAATTAATAAATTTTAATTGAGATTAATATACTCTAATCACTCCTTAATTACTTCTATACCCCTTAATTTCCTTAACTAATTAATTACTCTTTCATGGGTAAGCGCTAGCTGCATGCCCAAGTCTTTGTCAAATATTTATCTAATCAAAGTCGTCTTCGTTTTCTAGTACGTTGTGTTTTATAATATTGTATGACGAATGCTTTATTATACTGACACTTGTTTCAGAGTAAATTTAGAATATGATTGCTGAATGCCCATCTCCCACTTGAAGATTTAACTCAAATATTTAATTTCGTAACTACCTAGCTAATTAATTCTCTAATATACTTGCCTAAAAGTCAATAATTAATTAGTCAAGTGGTTAAGTCGATCGAGGCATCAAAGTCTCTTCTTAATAAGGGGTCTTTGATTCAAATCTTATTAAAAGTGTGAGTTATATGTATTAGTTTATATAAATTGATTTGTACAATGTATCCAAAAAAATAATACTTCCTCCGTCCCAGGTTAGTGTGATTCAACTAATATTTTATACCTCACATATAAACAAAAACGCACCACACTTATGGGGAACGGGGGGAGTAATAATTAGCCACTCATTACAAAACTTAAAATTAATTCCGGCCCTTATAGTTATTTGCAACTATATGCTCTTCAAAAATGCAAAACCTAACCCTACTACGTTCCCTGAAGAAGTTGTCTTTATATGGTACTGGTCTTCAATGGGAAGACTTGGCAAAAATGGTAGGTTCACTGCCTTTGCTAGTGTTTGGTTTTTAGACGAATTCATTTTCCGTTGAAATTATGTTCTTTGTGGCGCTGAATTTAAGGATGAAAGAGAAGACATGAATGATATCGTTTTTCCCTTAATAAAACATGCACTTTATGTTAATTATCGAAACTCAATGCCATGCAGATAAAAACCAGCGCCACGTAAGACATAATTTCAACATAAAATGAATTCGGGCTGAAAACCAAATCCTAGCAAAGTTCGTGTATATATTTTCTCGTCAAACAATTTGATTAATTAGGTTAAAAACTAAAAATTCAACGTTTTCAGGCGCCAAGTAGGTACATAGCATGCTAACAATTTTTATGCATTTTAAATTGTCTAATTTTGCTTATTTTTATTGGTCTTGGAAAACCACTGTACTATATTTTTATTTGGGAGAATTATAATAATAGCCTTTTGAATATTGTAAAGATAAATTATAGCACTCCATATTTTTAGATAAATTCTAGCACTTTCTTACTTTTTTGCTCTTTTCCTTATTTCTCCAGATTTTTTTTAAAACAAAAACAATAATTTATTATTTATATATTATATAACATTTACTGCAACTAATAGTTTTACCCTAATTGACTTCTCACTTTTCACACCTTCATTTTCTCACAACAAAATTCATGAAATCACACATTAAAAATCGTGAAAATTTGTGAAAATCGTGAAAATTTGTGAATTCACTCAACAAAATTCATGAAATCACACATTAAAAATCGTGAATTTGCATAATAAAATTCGTGAATTTCGCAAATTATAAAATCGCACATAAAAAATTGTGAATTCACACAACAAAATTCGTGAAATCACACATTGAAAATTGTGAATTCACGTAATAAAATTCGTGAATTTCGTCAAATTTGAAGAACAACCATATTCGAATTTTACAGATCCAACGAGAAGAAAAAGGAGAAAATTAAAGATCTGGAAAAATTGAGATGAAGAAGATTAAAGATCTGAAAAAATGGAGATGAGAGTGCAAATCTTCGGTGATAGAGGGTGTAGATCGTCGGAAAATGGAGGATGCCTTCACCGGAATAAGGTCGGACGTCGACGGGAATGGGACATAGGATGCTGGTGGCTGTCGAAGGGAGAAGAAGCTTGTCACCTGAATCTGGGAGAGGACGTTTGCAGATGGGCGGGAAGAAGGATTAGGTTTTGATAAATTTTGGATTAATAGAAAATGATAATGAATGAAATAAGAATTAAGGACAAAGAAGTCCAAAATTTTTGAAAAGTGCTAGAATTTATCTTTTTAAAATGAGGTGCTATAATTTATCTTTACAATGTTCAAAGGCTAAAATCACTATATATCTCTTTTTAATTAGTTCTCTAACCACCACTCTCTTTGTAATCTTCCTTCCATGTACGGTCAGCTTTTGAGAATTTGGAAACATTGACTCATTTCTATAAATTTTTTGCACTTTAAATTGGGTATTGGGGAAATAATTACCAACCCTCGAGTTTTTGTAATTTTGAACCGACCTTTAAACTTTTGTAAATTAATACATAGCTTTTCAATTTTCACAATTGGAACATCCCTTAAGAGTTTGCTGATTTTATTGAGAATATATATATATATATATATATATATATATATACATATAATACCGAGTAGTATTATATATTTATTGAGAATAATATATAGATATAAAGGAATGATAATATGTTGCTCACCTTCCGTAATTCCGTGAGCATATGAAATTCTTTTTAAATTTTTTATTGTTTCATATTCTAATACCTTAAAATTCAATATTGAAATCATTAAATCGTATAAATACATAAAAATCAAAGTTCGATTTAAATTATAAAATAATAAAAAATTTAAAAAAAATAATGCTAACATGGATAAGACGTTGATCGGTGCTATGAAAATTCAATCGTGTGTATTACGTTGTGATAGTAAAAAGAGAAGATAATTAACCTAGGAAAACATCTGAAAAATGAGTTCATAGTACCATATATATATATATATTTATTTTGTGAAAATGAATAAACTTAATATTATTGTCACCATCATAATGTTAATTATATCATCATATAAATATTGTCACCATCATAATGTTAATATACCAAGAGTTTCAGAAACCTTTATATTCTTCAATTTCCCACAAGATTTAATCCTATGGATCAAACTAAGAGCCAATGAATTTTATCGGAAATTTGGTTAAATTCTAAGGAGAAACAGAGTCTTATATAAAATCTTAAATTAGTTCATAACTAAACACCCCATTAATACCATGTGTTAGAAATAGGCCGAAACCTGGGCCAATTTTAAATTATATGTTATTAACGATCAGATCCAATTTTATTTATTTAACACTTTATCGAATCAAGATTCAATATGCATAATTAAAAAATTAAGATTCGTTTTGTTCCACACTTTTAGGCGGCAAGTTGTCTCGGAATCCGAAATAACAAATTAGTCATTAAATTATATTCCCTCATATTCAAAATATAAGTCTTTTTAGGTTTTTATAACTTTTGCAAAATATATGTCATTCTATAATTTTTTTCACCTTCAAAATCCATAATTACCCCTAATTAACTCACCTCCAAACTCACATTTTCACTATTCACTAATTTCAATTCATAATTTATCAAGGTTAAATTTGATAAAAATAAATTTCCTTAATTTGTGTGCACAACTCTAAAAAGACTTACATTTTGAATAGAAGGGAGTATACAATTAGATGGTGTGAATGGTAAGGTGCATAGCCATACTAGTTTTATAAATGTTTATGCATTTTAAATTGTCTAATTTTGCTTATTTTTATTGGTCTCGGAAAACCACTGTACTATATTTTTAATTAGTTCTCTAACCACCCTCTTTCTAATCTTCCTTCCATGTACGGTCAGCTTTTGAGAATTTGGAAACATTGACTCATTTCTATAAATTTTTATGCACTTTAAATTGGGTATTGGGGAATTAATTACAAACGTTTGAAGTTTTTGCAATTTTGACCTGAATTTTAAATTTTTGTGAATTAATACATAACTTTTCAATTTTCATAATTGGAACATCCCTTAAGAGTTTGCCTGATTTTATTGAGAATACATATATATAATGCCGAGTAGTATTTTATATATATTTATTGAGAATAAATATATAGATATAGAGGAATGATAATATGCCGTTCATCTTCCGTGAATACATGAAATTCTTTTTAATTTTTTTTATTATTTTATATTCTAATACCCTAAAAATTAATATTGAAATCAATAAATTGTATAAAATACATAAAAATCAAAATTTGATTTAAAATATAAAACAATAAAAAAAATTAAAAAGAATAATGCTAACATAGATAAGACGTTGATTGTTGTTACGAAAGTTGAATGTCATATCACTCAATTTCCTTCAAAGATACTCCCCCGTCCCACCCATCATGACCTCTTACTGTTTGGCACAAAGATTAAGGAGAAGAGTAATAAGATAGAAAGTAAGTAGATTGGAGAGTTAATTGTTTTCATTTTCGAGAAGAGAGAAGACAAATTACAGATAATCGATCCCATTTACACTACTGTGGTGTGCGCTGTCCCCATGTTCTTCTACCTGCACGCTTCATATATTATTCAAATATTACAAAGAGTTAATTTCCGTAAAATATCACTCAAATTTATAATTTTCTCAAACAAAAAAAAAATAATATTTTGCCACTAAAAAAAAATATGTATAATTTTCACAAACGTTGCAATTTGCAAATACTAATCCACATCTACTATAAAACCGTGTCGTCGTAAAACGACATCGTTTCAGGGTTCGATGGGGTGTTGTAGTTGCAAAAATAAAAATAAAAATAAAAAATATGGTGTTATAATTGCAACGTTTTAAAGATCGTGTAGGCAGAATCGGATATGTTACACACAAAACTAAAAGTAGAATCCATTCTCACCTTATTCAAATTTAATGTTGGGACTTGACCAACACTCCCGCGCTTCGTTGCTAGATATGTCTCGATCCGTAATCCTAAGTAGGATTTGAAGGGTTATGATGTGTATGTTTTTTGTTGTTCAGAAGTTGGGGTTTTTGATCATTTTATGCGAGTATAATGCACGTTTTAGTGTGTCTTGTGCAGGATTTTGGAGAATTTGTGAGTATGGAGATTGGGACGAGAGAAATCGGAAAAGCATGATATTTTGCATGATTTTGCTGTGGATTAAAGATGCAAGGAGAAGATGGGCTGTAATTAATTTTGGATATTAATTTGTAGTGTTTTATTATTATTGGGCTAATTAAAAGTGTCCTAATTAAGCCCAAGCCCTTATTTTTGGTGGAGCAGCTGTTATCTATTTAGTCTAGGATTAAGAGATTAATTAGGGATATACTTTACCTTATTTGACTTTCATCAGCCGCTACTTTTGTTTTGGGGGTTGTTTTTTGTTTTCCTTTTTCAGCCGATATTTTTGACTTTTTGGGAGGAGAACTATTTTTCATAGTTAGTCTTATTTTTCAGCACACGTTGGATGCATTGTGAAGGCAGAAGAGTTTAATTCAAATTTATATTTTAGCTTTGGAGTTCGAATCTTTCGTCGCAATTGAGGATTGATCTTGGGCTTGTTCTTGCTTCGTTTAAATTAGTATATTATTTTATGCTTACCTTTTGTTTTATTATTGTGTTTGATTTTAATATTATGCGTAGCTAATTCTTTAATTCGGCGAGAATATTGAAGCACTAGTTTATTAATCTGTGAGATTTAATTGTTCATATAATTAATTTCCTAGGGTTTCGATTTATTCCTTGTGTTTAAAGTTAATTCTGATTTTATTTAAGCCTGATCAACTTAAATTTAATTGGATTACAGTCAATTAGTTCCCTCAATCCGTAATTGTTGGAATAGGGCTAATTAGTGATAAAGCTACCATGTTCGTAGTAGGAATAAATTGGTAGACGGGTTATTACTTGCGTTCTTGGGTAATTCGTCTAAATTGGGTTCCTTCAGATCTAAAAGCTATTAGATCATTTAATCTAGGTCTGGCGTCTCCAACTAGGTTGTGTTTTAATAAGGGAAATAGTTAGGTCTGGCGTCTACAGCTAACTATCGATAAAGCACGTAGGAATTGGGGTATGTCCGCTGCGTTCACGATACCCTATAACTGGTTGGTTCTTGGGAATTAATTAATCTTTGCTTCGATGATCAGAGTCTAGACTAGTGTGGATTTATTCGAAGCCGGATTGCTTTTCTTTTGATTATATTCTCGTTTGCCATTTTAATCTATTTCTTTGTCTTCCTAGTATTTAATTAATTTATCTCAATTTAAGGCGTGGTGGCTACACCAAAATTAAATTTATAGGAAAAATAGGTGAATTCCCGTTCTCTGTGGTTCGACCCTGCTTATTGTTATACTAATTTAATTCTGAGCGAATTGCAGGAATTATTTGGTGGTATACGACGTCCACGAGGTTACTTCCCCATACAATTCGTCTTGTTTGTCTACTATCCTCTTTGCAGAACTGATACAACCAGTTCTGCACAAGACAGAGTAGATCGATCGAAGTGTCGATATCTCTGCAACCTCTATGGGAATCTCCTCCAAAAAATCTACTCTTCTAAGAACAAGGTGCTCGAGGCATGGAAAGTGGGAACTTTCCATCCTCCAATCCACTAGATTCGAGCGGGAAATTTCCAAGAATTTCAGGCGGGGGAACTGGCCTTCAACCGTTTCCCATTTGTCGTCTTCGAATCTCCCATGTTCCATTATGAGCTTCTCAAGAAGGGGCAACGAAACTATCTTTTCCAATATGTCTTTACACCATAGACCCGACACTCTCAACTTCTTGAGTGAATGAGGGAAGTTAATGTTCTTGAAATCTCCCCACAAAAAGCAGTCCAAGGACTGCAGTTTATGTAAAAGGACTAGATTCTTGAGACGAAACTCTTCATCAGCTTCGCACCGTATTCCCAGTTTCTTGATATTGGGAATTCTCTTAACCACCTCTTCACTACACTTGAAATCTTTTATCGTCTCTAGTGTGTGTAGGTTTGCCAAGATGACGAAATCATCATCAGCAGGATGATATGGGAGATGGACTCCTTTGAACTGGACATGCCTAATTTGAGGCATGTACCAAATTTCAGCTGGTAAAGTGAATTTCAAGCTTTCATCTTCCACGATTAAAGTTTCTAGATTCCAAAATCGGTAGGTTAAGGAATGAAACATGTTCTCCTTCAGAGACATGGCGGCAATGTAGCGAAGATTAACTAACTGCAACATGTTTTCTAGACAAGGCAAAGAGTTATTAGATTGAAGTATCCTTAACAATCTTGAGCTGAGTGATGGCGGTCTTTCCCTACGACTCCATATCAGAGAACGAGCCCGTGTCGTTGATTGCAGAGCATCTATGGCTTCCTTCTTTGATGCACTGGGAATAACACTGCAACGTCGAGGAGAATAAAACCTTTCTTTTTCAGCTTGTCTCACGCAGAAGTCTCTTAACAAATCATGAATTTTGCACTGCTTTATGCTTCCGGTACTCCCCAATTTATGAATTAGAACGAGATTTCTATGAGCAAGATCCTTTAAATACTCTCTTGCTATATCTTCCAAGCTTTTCCCAGTCACCGGTTTCAGAAATCCTTCAGCAACCCATAGCTTAATGAGTCGTGAGATACCGATCACCTCATCTTCGGGGTAAACTCCCATATAGAGAAAGCATGGTTTCAAATAAATCGGCAACTGCTTATAGCTCAAGTGTAATAATTTCAAGCAATGATCATCATCATCTAAATTCACTATTGAATTTAAGTTTTCCTCTATGTATTTCCAAAACTCTCTTGTTTGTTCGGACTTGGCCAAAAGTCCTCCAACCACAACAATTGACAATGGAAGCCCTTTGCAACTTTTTCCTATTTTCTTTCCGATTTTGTCCAATTCAATTGGGCAATCTTTTTCCCCAAACACAGTTTTGGAGAGGAGTTTCCAACTATCACTCTCATCCAAAAGTTGTGTCTTTAGGCTAGTAGAGCCGGGTAATATAGAAGCCAAATTTGATAGCCTAGTTGTTACGATTATTCTACTACCATTTTGGTTATTCGGAAAAAAATTTCTAACTTTATCCCATGCATCAATGCTCCACATATCATCCATTATAATTAGGTATTTTCTAGCAAATAATTTTTTATACAACTTTTCTCCTAATTCACCCTCACTCAACTTCCGATTAACTTCTTTTACTTCAATCAACTCCCGATTAACTTCTTTTACTTCAATCAACTCCTGATTAACTTCTACTTCAATCAACTGAGAAAGAAGTTGTGAAAAAATTTCTCGAACGCTATATTCTTGAGAGATTGTAATCCAAGCACAAATATCAAAATGCTCCATAATAAGACGTTCTTGAGAAATATTTCGAGCAAGAGTAGTCTTACCTGTCCCGCCCATCCCTACAATGGGAATGATTTGCAGATCGAGGCGATCAGAAGTGAGGTTATCCATCATTTGCAGCTTGAGATCATCAATGCCCACCATGCTATGATTCTTCGGCACAATGGAAGAAGAAGATGACGTGGAGGAATCAGAAGAAGGCGTTGACTTTCTGTGATGTTGGACTAACAGAATCTCTTTATTTTCAATAGCCTCCTTTTCAATTAGAGACATGTCTTGTATCACCTTCTTGAGAGATTGATACAAGGCATCTACGATGTTCTTTTCCCCACCATTTTTGATCTGATCAACGATGTGAGATTCGATGACGTCTTCAGCTGCGTAAGCTGCTTCTGCAATGCGACTCTCCAATGGATCTGCTTCTGTGGTGTAGGGAAGTTGGGGGTTATAGGCTTCGAGAAATTCTTGGAGGAAAGTGATCTTTGAAGTGAGAGAGTCAACCTGTTCTTTGTGGAGAGAGAGAGCAGGGCAAGGATGATGCTCAAGCTTATCGATGATATGCTCAAGAGAAACCAGAGCTGCATAAGCCGCCATGGATGTGTTATGTGATTTCTTTGGAGTTGCAGAGAAAGAGAAAGCAATGTGTATATGAAAATGAGATGGTGATTCTGAATTCTCAAAATCGGGCCATATATTGAAGATTGCAAAAAAGGAACGTTGTAGAATTATTTGAATATAATATAATTTAGGGAGGAAAGTTAAAATAACCAATTTGAAAAAGCAAAGATAAATTCTAACCATTAATCTTTAAAAGATAAATACTAACCAATATTTTTATATCTTTACTATTTTGCCCTTATACATGACAGTATACATGACATGTATACATGACATATACGAACACATACATGAATACATACATGATAGTCAAATATTTTTTCCGGTGACTTTTTCCGGCGACATTTTCCGGTGACATTTTCCGGCGACATTTTCCGGCGAAAAATTTCCGGCGACTTTTAGAGAAAAACAGATTCAGAAAAAAAAAATTTCAGGCGAAAAAAATTCCGGTGACTTTCCGGCGGAAATTCCGACGACTTTTTCCGGCGAAAAATTTCCGGCAATTTTTTCCGGCGACTTTTAGAGAAAAACAGATTCAGAAAAAAAAAAAAATTCCGGCGACTTTTCTAGCAAAAAATAGTTTCAGGAAAAAAAAACTTTTCCGGCGACTTCCGGCGAAACACATACATAAGGAAAAAAACACACACACATACATGTATTCGTGTATGTCATGTATGAATTCATGTATGTCATGTGATAGTGCTGGCCTCATCCTGGGCCCGACCTAAGGCTATTTGGGCCTCTATATTAACGCTCGGCCCACAGAGTTCGGCCCAAACAAAGTCCACATCTGCCTTAAAGACCAAGTAACGAAACCCTACTTTGGAAGAAGATAGAATTCTACTACTAATGGGAATCGGATATGCATGTATCAAGCAACCGGATATGTATAAGGAGTCCGACCTCTAGAAGGATTAGGGCTTAACCCAATACTTATAAATAGATGCGAGATTAGAGGTGGAAGGGACATTCAATACTCATTGTACTCTCAAATATAATAAAAGCTCTCTGCATTCTCTCCCGTGGACGTAGATCACCTCGATCGAACCACGTAAATTACTGTGTCATCGTGTTATTATTTCTTTTAGCTACTTTCGCAAACCTTAGATCTATCATTGGCGCCGTCTGTGGGAACCTCATCAACGGTTCTTACGTAGCTGATTTACGATGGTAACGCGATCACAAAGCATGCGGGAGGCCCAAAGCCAACGAGGGAATCCTAACGGCGTGCGCCCCCATAAGCCAAGAGAATCGCCGAAAGGCGCAGTTCGGTCCCAAAGGAGAGGCACGCCGTGGACCCACAAGGAAATCCCTCGAAGGATGCCGCGCTAGAGATCAACGACGAGTCGGAGCCGAAGGGATCCGAGTTGAAGGAGGATGATCTCTCCGCAGACTTTGATCTTGCCACCACCTACGCCGCGGCCGAAGTCGCTAAAGCAAACAAGGAGCGTTTCAAACGCTTTCTTGCGACAACCCGGATGTCTCCCATACTTGAAGCCAGGGAGAGTTCCACGCAAAAATCTCTGCCTAAAGCTCCTCGCTACACCGAGAGACCGGAACCGGAGCTAAAGGAGAGGCGCGAGCCCCGGCGGGGTTCGGATCGGCGTCGGAGTCCAAGCTCGCAGTAGCCCCGTGCGACATCATACCCAAAGGCGACCCTGAGCCCCGAAGGTATCGAAGCCCGAGCTATAGCGAGAGTCGCACCCCACGAGGAATCGACACCGACATGAAAAGGAACCGCTCGGCTGGTCACCGTTCACCGACGAGTCGCTTGACACCAAACTCCCCACGGTGTACAAATTGCCAAACATACCGGCCTACACAATGGGTGGACGACCCCCTTAACTTCCTAACGCGTTTCCGGTATAGCATGCACAAACTGTGGTCTCGTGAGGAACACATGTGCAAGCTACTCCCCGAGATGCCGATCGATTATGCCCGAGCTTGGTTTGACAGCCTTCCAACTCGGCGCGTGGGGTCCCGGACCTATTTGGAAAAAATATTCAAGCAAAGATTCCATACGAAGGTTCGGCCCGCCGAGACACAAGATACCTCCTATCGGTGAAGCAAAAGGACAAAGAATCCATGGGAGTACGCTTCCTGTGTTCATGCAGAAAGCTTGAAGGTCGATAAAATCGACGACGTCTTCCTCATCTCGGCCTTCCGAAATGGAATTGCCCCCGGGTCCCCGAACCAAGAGCTCGCTGGGCGGAAGCCCGAGACAGCCCAAGATGTGGAAGATTGTATACCCGCCCGCCGATGGCCGTGATGCGGACCGATTGAAGCGGGAGGAGACCGAGAAGAAGAGAACCGAAGGGGATCGAGGTCGGAGCGATCGTGATCGGAGAAGTGCCCACGAGCCGCCTCCAAAGAGGACCTATCCGGGGCCCCGGCTTGGACCTCGGGCGGACCGGAGCCGTCCCAACGACCTCCTTTTATGAAGACGAATGCCGAGATCTTCGCACTCCACGAGGACCGGTTCGCTAAACCACGTCCCATGTCAAAATCTAAACCTCGGGACCAAAACAAGCACCGGCTTCCTTCCATGATGACCATGGGCACCACACGGAGGATTGTCGCGACCTCGCGGAACGGATAGAGAGGTTAGCCCAAGAGGAGCTCCGCAGATACGAAGCCAAGAAAAACACAAAAGGAAAACGGAAAGGAGGACAAGGTCGTTGTGCTCCCCACAATAAGCGAGCTAAGGTCGATCACGACGAGAGGATGACGACCCTCCGTACGACGCACCACAAGATGCGACGGAGTGGTCTCCACCATCACCGGGCTACTCCCTGTGCAAGACAAAAACCAGTTGAAGGCGGGCTCGCGGACCACCGGTCCCATCGGGTGAGGAGCAAACGAAAAGAGATTCAAGAAAGGGGAAACCGTCACATTCTCCGAGGATGACCCTGTGCCTACCGCTACACCACACAACGACGCCCTGGTTATACAGGCCGGAGTGGCCAACAAGATGGTCCATCGCGTGTTCATCGATGGTGGGGCCAGCGTGAGCATCATCTTCCAACACCGGCTTGGATAGGATGGGCCTCGACCCAGCTCGGGTGAATTCCACACCCCTGCCTCTCAAGAGCTTTACGCAGCAAGAGACGCGACCTGAAGGGACCATCGCGCTCGACGTTGCGATTGGCAGCCCGCCGACCCGCCGTCAATAAGCCTGGTTCGGCCTACGTGGTTAAAGCAAACTCCCCTACAACATCATACTAGGTCGGGATTGGTCGAATGCGCCGTGGCCATCATTTCGCCCCTACCACCGCCGTTGAAGATCCCGACCTCGGCCGGAACCCTTACGGTCCGAGGTGACCAGATAAAGGCCGAGTGCATGCAGGTTGCTCTACGAGGACAACCCCAAGCATAGCAATCAAAGTATCCCAAGGAGCCGGATGAAATGACGTCAATCCCAGACACCCCGGCGGAACAGGTTACCCTGTCCGAAGCAGATCCATCGAAGGTTGTCAAGGTCGGCTTTGCCGGGGGACCTCAAACACGCATGCAAGTAATCCAACTAAGGGGAATATCAAGACGTCTTCGCCGGTCTCCAACGGACATGACGGGGTGTCGTCGGAAATCATTACGCACAAGCTTAACATTAACCCGAACACGACCCCGGTCAAGCAGAAACGGCGATCATTTGCTGCCGAACGAAATCAAGTTATCTACAACGAGGTGCGCAATGGTTGAAAGCAGGCTTCGTTTGAAGTCGCACCCGATTTGGCTATCTAATCCGGTAGTGGTAAAGAAAGAAGAAGGAGAGTGGAGGATGTGTGTAGATTACACCGACCTCAACAAAGCTTGCCCGAAGGACTGCTATCATCTCCCCAACATCGATGAAAAGATCGAATCCTTGGTGGGACACGAAGTATTCTCGCTTCTCGATCTCTACAAAGGATACTATCGGTTCTAATGGATGAGGGGATGCAATCATGATGTTTTCGCAACAAGCTTCGGGATCTTCGCATTCAAGTATATGCCTTTCGGGTTAAAGAATGCGGAGCGACCTACCGCCGAATGGTCGATTTCCTCTTCCGAGATCACATCGGCAAGATTGTCGAAGTATACGTAGACGACATTGTCGTCAAGAGTAAAGAAGAGGCCTTGGCGGTGAGCGACCTGCGAACCACGCTCCACATTCTAAGGCAGGCGAACCTCAAGCTGAACCCGAAAAAGTGCACCTTCAACGTGCGATCTGGAAAATTCTTAGGGTGCTGGATCTCGCCAGAAGGTCTCAAAGCCAATCCACTGAAGATTAGAGCCGTGCAGGAGATGAAGGTACCTCGGACTATCCGCGACGTGCATAGGTTGACGGGGTGCATAACCGCGCTAAGTCGTTTCCTCTCCAAGGCCGCCGAGAGGCAGCCTCCCATTCTTCAAAATTCTCAAGAAGGCCCCGGAATTTGGATGGGGACGAGAGCACGAGCTAGCTTTTGAGGAGCTCAAGCGCCACCTCGAGGACTTACCAATCTTGTCGGGCCCCCGTAAAGAAGAACCTCTCTCTCTATACCTCGCCACATCTGAGGAGGCAATAAGTGCAGTGTTGGTCCGAGACGAAGGAGATCGGCAGCTACCGGTGTACTTTGTCAGCCGAGTTCTAAAAGACCCAGAGACGAGGTATCAGCCTCTCGAGAAGGTCGCTCTAGCCCTCATAAACGCAGCTCGGCGCCTAAAGCCCTACTTCCAAGCTCACCCGATACAAGTTCTGACCGATCTACCACTTCGACAAGTTCTCACTAAGCCAGAAGCTTCAGGAAGAATCGCGAAGTGGGCGATCGAGCTAGGAGAACATTCTATATCGTACGGTCCCCGTCGAGCTATAAAAGGACGTGCTCGCGTACTTCCTTGTAGAAGCTATGTATAAGGACCTCGTGGAGCCAAAAGAAATCAAAGCCAAAACCAGGCTCCAAGAAGTCCCGGCAGAAGACACCCCGGATTGGCAGGAGATGTACGTGGATGGAGCTTCGTGAAAGAAAGGAAGTGGAGCGGCATACTCATCGCCCAGAAGAAGGAACTAACATATTCGGCGGATTCGAGTTCTCCACTACGAATAACGAGGCGGAATATGAAGCTCTTGTGCCGGACTGCGCCTCGCCCAAACCCTCCAGTACGAGCTGTCCAAGCCCATTGTGATTCCCAAGTCGTGGTCAACCATGTGTTAGGGAAATACGAAGTGAAAAGTGAGAAGTCGAAGAAGTACCTAGAGAAGGTCAAGCTCCTTGGACGGTCTTTCCAATTCTTCAAAATAGTCCGCATTCCCGTAAGCCAAAATACCCGAGTGATGAGCTAAGTAAGCCGGCGACCTCCCGTCCGGCTCGGCGCTAGTGGAAGAAGTCCGCAACGGGAGTATAGAAGAGGCGGAAGTCAATGCAATCATAGAGGACGACCCAAATTGGATGACCCTAATCAAATGTTTGGGAAACGGAAGTGCCCGAAGACAAGATGGAGGCTAGAAAAATTCTAGCTAGATCCACGCAAGATATGCCCTCGAGGAGGGTCCTCTATCGAAAGTCTTACTTACGACCTCTTCTCGGATGTGTTGGACCAAAGGAAGCGGACTACATATTAAATGAAGTGCACACGGGATCGTGCGGAAGCCACATTGGAGCTCGGGTGCTAGCTCAGAAAATCATGCGGTGGGGGTACTATTGGCCAACAATGGCAAAAGATGCGGAAGACTTCGTGAAGAAGTGCCTAAAATGCCACCGCACGCCGTAGTGACGAGACTACCCCAAACCGACCTCTCTACTATTCAAAGTCCGTGGCCATTTATGGAGTGGGGCATTGACATCGTAGGGCCTTTCTACCCAGCACCTAAGCAAAAACGGTTTCTAATAGTCGCCGTCGACTACTTCACCAAGTGGGTATCGAACCTTCCACAAAAGTCACAAGTGATAAAGCCGTGGACTTCGTCTGGAAAAACATCGTGTGTCGGTTCGGGGTACCAAGAGTCCTCATCTCGGATAATGGAACGCAATTCACGAGCAGGGAATTCGCAGAATTACGTGAAGGACTCAATATCCGGCAAAGTTCACCTCGGTCAACCGACCTCAAACTAATGGCCAGACTGAAGTCACCAACAGGACGATAGTGAACGGACTCAAGACCCGTCTAGAGAAGGAGAAAACAGAGTGGATCCACAATCTCCAAAATGTCCTGTGGTCGTACCGGACTACGCCCCGAACTCCAACGGGAGAAACCCCGTACCGTTTAGTATACGGGTCTGAAGCAGTCATACCTGTCGAGATCGGAGCGCCCAGTCCCCGAACTATCAATTTCTCCGCCGAAGCTAATGAAGAGCAGCGCCGAACCGACCTAGACTTATTGGAGGAAAAACGGGAACTAGCCAGCATAAAAGAAGCTCGGTACAAACGGCGGATGGCTCGGTATTACAACCAAAGGGTCAAACCCCAACGATTCCAGGTCGGAGATCTTGTGCTTCGAAACAATGAGATCAGCCTCTCAGAGAAACTCGGCAAGCTCGAAGCTACGTGGGAAGGACCCTACCAGTACACGAAGTCCTCGGCAAAGGGGCTTACAAAATCGCCTATCTTTCGGGCGAACTAATACCCAGAACATGGCACATCGCCCATCTAAAGAGATTCTTCGTATAAGCAACAAAGTCTTGCATATAGAGTCTTAGGTTTTCTTTTGTCTTTTTTGTCCTTAATGTTTTGTTTTTAACGAGCTCGTCAAAACTCTTTTTACTTTGTTTTTGGTCATTTTTAATAAAATTTCCTTTTTGTCTTGCATCTCGTGTCTTTTGATTTGCTTATACGAAGTATCCCTAATATCAAAATCCCCTCATAAGGTCGAACTACGGTTCCCTTGCGTGGTCAGTAATGACCCGACATGGGGTAACAAATTCTATAATGCGCAAAGGAAACCCTTTCCGAGGTCCGAGCTCGTCTCCCTCCAAAAGGATGATCCCACGAGGTCCGAGTCAAACTCCTCCTAAGGATAAGTAGTTCTCAACCGGATCGGAACCAAGTTCCCCGGAGGATGAAATACAAGGTCCGAACCATGGTTCCCCGTCAACACAAAAAGGTTCGAGTCCAACTCCCTCAAAAGATGCAACATGCGTAAAACCAAGGAAGCAATCTTCACAAAGAACAGGAAAGTTCAAAAACTCAATATATATATTTTTATTTCTAACTATTTGGAACAGTTGAGTGTACATAATTACAGGAAGAAGCGAGCTAATCTAGGGGGAAGGATGTTTCTTGCTGAAGCTAAGCCAATCTTCCTCAAAGGAGGAAGGTCCTAGGAGATCATCAATTGAGATTCGACCTCGTCCCCGACCTCGACTTCTCCCAGCAGGAAAACTTCGACCTCGCGGGGCGCCCGAACCGCGACAAACAGCTCGCCTACGCTGGCCCGGACCGACCTGATGTCCCCGCGAAGTCGTTTTCACCTCGCGAGCGAGCGCATTGTCCGAACGAAGAAGAAAGGTCCGCCGGACCACGTGCCAAAAGGGCCCGTAACTTAGGTCGGCGGTCCAAAATGCACTTATACCTGCCCGCACTCTCCTTCAAGATTTCAAAAGCACTCGAAGCCCAAAAGACTCGGACCCGAGTGCTTCCTTTAACGCGATATACTGTTCCAGGTCCTCTTTCGCCTTTAATTCCGCCTCGGCGATGGTGATACCACCCCCGCGACGGATAATATCTTCATACTCGGTATGCTCCTCGACGATCATCTCGTAATCTTTGGGAACGCGGCCAGCTTGATCTCGGGCAACTTCCAACTCCTCCTCAGCCTGCAGAAGCTTGGCCTGAAGCAGGTCGCTACTCTCTTGAAAAGCGAGACGCTTAACTTCGACCTCCTCACATAGTGCCTCGAACTTCATCTGCCATCTCGACAGCTCGGCTTCGAGATTTCGCGAGTACACTTATGGCCGAAAAGTTCCTCGGCTCGGCGGCATTTGTCCTTCCATTGCTCAACAACGGACCGTTGGTCAACTGTGCTCTTGTGAAAGGAGAGCTATTTGTATGCGCAAAGTAGAAACACCGACAGAATCCAAGCTCTACACTCAAGGAAAAAAAATCAAATTCATTCATTTGAAGATATTCCGTACAGATATACAATGAAAAGGAAAAAAAAAAAAAACCAACTACACTAGAATATCGCCGACCTCCTTGTCCTGAGAAGGTGGGCCGGAGGAATCCGTCCAAGTCCTTGTCGCCGGCCGGATCTTCACTGGCCCGCCTCCCGCTCCTCCTCCACTTCCCTCTTCCGGGCCCTCGCCTTCTTCTTCCTCGTCGCGAAGGAATTGAAAGCGGCATCCGTGTCGGGGTCCCGATCTACCGAGCGCCGCAATGCGCTCGACGGATAGAAGTGTGGACGAGCCGGCAAGATTTTCCAAGAGGAATCGGCCGAGGTGATCTCGGACCACCCCGGCATACCGAGAAGGTAGGGCTTCATCCCCTAGACGTTCGAAGCCGTACTTGGATACGTCCAGGGCCGGGAAGTCCTTGGTACCGGCTCCAAAGCGGCCCACGGCGAAGTTTCCATTGATGAGCATGGCCGGGTCATTGGCAAGCTCGGAGAAACTCTCCGACAACGAAACCTCTTCGTGAAGGCCCGGAAGAGCTCACCTTGCCTAGCCGCAAGGTTGACCTCCCGGGCCCTCGCCGCAATCGCTCGGACTCAAGCCTCGAGCTTTCTCGGCCTCCGCCTCGGCCTCGCGAGTGAGCAACCAACTCGGACTTGCGCTTCTGCCTCTTCGCCTTCACTCACCGCCTCGGCCTCGCTTTCTTCGCCGGCAATAGCCGACATCACTTCTCGAGATCGGCTTTCTCTCTTCCTCGTGTTTCGAGGACATCTCCTCGACGTTGTTCTTGACCAACTGACGAACATATCAAGGCCCCGCAAGAAGGAATACGAGTTAGCTACACAGCAACAATTAAGAGAAACCGTGTAATGAAAAATAATTCTTCACCTCGGAAAAGGCGGACCCCAGCTTGTTGGAGGGAGCTGTCGGGCTCGCGTCACTACCCGTGACATCAATGATGTCCACTTCGAGCGGGTCCCCGACCTTCAACCGCTTCTGAGGTGGTTTGGGGGAAGGAGAGCGAACAGTTGCCGCAGCAGCCCGCCGATCCGATCGGAAGAGGCAGTTCGTCCGGATAGCTTCGCTCTCTTAGCCCCGCGAGCCGTAGCCTTACCATCGGCCCCCTTGATCTTACCGAACTTCACCGCACATACAAATCACGAAAGGAGTCGGACGATAAATAAACACAAAGACAACTATCCTAATAGCACTAGCGGGGCCTCACCCGTCGCCGGATCCACCATATTTTGAGGCTCATACGGGCTCAACCCCGCTTCAGCTAGGGAGTCTTCATTGTAGCTCGCTTCAAAAGGACCGTGGTCCCTCATCGCTTTTACAGCGGACTCCAAATCCTTATCGACCTCTCCTATCACCCACTCGCAAGGCTTTTCTAGCCTCCAAATCAGGTCGATGAAACTACTGTGGCGACAAAAGAAATATTTCTGGTGCCACTTGTCCACCTTATTTTGAGTTCGCCCCTTGAACTCAGTCCGGGCTGCAGCGTAATACCAGCCCCCCGCCTTTTTGAAGACAAAGAGCTCGTGAATGAGCTCGGCGGATATTTGGTGACCCCTATCTACCGCTGCCACACCCAAATCCGTAAACTGCCTAAACGAGTTCGGCATTATCTGCCCTAACGCTAAGCCCAGCTTTTTCTGGAGTTCGGAATAGGGCTCAGGGAGGGGTAAACGAAGACCAGCGTGCAGACTGTCCTCATAAATAGTGACAAACCCCATCGGGGAGAGCACGCCCTATCCTCTGGGCGAGGTTCTATTAATTCCGCCTCGTTAGGAAAATTGTACGTTTGGGCCGAAACCTAATTCTAGCCTCATTTAAGGTCGAGGGTACTCGGCCACTTTCCCTTCACACACGGGGCACTATTAAAGATTCGACGAAGGAATAGCGGATCCTAATGAAAAAATGCTAAAGCGCAACACTTCTACTCGAGCCGACTGACGGAGCCAAATCGATATCACTACTACTAGACTGAGAAGGAGAGGCCATACTTACTTGTTAAAAGAAGGTAAATGGTCCGGCGGATGGGTTGAAACCGGGCGCGGAAGAACAATGGAGCGAACGCCGGCGGTATACGAACGATCGGGGGATTTTTGGGGAAGAAGAAACTTTTTTCGCGCGGGAACTTTTTTCTCTGGCGACGGCGGATGTGAAATAGTGTGATATGGGCAGAACGTTTCCGCTTCTGAGAATATACGATTGAATCCCACCGTTGCGTCTGACACACGTGTGACGGGGGCCCGCCTTTCTCGAAACATGAACCGTCCCTCCACGTAATTCAAACGGCCCATCGCTTTCCCGCCCTTTAAATTTTATATGGGCCGTGCCTATTGATCAACCTAAAGAACATAACAAGCCCCTGAGACTCAGATCGCTCATCTAATTATGCCTGCTACTTCAGCTCGGATTATAAGTTCGGTAATTCAGTTCGTCCCAGTGATTTGCGCGATCAATCACCTCGGCAATTCGACCTCGCAGTCTGCGTCTACATGTCTTCTTTCCTCTTTTTTGGGGGGGGGGATGTGATAGTGCTGGCCTCATCCTGGGCCCGACCTAAGGCTATTTGGGCCTCTATATTAACGCTCGGCCCACAGAGTTCGGCCCAAACAAAGTCCACATCTGCCTTAAAGACCAAGTAACGAAACCCTACTTTGGAAGAAGATAGAATTCTACTACTAATGGGAATCGGATATGCATGTATCAAGCAACCGGATATGTATAAGGAGTCCGACCTCTAGAAGGATTAGGGCTTAACCCAATACTTATAAATAGATGCGAGATTAGAGGTGGAAGGGACATTCAATACTCATTGTACTCTCAAATCTAATAAAAGCTCTCTGCATTCTCTCCCGTGGACGTAGATCACCTCGATCGAACCACGTAAATTACTGTGTCATCGTGTTATTATTTCTTTTAGCTACTTTCGCAAACCTTAGATCTATCATCATGTATGGATTCATTTACACACACACACTTACATGTATTCGTATATGTATTCATGTATGCCGTGTATGGATTCATGTATGTCGTATATGGATTCATGTATGTCATGTATGGATTCGTGTATGAATTCATGTATGGAGTCATGTATAAAAGGGCAAAATTGGAAGAGTGGACATTATTTATCTTTTAAAGATTAATGGTTAGAATTTATCTTTGCTTTTTCAAATTGGTTACTTTTAAACATTGTTTCTATAATTTAATTCTCCCTCCCCCACAAAATTCTAGAGACTACTGTTGTAAGAACGATATATTCTTATCAATCTAATTCAATTATTGGAAACTTTATTATATCATTTTACAGCTAGCAATATCATTGATCATACTTTAAAGAAAAGTTCTGCGTCGGTCCAAAATACAAAAGCGACTGGGACCAAATATCCACTCACATATTGTCATGATCTTCAAATAATTTTTTATACAGCCTAATATAGAGGTATTTAATACTCCTTCCGTCCCTAAATAAATATTCCAAACCGTCAAAATTTTATCTCTAAATAAGTATCATATTATACATTTCTATGCAAAAATTATGTTAAATTGACATATTTACCCTTTAACCAAAGAATGAAGAGAGACCTCTTTCATAATCCAGACGGAATGTTGGTTGTTGACCAACGGAAAGTTCGACCCAATGCTTTAGTTCTATCCTAGTTGATCCTGATTCGACATTAGAAGTATATTTCTTTTTCCCCATAAGGCTAAAGGTTTAATTACTTTTTCGGTTTTATATGCAATAATTAGGGGTAAAATGAGACATTTTGTCCACTACCTTGGTTTACGCATTTTGACGGTTCAGGGCACTTATTTGGGGACGGAGGAAGTATGCTGTGTTTCTACTTCTTACTTTTACACATAAATTATAAATTTGCATCACGATTTCAACTTTAAATCCGCTGACTTCTCACATGCAATTTTACAAACATATACCGTGCATTTTCCGTGTCTCCTATGGCTTCAATTTTGCCCAAATTCAAACTCATGTCATAACTGATTTAACTTGATTGTAAGAATTTACAGTGCATTTTCCATCATCCACAGACCAATTCTGGTAAGCCCAATACAGAAGAGAAACCTGGAGCTCAAAGTGAAGAGAGCCCAATTGAGATGAATTAGCTGTAGGGACACGTGGAATTATCTCACCCTTGGTCCCCACCTTTTCTGTTAGGTTTCTGAATTTCCCTTCAAGAAGCTTAGTCGGCCTCAGTAGTTAAATAGCAGAGCAACTGTAACAGAAAGTATTATGAATGAAAATGAATGCTTAAGGTTTTCTTTATCTTATCTCTACCTTCTCTCTTGATTTCTGGAATTTGTGCTCACTCCAAGAGCTCCACCATTGATATAGTCGTATCAAACATCCATCTCTTCTCCGTCGAATTTATCTAAAATATTCCAATACTGTAAACGCATTGAAATTTTCTTTTAGTACTTATAACAAACACGTAACCTGCATAATTTTCATTTAGTACTTGTAACAAACACGTAACCTGCATAATTTTCATTTATTACTTGTAACAAACACGTAACCTCACCATCGATTATATTAGGCCGATTATGCATTTGAATTGGGCCGAAACTTGGGCCAGTTTAAACAAATATGAACCCGAACAGAAAACGACTGGTTCTAAACTAAGCCCAACAAAATATCTAGGAAACAAAAATCAACCCGTAGGCGTAGGCTGTTGTTAATGGTCACATCCAATTTTATTTGTGATAAAGACTTAGGTGTGACCGGTCGTACGGCACGATCGAGCCCACGCGCGGGCGCGTGTTTAAGTCGGGCGCGTGCATCGGAATGGCGTGTCCACGCGTCGAACAATTTTTTTTTAATAGGCGCGTGTAACACACAGGCCTGACTTTTTAAATTTTTTTTCTGATTTTTTTTCAATTTTGTTATTCTTTTTTTATTCAGTTTTTTTTATTCTTTTTTTTCAGTTTTTTTATTAATTTTTTGTTTAAAGAGTCGAGCGAGGGGAGCCGCCGAAGGCCTCGAAGCGAGCTAAAGATATTAATGTTGTCACAATCATTATCTATAAATTAAAATCGGAACCGAAGGCGGAGAATAATTTTTTTTTTTTTTTGAAAAAATCGAATTAAAAAAAAAACTAAAACGCAACGTTTGACCCGGTTTAACCGGATCGGGTCAACCCGGATCCGGTCTTACCCGTAAGACTGGTTGTATGAGAGTCCACCTCTTTATTTGTTAGACAAATTATTAGGATTTCTCCTTTTCTTTTGGAACTGATTAAACAAATCGAGATCTTTCAGTATCGGATATTTTCCAAATCCACAAGGAAAAAAGAAAAAGAAAAAGTTAACTCATAAAGGAATAAATTAACTTTGACAAAAAAACTTGTGGTACAAGTTTGGTTGTAATTAGAGATAATTAAGGGAGATTATGAGTAATTAAGAGATATTAGAGGATAATTAAAGAGATTATGGGTAAAGGATAATCATAATTTATATATTATTCTCCATTTAATATTTATTAAAACCCTTATTAAGTTTATTATTTTATAATTAGATTTATTAATCCTTTATTAAAATTTATTAGGTTCTAATTATAGAAAAAAAAATATTAAAAAAAAAAAAACAACCTCATTAAGTGTTGCCCATAGAGGTAACATGGTGTCAACTGTGAGAGTTCCAAGTTGCCTATTTTCCCCCCTTATTTAATTGATCTTGGGAAAAGCACTATATTTAATTATTTGATCAGATTTCGCACACACTTCCTCATTTTCATTTTCATTCACCTTCTTCTGCTGAATTTTCTGCAACTCCAAAGAAATCAAATAATACAACAATGGCAGCTTATGCAGCTCTTGTTTCTCTATCACATATCATAGATAAGCTTGAGCTTCATCCTCACCCTCCTCTCTCTCTCCACAAACAACAGGTTGACTCTCTCACTTCAACGATCACTTTCCTCCAAGAATTTCTCGAAGCCTATAACCCCCAACTTCCCTACACCACAGACGCAGATCCATTGGAGATTCGCATTGCAGATGCAGCTTACGCAGCCGAAGACGTCATCGAATCTCATATCGTTGATCGGGTCAAAAATGGTGGGGAAAAGAACATCGTAGATGCCTTGTATCAATCTCTCAAGAAGGTGATACAAGACATGTCTCTAATCGAAAAGGAGGCTACTGAAAATAAAGAGATTCTGTTAGTCCAACATCACAGAAAGTCAACGCCTCCTTCTTCTGATTCCTCCACGTCATCTTCTTCTCCCATTGTGCAGAAGAATCGTAGCATGGTGGGCGTTGATGATCTCAAGCTGCAAATGATGGATAACCTCACTACTGATCACCTCGATCTGCAAATCATTCCGATTGTAGGGATGGGCGGGACTGGTAAGACTACTCTTGCTCGAAATATTTCTCAAGAACGTCTTATTATGGAGCATTTTGATATCTGTGCTTGGACTACTATCTCTCAAGAATATAGCGTTAGAGAAATTTTTTTAGAGCTTCTTTCTCAGTTGATTGAAGAAGGAGTTAGTCGGGATTTGAGTGAGGGTGAATTAGGAGGAAAGTTGCATAAAGAATTGTTTAGTAGAAAATACCTGATTATAATGGATGATATGTGGAGCATTGATGCATGGGACAGAGTTAGAAATTTTTTTCCGAATAACCAAAATGGTAGTAGAATAATCGTAACTACTAGGCTATCAAATTTGGCTTCTATATTACCCGGCTCTGATAGCCTTAAGACACAACTTTTGGATGAGAGTGATAGTTGGGAACTCCTCTCCAAAACTGTGTTTGGGGGAAAAGATTGCCCGATTGAGTTGGAGGAAATCGGAAAGAAAATAGGAAAAAGTTGCAAAGGACTTCCATTGTCAATTGTTGTGGTTGGAGGACTTTTGGCCAACAAACAAACAAGAGAGTTTTGGGAATACATAGAGGAAAACTTAAATTCAATAGTGAATTTAGATGATGATGAACGTTGCTTGAAATTATTACACTTGAGCTATAAGCAGTTGCCGATTTATCTAAAACCATGCTTTCTCTATATGGGGGCTTTTCCCGAAGATGCTGTGATTAGTGTGGCATGGCTCATTAAGTTATGGGTTGCTGAAGGATTTCTAAAACCAGAAAATGAGAAAAGCTTGGAAGAGGTAGCAAATGAGTACTTAAAGGACCTTTGTGATAGAAATCTCATTTTAATTCATAAAATGGGGAGTATAGGAAACATAAAAGAGTGCAAAATCCATGACTTGTTGAGAGACTTGTGCTTGAGAGAAGCTCGAAAAGAAAGGTTTTATACTCCTCCACGCTTCTTTGTTATTCCCACCACGTCGAAGGAGGACGACAGAGATGCCCTGCAGCCAATGTCACAAGCTCGCTCTATGATATGTGGTTTTAGGGAAACACCAGCAGCACACAGTTTAAGATTGTTAAGGACATACCGAGCTACTCACGATTCGCCTTCTCTAGAAAACTGTCTCGATCTTGTTAATCTGCGCCTCGTTGGTCCCATTTCTCTCAGGGAGGAGAAGCTTGGTTCTTCAATCTATCGGCTTTGGAATCTAGAAACATTAAGCATCAAAATAGGAGTTGGTACTGTTTTGCCATATGAAATTTGGTACATGCCTCAAATTAGGCATGTCCAATGCGGAGCGATCCGTCTCCTGGATCCTCCCACTGGCGATGTTTATGATGGTGATGATCTCGTCATCTTGGCAAACCTACACACACTAGAGACGATAAAAGATTTCACGTGTAGCGAAGAGGTGGTTAAGCGAATTCCCAATATCAAGAAACTGCGAGTAGTTTACACTCGATTAGTTGCCACGTTATGTCTCGACAATCTAGTCCATCTACATAAACTAGAGTTTTTGGATTGCTCATTGCCTCCTTCTACCTCCGGTTCTCTCCACAACCTCAACTTTCCTCATTCGCTCAAGAAGTTGAATCTATACATGCACTACTCCCTATCCCTGGAAGAAGTATTGGGAAAAATCGGTGCTCTGCCTCTTCTTGTGAAGCTCAAACTCGAAGACGTGGGTTTCAAACAATGCAAGTGGGAAACAGTTGAAGGCCAATTCCCCCGCCTAAAATTCCTGCAGATTGTCGGGTCAAGTCTGGAACGGTTGATATGGGAAAGCTCCCACTTTCCGTGCCTTGAGCGCCTCGTTCTTAGAAAAATACGTCGTTTGCAGAATATTCCTTTAGAAGTTGCAGAAATTTCGACACTCAGATTCATTTTCGTCGAATGTTACAACGCAGAACCGGTGATTTGTCTCAAGAGAATAGCAGATGAGCAAGAGGAATTGTATGGGGAAGTAGCCGTTAAAATTCTGGTTAATCTTAAACGAGGACTCATATATAATGAGCGGGAGTCTTGGTCAAGTCCACACATTGATACGGCTCAAGGTAGAAATGGATTTTGTAGATTTTAATTAATTTTGGTGTGATTTATAATGTATGTTGGGCTAATATTTGAAGCGTGCAGGTAGAGTATGGATGCAGCGCAAGTATCGGTAGAGCAGATGGTTTCGATTCATCGGTAATCTGTCTCTGTCTTTCTTACACGGAACAGGTAAATCACACTTTTCAAATACATGTGTCATACTAGTACGTCTGGTTTTTATATGTTATTATATTTGGATGGCCATTGACTTTTTTTTTTTTTTGCTTAAATGTTGTTTCTGTGCTTTTATTTGTTTTGTAATTGAGTTCTTGTAATTTTAATTTTTTTTTGAATTGGGTCTTGTTTCGAAAAATATAGCATTGGTTCAAGTAGAATAGTTAGATGATGAGTTTTATGTTGTTCCTCCTTAGCTCACCCCCATTGGTTCGCATCAAATTACAAAATACAGTAAAACGGTCTGTTCTATGTTTTACACAAAAATAAAATATTTTGGAATATTTTATTTTTTCTATTTAATCTTAAAAATATGAATAATTTAATTAAATTTATCCATCACAATTTTCCTAAGGAGAACTAGTGTCTTATATAAAATCTTAAAATTAGTTAATTAATAAATCATAAATAAATTCCCCCCCCCCCCCCCAACCAATTATTTGTTTGAAATGGGCCGAACTTGGGCCAGATTTAACAAATATATATGAATAAAAACGGATTGGTTATTTACTAAGCCCAACAAATACCTACGAAAACACCACTTTTATTCAAACAATGCTTCATTGTCCATCAAATTGTCTTCCTTTCTTTTTTTTAAAAAAGAATAAGAAAGTAACGAATCCTTTGTGGTGGGACCTACCATTTGGTACCAATTTGTACTAGCCGATTTTTCTAGTTCAACAAAATCCCAATTCGTTGTTATCTTCCAATTAAGATCGAATTCAGAAACACTGCCTCATTTTCATTCACACTTGCTCCCACATACTCTGTATCTGCTGCATTTTCTGCTTCTCCATAACGATAAACACAATTTCACAGCCATGGCGGCGTATGCAGCTCTGGTTTCTGTTATGCATATCATAGACAACCTTCGGCTTCATCCTCGCCCTCCGATCTCTCTCCACAAAAATCAAGCTTATCTCCTCACTCAAAAGATTAATTTCCTGCTAGAATTCCTCGAAGGCTACAATCCCCATCTTAGCTACAGCACAGAAGCAGATCCGTTGGAGATTCGCATTGCAGATGCAGCCTATGCGGCCGAAGACGTAATTGAATCTCAAATCGTGGATAAGATCACATTTTATGGGGAAACGGTGAGCTCCGTTGCCTTGTATGATGCTCTAGAGAAGGTGATCGAAGCAATGGCGTTGATCGAAACAGAAGCCATGGAAATCAAACAGACTGTTGTAGTGATCCAACACCAGCTGCTCAAAAAGCCAACGCCTTCTTCTTCTTCTTCTTCTTCTTCTTCTTCTTCTTCTTCTTCTTCTTCTTCAATTGCGCAGAATAAGAGTAGGATGGTGGGTGCTGATGATGTCTTGCTTGAGATGAAGGATAAGCTCACTTCTGATCGCCGAGATCTGCAAATTATTCCGATTGTAGGGATGGGCGGCACCGGTAAGACTACTCTTGCTATAAACATTTATCACGACCGTCTTATTAAGGAGCGTTTTGATATTTGTGCTTGGGCTACCATCTCTCAAGAATATAGCATTCAACAAATTCTCATACAATTTCTTGGTCAAGTAAAAGATGAAGTTGATCGAGGCTTGAGTTGGGATGCATTAGGAGAAATGTTGCATAAACATCTATTCGGTAGAAAATACATTATTATAATGGATGATATGTGGAGCGTTGAGGTATGGGATGAAGTTAGGCGGTTTTTTCCGGATAACAAAAATGGTAGCAGAATTGTTATAACAACTAGGCAATCAAATTTGGCTTCTAACTTATCCAACTCTAATAGCCTTAAAGTGAAACCTTTGGATGAGGCTCATAGTTGGGACCTCCTCTCCAAAACTGTGTTTTGAGAAAAAAAATTGCCCAGCTGAATTGCAGGAAATCGGGAAGAAAATAGGAAAAGGTTGCAAAGGACTTCCATTGTCAATTGTTGTGGTTGGAGGACTTTTAGCCAAGTCCGAACAAACAAGAGAATTTTGGAAATACATAGAGAGAAACTTAAATTCAATAGTGAATTCAGAGGATGATGAACGTTGCTTGAAGATATTACACATGAGCTATAAACAATTGCCGGTTCATCTAAAGCCGTGTTTTCTCTATATGGGAGTGTTTCCTGAAGATAAGGTGATTCGAATCTCAAAGCTCATTAAGTTATGGGTTGCTGAAGGATTTCTAAGATCAGTTAGTGGCAAAAGGTTGGAAGAGATAGCAAGAGTGTACTTAAAAGACCTTACTGATAGAAACCTAGTTTTAATTGATAAGCTGGGGAGTGTTGGAAGCATAAAACACTGTAAAATTCATGATTTGTTGAGAGACTTGTGCCGGAGAGAAGCTCAAAAAGAAAGGTTCTATACATTTACTGATCAAAGGATAGTAAATGGCCAACGCCGCATTGTTGTTTCAAAGAATGCATATATAAACATATTGCAGTCTATGTCGCTAGCTCGTTCTTTGATGTGGGATCTTCAGCAAGAACTACCACCACTCAGTTTCAGGTTGCTAAGGATTTTGGACTCATGTAGATCTATACCCATTGCCACTTCAGAATTCGTGGAAAACATTCATCAATTAGTTAACTCACGGTTTCTTGCTATCGCATTAGAGTCCAACTTCCCTTGGAATCTACAAACATTAATTGTTGGCCGGTTGTTTGGGTTTACTGCGCCAATTGGTATTTGGTACATGCATCTGATCAGGCATGTTAAGATCCGGGGTCTCCGTCTCCCAGATCCTCCTCGAGGGCAAGATGACATTGTTTTGGAAAATCTGCAAAGTTTGGGGCTCATAATGAACTTCGAGTGTAGCAAACAAGTGGTTAAGAGAATTCCCAACATTAAGAAATTGAAAGTATATTATACGGAACTTGATGACAGACACTGTCTCACCAATCTTGATAAACTTGAGTCCTTGAGCTGCACTTTCTATCAAGGGGTCGTCAATCCAAGTGCACCTGATTCTCTACGTAGCGTTATTAACTTTTCACATTCGCTCAAGAAGTTGAGTCTACGAATCCTCCCATCCCAATATTGGGAAGGCAAATTGCCTAAGATAGGTGTGCTGCCCTTTCTTGAGAAGCTCACACTCTTCTACGGAACATTCGAAGAAGGGTGGTGGGAAACAACTGAAGGCCAATTCTGCAGCCTCAAATTCTTGGCTCTTCGCAAATGTAAAGGTCTACTAGTCTGGAAAACAGAAAGTTCCCACTTTCCATGCCTTGACCACCTTGTTCTTGGGTGTGCATATGAGCTGAAGGAGATCCCTTTAGATTTTGCAGAAATATCCACACTCAGAGTAATTGAAGTGGCACCCCGCATCCCTTCTATTATTAATTCTGCTAGAAGAATATTAGAGAAACAAGAGGAACTGTTCGGGGAGCCAACTCTCCAAGTTCGAGTTAAAGTCTCGTGGATGACCAAAGAACTGGAGAGGTCGTCCACTCCTAACTTTCGTTATTGTGAATGATACTAAGGTACAAAAGGAAACTATAGATCTGGTTCAAATTTGTTCTATTTTTACTTTCATTTCTTTCTGATAATTGACTGATAGATCAAGTCATGTGCAGGTAGTGCATGGGAATGCTGCACAATGAATCCATTCATGCATAGGTAGTGCAGGGAATGCTACTCCTCTTTTCTTATATTTGCCATCTTTTCTTTAACTATCATTTCCTTTTTAATTGAAGTGTTAAGACATATTTGTGGTTTATTTGAACTGGCTATATGTTCCAGCAGCTATATTGGCTAAGATAGGTGTGCTGCCCCTTCTTGAGAAGCTCACACTCTTCTACGGAACATTCGAAGAAGGTTGGTGGGAAACAACTGAAGGCCAATTCTGCAGCCTCAAATTCTTGGCTCTTCGCAAATGTAAAGGTCTAGAAGTCTGGAAAACAGAAAGTTCCCACTTTCCATGTTTGGAGCTACTTGTTCTTGATTATGTAGATCATCTCAAGGAGATCCCTTTAGATTTTGCAGAGATATCCACACTTAGAGTAATTGATGTGGCACGCTGCATCCCTTCTATTATTGATTCTGCTAGAAGAATATTAGAGAAACAAGAGGAACTGTTCGGGGAGCCAACTCTCCAAGTTCGAGTTAAAGTCTCGTGGATGACCAAAGAAATGGAGAGGTCATCCACTCCTAACTTTCGTTATTGTGTAAGATACTAATGTACAAAAGGAAACTGTAGATCTGGTTCAAATTTGTTCTATTTTTACTTTCATTTCTTTGTTTCTGATAATTGACTGATTGATCAAGTAATGTGCAGGGAATGCTGCTCCTGTTTTCTTTATATTTGCCATCTTTTCTTTAACTATCATTTCCTTTTTAATGTAAGTGTTAAGATGTTAGAACCGGTGTACACGTCCTTTCTTGATTACAAAATGAAACAAGAAATGTAGGAGAATAAGATCACAAAATGAACTAAAATTGAAATTACAAAATAAAATAACAAACTCAAATTTGAAGTCGCCCGAAGGAACCCGCTCGCAAGAAGAGTAACGCCCCGGTAGTGCTCACGGATTGGCGGCTCGTCCCCAAAGGTAAACGACTTCACGTCTCGGAGGTAGTAGCACCACACACCTACGAGCTCCGACGAACTGGACGAGAGACGAGGAACAGAGCTTTGATACTAAAAAGATTATGCTATTTCGTGATAGAAAATATGCCGATTTTTTTTATGCACAAAGCTAATGGAATGAGCTCCTATATATAGCTAATCTCACACCAGGAGGATTAATGCACCCATAATGGGTATTTACAACCATTCTTGGCTGTTTCGAAAGTTAATGGAGTCAATAGCCATAAAAAAATATGGCTGTAATGATTTGACAATAATCAAGATAATTAACTGTACCATTACACAAAATGAATTTGATTCAATTTGATTAAATGCACTCCAAACGGCGGTTTTACGAAATTAAAAAGTCATGACTGACTTTGATAGCCAAAACAATTAAACAATATAGTTTAATTGAGTTTTTGTGTATTGGAATAAGAAATTGAGCAATTATTTGAATTGGGCTTTAAACAATTGTCATGTATAATTTAATTATAAATTAAACACAATTGATCGAGCCCAATTCTCAAGTATTTGACATTGGATCAACAATCACCAAACCTATCCAATGCTCAATTCCAAAGCCCGAGTCCGAGCTCGTTCTTTCAATGTGGAATAACAGAATTAACGAATTTGCCTACAACAAATTCATTTCCAACACACAACTCAAATATTCCATTTCTCACTCACCAATTAATGGTTTTGAGAACATGAATATATTCCAATTATTTACTACACAAGTAAAATAATCCTCCATTATTTAATTCTCAATAATTAAATAATTAACCGCCATAAATAATGATTTTCAAACCATTATATCCAACATAAGACATATTTGTGGTTTATTTGAGCTGGCTATATGTTCCAGCAGCTAATTAATATTCGACATTAGAGTTGGTGCTGAACTACTGATATTGAATCCTGCTGAATAGTTCAACTCAGTTTCTTTCTTTTTAGCAAATTATATAAATGTTAAGTACTTTTCATTTATACTATAAAAATGCCAGTATAATAGTTCAATCGTATTTATTACGTTGTGATAGTAAAAAGAGAAGATAATTAACCTAGGAAAACATCTGAAAAATGAGTTCATATATAGTACCATATATATATTTATTTTGTGAAAATGAATAAACTTAATATTATTGTCACCATCATAATGTTCATTATACCATCATAAGGTTAATTATACCAGTATAAGGATAACTAACTTCTTTATGCTTGTAATTAACTTTCAGTACTTCTCGACAAATAAAAACTGCATTCTGTAAAATTCCGGATAAGTTGGACGAATTATCAGGATTTGGAACAAATCTAATTACAAAATGAAGTTTACAATTATTTGCCGAAAATTGTGGAATTGGGATTGAATTTAGGCGGTAAAATTAATTTGTTACTATTTTATTTTAATATATATATATATATATATATATATGGAAGAGATCATATGTAAAAGACTTTTTTCCCGTAAGAAATAAGAAGCGATCTGGACCATTGATCTTTATAGATCTACGATTGTTATTGACTGGTGCATTATAATTAATTGAACATGGAATGCATTATCGTAACAATGCATTGTAGTAAATAAAAAATGCATTATTATGATAGTGCATTGTAATAGTATATAAAATACATTATTTTTGTACATAAAATGCATTATTATTATTTTTTACGGGAAAAATATTTTATATGTGAACCAACATATATATACAGTAGAACCTCTATAAATTAATACTGTTGGAACCGTAAAATTTTATTATCTTAGAGAGGTATTAATTAATCGATAAATTAATAATTTATTAATTAAAAGAAGTATTTCATCACATTCAATAAATTTAAATTAGTTATCGAAGAATTATACTTCAATGAACTTGAATTTTAATATACTTAGAAACATGCATGAATATTAAATATTAAGATCATGAATTTAACTATCCAATTTATTAGAACTAGATATGTACGTTCAATGTTGCATATTGATATTGTCAAATATATATATATATATATATATATATATATATATAAACAGACTATTACATATATAAAGTAAAAAGTTTTTAAATTCATACCCAATAATATAATGATTTATAATCTAAAAGGTGTCGAAAAACAATTATGACAAATCAAAAACACAAGGTATTATGTGTGTATAATCGAGATCACCTGTCATGCATCCAAAATGAATTGCTATTGCCGGCTTGATCAATATTTTCATTTGAAAGTTAGTCAAAGAACATTTTATGCAAACACACTCAAAATGTCATTTGAGTCTCATACTAAGTTATCATAGTTATCCTTGTAATTTTAGGAAATTATTAATTTATGGTTTTGTTGGGACCATATATTTATATAAGGGTCTTCCGAAAAATTATTATCTTATTAATTTATTGAAATTATTAATTTACACTAAAGCCCCAATTCGGGACCGGAGCAAATTATTATATTAGAGAGGTTATTAATTTATCGAGTCTTAATTTAAAGAGGTTATTATATATATATAGATCATAAGATTTACCTAAACAATTGTCCTACGACTTAAAATTTGAGGATTTGGAAATAACTGGTGTAAGATTAGTCTGGTGAGTCAAGATTCATTAAATGATTCCATATTGGAATGCAACTTCGTATTTATATATTGTTATATTAGTAATACTGTTGGTGTTTGGATGTCTTGACCCTTTTAATTGCTCATGACTCAGTCTGATACAAAGTGAGTCCTATATAGTTATCATTCCATTTGTACAATTTGTAGACGGAGTAAGGAATTTATCTATCACAATTTTATTTTATTTTTTAAATCTTGTTACGAATTAAACTCAGGAGTCAGGAGCGAATGAATTTATTCGGTTTCATCTATTTCCATGGAGAACAGCAGTCGTATTATATTAAATCTTTAAATTAGTTAATTAATTAATAGATAAACGCCCCAATATGTATTTGAAATGGGCCTAAACATGGGCCAGTTTTAACAAATTTGAATAGAAAAGAATGGTATACTAGGGGGCGTTTGCTTTGCGTGATAGAATAGATTGATAAAATATAGAATTGATTATAAAAGATAAGATGATCAAACAAGTTAAAAAATAATCAATCCATCAAAGTAAACGATAGATCGACCTATATTATTTTTATCTATTTATCCTATCACTCAAAGTAAATGCCCCTTAAACCTAACCAACCCCTAGGCTGTTATCAACGGTCAGGTCCACTTTTATTTGTTTCACATAGGGGTGAGCATTCGGATATTCAGTTCGGTTATTACATAAAAAATAACCAAATTAAAATTTCGGTTATTTCAAATTGATATCCGAACCGAATCCGAAATTATTTCGGTAACCGAACCGAAATATCCGAAATAACCAAATTGTTATTTCGGTTAATTCGGTTTTTTTTTCCTTTTTAAAAAAAAACAATTTTCCTACATTTTTTATAATCATTCAAACCATTGAAAACTAGATAAATTGAGCATGTCAATAAACAACAACAATAAACATAAAAAACAATCACCAACAACAACAACAAATAAAGTTTCAAATCTTCACAAAAACACCAAACCACCAATAACAAAATAAAAATAATCCAACAAATAGTTAAATTAAAAATCCAAGTACCAACAAAAACTAATACAAAGTTCAATAATCAATATCTTCCAACAAATACTAGAGCACGAGTAAGTTAATAGCTTTCAAACTTATCCGTTGATGGTTCGAGTGCAACATCATGTAAACCTACAAAAGACAAGTTAGTGTTAAACAAAATCCAATAAAAAGAAAATATGATATAATTTATAAAATTTAATTACCTTGTTCAAGTATGTCAATATCTTCAAGGAGTTCCTCAACATTAACTGGAGTAGTTGATTTGCGAAGCCAATCTTGACTACAAATGAGATACTGCACAATTGTAGGAGTTAATGAACTCCAAAATGCATCAAGTACTCGTCCACCAGTGCTAAATGCTGATTCTGATGCTACAGTTGAGATGGGTATGGCCAAAACATCACGAGCTACTTGAGAGAGAACAGAAAATCTAGAACTATTCATCTTCCACCATGCTAAAATGTCAAAATTTTGACTGTTACTCTCATTATCTTCCTTAAGAAACTTGTCCACTTCATTACCATCTGCATTGTGTAAGCTTACATACTCTTCTGCAATCTCTTTTAACGCAACATTTGTTACATCTTCTTCATCAATACTTGACATCACAACATCTCTTTGTTCGATACTTGTTTCTTGTATAATTGGGCTCATGTAATCATTGCACATGGCAATCAATTCAACTTCCAATTCTTTTTCCATGGAGTTACCCAAACTTACTCCATACATTTTTTACATAGCAATCTGCACCCATTTTAACTTGTACCGAGGATCAAGAATGACAGCAATGAATATCAACTTGTTCATTTTCTTCGGATCTCCCCAATACTTATCAAACTTATCTTTCATAAGTTTTGACATCTTACTTAACTCCTCATCTCTACCATCAATCCATGCTTTCAATAAACGATGCACTTTATAAATCTCATGTAAAAATACATTAGATGTCACATACAATGAACAAGAAATCTTGCAAGTTATATCGAAGAATATTTTCAAAAAAGACAACATTCTCTTTGCTTTCAACCAATCCATCGTATCAGGCACCCCACCATCTATAGAACAATCACTTTCAAGCTCAATTCTATAACTTGGTTCTAGCATATCAAACCTAGAGAATGCCTTTTCAAACTTGACAGCAACATCCAACATCAAGTACGTAGAGTTCCAACGAGTACAAACATCTAATCATAACTGACTCTTAGTTGAGAGTTTTTCATGTTCACAACATTCCTTAAACTTCCTCAACCTAGCAGGTGATTGTCTAACAAAACGCACAGCACTTCTAATTTTCCTCACAGAAGAACCCACTTCTTTCAAACCATCTTGCACCACCAAATTGAAAACATGAGCAATGCATCTCATATGCATATGGTTACAATTTCTAATGCTAGACCCCCATCGACTAACCTTATCTTTCAAATAAACAAGTGCCAAATCATTTGATGAAGCATTATCAACAGTCACAGTAAACACTCTCTCAATGTCTCATTCATGCAAACATTTCTCAATTTCCCAACCAATGTCTCTACCTCTGTGACTAGAAATTGTACAAAAATTTAGAATTTTTTTGTGCAATTTCCAGTAATTATCAATGTAATGAGCAGTGAAGCAGTGCCATTCTTTGT
Source organism: Agastache rugosa (assembly GCA_031470985.1). NCBI lineage: Eukaryota > Viridiplantae > Streptophyta > Magnoliopsida > Lamiales > Lamiaceae > Agastache > Agastache rugosa. The sequence goes on along the minus strand of CM062603.1, from coordinate 35,411,993 downwards.
ATTCCCACCAAGAGTGGTCTTGCAATAATTGCACTTTGCTTTCATTTTTCCATCTTTATCTGCGAACTGTTTGAAATGATCCCAAACTAGGGACCTTTTATCCATAGCTTTCCGTTTTTTCACTTGGGAAGATTGAGATATGGATTCATCCACATTTGTATCTTCTTGCGTATCCGTTTGTGCATCACCTTCCGTATCTCCTTGTGTATCAATTTCTGGTGTAGACATCTACGAAAACATAGTAAACTAAGTCATTATTACAATATAAAATTTTGATCAAATTAACAAAATAAATGGTGAAGAACTTACATTACAACTTTCTGATGAATAATCTATTTTGCAAAATAGATATAGCTTTCAATAAACTTCACTCTACCACTTCAATAAATGTAAGTAGACCTAGAAGCCTCGACACTCCAAAGAATAGACATTTAATTAGAAATACAACTCTATAATCAGTTCCTAATTATATGACCTGAATAATCAAGATAAAGGATTGTTAATTTGAACAAAGCTAAAAGCATTTCTCTCTAATATGAAGGTTATCAAAAAATAGCAAGGCTCTGACTGGGTAAATAGAAAATAGAGGAGATAAAAAAAATTACAATATTACAGTAAGAGACATGACAACAAAAGATAAAAAAATGTACATGAAACTCGAACAAGTAGAATAGCTGCATGTAGTAACACTCCAAACCATAGGGCAAATTGTCTGAACTGAAAAGTCTGAAATTGACCTCTTTATTGTCATATGTATACCAAAAATACTTAAATACCTAGGGCCTAAAATACACACACGCACAGTGAATTTAGTGCAAAAATTACCAAGTAAAAGAAGAAATTCTTTAAAAGGTGAAACTTTAAAATATACTAACAAGAAATAAGAGATTGCACGAATCACAATTACACAAACAGTTTACAACATTGCACCAATCAAGAACAATTGCAACTCTAAAAAAAACAAAGAAAGAAAGACAGAAACTGCAAAGGGAAAGAGAATTAATGGAAAAGAGAGAAACTTACAGCGGGGAAACGAGTATCCAGCTTCTTCACAACCTCGTTCTAGTTTCAGATTTTCAGCACTTACAAGATAAAAAACAGAACAGGCACGGTGAGCAGAGCAGACAACGGTGGCCGGTGCGATGGCCAGAGGCGGTGGCCGGTGGTTGGTGGCAGTGAACGACTGAACGTGAAGATTGGTGGAATGAGATTTGGATTTGGGAATGAAAGGGAGAGTCGAGAGAAACCAGAGAGAAATGGTTTGCCGTTTGCGGCTGTGGGTGGGCTGCTTCTGTGAAATTAAGGTTAGAGTAATATACTAATATTCAATATTTTAGTTTTAATAAATTAAATATAAATTTTAAAAAATATAAATAGTATATATATAATTCGAATTTCGTTTATTTCGGTTTTTTAAAAAATAAAACCGAACCGAAATCCGAAATTCGAAATATTGAAATTTTGATATCCGAATTAACCGAAATATCCGAAATAATCGAACCGAAATTAATTTTCGGTTTCGGTTCGGTTCGATTTTCGGTTTTCGGAACAATTTGCTCACCCCTAGTTTCACACTTTATCAAGTGAAGATCCACTAAATATAATTAAAAAATCAAGATTCGTTTTGTTCAACACTTGCAGCCGGCAAGTTGTCTCGGAATCCGAAGTGACATATTACTAATTAAATCATGGTGTGAAAGTTAACAGTAGTTTGATTAATGTCTTAGATTAAAGTGTGAAGTTGCTCGGAGCATTTACGGTGCTCAAAGCCTAAGCCGCGATATATTCCCCGCATTCATTTCATCATAGCATATATATTTAAATGTAATTAATAAATATTTAGTTAAACACAATTAAAAATTATTAATCTATTATTAAAGTTTACTAATTTCAATTAAAACTTATTAATTTCAATTAAAATTTATGATTTCCTCCGTCTAGTTGATAACGGCTCAATACTATTCGGCATTGAAATTTATTTTAAAAAAAAAAGTGATGGAACCCACTTCTTTTTGTGAGAGAAAATGATTTACTTATTTAAACTGAATCATTATTAATAAGACTATCCAAAAAGGTAGGGCTGACAATTTTTTACACGACACAATAATCCGACACGAACACGCACGAAATTAATGAGTTAGTGTCAAACCTTATCGGATTCGGATCGTTATCGTGTAACCCGATATGGACACGAAATTATCGGGTCGGGTTCGTGTAACCCGATAAGATTTATTTATTATTTATTACTCCCTCTTATTCAAAATGTAAGTCTTTTTAGAGTTGTGCATACGAATTAAGGAAATTTATTTTTAGCAAATTTAACCTTGATAAATTATGAATTGAAATTAGTGAATAGTGAAAATGTGAGTTTGGAGGTGAGTTAATTAGGGATAATTATGGATTTTGAAGGTGAAAAAATGCTAGAATGACATTTATTTTGCAAAAGTTATAAAAGCCTAAAAAGACTTACATTTTGAATAGTAGGGAGTATTTTTTTATTTTCATCATTAATTATTAATTTATTAATTTTCTTAGGGTTTTAAGTTTAATTTTAATGTTTTTATTGTTTATATAGCTTATAGTGTCGTATAAATTTATGTTTTAATCGTGTCGTGTCGTATCGTGTCGTTATCGTATCGTGTCAACACGATAGAAATCGTGTAATTTTCATGTTCGGATTTGAACATTTCGGATCGGATTCGTGTCATGTCGAACAAATCCTTAACAGATCGTGTTCAGATTTGACCTTAACAGGTCGGATCGTTAACAGGTCGACACGATAACGATCCGACACGCATGATTTGCCGGGCCTGCAAAAAGGAATGTGAGTGATGGAAGAAAGTACTTTTTAATTAACATTAATTAAAACGTAAAAAATAATTAAAAAATATAGGGTGGATCGACAGAGACCTCCTCTCGCAATAAATTACAAAATTATATGATGATTGAGAATATTGGCCCAGTCTGTGTTTAGTTTTCAATAATTGAGGTAGATTGGCATATTGTCTTTCTTTTGAGAATTAATAATCACTTTCTCATTTTCAATCACACTACTACTGTCTACTAACATACATTCTGCGTACACTACACAAGTTCAAAATCATGGCCGCCTATGCAGCTCTGGTTTCTGTTATGCATATCATAGACGACCTTGAGCTTCATCCTCGCCCTCCGATCTCTCTCCGCAAAAAACAACTTCATCTTCTTACTGCAAAGCTCAGTTTCCTGCAAGAGTTTCTGGAAAGCTATAATCCACATCTTGGCTACAGCACAGAAGCAGATCCGTTGGAGATTCGCATTGCAGATGCAGCTCATGCGGCCGAAGACGTCATCGAATCCCATATTGTGCATAGCATCACAAATGATGGGAAGAAGATGAGGTCGGTTGGCTTGTATAAAGGTCTAAAGACGGTGATAGAAGAAATGGCGTTGATCGAGAAAGAGGCCATGAAAATCGAACAGACTGTGGGGGTCAAGCATCAGATGCACATGAAGTCAACGCCTCAGGATTCATCCAGATCATCTTATTCTGCAATTGCGCAGAATAAGAGTAGGATGGTGGGTGCTGATGATGTCTTGCTTGAGATGAAGGATAAGCTTACTTCTCATTGCCGAGATCTACAAATCATTCCGATTGTAGGGATGGGCGGCACAGGTAAGACTACTCTTGCTCGAATTATATATCAAGACGGTCTTATTAAAGAGTATTTTGATCGTTGTGCTTGGACTACTATCTCTCAAGAATATAGCGTTCGACAAATTCTCGTAGAAGTTCTTAAGCAACTAAATACAGAAGTTAGTCAAGATTTGAGTGAGGGTGTAATTGGAGAAGTGTTGTATAAACAATTGTATGGTAGGAAATACTTTATTGTAATGGATGATATGTGGAGCACTGATGCATGGGACAAAGTTAGGAATTATTTTCCGAATAACAAAAATGGTAGCAGAATAGTCATAACAACTAGGCTATCAAATTTGGCATCTCAATTATCCAGCGGCTGTGATAACATTGAGATGGAACTTTTGGATGAGGCTGATAGTTGGGACCTCCTCTCCATAACTGTGTTCGCGGAAAAACCCTGTCCTCTTAAATTTGAGAAAATCGGAAAAAAGATTGCAAAAGGTTGCAAAGGACTTCCACTGTCAATTGTTGTGGTTGGAGGACTTTTGGCCAAGTCCAAACATACAAGAAGATTTTGGAAACATATAGAGGAAAACTTAAATGCAGTTGTTAATTTAGATGATGATAAACGTTGCTTAAAAATATTATACATGAGTTATAAGCAATTGCCGATTTATCTGAAACCATGTTTTCTCTATATGGGAGTTTTTCCTGAAGATGACGTGATTCGTACCTCAAGGATTATGAAATTATGGATTGCTGAAGGATTTCTAAAACCAGTAAGTGACAAAAGATTGGAAGAGATGGCAAAAGAATATTTGAAGGAGCTTGCTGATAGAAATCTCATTGAAATTCATAAGAAGAAAAACATGAAGTATTGCAAAATTCATGATTTGTTGAGAGATTTATCCATAAGAGAAGCTCGAAAAGAAAGGTTTTATACTATCATCGGAAGGCCACCTATTCCTCAAGGTGAAGTGATAGTAAATGAGCAGCGCCGCATTGTTATGTCTCGTGCCATATCAAAGATTGAAGCCATAGACGCCTTGTCGTCTATGTCCATAGCTCGTTCTTTGATGTGGAATCTTGAGCAGGAAAGAGTGCCACCTCTCAATTTCAGGTTGCTAAGGGTGTTAGAATCGTGTAGATCTACACTCATTGCAGATGTAGAATTCCTAGAAAACATGCATCAGTTAGTTAACTCACGGTTCCTTGCAATCTGGGCTCCACCACAGTGCAAATTCCCTTCTTCAATCCGGCTATTTTGGAATCTAAAAACATTATTCTATAGCCACCTTGGCGAGGTTACTGCCCCAACTGATATTTGGTCAATGCCTCACATTAGGCATGTTGAGTTCTTCCAAGGCCTCCGTCTCCCAGATCCTCCTAACGGCCAAAACGACATTGTTTTGGGAAATCTACATACTCTGTTGAGAATAAACGATTTCAAGTGTAGCGAACAGGTGGTTAAGAGAATTCCCAATATCAAAAAGCTGCAAATATACTATCATGGGTCAATTGATGATGACAGGTATTGTTTGAGCAATCTTGATTGTCTTGATAAACTTGCCTCCTTGAGCTGCGTTTTTTCTCAACACATGAATCCAAGTGGACCTCATTCTTCTGTACAGAGCCTGATCATTAACTTTCCAGAGTCGCTCAACAAGTTGATTCTACATCTCAACCATTCCCAATGTTGGGAAGACGTGTTGGATAAGATAGGCGCGTTGCCCCTTCTTCAGAAGCTCCAACTCTTTTGGGGGAGCTTCAGAGAAGGGCAGTGGGAAACAGCTGAAGGCCAATTCCCCAGACTAAAGTCATTGTCTCTTCGCACCTGTATTGGTCTACAAGTCTGGATAGCCGAAAGCTCCCACTTTCCGTGTCTTGAGCACCTTTTTCTTGGTCACATTAATGACCTCAAGGAGATCCCTTTAGATTTTGCAGATATACCGACACTTAGAATGATTGAGGTGTATGAATGCAACGATTCTGTTGTGCTTTCTGCTAAAAGAATATTAGATGAACAAGAGGATTTATACGGAGAAGAAGCAGCCCTTCAAGTTGAAGCTACTCTGTGGAGTAAGAACGACGCAGCAGAATGGATGAGCTTGTCAAGTCCTAACTTTCATTTGATATTGAGCACCTTTTTCTTGTCACATTGATGACCTCAAGGAGATCCCTTTAGATTTTGCAGATATACCGACACTTAGAATGATTGAGGTGTATGAATGCAACGATTCTATTGTGCTTTCAGATAAAAGAATATTAGATGAACAAGAGGATTTATACGGAGAAGAAGCAGCCCTTCAAGTTGAAGCTACTCTGTGGAGTAAGAACGACGCAGCAGAATGGATGAGCTTGTCAAGTCCTAACTTTCATTTGATATTGAGCACCTTTTTCTTGTCACATTGATGACCTCAAGGAGATCCCTTTAGATTTTGCAGATATACCGACACTTAGAATGATTGAGGTGTATGAATGCAACGATTCTGTTGTGCTTTCAGATAAAAGAATATTAGATGAACAAGAGGATTTATACGGAGAAGAAGCAGCCCTTCAAGTTGAAGCTACTCTGTGGAGTAAGAACGACGCAGCAGAATTGATGAGCTTGTCAAGTCCTAACTTTCATTTGATAGGTTACTACTTCTGGCAACTAAGGTACGTACAAAAACGAAATTGTACATGTAGATTTGGTTTAGATGATTATACTTTTACTTCAATTAATTTCTGATATTTGGCTGACTGATCATCTCAAGTGTGCAGGTATTGAGTATGGGGAAATTAAGCCACAAAAGGAATCCAGTATGCATGGCTGCTGCTCATCTTTTCTTTTACTTGACTTTTTTTTTTTTGGTTCTATATTAATTGTAATATTAAATTTAAAGACCGCGTTAGGATGAATTTCAACTTGAGACATTTTTGGCCTCAATCATTAACCACGTTACTACTAGGCCAACACATATATACTCTTTTATTTGACGTTGGCTATGTCTTCATGTCATTTCGATTTCTTTGTTTTAGTTTAATTATTTAAATGTTATTTCTTCATTTTATGATACAGAATGCCAATGTAATAGTTTATTAATCGTGTGTGGTTTCTGCTAAAAGAATATTAGAGGAGCAAGACGAATTGTACAAGCAGCCCTTCAAATTGAAGTTTGTCTGTTCTCGAGGAACAATAAATCAAAACTGAAGAGCTTGGGCGAGTCCTAACTTTCGTACTATTACAAGATAGCAGCAGAACTAAGGTACAAAAAAGAAATATCGTATATTAATTTTGTTCGAATTGATTCTAGTTTTGCATTTTGTATTTTATCCTCTATTGCATCAATTAAATTTGTGACATGTGATAATTTGATAATAGAGTGGAATAAACCCTACTTACCTTGTTTGAGTTATAAATTGTCACATATATCGTAAATTCAACTCATACAATAGAAGATTTAGATGAAACACAATTAGGCAATAGAGGATCTCATTCGGGGTTTATAATTTGGTTGAACCCAAAACCTACCATATATGTCAATTTAACCATAGTCCATAAGTTGGTTGAACCCAAAACCATGGAACTTATTGTTCGCCTTTTTTGTAATTATTTTTTGCTATTGCAGATTGAAGGTGGTTAGGTCATGTTATTTTGTTATTTAGTAGTCTTTTTTATGAATCAACATTAATTACGTTGCCGAAAATGGTTCTAAAAATTAAAATAAATCAATCCAATATGTTAATTCTAGATGCATGGCTCGTTTCGATTTTGAGATATTGCAAGTCCCAAAAATCAATTTCTCTTCGATCGACTTTTTTTAAGCATCGCACATATTGTGATGAAAATTCTTAAATGAAAAAAATTCATAAGTAGAGCCATTCGAATTGAATGAATTCATTACTTTCTATGGACAAATCACAACTGCAGTCGTCGTATATAAAATCTTTAAACTAGTTAATAGTAATACTCCCTCCGTTCCTGAAAAATGAATTAGTATCACATCTATTTTGGGTCATGACCCCACACAACTCCTTATAAACATTACCATATATGTTTTGAATTAGTGAGTCTCATTTTCATTTTCATTCACCTTCTGCTGAATTTTCTGCAACTTCAAAGAAATCAAATAATACAACAATGGCAGCTCATGCAGCTCTCGTTTCTCTTTCACATATCATAGATAAGCTTGAGTTTCATCCTCACCCTCCTATCTCTCTCCACAAACAACAGGTTGACTCTCTCACTTCAACGATCACTTTCCTCCAAGAATTTCTCGAAGCCTATAACCCCCAACTTCCCTACACCACATAAGCAGATCCATTATTCGCATTGCAGATGCAGCTTACGCAGCCGAAGACGTCATCGAATCTCACATCATTGATCGGGTCAAAAATGGTGGAGAAAAGAACATCGTAGATGCCTTGTATTAATCTCTCAAGAAGGTGATACAAGACATGTCTCTAATGGAAAAGGAGGCTATTGAAAATAGGGAGTGGTTCTAGTGAAAGGAGCCTTAAAGTAAGAAATAGGAATAAATCTCAACCCTTGATCCACAATAGATGGATGGCCAGATCCGAAGCAGGTCGGATCGGGTCAAACCGAGTAGGACCCGGGTCAACCCGTTGACCCTCCATCCCTTGTAGATCTATGGTGTAGATCTATTCCTATTTCTTATGTTAAGATTCATTCTTATATGATCCTCTCTCATTGAAAATAAACAGATTTTGTTAGTCCAACATCACAGAAAGTCAACGCCTCCTTCTCATTCATCCACATCATCTTCTTCTTCCATTGTGCAGAAGAATTGTAGCATGGTGGAAAGTACTTGATAATAATGGATGATACGTGGGGCATTGATGCATGGGATAAAGTTAGAAATTTTTTTCCGTATAACCAAAATGGTAGTAGAATAATCGTAATTAACAACTAGGCTATCAAATTTGGCTTATATATTATTATTCGGCACTACTAGCATTAAGACGGAGCTTTTGGATGAGGTGATAGTTGGGAACTCCTCTCCAAAACTGTGTTTGGGAAAAAAGATTCCCCAATTGAGTTGGAGGAAATCGGAAAGAAAATAGGAAAAAGTTGCAAAGGACTTCCATTATCAATCGTTGTGGTTGGAGGGCTTTTGGCAAAGTCCAAACACACAAGAGAATTTTGGGAATACATAGAGGAAAACTTGAATGCAATTGTGAATTCAGAGGATGATAAACGTTGCCTAAAAATATTACACATGAGCTATAAGCAATTGCAGATTTACAGAAACCATATTTTCTCTATATGGGAGTTTTTCCACAAGACGAGGTGATTATCACCTCGAAGCTTATCAAATTGTGGGTTGCTGAAGGATTTCAAAAACCAGTAAGTCGAAGAAGCTTGGAAGAAATAGCGAAAGAGTATTTGAAGGAACTTGCTGATAGGAATCTCGTTGTAATTCATAAGAAGAAAAACGTGAAGTATTGCAAGATTCATGATTTGTTAAGAGACTTATTAGTGAGAAAAGCTCAAAAAGAAAGGTTTTATAACGTTACAAGGTCACTTACTAGCCAAGGCATAGTAAGTGGCCAACGTCGTGTTGTTATTTCAAAGAATGAAGATAAAATATAGTGTCAACGTCTATGTCTATGTCACTAGCCCGTTCGTTCATGTGGAATCTTCAACATATTGCCCCCACTCAAATTCAGGTTACTGAGGATACTTGACTCATATAGATCTATGCCCGTTGTTAGCACAGAGTACATAGAAAACATGCATCAGTTAGTTAAATCACGATACATTTCTATCTGGGCTCCACTATAGTGCAATTTCCCTTCTTCAATCTGGCTATTTTGGAATCAGCAAACATTAATCTATCATTGCATAGAGGAGGTTACTGCGCCAACTGAAATGTGGTACATGTCTCACATTAGGCATCTCAACTTCTTCTCAGGGCTCCGTCTCCCGGATCCTCCTAACGGCCAAGATGACATTGTTTTGGGAAATCTACAGTCGATCGTGAGAGTGGAAGATTTCAAGTGCAGCGAACAAATGGTTAAGAGAATATCCGATTGATCAAGATGATGACGAGTATTGTCTCACTAATCTTGCACGTCTAGATAAACTTGAGTCCTTAAACTGCTCTTTTCTTGGAGAGATGAATCAAATTAAGTTTTCACATTCACTGAAGAAGTTGAGTCTAGAAATTCATGGAAGCCAATTTTGGCAAGGGATACTGGATAAGATAGGTATATTGCCCTTTCTTGAGAAGCTTCAACTCTTTTGTGTGTCCTTCAAAAGAAGGGGAATGGAAAACGACTGAAGGACAATTCAGCAGCCTAAAATCGTTGTCTATTCACTGCAATACGGGCCTATCTCTCTGGAACACCTTCTTCTGCGTTGCGTGTTTTCACTCAAGGGGATCCCTTTAGATTTTGCAGAGATACCGACACTTAGAATAATTGAGGTGTATAAATGCAACGAGTCTGTTGAGGAGCAAGAGGAATTATACGGGGAAACGGCCATTAAAGTTGAAGTTTGTCTGTTCTTGAGGAACAATAAAGCAAAATTGGAGAGCTTGGCGAGTCCTAACTTTCGTATATTAGCTGAAAGCGCAGAACTAATGTACAAAAAAGAAATAATGTAGGTTCAGATTGATTTGATTCTATTTTTACTTCCATTTCTGGTATTTGACTGACAGATCATCTACTGACACGGAGGGAATCTAATCATGCATGGCTGGTGTTATAGCTAGCAGTTATATTCATACTCATGTTGAATGTTGTTATAAATAATTCAATTCGATTTCTTCGTTTTAGTTAATGATATGAGGCCAAGAACGAGCAGAGTGGCTCGACAAGATGAGTTAGAAGGAATAGCTGATGATATGAGACCAAGAACGAGCAGAGTGCCTCGAAAAGATGAGTTAGAAGGAGTAGCTGATAATGCGCACGCATCGGGTGGAACAAGGTGGTCCACCCAACCTCCGCCCGCCGTGGCACACCGGGTGGAACAAGGCGGTCCACCCGTGCCCGAGGAACAACCTCCGCCCGCCGTGGCACAGAGATTACTACATCATATCCTTGAAGAGCATTGTTACAAGTCTTTCCTAGTTAATTTGCATATGTATATATTATTTTAGGTAGTTTATTTATTTAGTTGTGGCTGGTAGGAGTCCTTATTGTTCATAAGTTGGTTGAAACCAAAACCGACCATATATGTCAATTTTTTTAAAAATGAACTCATTGTTCACTTTTTTTGTAATTATTTTTTGCTATTGTACCTAGATTGAAGGTGGTTAGGTCATTTTATATTGTTATTTTAGAAGTTTTTATGAATCAACATTAATTACGTTGCCGAAGAAAAAGAAGTAGATCCAACAATTTTGAAAATGGTTCTAAAAATAAAAAATTCTAGATGGCTCGTTTCGATTTTGAGATATTGTAAGTCCCAAAAATTAATCTCTCTTCGATCGACTTTTTAACATCGCACATACTTGTGATGAAAATTCATAAATGAAAAAAAATTCAAATTACACTTAACATATAAGTAGAGCCATTCGAATTGAATGAATTCTTTACTTTCTATTGACAACTCACAACTGCAGCCGTCTTATATAAAATCTTTAAATTAGTTAATACTCGCTTCGTCCGTCCCGTTATTCATGTCTTGTATTCTTTTTTGGGTTGTCCCGTTATTCTTGTCATGTTTTCATAGAAGGAAATATGCTTTTATCACAAAAAGTTGTGGGCTCCACCACCTTCTATCTTTACACCCTTTAAACACCTTTAAACAAGAATAATGGGACGGAGGGAGTACTTAATAGTAATAAAAAAAATTAGGAAAAGTTGGTACTAATAATTACATGCACCAACCAATGTGTGTTTGAAATGGGCCGAAACTTGGGCCAATTTTAAAAAATATGGACAAAAATGGACTGGTAATTAACTAAGCCCAACCTTTAAATATGAAACCTGACCAACCGTAGGCTATTATTAACGGTCAGATTTTATTTATTTATTTATTTTATTTTTTCTGATTTGGGGGAAAGGGTTTAGCTATGGCGTCCGATCCTACGGAAGTAACAAATCCTCCGTCGCCGTAAGCGCCCAATATTATTTCTGCTCCGAATTTTTAGCGCGATACATATTTTGATGAAAATTTGTTCGATTGCAGGCTGAAAAATGTGTACAAGGATCCAGATGATGGCCGCCAGCGCTTCTTGCTTGAGCTCGAATTTATTCAATGCCTTGCTAATCCCACCTACATACATTGTAAGTAATTTCTTCGCAGTTTGAAGTATTAATTGGAACGAAATTGTAAATTGTGAAGCTGGTAGCTGAAATGCACTGTCTATGTACAATTCGATGTTTTAGCCACAAATTATGTGGAGAGTATTTGATTTTGGGTAATGTGAGTAGTTGATTGGGAGCTGTAATGGCGATTATTTGGTTTGGTATAGTAACTGAGGTATAGTTGATTGCTGGAATTTCGAATTTTCGAAAAATTGGTTTGATGGGATTAGGTGGATGAATGGGTTGGCTCCAGTTAGCCATTTGTAGGGTTTGTATTGATATTCTTGCTGGATGCAAAATGGTTTTGATATGATAAGGAAGTGCTTGCGTTGTGAAATTAGTATTCTTACGTTTTACTGATCTGTTTTGTCAAAATATATGCGCACTAGTGAAGTGGAGAGATCGGATAACTTGGAAAAGAAGTTCGACGATAGGGTATACGTTGCAAATTCAGATGTTGTTGGAGAGTTTTATGATAGGAACTTGATCTATTGAGTACCTTTATTATTCTTGGTGCACAAAGGATTTCCTTGCACTTAGTATTGCAATATATTTGCCAGTAATGTCTCAAGTATACGACCTTATTCCCTAATCTCTAAAATGTGCAGCGGTCTACACATTTCTCTCAAATTTAGTACAGCTTTAATGTGTATAGTGTAGAGTCTGCGAGGTAATAGGTTGTATTCAGAGTTTGAGAACCCAAATATTGCACTTTTAAGAATCTGATATTACAACCAATCTAGGGATGGTTTTTAAGTAAATGATACATGCTTGTTTGATTAACTATGCTATTTATTTCCAAATATGCCTGAGATTTCAGTATCTTGGTTCTCTCTCTCCGTTGCATCTTGTAATTGGTGTCACTGCATACTGACAATACGTGCTTGTAGTCTTCCATTTTCTATCCAGTATGCATAGTAGAAGTATGCTACTTTGCATTAGTGATCATCTTGTTGCTTAATTGTTTTGTAGCTTATTCATAAAAGATGAGTTAATTTTGCAAGGTTTGATACTTGTTTTATTAGTTGTCTTGTCCCTCTATCCTTTTCCTTTTGGTTACATTAGGTTTGATTATTATGTGTTACAATGATAGCTGGATTCTGTTATTTGATTGTTGCCTTTATTCAGTGCAGATTTAGCTCAAAATAGGTACTTTGAAGATGAGGCATTCATTGGATACCTGAAATATCTTCAGTACTGGCAAAGGCCTGAGTACTTAAAGTTTATTATGTGAGTTTATGTTTCCAAGTTCAAGTCACTACTCGTCTTATGTTCATTTCATTTTTTGTATGCAAAAGGTATTTGTATTTGCCTGTTTGGTTCGTAAGCATTAAGAAAGTATAACATGCTCTTTTACTTGTCAGCTATGTGCTTCAATTTGTTCTAGTCGACTCTAACTATCAGATGTACTTGTGATTTTTAGATACTTATGTTTGCTCTTGTGTCAGGTATCCTCATTGCCTCTTCTTTCTTGAGCTTCTGCAGAATGCGAACTTCAGAAACGCAATGGCACATCCTGCAAACAAGGTTTTACTTTATAGACTCTTGAATTTCCCTTCCTCCTTGATGTCTTTAATCTACACAACAAAAGAGGAAGTTGTTCACGACTGATTGCCATTATCAAAATCAATTCTTTTCGACTCTTTGAGAATTCTCGATTTTCAGACAAGTCTCTTTTAGGCTCTAATCACCATAGTGTGTTATGTGTTTGTTGCTTGTAGGAGTTGGCGCATAGACAACAATTTTACTTCTGGAAAAACTACAGAAACAACCGGTTGAAGCACATTCTACCGAAGCCACTTCTAGAATCTTCCGCTACTGCAACTCCGGCCCCTCCAGCATTGCCACCGACTACTATCTCTGCTGCTGCTTCCACCATCCCTCCTGCTCCTCCTCAAGCTCCATCGCCAATGCAGTATGGGTCTACTTTTGTAAAAAACGACCCGAGAAATAGCGGGGTCGAGAAAAGGAAAAGGAAGTAAAACCTCTTCTATTTGGAGCTATCAATAGGCCAATAGCTAGAGTATGAATTTGAATATTTTGTAGAGATTAAAATGTAGTCTGAAGAATATGTTTTGACAAAAATCTGAATTCGAATTTTCATCAGTGGTTGGTTGTATATTCTTAATTATTTATCACTTTTCTGTTTTCTGTTTTCTGTTTTCTGTTTATTTATGCTCTTTCCTACCTCCTATAAAAAGTGAAAACCATGTCTGAATTTGATTCCATATTATTGCAAATGATATTTTCAGTCGTGATTTGAATATTAATAATGCCAACTGTTTCCTCAAAAAAAAAAAATGCCATGTGTGTGTGTCGTGTCATGTACTTCAATTTTTTAGCACTGAAATTGATTATTTAGCAATTCAGATCACTTGCTAACAAGTCGAATATTATTCCTTTTCATTTCATTAGGCATGTCACATGTACATTTAAGTATTATATAAAGTGCATGATTATAAATAAGTTATGCAATTAATTTATTATTAAGACTTGGTGTCTATAATTCATTTTATATCATTTCCCATTTTTCTATCTGTGTTGGATAACTATATTAATAAGAGTAGAATACTAAACGAACAATTAAAAAATATAATTAAAAACTATGGTTGGGCCAGCTCATAGTCACCATTAATCAAATGCAACTCTAGTGTAGCAGCACAATGGGCTTCTGGCCCAATTTAAGCCCACGACTCAACTCACTACGTCCCTAAAAAATGTAGTGCATATTTGATTTATTGTGAGTTATAAAATATTAGTTGAACCACACTAACTTGGGACGGAGAGAATATAATTTAATATAAGCAAAATACACAAATTTATCTCGATAAATTTACTACCTGATAGTTTTAGCCCGAAACCCAATAAATTTAATTTATAATAATTTTAGTCAATTACTAATTTCCAGCACCAGAAAGTCGCGTTGACAACAAAAATTGACACGTGGTAGCCGTGTTGGACAAAGCGGCATTGTTTTGCTATTGAGGAGGATTAAATTAATTTTCCAACTCAAAACACTATCGTATATGTCCACTAATAAATAGGTAATAAATAGGTAATAAATATTTTACACACACACACACGAACGTATCTACATACATATATAATATGAGAATACATACATAATATGAGAAGGGGCGTCATCTTTTAATTTCACTCCCATTAGATTCATTTAATCGATATACCTAAATTATTAGGCTGCATGTGTTTTGTCACAATATAAAACCAAATATCAATTATTGGAGGCCTGATATCATAACCGAAAGGGACTTAACATCGGTTTAAAAAAAAGTTTTATGTACAATATCACAAACAATCTTTTTTTTTTTTCTTTCTTTCTTGAGAATACAAACAATCTTGAAATACATAAAAATAGAAATTTATTGTCCCATTATCAAATAAGATTTCTTAAGCTAACGATCTTGGTATGATGGTATCGCATAAGTTAAGAAAAGTCCTACTTTGGGAATAATGTCTAAAAATTCCTAAGAATGACTTCACTTTTTCAATATTTATACCAACATTAAAAATTCATCATTACTAGGATACAGAAAAAGAATCACAAAATTGTAAACGTGAGTATAATTTATGAAATTGACATTGTTTTCACGCCCATAATTGTTCACGACATTAAATATCATGGATTTTCTCCGTCCACGCCCATAATTAATTTCTAACAACTAATTAAAAAACGTTTCTCTATTTTTAATATCCATAGTCCAAGACTCTATTAATTGTTTCTTTTTTTTCTTTAAAAAAAATGTTTCTTCTTTAAATGAAAAGTCTTCAAAATATTGGTGATAATGACTTCTGTGGCTTCTGCCTAAATTTTAGTGTATAAACACGACGAAACAAAATGAAAATCTTTTTCAGCTCTCTTTTCTGTTAAACCTTTCATTTTCGTTATAATTATGCCATTTCCTTTATGTTTTTTTCATTTTTTCCCCTTAATAGCCCACAACGTTATATTTAAAGCCTATTAGGTGGAAATTAACTGTCTTAATCACATAATTTAATTTAGGGTAAAACGAGTACCTTTTTATAGATTAATAACAAAAATTATTCCCTCGAAAAAAAAAATTATTCGAACTTCTACATTGAACTCATCATACATGGCTTGTCTATGATTTTTCTCCTTTATGCAATTTATGAGCTATTATATGAGAAGCAACATTCATCCATTGCATATATACAGTGATCAACTAATTCCCTTGGTATTAATAAAATTTTCTAACTTTTTCGATTATTATTTTTCTCGAGCTTACACTATTTTCAGATATTTATCTCGATTAAAAAAAAAAGTTGATCTATTTTCAAAATTACTCCACTTCTCAAAACATCCATCCTTGCTTTAAAAACAACAAAGATACCCCTTAATTATGTAAATTAATTCTATTATATTTTCTACTATAGTACACGTGTGAATATATACATACCATGCATGTAATAGTGCATGATATGTATATACATGATATATAACATTTTATATTATATGTAGGTATATTCATATATGCATGCGTGCATGAATATAAATAGAAAATGAAAGGTTAATGGTAAGGCAATATTAGATAATGACACTAATAATATTGTCGCGCTATGGGTTCAAAACTCGTGGTACCACATTTGCTCAATCAAACATGAAAACTACCCATAATTTGGAACATACCGCGACCGTTGGTCAGTGTTGCTACATATCGATAATTATACGTTCACATAATTAGATTCTTTTTCGTTATTAAAATTTTCACAAGTTATATTTCTTGGTACATCCAATATATAATAACAAAATATGTCAATTTAACACTTACAACACATATAACATATACATGCATTTATTAATATATAGAGGGGAAAATATTAAGACAATTACAAAAGATAAAATAAAATGGCCTTCTCATCAACAAATATCCAATAGTCCAAAACCACAATTTTGCTTCGTACATAATGATTCTCTTTCAAAGGGCCATAATCGAAAACGTGGCAATTGAAAGAAACAAAACCTAAGATACCATGAAAATTGTCATGCTCGAAAATTGCCCATTCTTGAAATTAATTTCTTAAGTCTCCATCAAAACCTCAAGATTTCTATATCAAATTTTTTTTCTTGTAATTAATATTTTTTTCAATTATTCACAACCGTTGTTCATATATGAAGAGGAATGATATGCTGCTCACCTTCCGTGAGCACCTTTCACCGATCACTGTTTGTCCATATTAACATTTTTTTTATTGTTTTATATTCTAATATCCTAGAAATTGATATTGAAATCATTAAATCTACAAAATACATAAAAATCAAAGCTTGATTTGTTCATTGTCCCTCTAACTTCGAACAAATGAATAATAAGACAAATCGAGCTTTGATTTTTATGTATTTTATAGATTTAATGATTTCAATATCAATCTCTAAGGTATTTGAATATAAAACAATAAAAAAATAATGCTAACATGGACAAACGATGATCGGTGCTCACGGAAGGTGAGCGACATATCATTTCTCCATGGACTACAGAGTTATTTTAGGACTTTAACATTTGTCCTTTTGCAAAAGTAGGACACATTTTTTCGGGCTTCCAATTATAGGACAAAATTTAAAAAATTAATCATCATCAGGACAGATTTGGGCCCAATTTATGATGGTCGGGCTAAGTTCCACGTGTGCTCAATTAAAGGGCCCGATGCCCATGTGTCTGCCCATGTGTCAATTTCATAATAAAATTTAAAAATTAAAAGTAATTAATTCAAAATTAAAATTAGTAAAATTAGTAAAATGGGTCTGCCCATGTGGATGCCCACATGTGCTCAATTAAAGGGCCCGATTTTTCGCGCCTTGCTTTCACCTTGTTTCAGAGTCGATTATATCACTTCGATTTAGTCTGGGCAATCGATTTGGGACTAGGGTTCTTCGAATTGGGGGTGAGATATGATTTGGGTTTCTTTTTTTTTTCTGCAACGTGATTTCTTTTTATGGGAGTTAATATTGAATTTACTAATTTAAATTTTGAATTAATTAGTTTTGATTTTTAGATTTTTTATTATGAAATTGACACATGGGCATCCACATGCAGACATGGGCATCGGGCCCTTTAATTGACCACACGTGGAACTTAGCCCGACCATCATAAATCGGGCCCAAATCTGTCCTGATGATGATTAATTTTTTAAATTTTGTCCTATAATTGG
Organism: Agastache rugosa; assembly: GCA_031470985.1. Lineage (NCBI taxonomy): Eukaryota > Viridiplantae > Streptophyta > Magnoliopsida > Lamiales > Lamiaceae > Agastache > Agastache rugosa. The sequence continues at coordinate 35,393,929 of CM062603.1, read as the reverse complement.
AAGCCCGAAAAAATGTGTCCTACTTTTGCAAAATGGCAAAAGTTAAAGTCCTAAAATAACTCTGTAATCTTCTCCATGTATAATACTGCACGCACTTTACTTAAATTATTTTATTATTTTGTTGCACTCGAAAGTATGGTTAATTATACGTTATTGTAGTATAATACCATATGATTAATTAGTTACTAATTTTGTTATAGTTTTTTTATTTTGCCGACTACTGGCTGTTAGATTGAATATTCCTTCATTATGACACTCATTATTTCTTTACGTTCCTTGTTTTCTCTCTCTCTCTCTCTCTGTCTGTTGGCAAGCTCTCATCTTAGTAGGAATAATAATGATAATAATAATTATAATATTATTATTTTGTAGATGTTAATACCGAATAAGTTGCAGATAAATATTAAGTTTTGTAGGATCAATATTATAACAAGATAATAATTTTTTCCCTTTAATAATTATTCTCCAAATTACAGAATAGACAATTCGGATTGAACTAATTAATTTCACTATTTTTCACCGCAAATTTAAATTTCTAACTCTCACCCCATCGCATCCCAAAAAAATAAAAATATAATATGATGTGTTAAACCCATAAACCACATAAACATTAAACATGATTAAGAAAAGAAAACATGATTCACATGACTAATAAATCACAAATTTAGAAATAATTCTAAGTGTGGAAGAACTCAAAATTGCCATTAGATCCACTCTTCTTTTTCCCCAACAATGAAAAGCCAAGGCCTTCTGGTCTGGCTATATCTCAATCTTACTGTACAAAATCTTCTTGGGATCAACAAAAAAAGAAAATTCTCTCAAATCTTTTTCTTTATGCCTCTTTGTTTCCTACTAATACCACTTTTACAAAAGCTGCAATGTCTCTCTTTTATCTCTACCACCTTTTTTTTTCTTCTCTCCTTTCATACTTGTACCTCACACAAGTTCCAAGTTTTGTCAATGTATTTTTTCATGGAAGGACCATTTTTTTTGTCAATAAATTTGTTTTTATGTGAAGATTTTGAAACTTGAATTACACTCCAATTATATGTATAGTTTTAGATTCGTAGTCGATATACATCTGATCAAAAGTATATTCTATCTCAATATTTCAAGGCTCATTTTCGAATGATTATCTTTCTAATATTCCACTTTCTATTTAGATTAAATATTTTTTAATAATGAGATAGAAGTTGTGCAAGTGGTAGTGCTCTCTCATCATGCCTAACCTTCATCACTCTTCATTCAAATTATATTGCAATATCCTTCTTACCAATTAATGCAACGATTACTCATAATAATTTCTTTTCTCAACGCTTCATGAAATTATTCACTGTTCTTGATTCAACCCTAAAATTTGAAGAATTTGAAGATAAATATAGAAATTATGATAAACAATGATGAAATCGTTTACTTTTCTAAATCCAACCCCTAAAATTGCGGTACGGGATAGGCACACGTGCGAGAGGGACACGTGTCGACTCCTGAGTGGCTGGGATGATGGGACTTGCCAGGCAATTTGGGGGCAGTTTTAATTAACCGGGTCGGGCCCCACGTGGCATGAAGAATGGCGAGCACACGTGTACACGCGCGACAGGCCTGGGCCCCATTCCGGCCAGCCCATCACGTGCGCCTAAAAGTTTAATGGGCTTTCGAATAGTGTTTCAGTTGAGGCTGCCAGATCAGGGGTGGGGCCCATTCATAAGTGGGCCCTCACCACATAAGAAGATTATATTTTCTTCATTATTTTATATTTAAAATTTTATTTTTCTTTTTCTTCTGAGAAATGCTTTCTTTTGGCCTGAACCACCAAAAACTCCACGAAAGGCTTGGTATTTGAAATTAAATGGATATGTTATGTGGTGTGAGTGTGTGAGATACAATAATTTGTGTATATATAATTATATGATCAAATAATAGAAAACTTCAAAATTTGGAACTCGGATCAAGCTAATTAATTATACTTCATTATATAAAAGAAAAAAAAAACTTTAACAAATAATGATGGAATCAGCCCTATTTTGTTGTATTATCAAGCTTGGATTTTTAGAAATATCAAATTAATTCTCCCCGCCTTTGAGATATATAGATCCTAATTATTAAATTAGAAATGTCCATTTTCAAGTTCCCTAGAAGAGAAGGCAAATTATCAACCAAGAATAAGTATAGTTCACTTCAATCATCCCTTTATTTTGGCTTTACCCATATATATCCATACACAATGACCTAAAAATATTATACCGATTTAAATACATATACATATATGTAAGTATTTTGATGCACAATGAAACTCATCCCGCATACATCTAAGTGAAAATTCTAGAAATAAAGTAGTGAAGTGTGACAACCTAGTAACACGAAAAAACGTAGTTAATCGGACTAATCTACTCAGTTTTCGGACCAACTCTATCGAGTTCGGGGTATTCTAGGTTCGAAAAAAAAATCGGCCCATCAGATCAATCTACTCAGATTTCGAACCAGCTCTATCGAGTTTGGGCTATTTTTATTTCTAAAAAACTTCGGCTCTAATACTCTTTAATTTTTTCGATCTATTTGGATCAATCCGTCGGTTTTGACTGAATTGACACCCATGGTGCCAACAACGGTATAAGTGCGACACAAATAAATTATCAATTAGAAAAAGGCTTGTATTTTGAAGCTGTGAGACTCGACCTTCTAAGTCAGGCCAGAGGAGATAACATATATCTTACTAAATATCGACCGTACATAATGATTATATACACAAACACGTACACGAACACGTATACGATGCAAACGTGTGGGGATTCAACATTGTGGTAGATATAAATGCAAAACAAGAACTGAGGGAGGTTTGAAAGACAGAAAACTATGTATCAATGGATTATTGTCTTGTGCTCGACCCCTTCTGCACCCTTTTGAAAAGACAAAATTTTAGGGGGAGTTAAAATCAATTATTGCAGCAACCAAGAAATCAATGATAAATCCAAAACATTCAATTTTTTTATTTGTAAGAGCGATTATTCGACTCGAATGTAGCCACAAACATGGAATTATTTATACAAAAATCATAAAAACAAATAAGTCTTATGCCAGTGAATTTTGCATGGTTGGTACGTAGCAATCCCAGCCAAGAATTTGCCCTCAAAATTATAAACAGTGATCGTAACAACTCATTTTATATGATGAAACATTTAATTATTACTGATAATTGCAACTGAGAAATAGGCATCCAAAATTTGGACAGATATATAGAGTTGGTTGGTTGTAGATGTGATGTATATATGTTGATAAATGGAAATAGATCAATTTGTGCTCCCATTTAATTTAAGCTTTTAACGAACATGATTAGATTCGACGGATTTTGTGTCAAGTGTAATTTTCAGAGTATATATGTATAATTTTTTTGGAGTTAATTAATCATAAATTTTGCAATTTAGTGATTACATTTTTATTTTTATTTTGAAGTTTTGTTGATTAGGGTCCGAATTAAAGATATGTAAGATATAATCTAACATTTGAAACATGAAAATTATCAATTTAGCACCGGTGATCGATACTATCAATCTAAGACTCCAAAATTAATCTGTATTTCAATTCCTTTTTTTAAATTTATAAAATTAATTTTCAATGAAAATTTCTTCGTTAATTATCTATTAAAATTAATAAAGAGTTTGGTAAAATAACTAAAAAATAAAAATGGATAGAAATACATAATTTTTTTAGTCTTATATTTTTCATCTTTCACGTCCTAGATTGATAGCTAACCTATTTTTCATAGCCTAAATCGATAAGAACTCATTTTCTTAGAGGTTGCAAAACCATTATACAAGAAGAAGAAGAAGAAGAAAATCACACTAGATTTTGACAAATTTAACTACCAAATATGTTATATATTACTCCATATACTTCGAGCTATCTGAACTCATCGTCTCCCGTTACAATTTTTCCACTCCACCAATTATACCTGATATGGATGATTATATTAAGGGTAAATTGCCTCTAAATTTCCAAACTTTTGCCATCTTCTCGTTTTGCAACCCAGCAAAAAAATCTGCGTCATAATATCTCAACTTTTAATTGTATCTAATTTTGCAACTCGAGTCGATTTTCCCCCAAATGTATGATGATATGGCAGCCTGAAAATCCTATGTGGCAATTTCGACCGGTCAACAAAACGACGTCGTTCCACGTTACATGAAACGACGTCGTTTTGGAATTACATATAATTAAAAAAAATGTATCTCTTCTCTCTGTAATCTCTCTCACAACAACCCCCACCACCGTCGTCCAACGTCCACCACCACTATGTGCAACACTAACCACCACCGCCGACCATACCACCACCACCACCACTCCACACCACCACTACCACCGCCACGCACAGACACACACACACACACAATTCCAAATGAACATCATAAATTCATAACAATCGTACAAATTCATAGCACAAATCTTCTAAAATTCAACAAAAATTTTCACATACAGTGTAAGTAAATCAGATCCGCTTTAACAAGCGCAGGGATTATCAATATGCACCATATCCTCATCGCCGCTGCGAAAGAGCAGGAAGCTGGTAGAGGGCCCACTTGCGGCCGCCCAACTTCGAGAAGAGCTGTAGGATCTCGGCGGCGGGAGGCGGAGGACGATGAACCGATTTGCTACGTAGAGAGCAAGTTACCTTCTGGTTGATGGGTTCGACAGGTTCCTCCGCCATGTGAGAGAGAGAGAGAGACGATGGCGCCTCCGCCATGGGACTGGCCAACCCCGAAATCCACCCCTTTCCAGAACTGGCCCAACGAAGAAGACGACTCCGGCTCCCTATCGATTCTCAACCCTTTCCAGATCTGGGTTGTCGTTTCTGCAAATTTGGACCGCCGTTAAATTTGGAATTGGGAATGGCGTTAGTGGTGTATGAGATTGGCGGCGGCTGTGGTGTAGGAGATTGGTGGCGGTGGAAAGAGATGGAGATGTTGGAGGAATTACAAACGTAGATGGATACAGAAAGATAGAGAGGGAGAGAGGGAAGAGAAAGCGATGGAAATTTTCGAGAAGATGATGAGGCTGCGACGACGGATGGGGTGGACGGTAATCTTTTGCTGGGGTGGAGAACACAGAAGAGATGGAGGAGCCGATGAGAGAGAGACAAGAGAAAGGGTTGGGGAGGATGATGTGGAATATTTTTTTATTTCTTTCTTTTTTTATAATTTACATGTCATCAAAACGACGTCGTTTAATGCCACTTCAGTTATTAAATTGCCACATACGCAAATTCCAAATCAGATTGGGCTGGGCTATTGCCAACATAGTCCATACTTGGGCTGTTGATGATCAGGTTGAATGCCTAGCAACAATCGATTCGGCAACTGGACAGATGGGCCTTTCACGAAGCTCCAAACCCTCGATACGCTCTCTGGCAGCGGAAATGCGCCTTTCTTGATTTGGCGAGGAAAGACTGCACTGCTTTGGGCCCAGGAAGCGAAGGGAATGAGCTCGGTTGCTTCTCCTCCACACTTCTTTTTCTCCGTTCCGCATGCGCTTCGCCCGCAATTGGCGCTTTGCTCTCCTCTTATTCTTCATTGGACGGTTCGGATGGACTTCGCCGTTCTTTCCCAACTAAAATAGAAAAGGTAGGTTATAAACCTCGAGATGTCGATTCGTTTTCCGCCCCCAATGAGATGGGGAATTTCTAACCCCCTATTTAGACTTTCGGGCCCTTCATCTTTCTGAATCGAGACCCGGCCCGGCTCGCGTCGTTCCAACAATCGGCGGGGAGCACCTCAGTATACGATCGCACGCGAAACCGATGCGAGTTGCAAAATCAGACATAATTAAGAGTTGAGATATTCTGACGCAGATTTTTTTGCTGGAGTGCAAAATCAGAAAATTATAAAAGTTGTGTATAGTTATATATACAAAATGTGTATTAGTGAATAAGCATATGTGTGGCTGATTGGGGAACTAATTAATTGCAATCATGATATCATGGGGATTTAAGATAATAAAAATCAAGAGACCACAACTAGCTCTTTTTAGTTTGTTGACTAAATTCGAGCTTGCATATATCTCTAATCATAAGCAAATCTTCTTTATAATTTTAAAATTAGTTCGCAATTAGTGGGCAAATATTGCTTAATGAAGTGCTTTCTGAATCATGCAAGCCTAAAAGTACTACTTGAATTGCACTCCACATCCTAGGGCCTCTTTTCGTATATTATGTGCTTTATTTTATAAATAATATTCCCTCCGTCCCACTCATCTTGGTTTGTTTTACTTTTTGGGCCGTCTCACTCATCTTGGCATGTTTCCTTTTTTTGGACAAAATTATGGCTCAATTAGTACATTAATTAAGCCCAAAAGTCAATAAAAACACTGCATGAATGAAAAATCAATAAAAAACACTATAAGTCAATAAAATAATATATACAAACTACACTAAACATAACTTTTACACTTAATATTTTTCTTCTTAATACTCGTGCCGAAAAGAACTAGGCCAAGATCAACGGGACGGAGGAAGTACTAGTAATATAAGTTTGAGCTCAGAGCTCTAGGTTCCTGTCTGTTTAATATATCTTCATTTTTTTTCCAACAAAATTGCATTTTAATTATTATTTCACGTAAAAGAGAAAAAAAAAGTCAATGTTTTCACGTGAAATCTCAGAGGAAATAAATATGCGATTAGAGGGGGAAAAAATTGCAGCAAACTTTGACTATTTGGTAACTGTTCAAACGCAATCTTCACTTGAGCCTAAATTGTTGGAAGCCATTATCAGTCAAATATATATATATAGAAGGCCTGAATAATTATTATAGAAATTATATTTAATAATAATTATTCAGTTATGTGATCAATAAGAACACAAAAATATTATAGTGTTTAATCAAATATTTTACCAAATCCTAATTTAGTGTACCCTGAGGCCTGAACCAAAAAAACGTAAATTGAATACTAGTTTCGAAACTAACAACTTTCACGTATTTGTATGTGTGACTTTACTTTGTTTATCATTTTCTTTTTTTTCATCTATGATTTTATAACTAGCAATTAAAAAAAATTATGATTTTAAATTTTCATTGAATTACAACGTAAAATATTATACTTCTACTACTTAACCTAATGTGAACATAATATGAGTTTAGCATGCAGTTGGCCCACTTTTCTTACTTTTGATGATTAAAGACAAGCCAAAAAATTATTAACTTTGTGTAGGGGTCCTCATAAAATCTCTATACTTGAGCAAAGGAAGCTGCATGCGTAAAGTTGCTAAGTCTAGAGCCTAACCATTAAATAATATGTACAATTAAAAAAGAAAAACATTTACTAACATGTTTATTTTATTTTAAATATAAATTGAACAAATATTTAATGAGACTTGGATGTGTAATGTCCCTTTTGAGGATATATGGTATGGTGGTGAAGTAGGTATTTTTGTGATCAGATGTTTCAAATTCGAATCTCATCAATATCTTCTATTGCACATAAGAACATATATGCTTTTCGAGTAGCGGCTGCGAATTACTCTCGTTGTTATAAAAAAAATAGACTTGAATAATGTTAACATCGTACTTTGACACCTACATCCATCGAGCTTTGTTGGTTGAATTTTAGGGCATTCTAATTAAAGCCTATATCACACTTTTTATTAGGAAATTCTTAGTAGGATAGGCTTTTCCTTTATCTTTAGTTCAAGAAGTGAAGAATCTTGTTGTTGGCACTAATATGTTAGTTGTGTTAATGTATTATTATCACTATTTATTATGATAACTTGATTAAGATTTCAACTCTGTTATGATTCCGTGGTCCTGATAAGCATGAATTCTTCTACAATTATCATTAATCCTTTTCTTAACTTTATCTTGGTGAAAGATGAAAACTATGTAAGTTACTTAGTGTAAAAAAATTTGTAGCCTTCTTTGATAGTATAGTTTGTGAACAATTGTATAAAAGTGCACTCATAGCAGTTGAAAGTTTGAAAAGAATATTCATGCTTTAATGTATACAATTATAATAATGGGGTCTTTAGTGCAGTGGACCGCATCGTACGGTTAGTGCGGTTCATTTTTTTAATTAATATTTAATCAATTTTAAATTAAGCTTTATAGATTCTAAAGTAATAAATCTTATTTGGGATTAATAAACTCGAATTCAATCTAATTATCTCTAACTATTCCTAACTACCCTAATTATCCATTATTCCATTTATCTTCTTAATTACCACAATTAATTGTCCCTTAATTACTGCAAATGGCGCGGCTGGCCGTGACTAAGTTTTTGCCTTATAATAATTTGTGTGGAATGGTTAAAGACTATTTTTCTTTAAATAGGATTATATTTAAATTTATTCTTTAAACAAAAATTTAGGTATTGATGTCCCTTTCTTCGTATCATGATTCAATATAACATACATATAATATAGTATGTTGTAATTTCTAAGACCCAAATATGGATAGAAGACAAAGATGCATGAGGGCAACATTCACTTAACATTATGTGCCAAATTACTATGGGAAGATTAATCAAAGATTGATACTCAATAAAATATAATGAGTTTGGTGAAGTGGATTTTTTTAGCAAAAAAGTGACAGCCCCATCAATAATAGATGTGATTTAGTGCTTACTAACTGTAAAAATTAACAACAGCAGTTGTATAATTGGTTCCCATTTATCTTAGAACATGATCATTTCTATCTTCTGACTAATTTGCCCAACCAACAAAGATCCAACCTTAGATTTCATGTCCCAATCTTTTGGCGACAAACATACATCATCGATTTTCAATTTTATCCCTTCTTTATCTTCATAAATAAATCACCTCTTTACCACTAACGCCAAGGTAAAATTTTGTATAAAATTATTTGCAGATATTTAATTCGAATTCATAATCTTTCTATCATTTGGTAAATTTCTCATCGATTAATTTGGAAATAATTTAAGAAAATACAGTAGTACCAAAAATCATGGCACTAAATTCGATACTTCAGCACTTAAATCTCGAAATGATAGAATTCAGAAGGCCAACTTGTGCAGCAGATATTTGTGGTGGAAATTTTAAAATAGACCCCACAATTCAAGAAAAAAAAAAAGTAAAAGCCTCTCTCTCTCTCTCTCTTTCTCTCTCTCACTAAAACAAGAGCAATATTTGATTGATGAGAGTAGAAGATTTTACCTTTGCTTTAACCTCTCCATCATCTTGTCCACCTTATTATAAATTAGAATCTTCACCTTTACTTTTTTTTTATAAAAAAATTACTACAAACATAATTCAATTACAACTTCAAATTTAATCCACATTATTTTATTTACCACCCAAAGAAACACACTATCAAGATAATAATAATAATGCAAAAAAATTGAAGATAGTCAGATACTAAGAGAGAAATTTCATTTCTCTTCATGTAAACCCCCAAACCAATAACTTACTAATTCAAAATACAATTACAAAATACTATTAATTTATTTATTTTAGAAAATTAATCCGTTCCCCGCGGAATCGATCCGAGTCGACTCATGGAATCGATCCGAGTCGACTCATAAACAGGCAGTTCTTCTCTGTACCTCTCCATCCCAATCGCTGAAAGATTATCAAGTTCGAATAAATCCGAACTTGCATAACTTGCTGCATCATCTTCTTCTTCATCATCGTCGAAATCTCGATCGAAAACCTCATTTTTTACGTGAGGTTTTCTGAAATGATCGAATGAAAGCTCGCGTTCGTACGACACTTGATTTTTCCTCTGATAATTCCTCAGCAAATCCCTCGCCACCTCCTCCACTCGTCGGTTTTTCTCCATCACATGCGCCATGAGCTCTTCGTTGATAACATTTCTGATGCTGTTTATGTTGTTGTGATTCTTCGCGGCGTCGAAATTTGATGTCTGTTTTTTGTTGTTGTGGTTGATTTCTGAGTGTAGTGATTTGTGGCAATCCTCGTCGAGGATCACGCTCACCGGAGAAAACCTCACCGATCTCTTCGCGCCGGCGGAGTGCTTCCCTCTCGACGACGGCGTTTTGCTGAGGCACGACCGCGAGAACGACGACGCCGACGAACACGTCGACGCATTAGTGGATTTCAGAGACGGGGACTCTTCGCCGTTGGCAACGACTCTGTTCTTCTTCATGTTTCCGCCGGCGAACAGCGAGTTGAGGAATCCGGCGAGTTTGCCGCCGGGAGATATCGGCTGCTTCACCTTCTTCAGGTCGCCGTAGATTTTCAGCGCACGAAGCTTCGTCTTCGAGAATCCGCCTTCAATTTTAGGTTTCTGCTCCAATTCACGGCGGCTGAATTCCGAATCGCGGCGATTTCCGCCGAATTTATCCTTCTCGTAGCCCGTCCGAATCGACTTCGGCCGCTGCACCTGGAACGACTCCGCCTCCGACGAGGAGAAGAAGCTGGCGGCGCCGCCGCAGCTCGAATCGGAGGAGCTCCAGCTGGAATTCTCCCGATCTTTCCGCGGCTTCTTCACCTGCAAATCGGCGACGGATTTCCTCCGACCGACGGCTTTCTCGCTCACCTTCTTCTCCATCCATTTCTCGATCATGCAAGCGCGCTGGAAATTCGCCATCTCTTCATCACTCTTAAACACGCCGCGGCGCACGTTAGCGCCTTCGACGCCATAGCTCTTCTTCCTCATTTCTTCTCCGCAAATCACCATCTCGTCGTCCCCTTGATCAATGGAGCGATAAATCGCATCAAGTAGGCTCGAGGAAAACGACGAATGATTCGAATTCGAGGAGGTGAAGTGCGAGATTTCGCTCTCCCTTCTGTAACCACACCTCTCCACCATGATCGTTTTATATACACACAATTAAAGCGAAGAAATCAGAGTGCAGAAAAATTGCGAAGAAGAACTTTATTGTCTGCTTGGAGAGAGCCAAAAGCTGCAGAGAGAGAGAGAGAGAGAGAGAGAAAATTGCAATGGAGGCAAATAAAAATCATGCGAAGAAAGAGACAAATAAGAAACAGTTTTGGTTACACACACCACACACAGTAGGGGCGCATATTGTGCTGAGCTAAAACAGTTGAGACAAGGGCACTCATTTGATGTGGGGGTAGGAGCAGGGGTGGCGCAGCTTGTAATCAAAGCTTGCGAGCACGCCTGTGAGAGAGAGAGAGAATTCTAGAGAGAGAGAGTGTGTGTGTTCTGTTCTTTGTAGTTTCTGTGTGTTATGGGAGTGTGCTTTATATTGGAGTTTGGTTGGCCAATGTATCTTCTATTTCAATTTACTGTAACATACTGCAATTTTTTGCTATGTAATAAATACTACTATATTTAAGTAACAAAAACTATATTTGAGAAAATGATGCCTTGATAAATATTGCTCAAATCAAGGTGCACAATTAAATTAAAAATATATATATATATATATATATATATATTATGCAGTTTCTCGCAGCAGTTAGTTTATGCATTAAAAAATAGATGTTACATGCGTTACGGTGTTGTATTTAATTGGACCATTCCAAAACTTTCTCTTCTCCATTTTAAACATATTTAGGGGTGAAATCGATTCGTGTCAAACCAAACATTATCGTGCTCAAGTTTGATTCGTTTATTATCGAATCGAATATTTTGATGCTCTCAAAGTTATTCGAGCTTAATTAAGCCTAAACAAGCCTTCTAAACATAGACTTACATTTCAAATATTAATTATTTTTTTTAATATAATATATTCACTCTTTATTATAAAAAAAATAAAGTTAGTTAGATACTTAATTCAAATATTTTTAATTATAATATAAAATATAAACTATATTTAGTTTATAATTTATATTTTCAAGCTAAATCACTTAACGAGTTTGTTCACAAGCTAACGAGTCGAATACCACCATGCTCAAGCTTGACTCGTTTAGCTAACGAGCTTCTCAAAAAGATCTTGAACGAATTTTTATCGAGCCGAGCTCCGAATAGTTTGCGAGTAGCTTGATTCATTTACAACCCTAAATATATTTGCACCAAATCACTCCAATGACTAAATTCTACACTAAAATAAAATAAAACGTCTCAGATAATATATTCTTTTAAGTAAATGCAACATTTAGCGCAAATTAGTAACAATTTGAGTACAGAAATAGTGCAATTTATCTCCATTCCTTAAATAAATACTAGCTAATTAATGTGAATGTCACACGACCCATGCTAGATTTTTCCATATTTATATCCGTTTCCTTAAATAAAATTGTTAGATTTCTTTAGAATTAAATACAAATAATGTAAAATATGAGAGAGAGAGAGAGAGAATCGGGACAGCTGCAAGGGTTCGAATTAAGGGAAAATTCTAGGCAAGATCATCAAACTTTATGGTCTTAATTATTCTTCTGTTAAAACAAAAGAATGAAGTCTTTTAATTCGTTATCTTCCTCACTATAATATTGGAGAAAATATGAAACTGGGACATGAAAAATTTAATGAATCTGGAAAACAATGAATTTCTAGTTGAAAAAAACCATGCAGGATTATCTAAATCTCTCTGTACTACAGAAATAAATAGCTGTCACTTGTGTGTATTTAAGATTAGGACAAAGGACGTTACGGAAAAACAATTAAAGAAACCAAAATAAATTATCGTCAATATAATAATTATCGTTTTTTATTATGATTTTTTAGAGGTATTTTTTATTATGATATATATATATATAGAGCGCGGATCAAATAAGAACACTTTCTTAGGTGAGAAATAAGAACAAATCTGGACCCTTGATTTTTGTTGATCTACGGTCCAGATTTAACCGTGCATTTAATTACCCTAATTTATGCATTTAAATGCTAATGCATTAAGTTATTGTAGTTTATGCATTAAAATATTTATGCATTTAGTTTCTGCATTTTATGCATCTCCGATGTAATAAAAATGCATTGTTCTTACGTTCTTATATAAGATGTGTTCTTACCAGATCCGCTCCCATAAGATGTGTTCTTATATGGGAGCGGATCTGGTAAGAACACATCTTATATAAGAACGTAAGAACAATGCATTTTTATTACATCGGAGATGCATAAAATGCAGAAACTAAATGCATAAATATTTTAATGCATAAACTACAATAACTTAATGCATTAGCATTTAAATGCATAAATTAGGGTAATTAAATGCACGGTTAAATCTGGACCGTAGATCAGCAAAAATCAAGGGTCCAGATTTGTTCTTATTTCTCACCTAAGAAAGTATTCTTATTTGATCCGCGCTCTATATATATATATATTCAGTTGGTTGTATCAATAATTTGATGGGCTTGACGCTTGATTGAATTTGAGACAAAATTTATTGCAAAATCTTGTAAGTTAGTATGACTAGGTTAATTGGTAACTAGAAGATCATGAGTGAAATTTTATGATAAATAAATACTCCTTCTGTCCTTTTATTCTTGTCTCATTTCTTTTGGGCACGGGTATTAAGGAGAAGATTGTTTAAAGGGTAAATAGATAGAAAGTGGTGGAGCACACAACTTTTTGTGAGAGAATCATAATTCCTTATATGGAAACAGGACAAGAATAACGGGACGGATGGAGTATCATTTTCTTAAGCTAACTTTATGAGCATGCTCTAAGTACAGCTTGTGTTGGATTTATTGTTTCGAAAATACTGACGAAATTCGAACTATAACTTTTTAATCTTTAGATGGTTTATTTCAATTAAAATGTCTTTCCAAGAATTTCCAACAATGTGAACTAATGTGCATGCACGTGCACAAGAATGTCAAAAGTAATAAAAATAGGACTTGTAAAGCAAACATTACAATAGCAATTAGAAGATAATTCATTAATTAAAATTCTTCCACTTTCACCATTAAAGTATAAATAATTGTGTAATGTAAGAAGATAACGTAGCAGCCTTATCCCTTTAAACTTGATCACTTCAAAAACAAATTATTTAATTTTATAAATGCCGGACTTATCTTTTTTTTGGGCATGCAAATTAATATATTGTGTCAATAATACTTCGAATTAGTAAGAAAACTATCCCTAGAAGTAGAACTAGCTAATTTATAGAAATTACGATCTAATTTCATGGATTATAAATTAATATGTCTCCTCTACAAATTAAACATGCTAAAAGGGATATTTTAGTCCCTTCGAAGACATGCAAGCAGTAATAGACCTTGTTTGTGATCAGAAAGGTCTCGCCTTCAATCTCTATCGCTCCCCTTTCCTCAAGTCAAAAAAGAGAAAGGGGTATTTTGATGCAGGGAGTAAATAGAGTCGATGGGGTTAGTGTGAAATAGAGACAAATTTAATTTGATTTTTCCTTATTAATGTAACATGAGTAAATACAATGAAAGAGACTCTAAAAAATACAATGAAACAGAGCAATTTATTATTATTATTATTATTACAAGGAAAATTTGTAGTCGTTACCAAGTTACGCACTGGATAAACTTCGCTCTCGTGAATAAGCCTATATATTAATTAATTGTGGAGTGATTATTTATGGAATGATTGCACTCGTGGGGCTCTCAAAATCACTTTTTTACATTGGGGGGTTGGATGTGATGCAAAGTTAGAAGATATTCCACGGAAAGAATTTTAATCAAGATTTGATTTGATTGAATTAAAGAATGCAACTAAAAGTTAAGGGTATGAAATCAAGTGATAAAGTGACAAGATTATACCATATATTCACTAATCCCAACCATATAGACCACATAGTATAAAAGGAAAAAAAATAAAAAAACTTATCAATTTCAAAAGGAATTAAGTTCAATAAACAAGTTAAAATTAGCATATGAAAGAGACCGATGAGGCCTAGCTCAAGTGCTAGCTGAGACACCACAAGATTCTCCTTAGTGAGAGGTCTTGTGTTCAATCCCGCCTGCGTGTGGTGTAGTTGTCTCACCCTGCGTGGTGGTGTAGTGATCCCACCTTTGTGTGGTGTAGAGGTCTCACCTATATAATGGTGTAGTGCTTGATTTGATTTTATATATATACCTTGTAATTCTCTCAAAAAAAAATTTAGCATATGAAAGAGCTCAACCAAACTAATCTTTTGTATACACTTTATATCCCTAATCAAGTGAAGCTTTCAAAGAAAATATTGCACTAGCAATTGTCCAATATATGTTTGGAGAAGAACGTTTTCTATCGTTCATTTTGCTGTCATCTACTATTTGGTGACACATGATATCACGAGACAATTTTAATAAAAATAAAAATAATAACAACAATAATAGAAATAAATGTTTGGCTATGTGAATATTGTCCCCATGGTGGTATTGCATCAAGGCCCATAGTAGAGACAAATTGAAAACCATGCATGTTTGAATATGTGAAATATCATTATATCAATATATATACGTCAAGCAATATTCATACACATGAGAAAATCAAATTTGTCTACAGATTCCTTTCATGTCATGGGAGCAATGGCCACTAGAGATTCCATTAATTTAGATCAGCTCCAATCAAACGAGCTAGTTGATGATCTATACATATGTGTGTATATATACGGTAAGAATCGTCCATAGTGTAGGAACTAAGAGTTAATTTGGTCCATAGATCATAATTAAATGGATTGACGGCGATTGATTTTCACCTGCATCCTTCATGATAATGTATTTTACATATTACGATAATACATCCGGATATAACAATCATGCATAGCTCATTCAGATATCAATAGTCCAGATTGATTCCTATTTATTACTGATCAAGAGGAAAGTTTTAAGTTGATCATCCCTTATACCACTATATATATACATGTAAAAGATATGGAATGTGTAAACAAGTCTAAGAGGTGTATGCTTATTATTCCACCATATTCTTGTATATTAAATAAGGTTTTTTTTTATTATAAATCTCCAAAGTTGCATATAATACATTATGAAATATGTCGCCTTAGTGGTAGAGTAATCTGCCTGAAGTCAAAAATCTCAGTTTCAAATCCCACTAAAGCCTTTATAGGTCGAGCTTGTCACGCTTGGACTTAGAAAATGTGGTTTACATGTCTGTATGATTTACAGTCTATTGCATAGGAACGGAGGTTAACTCAGTGTGCATCGAAGATATCAACCACGGATTCCCACGACATCAAAAGAATTATGAAATAATTTGATAAATTATACCGTTTATTATTTAGAAAGATTATAATGTATATTTTGCTTGGTTATATATGGAGGAATATGCGTATTTGACGTGACAAATGAAGAAAAAGTTCTCCTTCTGACTATATGATGTGATTAGAAATTATAGTCGGAAGTGAAAATATCATCTCTTCCAAAATGGAAGCCATATATTTTATTTTATTTTATTTTTTAGGTACCCATAAATATAATGTTATTATAATATCTCTGATAGTCCTGGCCTCATCCTGGGCCCGACCTAAGGCTATTTGGGCCTGTATATTAACGCTCGGCCCACAGAGTTCGGCCCAAACAAAGTCCACATCTGCCTTGAAGACCAAGTAACGAAACCCTACTTTGGAAGAAGATAGAATTCTACTGCTAATGGGAATCGGATATGCATGTATCAAGCAACCGGATATGTATAAGGAGTCCGATCTCTAGAGGGATTAGGGCTGAACCCAATACTTATAAATAGATGTGAGATTAGAGGTAGAAGGGACATTCAATACTCATTGTACTCTCAAGTATAATAAAAGCTCTCTATATTCTCTCCCGTGGACGTAGATCACATCGATCGAACCACGTAAATTACTGTGTCATCGTGTTATTATTCCTTTTAGCTACTTTCGCAAACCCTAGATCTATCATTGGCGCCGTCTGTGGGAACTCATCAACGGTTCTTACGTAGCTGATTTACGATGGTAACGCGATCACAAAGCGTGCGGGAGGCCCAAAGCCAACGAGGGAATCCTAACGAAGCAGAAAGCTGCCCCATAAGCCAAGAGAATCGCCAGAGAGGCAGTTCGGTCCCGAAGGAGAGGCACGTCAGGGACCCAATAGAAGGAAATCCCTCCGAAAGGATGCCCGCGCTAGAGATCAACGACGAGTCGGACCCGAAGGGATCCGAGTTGAAGGAGGATGATCACTCCAGAGACTTTGACCTTGCCACCACCTACGCCGCGGCCGAATTCGCTAAAGCAAACAAGGAGCGTTTCAAACGCTTTCTTGCGACAACCCGGATGTCTCCCATACCTGAAGCCAGGGAGAGTTCCACGCAAAAATCTCTGCCTAAAGCTCCTCACTACACAGAGAGACCGGAACCGGAGCTAAAGGAGAGGCGCGAGTCCCGGCGGGGTTCGGATCGGCGTCGGAGTCCAAGCTCGCAGAGTAGCCCCAGGCGACATCATACCCAAAGGCGACCTCGGAGCCCCAGAAGGTATCGAAGCCCGAGCTATAGCGAGAGTCGCAGTCCCACGAGGAATCGACACCGACATGAAAAGGAACCAGCTCGGCTGGTCAGCCCATTCACCGACGAGCTGCTTGACACCAAACTCCCCACGGTGTACAAGTTGCCAAACATACCGGCCTACAATGGGCTGGACGACCCCCTTAACTTCCTAACGCGTTACCGGTATAGCATGCACAACCAGGGTCTCAGGGAGGAACACATGTGCAAGCTACTCCCCGAGATGCTGATCGATTATGCCCGAGCTTGGTTTGATGCCCCTTCCAACTGGCAGCGTGGGGTCCTGGACCTATTTGGAAAAAATATTCAAGCAAAGATTCCATACGAAGGTTCAGCCCCGCCGAGACACAGCATACCTCCTATCGGTGAAGCAAAAGGACAAAGAATCTATAAGGGAGTACGCTTCCAGGTTCATGCAGGAAAGCTTGAAGGTCGATAAAATCGACGACGTCTTCCTCATCTCGGCCTTCCGAAATGGAATTGCCCCCGGGTCCCTAAACCAAGAGCTCGCTAAGCGGAAGCCTGAGACAGCCCAGAAGATGTGGAAGATTGTATACCAGTTCGCCGACGGCCAGGATGCGGACCGATTGAAGCGGGAGGAGACCGAGAAGAAGAGAACTGAAGGGGATCGAGGTCGGAGCGATCGTGATCGGAGAAGTGCCCACGAACGCCTCCAAAGAGGACCTATCCAGTCCCGGCTCGGACCCGGACCAATCCAGTCCCGGCTTGGACCTCGGGTGGGACCAGAGCCGTCCCAACGACCTCCTTTTATGAAGACGAATGCCGAGATCTTCGCACTCCACGAGGACTGGTTCGCTAAACCACGTCCCATGTCAAAATCTAAACCTCGGGACCAAAACAAGCACTGCTCCTTCCATGATGACCATGGGCACCACACGGAGGATTGCCGCGACCTCGCGGAACAGATAGAGAGGTTAGCCCAAGAGGGAGCTCTGAAGAGATACGAAGCCGGGGGGAAGAAAAACACAAGAGGAAAACGGAAAGGAGGACAAGGTCGCTGTGCTCCCCACAATAAGCGAGCTAAGGTCGATCACGACGAGGAGGATGACGACCCTCCGTACGACGCCCCACAGTACGACGGAGTGGTCTCCACCATCACCGGGCTACCCCTGTGCAAGACAAAAACCAGGTTGAAGGCGAAGCTCGCACCACCGGTCCCATCGAGTGAGGAGCAAACGAAAAAGAGATTCAAGAAGGGGGAGACCGTCACATTCTCCGAGGATGACCCTGTGCCTACCGCTACACCACACAACGACGCCCTGGTTATACAGGTCGGGGTGGCCAACAAGATGGTCCATCGCGTGTTCATCGATGGTGGGGCCAGCGTGAGCATCATCTTCCAACACTGCTTGGATAGGATGGGCCTCGACCCAGCTCGGGTGAATTCCACACCCCTGCCTCTCAAGAGCTTTACGCAGCAAGAGACGCGACCTGAAGGGACCATCGCGCTCGACGTTGCGATTGGCAGCCCGCCGACCAGCGTCAATAAGCTCGTTCAGTTCTATGTGGTTAAAGCGAACTCCCCCTACAACATCATACTAGGTCGGGATTGGCTGAATGCGCCGTGGCCATCATTTCACCTTACCACCTGCTGTTGAAGATACCGACCTCGGCTGGAACCCTTACGGTCCGAGGTGACCAGATAAAGGCCAAGGAGTGCATGCAGGTTGCTCTACGAGGTCAACCCCAAGCATAGCAATCAAAGTATCCCAAGGAGCCGGATGAAATGACGTCAATCCCAGACACCCCGGCGGAACAGGTTACCCTGTCCGAAGCAGATCCAGCGAAGGTTGTCAAGGTCGGCTTTGCCGGGGGACCTCAAACACGCATGCAAGTAATCCAGATCCTAAGGGAGTATCAAGACGTCTTCGCCTGGTCTCCAACGGACATGACGGGGGTGTCGTCGGAAATCATTACGCACAAGCTTAACATTAACCCGAACTCGACCCCGGTCAAGCAGAAACGGCGATCATTTGCTGCCGAACGAAATCAAGTTATCTACAACGAGGTGCAGCAATGGTTGAAAGCCGGGCTTCTGTTTGAAGTCAGGTACCCGATTTGGCTATCAAATCCGGTAGTGGTAAAGAAAGAAGAAGGAGAGTGGAGGATGTGTGTAGATTACACCGACCTCAACAAAGCTTGCCCGAAGGATCGCTATCCTCTCCCAACATCGATGAAAAGATCGAATCCTTGGTGAGACACGAAGTATTCTGCTTTCTCGATCTCTACAAAGGATACTATCAAGTTCTAATGGATGAGAGGGATGCAATCATGACAGCTTTCGCAACAAGCTTCGGGATCTTTGCATTCAAGTATATGCCTTTCGGGTTAAAGAATGCCGAGCGACCTACCGCCGAATGGTCGATTTCCTCTTCCGAGATCACATCGGCAAGATTGTCGAGTATACGTAGACGACATTGTCGTCAAGAGTAAAGAAGAGGCCTCGGCCGCGAGCGACCCGCGAACCACGCTCCACATTCTAAGGCAGCGAACCTCAAGCCGAACCCGAAAAGTGCACCTTCAACGTGCGATCCGGAAAATTCTTAGGCGCCGGATCTCGCCGAAGGTCTCAAAGCCAATCCACCGAAGATTAGAGCCGTGCAGAGATGAAGGTACCTCGGACTATCCGCGATGTGCATAGGTTGACAGGTGCATAACCGCGCTAAGTCGTTTCCTCTCCAAGGCTGCCGAGAGGCAGCTCCCATTCTTCAAAATTCTCAAGAAGGCCCCGGAATTTGGATGGAGACGAGAGCACGAGCTAGCTTTTGAGGAGCTCAAGCGCCACCTCGAGGACTTACCAACCTTGTCAGTCCCCCAGAAAGAAGAACCTCTCTTTCTATACCTCGCTACATCTGAGGAGGCAATAAGTGCAGTGTTGGTCCGAGACGAAGGAGATCGGCAGCTACCGGTGTACTTTGTCAGCCGAGTTCTAAAAGACCCAGAGACGAGGTATCAGCCTCTCGAGAAGGTCGCTCTAGCACTCATAAACGCAGCTCGGCGCCTAAAGCCCTACTTCCAAGCTCACCCAATACAAGTTCTGACCGATCTACCACTTCGACAAGTTCTCACTAAGCCAGAAGCTTCAGGAAGAATCGCGAAGTGGGCGATCGAGCTAGGAGAACATTCTGTATCGTACGGTCCCCGTCGAGCTATAAAAGGACAGGCTCTGGCAGACTTCCTTGTAGAAGCTATGTATAAGGACATCGTGGAGCCAAAAGAAATCAAAGCCAAAACCAGGCTCCAAGAAGTCCCAGAGAAGACACCCCCGGATTGCTGGGAGATGTACGTGGATGGAGCTTCAGGAAAGAAAGGAAGTGGAGCCGGCATACTCCTCATCAGCCCAGAAAAGAAGGAACTAACATATTCGCTGCGATTCGAGTTCTCCACTACGAATAACGAGGCGGAATATGAAGCTCTCATTGCCGGACTGCGCCTCGCCCAAACCCTCCAGGTACGAGCTGTCCAAGCCCATTGTGATTCCCAAGTCGTGGTCAACCATGTGTTAGGGAAATACGAAGTGAAAAGTGAGAAGCTGAAGAAGTACCTAGAGAAGGTCAAGCTCCTTGGACAGTCTTTCCAATTCTTCAAAATAGTCCGCATTCCCAGAAGCCAAAATACCCGAGCTGATGAGCTAAGTAAGCTGGCGACCTCCCCGTCCAGCTCGACGCTAGTGGAAGAAGTCCGCAACAGGAGTATAGAAGAGGCGGAAGTCAATGCAATCATAGAGGACGACCCAAATTGGATGACCCCCCTAATCAAATGTTTGGGAAACGGGGAAGTGCCCGAAGACAAGATGGAGGCTAGAAAAATTCTAGCTAGATCCACGCAGTATGCCCTCGAGGGAGGGGTCCTCTATCGAAAGTCTTACTTACAGCCTCTTCTCAGATGTGTTGGACCAAAGGAAGCGGACTACATATTAAATGAAGTGCACACGGGATCGTGCGGAAGCCACATTGGAGCTCGGGTGCTAGCTCAGAAAATCATGCGGTGGGGGTACTATTGGCCAACAATGGCAAAAGATGCGGAAGACTTCGTGAAGAAGTGCCTAAAATGCCACCGTACATGCCAGAGTGACGAGACTACCCCAAACCGACCTCTCTACTATTCAAAGTCCGTGGCCATTTATGGAGTGGGGCATTGACATAGTAGGGCCTTTCTACCCAAAGACCTAAGCAAAAACGGTTTCTAATAGTCGCCGTCGACTACTTCACCAAGTGGGTAGAAGCTGAACCTTCCACAAAAGTCACAAGTGATAAAGCCGTTGACTTCGTCTGGAAAAACATCGTGTGCCGGTTCGGGGTACCAAGAGTCCTCATCTCGGATAATGGAACGCAATTCACGAGCAGGGAATTCAGAGAATTCTGTGAAGGACTCAATATCCAAGAAAGTTCACCTCGCCAACCGACCTCAAACTAATGGCCAGACCGAAGTCACCAATGACAATAGTGAACGGACTCAAGACCCGCCTGCAGAGAAGGAGAAAACAGAGTGGATCCACAATCTCCAAAATGTCCTGTGGTCGTACCGGACTACGCCCCGAACTCCAACGGGAGAAACCCCGTACCGTTTAGTATACGGGTCTGAAGCAGTCATACCTGTCGAGATCGGAGCACCCAGTCCCGAACCATCAACTTCTCCGCCGAAGCTAATGAAGAGCGACGCCGAACCGACCTAGACTTATTGGAGGAAAAAAGAGAACTAGCCGGCATAAAAGAAGCTCGGTACAAACGAGCGGATGGCTCGGTATTACAACCAAAGGGTCAAACCCCAACGAGCCTGTGTCGGTGATCTTGTGCTTCGAAACAATGAGATCAGCCTCTCAGAGAAGCTCGGCAAGCTCGAAGCTACGTGGGAAGGGCCCTACAGAGTACACGAAGTCCTCGGCAAAGGAGCTTACAAAATCGCCTATCTTTCGGGCGAACTAATACCCAGAACATGGCACATCGCCCATCTAAAGAGATTCTTCGTATAAGCGACAAAATCTTGCATATAGAGTCTTAGGTTTTCTTTTTTGTCTTTTTTGTCCTTAATGTTTTGTTTTTAACGAGCTCGTCAAAACTCTTTTTACTTTGTTTTTTGGTCATTTTTTAATAAAATTTCATTTTTGTCTTGCATCTCGTGTCTTTTGATTTGCTTATACGAACTATCCCTAATATCAAAATCCCCTCATAAGGTCGAACTACGGTTCCCTTGCGTGGTCAGTAATGATCCGACATGGGGTAACAAATTCCTATAATGCGCAAAGGAAACCCTTTCCGAGGTCCGAGCTCGTCTCCCTCCAAAAAGGAAAATCCCACGAGGTCCGAGTCAAACTCCCTCCGAAGGATAATCAATTCTCAACTGGGGTCGGAACCAAGTTCCCCCGGGAGAATAAAATACAAGGTCCGAACCATGGTTCCCTTGTCAACACAAAAAGGTCTGAGTCCAACTCCCCCAAAAGATGCAACATGCAGAAAACCAAGGAACCAATCTTCACGAAGAACAGGAAAGTTCAAAAACTCAATATATATATTTTTATTTCTAACTATTTGGAACAGTTGGGTGTACATAATTACAGGCAGAAGCGAGCTAATCTAGGGGGAAGGAGGTTTCTTGCTAAAGCTAAGCCAATCTTCCTCAAAGGAGGAAGGCCCTAGGAGATCATCAATTGAGATACGACCTCGTCCCCGACCTCGACTTCTTCCAGCAGGGAAACTTCGACCTCGCGGGGCAGCCGAACCGCGACAAACAGCTCGCCTACGCTGGCTCGGACCGACCTGATGTCCCCGCGAAGTCGTTTTCACCTCGCGAGCAGGCATTGTCCGAACAGAAGAAGAAAGATCTGCCCCCGGACCACGTGCCAAAAGGGCCCGTAACTTAGGTCGGCGGTCCAAAATGCACTTATACCTGCCCGCACTCTCCTTCAGCATTTCAAAAGCACCCTGAAGCCCAAAAGACTCGGACCCGAGTGCTTCCTTTAGCGCGATATACTGTTCCAGGTCCTCTTTTGCCTTTAATTCCGCCTCGGAGATGGTGATACCACCCCCGCGACGGATAATATCTTCATACTCGGCATGCTCCTCGACGATCATCTCGTAGTCTTTGGGAACGCGGCCAGCTTGATCTCGGGCAACTTCCAACTCCTCCTCAGCCTGCAGAAGCTTGGCCTGAAGCAAGTCGGTACTCTCTTGAAAAGCGATACGCTTAACTTCGACCTCCTCACAAAGTGCCTCGAACTTCATCTGCCATCTCGACAGCTCGGCTTCTTGAGATTTCAGCAGAGTACACTTATGGCTGAAAAGTTCCTCGGCTCGGCGGCATTTGTCCTTCCATTGCTCAACAACGGACCGTTGGTCAACCAGGTCTTGTGAAAGGAGAGCTATTTGTATGCGCAAAGTAGAAACACCGACAGAATCCAAGCTCTACACTCAAGGGAAAAAAAAAAAAAAATCAAAATCAAATTCATTCATTTGAAGATATTCCGTACAGATATACAATGAAAAGAAAGACAAAAAAAACCAACTACACTAGAATATCGCCGACCTCCTTGTCCTGAGAAGGTGGCTGCTCGGAGGGGGAACCATCCAAGTCCTTGTCAGCGGCCGGATCTTCACCAGCCCCAGCCTCCAGCTCCTCGTCCACTTCCTCTTCCGGGCCCTCGCCTTCTTCTTCCTCGTCGCGAAGGGAATTGAAAGCAGCATCCAGGTCGGGGTCCCGGTCTACCGAGCAGTCAGCAACCTGCTCGACAGATAGAAGTGTGGACGAGCCAGCAAGATTCTCCAAGAGGGGAAACTGGCCGAGGTGATCTCGGACCACCCTGGCATACCGAGAAGGTAGGGCTTCATCCCTTAGACGTTCGAAGCCGTACTTGGATACGTCCAGGCCGGGGAAGTCCTTGGCGCCCGCTCCAGCGGCCACGGCGAAGTTTCCATTGATGAGCATGGCCGTGTCATTGGCAAGCTCGGAGAAACTCTCCGACAACGAAACCTCTTCGTGAAGGCCGGAAGAGCTCACCTTGGCTAGCCGCAAGGTTGACCTCCCGGTCCTTCGCCGCAATCCGACTCGGACTCAAGCCTCCGAGCTTTCTCGGCCTCCGCCTCGGCCCTCGCGAGCCGAGCAACCAACTCGGACTTGGCGCCTTTTCGCCCTCTTCGCCTTCACCAGGCTCGGCCTCGCTTTCTTCGCCCGGGCAATAGCCGACATCAGCTTCTCGGAGTATCGGCTTTTCTCTTCTTCGTGTTTCGAGGATATCTCCTCGACGTTGTTCTTCAGCCAACTGACGAACATATCAAGGCCCTGCAAGAAGGAATACAGTTAGTACACCGGCAACAATTAAGAGAAACTGTGTAATAAAAAATAATTCTTCACCTCGGGAAAAGGCAGACCACCATTGTTGGAGGGAGGCGCCGGCTCGCGTCACTACCCGTGACATCAATGATGTCCACTTCGAGCGGGTCCCCGACCTTCAACCGCTTCGAGGTGGTTTGGGGAAGGAGAGCGAACAGTGCCGCGGCCCCCGCCGAGCGATCCCGATCGGAAGAGGAAGTCATTCGTCCGGATAGCTTCGCTCTCTTAGCCCCGCGAGCTGTAGCCTTACCATCAGCCCCCTTGATCTTACCGAACTTCACTGCACATACAAATCACGAAAGGAGTCAGGACGATAAATAAGCACAGCACAACTATCCTAATAGCACTAGCGGGGCCTCACCCGTCGCCGGATCCACCATATTTTGAGGCTCATACGGGCTCAACCCCGCTTCAGCTAGGGAGTCTTCATTGTAGCTCGCTTCAAAAGGACCGTGGTCCCTCATCGCTTTTACAGCGGACTCCAAATCCTTATCGACCTCTTCTATCACCCACTCACAAGGCTTTTCTAGCCTCCAAATCAGGTCGATGAAACTACTGTGGCGACAAAAAGAAATATTTCTGGTGCCACTTGTCCACCTTATTTTGAGTTCGCCCCTTGAACTCGCCTCCGGCTGCACGTAATACCAGCCCCCCGCCTTTTGAAGACAAAGAGCTCGTGAATGAGCTCGGCGGATATTTGGTGACCCCTATCTACCGCTGCCACACCCAAATCCGTAAACTGCCTAAACGAGTTCGGCATTATCTGCCCTAACGCTAAGCCCAGCTTTTTCTGGAGTTCGAAATAGGGCTCAGGGAGGGGTAAACGAAGACCAGCGTGCAGACTGTCCTCATAAATAGTGACAAACCCCATCGGGGAAAGACGCCCTATCCTCTGGGCGAGGTTCTATTAATTCCGCCTCGTTAGGAAAATTGTACGTTTGGGCCAGAAACCTAATTCTAGCCTCATTTAAGGTCGAGGGGTACTCAGCCACTTTCCCCTTCACACACGGGGGCACTATTAAAGATTCGATGTAAGGAATAGCATCCTAATGAAAAAATGCTAAAGGCAACACTTCTACTCGAGCCGACTGACGGAGCCAAATCGATATCACTACTACTAGACTGAGAAGGAGAGGCCATACTTACTTGTTAAAAAGAAGGTAAATGGTCCGGCGGATGGGTTGAAACTGGGCGCAGAAGAACAATGGAGCGAACGCCGGCGGTATAAGAACAGTAAATTGGGGGGATTTTTGGGGAAGAAGAAACTTTTCTGCGCAGGAACTTTTTTCTCTAACTGACGGCGGATGTGAAATAGTGTGATATGGGCAGAACGTTTCCGCTTCTGAGAATACGTTTGAATCCCACCGTTGCGTCTGCCACACGTGTGACGGGGGCCCGCCTTTCTCGAAACATGAACCGCCCCTCCACAGAATTCAAACGGCCCATTTCTTTCCCCGCCCTTTAAATTTTACATGGGCCGCGCCTATTGATCCACCTAAAGAACATAACAAGCCCCTGATACTCAGATCGCTCATCTAATTATGCCTGCCACTTCAGCTCGGATTATCAGTTCGGTAATTCGCTCGTCCCGGATTTGCGCGATCAATCACCTCGGAATTCGACCTCGCAACGCATCTACAACATGTCTTCTTTCCTCTTTTTTGGGGGGGGATGTGATAGTCCTGGCCTCATCCTGGGCCCGACCTAAGGCTATTTGGGCCTGTATATTAACGCTCGGCCCACAGAGTTCGGCCCAAACAAAGTCCACATCTGCCTTGAAGACCAAGTAACGAAACCCTACTTTGGAAGAAGATAGAATTCTACTGCTAATGGGAATCGGATATGCATGTATCAAGCAACCGGATATGTATAAGGAGTCCGATCTCTAGAGGGATTAGGGCTTAACCCAATACTTATAAATAGATGTGAGATTAGAGGTAGAAGGGACATTCAATACTCATTGTACTCTCAAGTATAATAAAAGCTCTCTACATCCTTTCCCGTGGACGTAGATCACATCGATCGAACCACGTAAATTACTGTGTCATCGTGTTATTATTCCTTTTAGCTACTTTCGCAAACCCTAGATCTATCAATCTCAATGTGTAAGATTATAATAGGGTTAAATTTATAACTCTTCAGTCACGAAATTATCCGCTACACTAACCAGTCACAAGAGAGCAAGAGGTATTGTAATTTGAATAATCTACATGCAATTAATACAATTAAACCTATTATTAAAATAGAAGAATAGAAGGAAGTTTAGAAAATTATCTTTAGTCAAATTACCAATGTACCCCTACTGAAGTATATCTATCACTTATCAATCAATAATCCTCCTATTTCTTCGGTGGGATTTGAAAGTATAGTTGACATTTTGGTCACAAAATAAACTACACCATTAATATAATTGATTCTTGATGTTTTATTCTTCAATAATCTTTGATTCCGTTTACTAGTCTAGATTCTTGATCATTTTGTTATAAATAATATATTTCGAATCAAATAAAACATATGATGTACCAAATTAATGTATCGAATTATGCAAGGTGACAAATAGTGACGAAACAAAGACCAAATAAGTTCCAGTTTAATACTTCCTTCGTCCATGATAATTGTTCCTCGGAACGGTGGACACGAGAATTAATAAAAGTTATGTGTATTGAGCTCTGACTGGAGGAAAATGAATATTTTGTGTAATGCAGTGTTGCGAGTGGAGGAAAATGAATATTTTGTGGTGGGATATTGTACAAAAATAGAAAGGAAATAAAAAGGAAAGCAGGGAACAATCATCGTGGACAGATGAAATAGTTAGGTCGTGGCATGTGGATTACTGCAAATTTAAAATTCGCTGTTAACATCCATAAACTTGATTTAAAAAACACTAATATTGTAAATTTTCGCATAAATCTATTGTTCACGTGATATTTAAAAAATAAATTAAAACCATCGATCGTAAATTGGTAATATAGATTATAGAGGAACAACTTGTTCCTGCAAAAGTGGGCCAAAAAAAATAGAAGATGACAGAAGCAATAATTAATGGATTAAAAACATCGTACGTACTAAAAAGTCCATAATCGCAGGTGGTGGGCTGGACCAGTTACACTTACCACGTGACCCCTCTGCCATTGATTTCCCCACCCATGCATACGTCAAAAATGGTATACCAAAATAATGGATAAATTTATTTTTTTAATTTTTAATCATTATTTGAAAAATCAAATAATAAAATAATTTACATTAATGACAATAATATTTTTCTTTAAAATTCGAAATACGACACTTATGAATATATTTTATTTCAGAATAGGAAACTTACTGAGTTACTATTAGATGACCAAATACAAAAATAATCACATGTTCTATTTGTAAAGAAATTGGGTTCTGTACGGCAACAGTTATTCCAATTAATTTGAACTGTTTATTTTAAGGCCTTGTTTGATTTAGAAGATGTGATTGATAATATAAAATATGATAGGATTACATTATTTGGATTATTTTAATTCTGGCTAGATTAATTAATTAATTGATTGATTAGGATTATGATATTTTTGAATAGATTTTATGATTGATTAATAATTATTCCAAATCCGAAGTAATAATCCATTAATAACCAAATCATTCAAACCAAATATCTGATTAGTTTGGATTATTTTATCAGTCGAGCTTTATCAATCAAACCAAACGATTCCTAAATGTAACGCACCAATATAATTAGGCCTAAGTATTTGAAAAATAAATAGTGATTTGAGAAGGATAATTAGGTCTTTGAGTAAGTACAGCGACAGAGCCCTGAAAATTGTAGTGTGATTAGTCTCTGCTGTGTTACAAAGTGGAAACAATGCTCAGAACGCGCAACGTACAAAGTGAATAGAGGGCCATACACACACACTCTCTCTCTCTCTCTCTCTCTCTCTCTCTCTCTCTCTCACATTGCTTTAGAATCTGAGACAGACCTTTCACACACAACACACGCACGCACGCACAGTGAATTGCTTTAGTTTCAGAGCTATAAAGAAGGTGGGGATAGAAAGAACATGGGAATCATGCACAATCACCAAATAATAAAACAAAGATGTTTTTCACCAATCCCAAGAAGGAATTTCACACTGCCTAAAATCGGGTGTGCATCTTCCCAGTGAGAATGATGGATCCAAATTCATACAACAAATCAAAAGATACCCTCTTTAGCTTTTCCCCCTCTGACAAAAGGGGAACAAAACATGATCATTCCATTATTCACACACACACACACACACAACGAGCTTTTTAGTAGAAGCAACAGAATAAAGAGATGCTCAATGAAAGATACAAGAGAGCCCATATTTTCAAAACAAATACAAACAGAGGAGGTGGGAGTGATCCGAGGCTCGAGCGCTTTGCAGGTTTTCTTTTTCTAAAGCTAAGAGAAAAAGCCATGTCTCTCTACCTTTGCTTTTCCTTAACAATGCACACTTTAAAAGACGAAAAATGACAACATTTCTTACTAAAGACTCACAACCTTGTTCTGCTGCAAATGCTATAGTGCTAAAGACACTATGGGGAGGTGATTCTTTTATGTACGAAACAATATACTTAAAATAGCTAGAAATTTCACATTGGCTGCTACAATGAAATACGTTATCTATGGAAAATACCCGAACTCAATGTAACTATGACCAGATGAGTTATATATCAAGGCAAGAACTAGTTATGACTTCTTGTGCTATACAATTGGTTCCATGTGAAGGCATAGGTTAAAAATAATAAAGAGACGAACACAAGATGGCAACACAACTTAATGCATTGATTGAAACGATAGCATTCTTCACATTTGATAACCACAAGATTTAAAAGAACTATAGCTAATGTCAATTCAAGGAAGCCAGAGGCTCCAATGAACTCTATTCAGAAATTACCATTCCAATTCATATGGCCCAATTGAGGTTGCTGATATGCGCCCACTTGTGCTCCAGGAGCCGGAGCAGCCACACCAACTCCCACATTACCGCCAATGGTGGGGCCCAAATGGTGAGGACTTGCAATAGTAGGAGCCTGTGGGGGTGGATGGTACATGCCTGGGAACTGCATATGAGAAGATTGTGCAGCCGCTGCCGCTGCATTAAAAGAAGCATGACCGCTGTGTGATGTCAAATAAGCAGTAGGATGAGGTGTCTGCCCAGGCATGTTGTAATATGACGACTGCAGACTGGAAACATCCCTTGGGTTCATCCAAATCTCAGAGGTCTCTGCCTGTACCGCAGAACATGTAAACGGGGAGAGAGTTAGAATTGTTTGACATTTTTTATCTTCTTCCACAGTAAGTGCCTTTCGAAATATGAAAAATTAAGAGTTATCCCAGTGTATCCATATCATCTTCAAGAGCTTGTGATCAGAGTTGAGCTTAATAAGTGCAAATGCACTCGAAACCTCTAAATTGAATTTGCTGTCAGGAGTCGAAACTTATGGGGAAAGGAAAATTACATGAAAAACATTATGATCTAATGAAGCCTTAGAGCTAAGATTACACAACAATTTCCAATTATGAAAACATACATCTTAAAGCTCTTTACACCCACCCATGTTTGGCAAGCTATACTTATATCTTTCACTTGTGAGCTACTGCCATTATCAACGACAAGTACATGGAAACAAACACAAACACATCAGATCTCCGGATGCTAAGCCCTTACCCTTAGGAGTCCAGCTGTGTTATAAAGAGAAGCAAGGGCAATAGCCTAATATCAATTCCATAAAAGATAGAAACCATTTTGATTACATTCTGGACGAACAATTTCATGCATAAAATTCCGAATACAGTGCATGATATATAGAGTTTTTGAAGTTACCTGAGGGTTTGGAACATAAAGACTATCTTTATACTTGAGACGCGACGAATCATCATGGCCCCCAGAGCTTGCAACAACCCCAGGAGCATTAATGGCATAACCAGCTGGACTGGTGAAATTTCCAAACCCCGTAGGACTACCAGTAGGCACAGGCTTGAACTGTTGGATGCCATACTTGACACCACTCGGAGTTATATGGGAGCTATTCCCAGGCATCAGCAAGTAGCTACTGCCATTGGAGGGATGAGGATAGCCAGGACTATTGGAGTAACCGGGCACAGGCATCGGTGGAACATAGACAGGAGACAAGAATTGACGGTAAGGCATCAGGTTGGCAAAATGGGAGACGTGAAGTTGGGGATACATCTGGGCGAGCTGTTGTTGCTGCTGCTGCTGTTGTTGTTGTTGCTGCTGCTGCTGCTGCTGCTGCTGCTGTTGCTGCTGCTGTTGTACCATTGCAATTGTGGAAGCTGGAAGAGTGTGTGTTGTATGTACACCAAGGACCTGTGTGTAAAAGAAGATTAAAACAATAACAAAAATAAAAAGTTCAAACTTATAAAATAACACGGGGAGTTGATAAAAAAAACTTGCATCTTTAATTAGCATATTATATAGACTTGAATTGACGGATAGCTAACTTGCCGCGGTCTTTGTTTAGAAATATCTTAATATTTGGGGTAGCACTGTGAAACTCCAAGAATTTCTTAGTTTTTGAAATAGATATTGTACAGCAATCTCGCAAATCAACTTCTATATTATTGTTATGCAGCACTAAGCATATGAGCAGTTCATAATTTGATGATTGAAAC
Organism: Agastache rugosa; assembly: GCA_031470985.1. Lineage (NCBI taxonomy): Eukaryota > Viridiplantae > Streptophyta > Magnoliopsida > Lamiales > Lamiaceae > Agastache > Agastache rugosa. Next base: position 35,362,653 of record CM062603.1, on the reverse strand, counting down.
AAAACCAAGTAGACCGATTATCAATATTCATATTTCATGCCTCTACGTGGTCGTACATGCATGGGTAAAGCGACAAAAATAAGTCATGTTTAACTAATGGCACACAAAAGGTTTGATTCTAACCTCTTGAGACGACGGAAGACCTGGCCCTCTAACAGTTTCATCAATAACCGGACGGAAGTAAGACATATCATAAGCCATTTGAGGATCATAGCCCTGGTGCAGTAAAAACAAGAAAAAAGAGTAACATGTTGGGATTGTTCTTGTGAATAAAGAAAATGGCTCAAAGAAAGTTGCTTTGAGTTCCGGAGGTACTTAAATATTTCCTAGGTCAAGGTTTCCTCAACGTTCATTAGACCAGTGTCTCAATCAGGAAAAAAAACAATATACTCCTATATCCTAAGACATTCTTATCAAACGGGCTGTCAATGAGCGAAAATATTCAGACTCACCGAGAAGCTTGGCAATTCAGAAGTATCCTGCTGCTGTAGTGATTCAGGAGTATAAGATGGGGTATTCCCTTGCACCGAGACAACATCAGCATAGTCATTCCGGTTCTGTGGACTTGTAGAGTCTTTCTTCTCAGTCCGATCAGATAGATCACCTGAACCAGGAGAATCGGATCCTGAACTTCGGACAGTCTCGTCCGTCATTTCTAACTGTTTGCTGGTAACAGGTTCATCTCCAGATGTCTCAGGGGCAGCGGCTGAAACACTGCAAAATTACATTGCTTGGTCATTTTTACCAGGACTAAAAAAAGCCACAATATAATCCATAAGTCCATAACCAATTCCATGTTAGGAGTAACATCCATGCAATTGACCAAACTAAACAAGAAAAAGTACAAGTAAGAAGGCAAACAAACATCGATATTCCAAGGAAAGGAATTTCATAAATTAGCAAATGGCAAAGTTATTAATGAGAACAACCTTCCAGAAGGGTCAGTAGATAATTCTTCTACACCATTAGCAGCCACGCCAACTGAATTAGCAGAAGTTTCGAACTCAGCGCCCAGGCTGCCAAAGGTCAGCCGGCACCTGTCCCTCTCAGAGACACGGATATGTGCAGCTATAATCACATTTTGGTTTTCAGAAAGGTTCAACTGTGGCATGTTATCTTGCAAAACAGCTGCTTCCTTTTTCATTTTTTCTGGATTGTCTGCAGGAGGAGAGACTGTTTTTGCAGGACTACCAATAACCCCAGGACTTTTAGCACTAGGTTTTACACTTGCTTTTGGTTTCCATTCCTTATTGGGCTGAGGCACTACAACAGAAAGAATCAGTAAGTTCACAGCCAAATAAATAAAAAATACAGTGATGTGAAAGACAATAACTGCACCTGGCACTATACATAGTATAAGCAACTAACTGGCTCTAGTGGAGGGTAGCAGCATTCTTGATAAATAATACCTGGCTAAATGTTGTAGAAATCAATAGGTCGGCCGATTGACTAGCACCTAGAGCCGAATAAAGGTTTGCAAGGAATCAGCTGCAAACCCCTATTCTTCCACATCTTATATTTAATTTGTTCATGTTTATAGCTACATCCGACATTTTACACCATTGAAATGTAAATCAATTAAAACAATACCAAGATTCTAGAATTAATCTAAATCAAAAAGAAAAAAGAAAAAAAGCTCATCAAACAATCATGTACTGGGGGGAAGGAAAAAAATCATAATTGGCCGCTTAGGGGTCGCTTAACAAGGCCGGTCAATCTAAATCCAGGACGCCTTTACAACATTGAGGCTAGTTCATAAAACCCTGCTTGGTTATAAACAAGATGGCAGCAAATTATCTGAATAAAAATTATTCACAGCAAAAATATATTAAACTTTTGTAGCTTACAAATTCTGATAAAGATTAGAACAACTACAGCAAAATAAAAAACATAATGGAAATTGCTTTTGATCAAATGCAACTATAAAAACATAAAACTGCATGTGTAAAACCCAAACAATTTGGGTTTGCTACAAGGACTCATTGGCTTTCAATGTCTTGATCTAATAGAATAATAACCAAAATTCAGAGGCAAGACATGTATTCAACTTTAGTTTCGAGTACACGATCTAAAGGGAAACAAAATACCTATTTTACCTTTTTGGTGGCCCGTGAGTTGATGGTTACGGCTACCATATGCATTACTGGAAAATGGTCTGCTTGCATGTAGACTAGGTATAGCTGAGTCAGGTTGCATATTTTGGCTTGAGTGGTCATTTTTCATTATAGCATTAAATGGTCTCAGCGATTCTCGTGATTGACCATCTCGTCCTGATTGTGTATTTGGCAAAGAATTGCCTTGAGATGAAGAGGGTTTAGGAGAATTTTCAGATGACTGGCGCCGAGGTCCCACAACTCCAACCTCCCTCCTGATAGCCCCAACATTAGCAGCAGGTCTAGAATGAAGTGATGGTACGTGAACAGGATCAGAAGAGGATGAATAAACACCCACAACAGTGCTATTAGTAGAATTTGTAGATTGTGGCTGGGAAACATTTGTCTTTATCTGCACACGTGAAGTAGCACTCGGAACTGGAATGCGCTTCTCGCCAACCATTTCTTTCCTGTCATTACCAACTAATGCAGCATCCTTGGTTTGCCTTGGTTGTGAATCAGCATTACTCTTAACAGGCTGAGATGAATGTCGACCTACAGCTTGTTCTTGATGTCCAGAACCACTGAGAGAATCGCTGTGAAAGCCAAATCTTAGAAAGCTACTCATGTAACACACTAATTATATAAACTTCTGGTTCACGGTTTTGGAGGTGGAAATGACAACTTTACTTTCGTCCATTCTTATTTTGTAAGTGTGCAAAAGGGCATGAAGATGTGAGAGAATGTATGGGACAACACCCAGTCCCATAAAAATAAGATACAACTAAATATGACAGATCATAGTCACCAATACCTAAAAATGCACAACGATAACAGCCACCTAGATGGCATAATACCTGCTTATGAAAACCAAATATTTTATAACTGAACCGAACCAGGATCTTCAACAAGTGAAAAGAAGCACAACTATATCAAATAAACTTGACATTAACTATTAGTACCTCCCACTAGAGATCACCCCTGCACTTGTTGAAGTTGAATTTAAGCCGGGCTTTGAATCTGTTGTGCTAGTCTGATTAACTCTATTGTCCCGAACAACTCGGAACTCTCGACTGGCCCCTGCATCTAGTTAAACCACATCCATCAATGAAATGAGATAGACAGGAATCAGCAAGATGAAGAATCAATAGGGGCAACAAATTAACCAAACAGTAAAACCATCTGGTTGAGAATTTTCCTTAGATCTTCTAATAGTCAAACTAACTATCTCCACAAGGCTGCAGAGTGCAGTAATAAGTTGTTCTTTGCATGAGCTATTTGCTAATGTGCCTCCAAAAACTTTGAAGAAAAGAAACTTATGGAAGAAAGATAGACGTAAATAGCACTGTAGCCTTTAAATTGGTTACAAGTTGCCATTACTAGATACACCTATTATCCATGGTCTACAAATCAGCATAAATCAGACCTATTTGAATATAGAAACGCAGCAAACTTGCAACTTCTATATGCACTAAAACGGTACCCTGGTAACAAGGTGTCACCTACTATAGGAATGCCAAAGAGTAAAAAACTACAGCAAACTTTTACAAGGGATCATATTACCAGATGCAGCATTTCGAACAGGTCCACCTCTTCGAGAACTGCGGTCAGAATAAGTATTATACTTGACTGGCATACGTGCAAGATCATTGTTTTTCTTGGGCTCCACAGCAGTGAAACTCTTTTGCACTGAATTCTGGGTCAGCAAATAGAACATTGATAAGTTCATGCATTCTGTTTGGTATAAAAACTGAAAGAATCTAAATTGTAAAATCCAATCTAGCCATGATAACATCATATGTCTTAATATCTGTCAACTTTAACATACAAGACTGCAAAAAATAATTCAAAGCAGAGGTGATTTTTTTTCAATAAAACTAAGTAAACAATTAATATCACCATTAAAGGTGAAAATGACTATGCATAAGACATTCAACAGTATACGAGTGACTGGATATACAAAGAAGTAACAGCCAAACTTTACCTCTTTCTTCCTATCTTTTCTTCTCTTCACCTCATGGAATGGATCTGCAAGACAAACAACTACGTAATTAAAGGAATTTTGTAGAATAGAATACATAGCGAAGAAAAAAGAACATAAGATTGACTTTTATATAATAACCGTTTTAAAAAGTTGTGCTGGTACAGATTTTAAGAGTAGAATTAGAAGATGCAGGCTTTAAAAAATAATGCCAACGCCCTTAACCAGTAGGATTTCTAACGCATTTCAGCTCAGAACCATCCACCTTTATCTAGCCTTAGTGCAGAAACAGTTATTTCAGTTCGGATGAATCTGTTTTCTTATTCTTTCTTGTCCTCACCATTATTGCAAGCAATGAATTGTGAGAGTGATTCTCTAAAAAGGTTACTTAATGTGTCCTAGTACAACCACTATTTCATGTAGTAATGCAATACCACGTGAAAGAATTCAGACCTTCACAGAACAATTATACAGCTGACTACCAAACCGTTTTAGGAACTACAACAAATACCTACTGCAAGCCAAATTAAATGCGCATGCACTGCACTCCGCCTGAGACCAAGATTTCAATTTTCATGATTATCTCTCCTTATTATATGTGCATTGCAAAGCAGCCACTAAACATCTCGTGCACTAAACTGATGCGTGTTAACATTTCCAGGCCCACACCCCAAATTGAAATTCTCAGCTTCCAGGTTCCATCTTCAACAATGAAAACCCCAAGATAAAGAACAGAAAAAAAAAAAAAAAAAGAACATACAGCATCAACTAATGAAAAAAAATTATATTATCTTTCAAGAAAATGGACCTTGATTGAGCAGTTTCTGGGTGGTTTCATTAGGATCCATGTTAGTCTCTTTAAGCGCCACATATATATCAGCATCAGAGTGGTTGCCCACAATTTCTTTAATCGATTGTATAGTTCGTCGCACGCCCGCCGATAAGACTTGCGCCCCGCCGTCGATTCTTGAACCGGACACCATCTCCAATCACGCAATCAAGAGAGGATCAACAGTCAAAACGCGAGAGCGTCACTTCGCCGAGACAAAAATCGGAATAAATGTATCTGAAAATGAGCCCTAATTTGAGGTAACTAGGGTTTTGGATTGAATGGGGTTTTGCATTGGAAGAGAACGGCTGGGAGAGGGGGGTTTGGAGCGAGGGTTTTGAGGAAATTAGGTTTCCACTAATGGCGAAAATTTGGGGGAAAATTTTAAATACTAATTGAAAAATTGGAAGTGGGGGTGTGCCAGCGGATGCCGACTAAAATGTACCGGTAGGATCGGTGCTGATTGACGAAAATACCCCTGGCGCTCGGCTCTTAATTATTTGGTAATGCTTTTTTGAAAGGAATTATTTGGTAATTAGTGACTGCTAATCAGTTTTATTAGTGGTGTGCACGTGCCACGGATGGTTCCATGAATTGTAAATTATTTACCTAATTTGAATTTTCAATTTTTAATAGTTTCACGACTTGTCGGAATTTTTTTTTTTCCTATTGTTAGTCCCAAGACGGATACCTTGGTGTAGAGGGGGGTGAATACACCAAGGTTTAAAACTTTTCCAAGTTAAAACTCTTTTCGTAGAAATTTGGTTGTGTTGATCCAATTTGGATGGCGCCTTTGATCGACACGGTAGTTGTAGGTGCGGAATGTGGTGGACTTGAAAAGTCCATCTGTTGCTTCAAATTATATTGCAAAGCTCTGTTTGGCTTTTCAGTTAATCAGTTTATGCAGCTTGAAATGTATGCTCATGAGGATTAGTATCATGCATAAAACAAAGCGATAAATAACAAGACATTTTTAACGTGGTTCGGAGTAACACCTCCTACGTCCACGACCAGGTTCACTGGTAATTCACTACCACTTGGTTTCCAAGTACCAAGCAACTTCACAACTCTAACCCGAGCTGTGTTCCAACAATTTGCGGGCACTGTCAAGCCTACACCTTCAGTTTCCGGGTACTGAAGAACCTATCCACTCGAATTACACGCTTCGAGCAAGCGTATCTTTACCTAACCTTTCTGGGTTTGGGTTTGGGTTTGAGTTTTTCCAACTATGAACGAGTTCTTACAATGAAGAACAAGGAGTAAGATGAACTCGTTCAAACTAGGCTTAAGATATTTATATTCTGATCTATTCTGCCTAAGACTGAATATGTAAACAACTAAGAACACAGCTGACTGGCTGGGTGTTCTTGAAAGATTTGGCTTTGAAGATTGTTGTTCATTTTTATGTTTTCTTCTATTTCTTCAGTCGTCTTGCCAGCTTCACCACCCTTCTTTAATGATGAGGAGATATATATATATATAGGTGAAGATTCAAACTAGCCGTTGGAAGAGAGCCGTTTGAATCTTACCTACTCTCATTGATTTCTGGCCTTTACCTACGAAGTAGGTCTGCATCTGCAGAGGCTAATTCTTCTTTGAATTGACTGTGTCAGACAAAATCTTCTGACATCGGGATCTTGTCTTAGAGAAGATCTTCGTCTTCGAGCTGCTAAGCGTCTCTGTTGTGTCTTCAGCGTCTTGGACTCTGCTAAGAGAAGATCTTCGTCTTCGAGCTGCTAAGCGTCTCGACTCTGAGCTGTGTCTTAGACCTGTGCTGTATTATCAACCTGAGCTGTGGCTTCAACCTGAGCTGTGTCAATAACCTGAGCTGTGTTTTATACCTGAGCTGTGTCATCGACACTAAGCTAGGTCTTTTACACTGAGCTGGGTCTTTGACACTGTAGGATCTTTTACTCTGCTTGGTCTTGCTCTGCTGAGTCTGCTCTGCTGAGTTCTTAAGCTGTCTGCTTAGCTGTGTCTTCTGCTGTCTTCAGCGATTCTACCTGTAGACTAAAGAACTCTTATAAGCTCAAACATGTGAGCTGAAAAACGCTTAGGCTTGTGCGATCATCTACTCGGTTGGGGTCAGCTGGGTTTTGGTATCCAATCAAAACTCTATTAATTTTTCCAACAATTTCCCCCTTTTTGATGATGTCAAAACCTAACTGAAAAACAATTTACTTCTCCTTAACAAAAAAACGGGTTTTCAAAGGTTTAAACATACACAGCAGGTATATCAAATTCAGAGTTCAGTGCCTGGACAAAGAGTTATTGTCATCGGGATGAGCTTGAGAGCAAAAACGAAATTTTCATTAATAAAAGAAAATGTTACAATTTTACAAAAATTCAAAAGACACAAATTTCCAGATGGCTGGGTTTTCAACTGAGCTTCCTCTGATGCTGATTCTTCAGTCTTTTTTCTTCAAGCTGTTCATCCGTTCTCAACCTGTACCGGTTGAAGATCATCCGTTCCAGCTTCCTATATTCTTCTTCATTACTTACCTTGGAAATTTTTCTCCTGATTGCCCATTTATTAACTTCTGCGATTATTTGCGATTTGTCAGGGAAATCGGTTCCAGGTATCAGTGGAGGCTGGAGATGATACAGATAGGGAGCAGAGAATTGGATCTTTGCGGTTTCTGCAGCATTGAAGAATGCTTTCGCAGTCATCCTATCTTGATGGAAGAGCTCATTTAGATGCATCTTGAAAGCAACATCTGGAGGCGTATTTGGGTAGGCTCCCAGATAATAGTAATCTTCAATGAACTCGAATTTTGTATGTTCCCAGTCGTCGTTTATCTCTTCTGGGATCCATTCATCTATTCTTCTCCAGTTTATTGGCATCTGAGACTTTTTCTTTGATGCTCTGATGTTAGCTCTTTTCTTCTTCTGCTTCTTTGCTTCAGCATCGAGCAAGCTTTCCTTCTTCTTCTACTGCTCTTGAAAGTTCCTCATTTCTTGCTTTTGTTTATTTACAAAGTTGCAGAGCCATTGAGTATCATTCATTTCTTCTGGCTTGGCTCCGCTAGCTTTGGCAAGAGGGATGGTCATTTTATTCCATTCTCCTCTCCGTCCAGCTGGTTCTTCTGCTTCCAACTCAGCAACAACTTCATCAATGTCAGACTGCAGCACTTGGATTTCATCTTCAGCTACAGCTTTTCCTTTTCCTGCCCTTGATGTTTTTTCTGTTATCATTACCTCTGTTATCATTACCTTCCCCCTTATCTTCCCCTTTTTTGGTATCATCAACAAGGGTGGAGGATAGGTTGACGATTGTCTCCTTTAGCTGGGCCAGGACTTTGTCAACATCAGCAAGCTTGGTTGAGTTGTCTGCTGTGACGAGGTTGAGCTGTGTTGTGCTGGTATTTCCAGCTTTGAACTGAGTGTCCAGCTCTTTGTAGAGGTTAAACAACTTTTGAATGTCGGTCATGTTAGAGAGGGTTTGATGTTGTAGATCTTGCAGCTGGCTGGATAAGTCGCTGAAGCTGCTTTCCAGTGGAGCTTGAAGTTCTGAAATGATCTCAGGGACTCTCTTTTCTAGAAGTGTTGTCTGATCAATGCGTTGAGACACGAGAGATTGTTTGAGATCTTGACTGGTACTTTCCTGTAGATTCTGAGCAAATCTGTGAACTTCATCAATGGACTGTCCGTTACAATGGACTTGTCATTCTACAGCTGAGATGCGCAGAAGGGTGTCAATATTTGATTTGAGTCTATCATGGAATAGGATTTCCTCAACTTGTTTGGCTATTTCTTCCTTCATTGCATCAGAAAGCACGGCATCGGAATCCGTTTGGGTCCCGGATTCGACTTGGCTGGGTTTGACTGCCTCGATCTCGACCAGTGAGCGAGTGTCATTGGCAATTGGATTATGTGGAGCAGCTTCTGTGGGCTCAACTGTTGCAGAAGTTGGTTCATTTTCAATCACCATTGCCTCAGCTGTGTCGATATGTACAGCTTCCTTGGCAGTCTTAACTGGAACAATCCAGCTGAGAGTGTGGAGGTAGGAGTTGGCTCTCGCGATTACCTCATCAGATGGTGATACTTCATCTTGCTTAGTCTTCTGGATGAGAGTTTGGATTAGCTCGTCTTGATGCAAGAATGCATCCTGAAGACTTCCAAATCCAAAGATCTCTTGTAGAGCTGCTTCTTCGGCTTTGAGCTTGTTGAAGGAGTAGAGCTCCACAAGTTCCTCATTTGCGTACCAAGTAGTCATCTTGGTAGTAAGGTAAAATTTGAAGTCGCTTACGGTGACTAATGCGGCGGGGAGCGAAACAAGAGACGGGTATTGTTGCAGTGCGCTCTTTACTTCTTGAAGCCTGAGGTCATCGAACCTCATGACGGTGGCAGCACGTGCAACGGCTCTGGGACTGAGAATTTCAACTTCCTCAGAGGTAGAGGGGCTTGAAGGTTCAACTTGGTTTTCATTATCCAGCTGCGAAGGAGCATCAGCTGGATGGGGCTCTTTAGGTGAGTTGGGAAGAGAAGAGAGTTCAGCTTGGGAGTCAGCTGGCTGTGAAGACGCTTCAGCCAACTGAGGATGGAGTGGAAGAAGAGATTGTTGATGAGAAATTCCAGCTGATTTGTAGTCAGCTGGAGTGGGTTGTGAGAATGCTTGAAGAATTTGGCGAAGGGGAATATCATCATCTGGGTCAGGGAGAGAGACCACTATTTGACGTTCTTCAACTTATTATGTTGTTCTTACGAACTCCCTTCCATTGTCTGAGCTGGAGGAGGATCCCTGAGCTGTCTCCTCAGTGACTGGTCTCCACTCAGTTTTCTTCTTTTGGATGCGGAAAATTGCCGAGTGGATTCCGATCCAGCTGGCTCAACAACTGGTTTCTCTGCTGCCTCCTTAGCTGGTTTGATGGCTGCTTTGAATTTTAGCTTCTTCTTGGCTGGTGGAGATCCAGCTGGTTGTGTCTCCTCTGATTGCTTCATTTTTCTTGCTTGAGAGGGAGAGACAGTCTGATGCTTTGTCTCTTGTGCCCTCTTCTTCCCTTCAGGGGCTGCCTTTTTCAACAAGTCAGTGAGCTGACTTGGCTTCTCGAACAGTATTTTGGACACAGAAAATTCTTCTGCGTTATGCCACTTGATTTGTCTTCCGGTTGAGTAGCTTTCTATTATGCACGCTACTTTGGTGCATAGATAGATTGTCTCTCTACAGCTGTACCGGATGAAACTGTCATCTTCAAAATGAATCTTTTTAGATTCTTTTTCCAATTTTCCCATGAAGAATGAGAACCAATCCACAGGGTCATTTCTGAGGATGGCTATCATTGGTTTCAGTTTGGGTATGCTAATCTCTCCTTGAGATCCAGCAATACCGAGGATGCACTTTTGGGTGACATCCAGAAGTAATCTGTACTTGGGCTTGAGCAGGAGCTTGGACATGCTCGCCCTGTATGGTTCTGGCTTGAACAACATCTTATTCAGTTCGATCTGGATTTCTTCTCTGGTGTAATTATCTGGGGAGCGGTCCCCAAGAGTCTTCAAGCCGAATAGCTTGTTCAACATTCGGTTGATGTTGATGTCAATTTTCCACGGAATTGTATGTCCAGTCTTCTCCTTGATTTGTAGAGAGACGTTGGAACGGAGTTGATCATCTCGGTTAGACATCTCTAAAAAGAACTCTGCCACTTCCCGGCGGAAGATGTTCTTCGGTCTTGCAGTCGCCCACTGCAAAAGTCCGGCATTTTCGATGAGATCCAGAACTTCCTGGAACTCTGAGTTCTGGTAGTTCTTGAGAGTCAGACAACTCTCAAAATGAAGCTTTGACATCAAGTTCTCAGTCTGGCTTGCTCCTGGTATCGTCTTCTTTGATGCCATGATCTTCTTCTATTGCAAGAGTTTAGAAAGACAAAGATACTCGGGAAGCGTATTAGCAAAAAAGATAATCAAGAATATGATATATGAATTTCAGATAAGTATGAGCGATAGAAAAATATGGCGAAGATTTGCAAATTTTTGATAGATATATCAATTGTCCATTTTGATTAATGGTTGAGATCTTGGCAATTTATTGATGATCTGCGGCTGAGAGAGATTTGTGCAACACGTCCTATGACGTGTGAATATTGAGTGTAGGTCACGCGCGCGTGAGGAAGTTGAAACGTTCTGACTTCTGACTCAGTTCTCTTGAGCTACAGTATTCTGCATGCTTTTCATTAAATGCGATGGGATGGATAGCTTGCAGAATAATCCATTTAAGGAATGTTTGGATGTTTGATTTAATATTCAAATAATTTTATCCTTACATAGCATATTACAACGGGGAATATAATAAACAAAATCTGCAAACCTGTCAGCTGATCATTGTAGTCAGTTGATACCACTGCTGTATTCTCTTCTGCTAGATTGAAGATACTCCTCAGCTGAGTATCTTGGTGATTAGCTTGAGGCTTCTTCAGCTGAGTTCCCTTTAACTCTTCGATTGATGTCCAGCTGAGCTTTATTTCCTTTTAGCTGGATAATTCTTCTGATCTGAGCTTTTGAGATTCATCTGGGTTTGTTCCCCCTCAGTAGGATGAACTTTTCTTTCATTAGGATTGAGCCGTCAGCTGGGTTAGAGAATCATCTTGATTACTCTGCTGGTTCAGTTTACCTTCCAGTTGGTGACTCCAGCTGAGTCTATCTTGGTAGGTGCATCCTGCTAGGTATTCTACTTGATTTTGCTGATTCTTTTCAGCTATGTAGAGTTCCCCCTCGATTTGATAGTAGGTGGCTTTTTCTTCAGCTGCATCCTACATCCTTCTACTGAACGGATCTTCTTACGTACCATCGGCTCAATTCTTTGAAGAGGTCTCAGATTGTATAGCAGGTAGTCAGCTGTTCCAAATCCAGCCGATTCATATGCTGCTTCTTTATTCTTTCTTTGAGACCATTGTGCTCAGCTATATGACTGGTTGTATCTTCCGTTATGCATCCAGCTGTCTTTATTTCACAGCTGGTCCCAGTCAGCTAGCTGGGTTTCTTCATCTCTTTTGCTCATATTTCAGTGCTCCTTGTTGGTCCTTCCAGGCTGAGCTGATTGAACTTATTCTAAGCTTTCGTCAGATATTGTGATGACTTTGGTGGTTGTCTCTCATGGTGTCATATACTCTGAGAATGAGACGTTCCAAATCGTCAATCAGCCTTTCTGTTCTTCTCATCTCCTGGTGGCTTGAGATGATTGCATCACAGTCCATCTGGTTTGCTGCTGAGTGAAACTTCTCTCTCCAGTGCTCCAAGATACTTTGATATCTTATTCTTCGTACCCCCAAGTCATGGAGATAGTTCCTGTAACATTTGCAGCTTGGACAAATGTCTGGATTCATGATTTCTCAAGAGCTCCTCTATTGAGAGATTACTGCACAAGGGAGAATTCACGACAGTATGCAGTATAATGATTTTAAAAAGATTTTGAAACTTTGAAGGATCTGTTCAGGTGACCACTATCAGCAATGAAATGTTGTTTTGACAGATACAGTGATATTTTGAACCACTGCTCTGATACCAATTGTTGGTCCCAAGACGGATACCTTGGTGTAGAGTGGGGGTGAATACACCAAGGTTTAAAACTTTTCCAAGTTAAAACTCTTTTCAGAGAACTGGCTGTGTTCGATCCAGCTGGATGACAGCTTTGATCGACACAGCTGGCTGTGGGTATGTGCGGAATGTGGTGGATTTGGAAAGTCCGTCTGTTGCTTCAAATTATATTGTAAAGCTCTGTTTGGCTTTTCAGTTAATCAGTTTATGCAGCTTGAAATGTATGCTCATGAGGATTAGTATCATGCATAAAACAAAGCGATAAATAACAAGGCATTTTTAACGTAGTTCAGAGTAACACCTCCTACGTCCACGACCAGGTTCACTGGTAATTCACTACCACTTGGTTTCCAAGTACCAAGCAACTTCACAACTCTAACCCGAGCTGTGTTCCAACAGTTTGCGGGCACTGTCAAGCCTACACCTTCAGTTTTCGGGTACTGAAGAACCTATCCACTCGAATTACACGCTTCGAGCAAGCGTACCTTTACCTAACCTTTCTGGGTTTGGGTTTGGATTTGGGTTTTTCCAACTATGAACGAGTTCTTATAATGAAGAACAAGGAGTAAGATGAACTCATTCAAACTAGGCTTAAGATATTTATATTCTGATCTATTCTGCCTAAGACTGAATATGTGAACAACTAAGAACACAGCTGACTGGTTGGGTGTTCTTGAAAGATTTGACTTTGAAGATTGTTGTTCATTTTTATGTTTTCTTCTATTTCTTCAGTCGTCTTGCCAGCTTCACCACCCTTCTTTAATGATGAGGAGATATATATATATATATAGGTGAAGATTCAAACTAGCCGTTGGAAGAGAGCCGTTTGAATCTTACATACTCTCATTGATTTATGGCCTTTACCTACGAAGTAGGTCTGCATCTGTAGAGGCTAGTTCTTCTTTGAATTGACTGTGTCAGACAAGATCTTCTGACATCGGGATCTTGTCTTAGAGAAGATCTTCGTCTTCGAGCTGCTAAGCGTCTCTGCTGTGTCTTCAGCGTCTTGGACTCTGCTGCGTCTCGACTCTGAGCTGTGTCTTAGACCTGTGCTGTATTATCAATCTGAGTTGTGGCTTCAACCTGAGCTGTGTCGATAACCTGAGCTGTGTTTTATACCTGAGTTGTGTCATCGACACTAAGATGGGTCTTTTACACTGAACTGGGTCTTTGACACTGTAGGATCTTTTACTCTGCTTGGTCTTGCTCTGCTGAGTCTGCTCTGCTGAGTTCTTAAGCTGTCTGCTTAGCTGTGTCTTCTGCTGTCTTCAGCGATTCTACCTGTAGACTAAAGAACTCTTATAAGCTCAAACAGGTGAGCTGAAAAACGCTTAGGCGTGTGCGATCATCTACTCGGTTGGGGTCAGCTGGGTTTTGGTATCCAATCAAAACTCTATTAATTTTCCCAACACCTATGATAAGGAAAGTCACAATTAATTACTACTCTCTCCGTCCACAAAAATTGTGTCTAGTTTTCTTTTTTCGTCCGTCCATAAAAATTGTAGCTAATTTTTTCTTTTCATTTTAGAGCACGACTCCATCTACTTTATTATTTTTTTATTCATTTCTCCACTCATAAAGGTGGATCTCTTTCTCCACTCACTTAACATCTATCAACCTTTTATTAAAAATCGTGTCACACAAAACTATCTACAAATTTGGTTGACGAAGGGAGTATTACCTAAGAACGTTCCTTGAGGATTGACTCTATTTTCATGTAATAACTTGAAAATAACATAATTGATTGCGTGCAACAAGTAGCATAAGAGGTAGACTATAGTGGGATAAAAGTTGTGTTATATATGCACCCACTCTACTATTAGACTATCATCGTGAATAAGAAATTGTGATTTGATTTTGTTGATGGATTGTGTCGTCCGTGTTGTTAAGAAATATGATTTTAAAAACAATTGACAAATCTCTTCATTAAATTTTACATCCATATGACCTAATGGAATTCGTAAATTATATTATATATTTGAAACGTTGATAATTTAATTTTATTCAAACAACTACTCATGGTTGGAACCAAAAACAATACAATTCGAATTAAAGTTTCGCGCAAATACCCTTAAATTACATGCAATTGGGCTTGCTATAGTTGATCTACAATTGGGCCTTTGGATAAAATGGGTTTTTGTGATCTTAGAAAAATAGAATTAATATTTTTAGAATAGAAAAATATATAATTTTTAATTGAGGAAAGATAAAATGAGATAAGATGACAAGGTTTAAGTAAAAAAAGAATAAGAAAATTAAAATATTGATAAAGAAGATAAAATAAGTTGTCGAGTTGCTTGTGGAAACTCCAAAGTGCAATCTAGTACTCCCTCTCTCCTAATATTCATGACATGTATTTCTTTTTGGATCGTCTCGTATAATATGACTTGTTTCCTATTTTAGCTAATTTAGAGCTTGATTAGGCCTTAATTAAAAAGCTTAATCTCAACCGTTTTAAAAAGCTTAATGAATTAATGCCCTTAAACAACATCTACCAATGGTGAAAAAACTAGATTATCAATCTCTCTCTCTCTTATTGAACATAATAATCCTCAGTTGGAAAATGATAACGATGCCACATGAACAATGATATTAGAGAGAGAGAGAGAGAGTCCGAACAGGATGCATGCGTGATGCGTTCACAAAGTGGCATCTAAAATTGACACATAAATCTAACTACTACTACGTCCAGATCAATACCAGGGCTAAAACAAGAAAACAAATACAACAATTTGGATTCATCCGACCATTTACACAACTCCACAAATTCTGCAAACCATCTATTCCACCACCAAAGTAGCTGCTCAGGCTTTCAAATGTAAATCAAAAACTGCGACCAGAGACGAAGCGTTCGCTATAATTCTCATTCACAGAAGTTAGACAAGCCCAAGTGACCAGTGGGTGAAACTTGTACAGAAAACGACGGAGGAAATGCAGCACGACAAATCTTTATAGAAACCTACTTGAAAAAGAATTCAAGATAAAGGGCACAATTTCCCCTGCTTTGTTTAGCAGATTACAGGTATTGCTGTTGAATCCTGGCTCTGTTTTCTTCCCACCATACTCTTGCTTGCATTTCTCCAAATTTTTCGCGGCTGTATCAACCACTTCCAAGTTAGATTCAAGAAATCGACAAGTACAAGGTGACTACAGGAAGCGCTCTAGTATCAAGTACATTTAGGTATACAAAGATTGCTAGTTTGGAAAATGTCTTAAACTTTTATGGTCATCTTAATTGTTTATCTTCTGAGAAATTTTCACCTGTTTTTGATGGTACACGGATTTATTAGGTAACTAATATATATATATATATATATATAGAGAGAGAGAGAGAGAGAGAGAGAGAGAATCAACCACCTGAACCTGACTCTTCTAAGCTCACGAGCACCGCCAGGCAAAGCTCTAACAGTAATGTAGACTCCAGGTTCGTCTTGCTCGACCCACTCAGTCTCTAAATCACTAGCATTGCTCACTGACAGTTCTCCGGAGTGATCAATCTCTCTTGAAGAACTCGAACGTGCAGAAGCATCTATGGATGATATCTCAGTTTTAGCAGCACTGATGCTGGAGAGCTTTGGAGTTGAATTAATACCAGCTGACTCATGGTAACATCCAGATTTCATGGGTTGATTCTCTACTGACTCTGATGATGAATAACCAACTCCTGCTGCCCGACAGAAGTGACGGGGTAGATGCTCTTTGCTCAATGGAGGTGTCACAGGGCTGCCCTCAGCAGATTCAAGTTTTGAGTTCTGAGAGATGATACGTCTCTTTATTGCAATCATTTTCGTAAAGTAATTAAGTTAATCTAATGATAAACACTCATCATTTAGGACACAAAAAAGTGCGAAGCAAACCTCATCTTCGGACCGTGGGGGAGTAGACAGTGGTACTTCATGATGACTAAACCTTTGAACATTGTACAATTCCATTAGTTTATCATAGTTCTCTCCCCACCATTGTTGAGCCTGCCACTTGTTAAAAATCTCTCGGCTGTAAAAACCACCCAGAAAATTAAAGTCAGAGATTAAGATATGGAAGCAGATGAACACAAGCGAAAACATGGTGTGTAGAACTGTTTCCGTGTTATCTCACAACAAAGGACCTACTGTATATAATCTAGAGATCTGAACTCATTCAGCCAGGGTAACAAAAGTTTCAGAAGTTTGATGAATAGACAACTTGCTTCACTTCAATTCCTCTCATACATAAACACGAGTATCTTTTTCTCGACTGGACTAGAAAAGAAGACTGCACTAAATACAACATGGGATTTAGAAGAAAAAACCAAAATTAGCAGAGCTCCTAGTTCGTGCCTAATTAGAACATGATCACTTGAAACACAATGCCAGTCCCAAGAAATATAGCTATTTTTAGACATTGATGATGGCCATGTTGAGGCCGAATACTTTCTTTCATGACGACATAAAAATGTCATTAACTCGAACATGGCGATATATTTTTCTGATTTCTCAATGAAGAATCCAGCCACTAAAGTAGGGATCAGTTCATGTTCAAATGAAGTTTGCCAAACTTTGAAAGTGTATTACCAACCTACCAAAATCCATCACCTTGCAGATTAGAATATCAACATAATCATAGTAAATTAGATAGACCCAAGTGTTCCTAGAGATTAAATTAATCAGATAAACTCAGTGAACAAAAGTGAAAAGGCTAAAAGACACCTAAGAAAGACAATAAAGAAGAACTGATCACTTTGGTCCATCAAAGTTTTTCTTACTTTTTCCTTGTGTTTTAACAGTATTTAAAAAAATTCCAGTTCTTAACCAACTAGAAACAGTCCTTCCCCTTCTAAAATACCACCAATTCTGATCATGTGGACAGTGACTAAGCTGATTTGAATTAAATAGGCCAGTAGTCAAGAAGCCAATTTTTCTTAGGCCCACCACTTTTTCAAGGGGCCACCTCCATAAATTGGGGGTTAGTGTTGCCCAGAGTGGCCTCACATGCCCCCATTCAATTCACCCACATCACTGTGCATTTTATAACTAAAAACCAAACATACACGAACTTTCAAGTTTCAAGTTCGACTCCCACCAATGTATCGCCTAAATTTTTTTCTCGATTTTTATTTGGTTTGATTCGACTTTATATTGTATTGGTGTAATCAGTGTAATGTACAATTCTTGTCATCTTATTCCATTTCACACAAGAAAACGAAAAGAAAATAAGTAAGAAAAAACGCACACACATACACACACAATCCACAAACCCCTCCAAGAAATGAAGACAATGACCCATCACCCTCAATATTCTGAACCACAATTAAACTTTCAGCGCAAAACAAATAATTACTTTCAGATTGCAGATCGAAAGTCGTATAGCAATCACTATTGGGATAGTACAAGAATTAGTAATCCAAAATGCAACCAAGAAAACAAGAACAAAACAAAGCACCATTCAGAGATTGATCTTCAAATATTGATCTCACACTCAAAACAAATCTCAACTGAGCCCACATCTCTAACCTGCCAAATATATCACTATTTAGCCACATAAGCACAAAATTTCTCCAAATTATTAGAAATCCCATCAAACAACACTCACCCTCTCAATCATATAAACACTCTCCAAAAAACACGTTTAACATGTTATGAGTCTTATGACACATAATCCTTCCATATCTACCCCACAATTAACAACATGAAATCCTCTAGTCCACAATTGTTGTCCCGTTACGTATTTTGAAAATTTTTCCATTTTCCAAATACGAAACGGGATATCAATTGCGGATTTTGGAGATTTCATCTAAAAAATTAAGCTCAATCTCGAGTTCAAATTTAGCAAATTAAAGTTAAAAATCGAGAAATTCGTTACCTAAATCGAATCCTCTTGAGATCATTTCCACCTTGAGGCAAAGAAACGAATGTAATCAACACCCCTGGCTCAACTTGAGCCACCCACTCCTTCGACTCATCTTCCTCCATGAACAACGACTCGGTTCGACCGCTAACCGAAGCCGGCGTAGCCGAGCCGCTCGAGAGGGCTTTCAGCTTGGCTTCAAGCTCCTTCCCCCGCAGCCGCGGCGTGGAGTTGAAGCTAGCCGTCCGTCTATACGAGCCGTAGAATCTCCCCGAAACCGAGCCCGCGTCGGAGTCCACGTAGGCCCGGCCTCGGTTCGGGCCCGACGAGCCCGAACACGGCTTGCAGTTCTTGTACGCCCCCGATGCCTTCACCGCCATGTCCTTGATCTGAATTAAAATACCATAAAAAATTATGCATCACGAAATCTCCATTTTTCTCAAACAGAAAATTAATTTCTCCAATCTACGCAAAAGTAGAACGCTATTTGACTCGAATCATCACGCTCGAGTTAGTCAGCGCCGACAAAATTAACTAATTGTGAATACACTCGGACGAGGGAAAATGAGTTGAAAATAAATTTGACGAGAATTGCGGCGGAGGTTGGTGTTTACCTGGGCGGTGAGGGCTTTGATGGCATACTTGGTGGAAGGAGTGGCCGCGGCGGCGTCGGCGTTTTCATCGTCCTCCGGCGGCGGCTGGCGGAGAGATCCGTTGGCGTTGTGCTGCTTGGAGTTGGAGCAAGCTATGCAGGTCAACATTGTTGCTATAAAAAACGAAAAAGGGTAGCAAATTTATGAGCCTAGAGAATTAGGAAGTGGGAGAAATTGTTGTATCGCGAGGAAGCAATCACTGCTAAGCGTGGCATTTCGTGCGTGTTTGTGAGAATGGCTCTTCGAATCGAGAGTTGGGGAGTGATCGAGGTTGGCGTTAATGGCGCAGAGAACATAGGTTGTGACGAGTTTAGACTTTAGAGAGAGAGAGAGAGGGGTGGTGCAGGTGCAGCGTAGATCAAGAAAACGGGAATTGAATATTCTTATTTCTTCTTCACAAGTCACAGCTCACAGGTGGAAAAGAGTGAGAGAGACGCACACGCAGACACACACTCTTTCAGTCTCCTCTCTCTCAAGCAGAATCAAGAGAGAGAGAGAGAGTCAAGAAATGGTGGGGGGAAGGATCGCTGGATCAGAGAAGCTGTTAAGATTTGTGGGGTTCTCGATGCGAAAGAGGTGGCAGAATAGGGAAGTGTGAGTTGCAACTTTGTGTTCCTTTCTTGCTTAATTTGGACCTAATTAAGTAATTATCCTACTAATTACAATTTTACCAAAAACTTGTATGAAACCGTCTCATCGATCAAGGATGATCAAGAATTCATTAAATATTATCCATATTGGATATTCGATTACCTAAGTAATCTTATTAGAAAACTTGCAGAAAATATGTGTGGGACACGTTTGACCTCTTATTATAACATAACATAATCGAGAGTCAGGGACTGATTACAATCCTTAATATAATTCTTCTTTATAATAATGTTAAAAAGAATTAAATAACAATACAATAAAAGAAATATATCGATACTTTTGAACCATTATGTTATATCATATTGTATTGGTAAATGCAAAATCTTGTTACAAATTAGTGTTTTATAAGCTCGTTTAAAGTGTGATAATTCTTTACTAAAAATAAAAAATCTTATTTGTTTCCAAAATAAGACGCTGAGATCGTATAAGTTGTTTACTACTACAAAGCAAGAGGATCCAACTGTTTTAGGTAAATGTTAGAGATACAAATTTGAACATATTTTTAAAGGAAATTTACATAATTAAATTCAGCAAAAAAAAATATTTGAAAGTATAAGAACCTAAAAGAATACCCCTCAAAAAAAAGAAAAAAAAAACCTAAAAGTATATACTCCCGTTCCGGAATAAGTGACAACATTTTTTTATTGGGTTGTCCCGAGATAAATGGTTACTTTTCTTATAAGGAAGTCTAATTCCACAAAAAATTATGGGTTCCACCACTTTCTATTTTTTTTTACCCTTTAAACACGTTTCTCTTTAATATCCGTGTCGAAAAGAATAGGGTCACTTATTGCGGGACGGATAAATAATTATTTTCCTTAATATTTCATCATCGCATGCAAAGTAATTATACGACCTACGACGCCTTAATTATAAATCATTATTTTAAATAATGTTGCTTTACCACATTCAAGCCTCCCAAAAGCAAACACGATGCACCATTAAGAAAAGTGTACCCTAATTACATGCATTATTTAAATATTTATAGTCATCTAAATTATTGCATTTTCTTTTTTTTTTAAATTTATTTAGCTCTGATTCTTTACATTGTTTTGCTGCTTTGAATAGACAACGCGAGGAAAATAATAATTTAGTATAAAGAAGGCTTAAATTCGTGTCGCTGCCAACATTTTTATCAGTGCCTGGGAAAAGATCTTCAAGTACTATACTATGCTGCAGATTTTAATTTATTTAATCTAAATGAAAATACCCATGTCTTTTTCTTTAAATATAATATACTTATCCATATCTAATTAGCATGTATACGTGTGATACTAAAGCGATTTATACAACATAAATACTTAATTAATATCACAATTTGTTTTTTGAATTAAATCCAACTCGGTCTAGTCCCAATTACTCGAAACAAGATATAGCAAAAATCTAGTTGTAGTGCCTCAAATTAGGCCGGACAAATCATGCGTGTCGGATCGTTATCGTGTCGACCTGTTAACGACCCGACCTGTTAAGGTCCAATCTGAACACGACCTGTTAAGGATTTGCTCGACACAACACGAATCCGATCCGAAATGTTCAAATCTGAACACGACACGAACACGAATATTACACGATTTATATCATGTTGAAACGATACGATAACGACACGATTAAAACATAAATTTATACGATACTATAAGCTATGTAAACAATAAAAACATTAAAAATTAAACATAAAACCCTAAGAAAAATAATAAATTAATAATTAATGATGAAAATAAAAAAAATAATAAATAATAAATAAATCTTATCGGGTTACACAAACCCGACACGAACCAAACCTGATAATTTCGTGTCCATATCGGGTTACACGATAACGGCCCGAATCCGATAAGGCTTGACACTAACCCATTAATTCCGTGCGTGTTCGTGTCGTGTAAAAAATTGTCAGCCCTACCTCAAATAGCAACTTAAGCTAAGTGAGCCGATTTACATTATGCTCGTCTACAAAATAATTATCGTTAATCATGCTATCAACCCGCTGATGATCACTTAGTAACAACTTAATTAATAATAATAATAATAATAATAATAATAATAATAATAATAATAATAATAATAATAATAATAATAATAATAATAATAATAATAGCCAATTAATGCTGAATGTGCAGTCTGAGCTATGCCTGCAACATTTGATCGATCTTTAAAACAAGATATGAATGTTCATTAAGTTGTGGGGGAAATATAATTAGAGAAATTACTCCAAATTTATTGTTATGTAGATTAATTATAAGCACCATCAGTCTTAATCACACACGCGTTACTTGGTTATTATGTTTGTCTTATTTAATTTCAATCTGTATGTTTTTCTTTATACACGTTAATCATTTTAATTATACGACAGAGCAAATATTTGGATAATATTATTTAAGAAATTTCTTCTACTTCTTCTTCGAGTTTAAGTCTTGTTTGGTTGTTTCTCTTTTAGTTCATCCTTATTCAAAGATACAATTTAAATATATAATAAATGAAGTATCTTTTCCGCCAAATCAACTTAAAGCCTTAAATTAAAGGTGATTAATGTTTCAAAAAATATATAGTTTTATCCTAAGCATATTTTTTTTATTCAAAATTTTTAAATTATTTGAATAATAATAAAAATTGTGTAAACTACAGTAGTTGAATCGGTCAAGTTCTATTAAATTAAACTAGTCACAGATTACTGATTTCAGCAGTTGAACAATTTGATCTCACTTGATTTAAGTAACGTTCGATACAATGGCGTTTGTAATTTCACAAGCAATATCATAATATATATATATATATATATATATTTAATATATAGAAAAAATAAATAGGCCATAATGTACTAATATGATAATACGAAACTAGCATTATGATTCTGCGATACATTTAATATCATTTAATGTGTACCACAAAATTGTCATTTACAATGAATGTTTATTTGTAATATAATAATTTCACAAGCTTCAAGTTGATAGAAAAAAAAAATCTGAAATATTGTAATTTCACCTGTTTATTTACTTAAATCAACCGATCCTTGTTCAGTTGTTCACAATTAATGTCTTATTTTTTTGTTCGAATACCAAAACTCTGTTTGTTCTCTTGTTAATGCTGAAATATGTAGTATTTATTATTCATTAAATAATGGTATCCTATCCTTTGTACGATGGTGTATTATACATCTTGTGTAATTCTAAAAAAGAAAAATTGAATTTTCATAGTATTTGAACTTGTATTGTATTTTAAAGTGAAAATGAGTGCTACATATAAATATATCATAATTTGTGAAACATACTAAAATCGAGAGAAATGATTTTTTACTAGTATCTAATAAACATGTACTGTATCGTACTATTTTAATTCCACCACAATTATTTTTATCCAAAAATGATGATACTTGAATGGATCTTGATTTAAATCAAATGAGGCAATTTGAGAGCCGTTGAGTTCTCACGTGACAGAGTAATAATTTTATGTAGTTGCACCACATTAAACATCATTAAAAACACAATTTTATTTATTTAATTAATTGGTTGTTTTGATGATTTGATCCAACCACATGGCCAACCCCTGCATTTCAGGATCCACCTACCCCCCCCAATATGATAATATATGGTTGCAAACTTTTTTAGAGCTAATTATGGGTTATGTTTGTGATTTATAGTCTTATAGCATATCTTACTACTTAATTTTAACTTTTATTAACGTCCAAACAAATAGTATTATTATAATGAGGCACACTCCTGTACAACCGGTCTTACGGGTAAGACCGGATCCGGGTTGACCTGACCCGGTCAAACGTTGACTTTCAGTACAAAATTTTTATTCGATTTTTTCAAAAACAAAAAAAATTCTCCGCCTTCGGTTCCGATTTTAATTTATAGATTATGATTGTGGCAACATTAATATTTTTTAGCTCGCTCCGAGGCCTTCAGCTTCCCTCGCTCGACTCTTTAAACAAGAATTAATAAAAAAAATTGAAAATAATAATAAAAAAAACTGAAAAAGAATAAAAAAACTAAATAAAAAAATTAAAAAAAAAAACTGAAAAAAAAGAATAAATAAAACTGAAAAAAGGATAAAAATTGAAAAAAAAAATCAGAAAAAAAAAATTTAAAAAGTTATGCGTGTGTAATACACGCGCCGATTTAAAAAAAAATTGTCAGGCGCGTGTATCGCACGCGCCCGACTTAACGAGCGCGCGGGTTCGATCGTACCATACGACCGGTCTTACTCAAGTCTTTGTCTATTATAATAATCTAAAGAATGGATCACAACACACTCATAATTTTAATATAACGAACAATATTAAAATATAAATACTCATAATAAATGAGATTATTTAGAAAGGAAACAAATGCAAGCCGTGATAAATGATTTGTACATGAACTCGAGGCGTATCATTAGATTCAAAAGACTCAAAATCCACCATGAAAATGTAGATAAAATCGATAATTGTCACATCTATCTTTTTCCATATATATTTTCTAAAAAATTTAGAAGTGAAGTGCATAAATTTACATGTTCCAGAAAACTTGGCTTTGGACAATGCTTTTTTAATTTTATTTCAATAATAGGTACAAACTTTAGAGTTTTCACCTTTTATTTATACTCTCGAGAAACTAACCCAACTCACAAAAAAAAGAAGAAGAATAAACTAAAAGAAAAAGCTCTCACATTTTCATTTTTTTTTTAAGTTGACATTTTCATATTCATTACCATAAAGATGTGAACCTTTTTTATGCATTCGAACCATGGCCTTAAGTCGCAGTTTATAATTCGGGTTCATAAATAATATTCCCTCCATTCCGCTCAAATTGTCTACATTTTATGAAATGTACGTTCCACTTAATTTGTTTACCTATCAATAAAAATAGTTTACTCTTCAAAACTCTTTAAAAGTGTTGGGACCTATCCACTTTCTATCTTTGTACCCTTATTATTAATTTCCGTGTCGAACAGTAAGTAGACAAAATGAGCGGAATGAAGGGATTATTAAATAACCATTATATTAAATAATATTAAATAATCAGAAAAAACAGTACTCCATCCGTCCGAAGTTAGTATGGTTCAACTAATATTTTATACTACCTCCGTCCCACCGAATATGGCATGTTTTCCATTTTGGGCCGTCCCACCGAATATGGCATGTTTCCTTTTTGGGAAAGAATTAGAGCTTACTTTAAGCTAAAAAGTACTTTAGTAGTATATTGTTGACCAAAAAAATACTTTATTAACTAAAAAATTACTTTATTAACACTTTATTACACCTAATTCTCTTTTTCTTAATCTCCGTGCCAAAAAAAAATAGGTCATATTCGGTGGGATGGAGGGAGTACCTTACAACAAATCAAATATGCACTGCACTTTTGGGGGACGGATGAAGTATCATCTAGGAAATAAGCAAACTTTATTTCTTGCTATTTCCATGTTTCGATCGCCCATGAATCTAATTTAGAAATTATATTATGAAGTTTATAAATTCATAAATCCAAAATATTTGCATGGATTATATTGGGTCTCCAGTAGAATATGGGCTTATCAGTCCACTTATCATGTGGAAAATGGGCCTAGCCAGTCAAAAGCAGACTGTCTACAGTTTTTATTTTTTTAATCGGATTAAATATCTATGAATAAGATTTCCCACTCCTTACCACGTTGTACTTTATTTTTCTTTTATTTATATTTTTTTAAATTGCACCTTCCTTTTCTAAGATACAGCTTTATTTATACTTTCTGTATACAAATTAAAAGTTTCACCCTTCAATATATATATATATATATATCAAAATTAAAAGTTTTAGTCAAAGCAAGCTGGGAGTGAATTATTGAATTAAATTTCATATTATATTATTTGATTTACTTTGGGGGTTTTGATTAAAGAATATCTATATTTGATTAGTAGTTGATATTATGAGCGTAGATTTTACTGGTCAATGTTCCATAAAAAATGCGTCACCTACTAAATTACAAGAGCCAATGAGGTAGTTGTGTCACGTCGTCTATAAAATCCTTTGAATTTTATTACCTAATAACACAAAATCATAATGGAATTTACTACAATTATCGAAGTCTTACATTGATCTAATTAATTGGTTTAACGGTTAATTATAGTATCTATCACAACTTTTGACATGTTTTTTTTCAATTTTACATCAACCTATAAAAATTATCAATTTTATCACATCTTTTTTAGTCCTCAAGTCCGGTTATTGATTACTTTATGTGAGAATATGGAGATGACACTCAAGAACATCTCAACTATTTTTGGAGCTTCCAAATTGTTGAGAGTTCTAGAGGCCAAGCCTCTAAAGTTATATAGAATACCAAATGATTTTTATCATTTGATTCGTTTAAGATACTTTGTTCTAGTTCTGAACTTGGACTTTATATATAATATTTAACCAAGAATACCGGAGTATATAATTGAAAAAGCATCAAATAGTTAGATAAATACCAAATTAGCTCTTGTTTATTAAATATATATATATCACTTAAATTCGGATTATATGATAAGTATAAAAAATAAGCGAAGTATATATTTATCTTTAAAAAAAAAGAAATTCCAGATGATGGATATACGAAATGACAATATTTAATTCCATGCAATATGCATATCGTATTTTGTTGACTACTTTAAAGACACAAAATTCAACCAAACCAAAAAAAAAAAAGAAAAAGAAAAAGAAAAGAACAAAGATGATGCAAGGCATTAAAAAAAAAAGAAATCAAACAACTCATTTGTTTTTATTTTTATTTTGTATACGTCATACAAGATTGTTTGATTTGAAGTTCGTGCCAACCATAGACTAAATAAATAAGATTGATAGATCTGATAAAAAATTATAAATTCTGGTAAGAATCTTATGTCAAATCCATAATTTGTACTCCAATTTACATATGATTAAATACTATAAAGAATTATATGTATAATATATTAACTATAAATACGTATATTTTTTAATAAATGTGAAGTTACATTAACTCGACTTACTTTAAATTCCACTAATTTTATTCGACTCGACTCATCTCGTCTTGACTTTATTCAAACCCATGGGAAGATCCTTCTACAAAATGGTCCCAGCTTACAACACATAAAAAGGTCGAATAGAACACAACACAATCATTCAACCGTTAAAACTCAGCGCTCCGCCACCCATATCGTCCGCTACCGCCGCTGCTGCTGCGCCGCCGCCGCCGCCAGTGCAATTCCTTAAATAACTCGAAACAGTGCCAAAGAAGAGCATACGCGCGTACGTACAAGCAGCAACTAGGTACTGATAATTATCTCGATCATCTCTGACTGCCTGTCATAACTTATTTAATTCATTCGCAAAAATTGATTCCGATCGTCCGATTTTCCCGTGATAGTCGTTCGCGATGCCATCGCTGCGCCGGAGACGCGCCGCCTCGTCTTCCGCAGACGAGTCGGTCCGAGCGCCGGATCCGGATGAGAAGAAGCCGGAGCTCCGGAAACCGAGGAGGCAGCAGAAATGGTCGTGCGTGGACAGTTGCTGCTGGTTTATTGGGTGCATATGTGTAGTGTGGTGGGGGCTGTTGTTTTCGTACAATATGATGCCTTCTTCGTTCCCGCAGTACGTGACGGAGGTGATAACCGGGCCAATGCCCGACCCGCCGGGGGTCAAGCTGAAGAAGGAGGGGCTGCAGGCGAAGCATCCGGTGGTGTTCGTGCCCGGGATTGTGACGGGAGGGCTGGAGCTGTGGGAGGGGCATAGTTGTGCTGATGGCTTGTTCAGAAAGAGGCTGTGGGGAGGCACGTTCGGAGAAGTTTACAAGAGGTGAAGAAAGAATCTGCTTTTTGTTATTAGGATAAGATTAGTTTGTTGTTTGTGTGGATAATCTGCGTTTTGGAGTCTTTTTCCTGTTATGGTATTGAGTGAATTAGCAAAAATTGGTTGTTGGGTTGTTTGGAGTGGTAGATTGATTACGAAAGATGTAGATTAGCTAGTTATTTTAATGATTGTGATAATAGAAAAGTTTATCTAAATATGGAAATAGATTTACTGCATCTGGATTAAAGCTTCCACTTTCTTTCCATAATTTGGTGTAGTTACTATAGACTTTAGTCATTAGTTGATTTATGAGGAAATACATTGATTTTATCATAGTCTTTAGTATTACGGAAACTAGATCCAAATTGAAGCTCTTTCCTATTGTTTTTCATTTTCTATTTTTGCTATGTCTTTTATTTGTAACTTGGAGATTTAAAGGTAGTTATGTTTTACTTTTCAAATGAAGTGATGAGGGACTGTTGGAGTTGTTGTGACAAAGTTTCTGCAAAGGTCGACAGATCTTTTTGTTGGTTGATTTCATATTGAATTGTCCGCTAGGAAAGTGCCTTTTGTTTTTGTTTTGATTTTTCAAGTTTGTTTCTGATAGATTTTCCTAGCATTGGCTTGAGGATTGATGTCTTTGTTCTTTAGTCATTAGTTGATCTATGAGGAAATACATTGATTTTATCACAATCTTTAGTATTACGGAAACTAGATCCCAATTGAAGCTCTTTCCTATGTGTTTTTCATTTTCTATTTTTGCTATGTCTTTTATTTGTAGCTAAGAGTATTATAGGTAGTTATGTTTTTCTTTTCAAGTGAATTGATAGGGGGCTGTTGGTGTTGGGCTGTTGGTGTTTTTGTGAGGGATTATTGTGCTGAAGTCAACAAATCTGTTTGTTGGTTGATTTGACATTCATTTGTTTGCTAGGAAAAGGCCTTTTGTTTTTGCTTTATTTTTCAACTTTTTTGTTTTCCTGATAGATTGTCCTGACTTTGGATTGAACTTTGATACCTTGGTTTTTGTCATGGTATAGACTTTTTAAAGTGGTAAATTAAGTAGGTAGTATGTCAACTTTCTCCACTCTTGATAATTGTATAGTGAATTGCTTAGTTACCGATGCAGTATATAGTTAGAGCTTTATCTATGTAGGAATTAGGATTTAATTTGGAATTGGCAGGATTAGTAAATGAACATTATACCATGTAGAGTGATTAGTATTGGCATCACTCACATCTAATTAAGTGGATGTGTGCTGCCTTGTGGTAGGATAGGCTTAAGAGTTTTTTCAAAAGGAAATACATACTCCTTGTTCATGATAATAGGAATGTGTGTGCGCGCGCGTGCGTGTGTGCACGTGTGAGTTTTCTGTAGCATATTTTCAAGCTTCTGAGACATAGAGAGATGAGATGCAGGTTCTGTTAATCAATTTGTATATAACCTAAAAAACTTATTTTTAATTTTTTTATTTCACTGGTGCACTTTTCAAGCTTCTGAGACTGAGACATAGAGACATGAGGTGCAGGTTCTGTTTTTCAATTTGTATATAACCTAGAAAACTTATTTTTAATTTTTTTATTTTTACATCAGTCGCTCCTCAGAAGTTTGTTATCAATCAATTGAAATTGGATGCTTCCTATACAACTTTTCAACCTGTATTGTTACTTTTACCTATAAAGAAACTGCAGAGTACTTTTATCTTGCATCTTTTGTATGAGATTGTTATATTTAAATCCTTTTTGTAGGCCACTATGTTGGGTGGAGCATATGTCATTGGATAATGAAACGGGCATGGATCCTCCTGGTGTAAGGGTCAGGCCTGTTACTGGCCTTGTTGCTGCAGATTACTTTGCTCCGGGATACTTTGTTTGGGCAGTTCTAATACACAATCTTGCTCGGATTGGGTATGAAGAGAAAGCCATGTACATGGCTGCATATGACTGGAGGCTTTCATTCCAGAACACAGAAGTACATGTTTTACACATACCAATCTTGTGTTTATGTGAGGTTTAGTCATGAGGCAATGGGATTATTGACGTTTTTCTCTTATGAAATATTTACTTTTCAGGTGCGAGACGGAACACTGAGCAGAATAAAAAGTAATGTTGAACTGATGGTTGCTACAAGTGGACACCGGGCAGTAATCATTCCACATTCCATGGGTGTTCTATACTTTCTGCATTTTATGAAATGGGTTGAGGCACCTGCTCCAATGGGTGGAGGAGGTGGACCAGATTGGTGTGCTAAACATATAAAGGCCGTGATGAACATTGGGGGGCCACTTTTGGGTGTCCCGAAAGCTGTTTCTGGGCTTTTCTCTGCAGAAGCAAGAGATATTGCTGTTGCCAGGTAGATTTACAAATATTAAAACTTATGTTTGCTTGAGTGCAAATCTGAATGTTTTGATAACCCGCTCTCCTTTTCGTATGGTTAGTTTCTGTGCCTATCGGTAACCGATTTTTGGTAAATTGTATTCAGGGCCATTGCTCCTGGTGTCCTGGATAAGGATCTATTCCGAATCCAAACCTTGCAGCACATAATGAGGATGACTAGGACATGGGATTCAACAATGTCGATGATACCAAAAGGTGGAGAAACCATTTGGGGTGGACTTGACTGGTCACCTGAGCAGGGTTATGCTGTAAGCAAAAGAAAACAAAATACCAACCAAACTGAGAACTCAGTCCGTACTGAGGATGGCAAAATTGAGTCAAAAGCAAAACATGCCCACTATGGAAGAATGATTTCATTTGGGAAAGATGTAGCTGAGGCGGATTCTTCTGAGATTCAGAGGATTGAATTTAGGGTAATATTTCTTGCTTAGTTCCTAGATATTTTATAATGCCATTGTCTTCCATCTCATGCTTATCTAGTAATATTAACTGACCATGCTTTGAGAAGTGCTAAATATCGATTCGATTATAGAGTGACTGTCTCCACCAGTTTCACATTTTAATATTTGGCAGATTAATTACAGCAAATTTCAATTGCACCGATGTGAATGTGCCCTGCATCTCAATGTACTCATGCTACATTATTTTGACCTTAAGAGTTTTAAGAACCAAACCAAAATAAAAGCGATTGTCCTTTGTATAAAGACAACAACCAAGTCCTGTGAAATTTTTGTCATCAGCCAGCATTTTCCCCTTGTGTCATATTCTTCTCTGATCCCAATCTCTTTAAACTTATTTTTCCTGCTCTTGAGATATTATAGTAGAATGTATCTATCTGACCCTAGTATATGTAATAGAATGTGTCTTCTTAATTGTGCCATGGAAAATCTGTTACTTGATCTTACATTGATACGATGAAGTGGTTATTTTTGTGCAGGATGCTGTAAAGGGTAACAATTTTGCAAACAATACTTGTCGAGATGTGTGGACGGAGTATCATGACATGGGTATTAGTGGCATCACATCTGTTGCTGAATATAAAGCTTATACTGCTGGAGATATACTGGATCTGCTAAACTATGTTGCCCCCAAAATGATGGAGCGTGGAAGTGCTCATTTTTCTTATGGTATTGCTGATAACTTGGATGACCCCAAGTATTCACACTACAAATATTGGTCAAATCCATTGGAAACAAGGTCAGATAATGAGCATTCTATACTTCACTTTTGACCTCTGTTACTGCGATTTTCTTAGGTGTGCAGCATGTATCTGTATTATACTTTAACAAAACACCCCTATTGCAGGTTACCAAATGCTCCCGACATGGAGATCTTCTCAATGTATGGAATTGGCATTCCAACTGAAAGAGCTTATGTATACAAGCAGGTTCCAGCTGTAGACTGCTACATTCCATTTCAAATTGATACATCCGCAGTTGAGAACGATGTAGATAGATGCTTAAAAGATGGCGTTTATACCGTTGATGGCGATGAAACTGTGCCTGCATTAAGTGCAGGCTTTATGAGCGTAAAAGGGTGGCGTGGAAAAACTAGGTTCAATCCTTCAGGAATGAAAACTTTTGTACGGGAGTGCGATCATGCTCCTCCTTCTACTCTTCTTGAAGGCCGTGGCACCCAGAGTGGTGCTCATGTTGATATCATGGGAAATTTTGCTTTGATTGAGGACATCATGAGGGTTGCTGCCGGTGCTACTGGGGACGAGTTGGGAGGTGATCGCGTCTACTCAGACATTTTCAAGTGGTCCGAGAAGATCGACCTACCTCTATAAGTTAACCTGTATGATAGACTTTCAAGGCTTCATTCTGTAAATTATACAAATTGTCAATCTTGATGTAGGACGGTGCATCATGGTTGAGGATTCCATTCTGCTGCATTAAAACTTAGATGGTCAGCTAATTGTTGCTCTTGGCTCAGCTATGCTACAATACAGATCTCCTTGCTCGAACAGAGGCATAGCACGCAGAGAGACGTTTGCTTCAGCATGATCGAGCTTTAAAAGCAGCATACTGCGTATTTGGTGGTTAAGGTATGATATATCGATATCTTAAAGCCGGATAGGTAAAAGAGCGGGCGATTAACCTCCGTCTGTACGAACATTATGCCGTTACAACGGTGTCTTTGGGGATTATGTGATTTTTTTACCTCTGACATTTGTATCATATGATCCTACTGTTGGTCTGTGGGATCAAGAAACAGGGTAGAGAAAACGAAAAAAGACGTAGTTATTCTTTGGTTTAGAATTTTCTGGGCATGATTTTTTGCTTCTTTAATGTTGTGAATGTCTGCATTTCTCATTCTAGTATCATATTTCTTTAACATTTCCTTGATGTAAGAACCTGCAGTTGGAACTAAAAATAATCCATCTTAACAAGACAGATTTTGTCTACTAATTATCATCATTATTATCCATGCTCGTGACGTCTGCTTTGATATCAAGGGCGCGGGATTCCGCGTCAACTTCTAGCGTCTGTATGTTCTCAAATTGCTACCTCGTAAAAAAAGTGTTCTATATTTACCACGCCCTATGTTAGTGTCCCGAATTTAACTCCAATATGATATTCTCTCCGTTTCATTTCAATGGTCTCATAGATCCGGGTACGGATGTTAAGAAAATAAGTTGTTTGTAATAAGTCGGTCAAGTTATGCAAAAAATTTGGATTTGGATTGGACCATTTAATTATTTATTATTGCAAGACTCCATCCAGTTTGAATTTCATCAACACTTTATAAGTCGAATGACTCGAATCGTTAAGAAATATATTGAATTAAAAATTAAAATTGAGTGAAAATTTATGTATTTATAGACAATTAACCTTTTTAAAAATTATAAAAAATTATGTCAGACGGTCTCACGGATCGAATATAAATCCGAGAACCTTCAGCTTCAGAGAGTGTGGGGCCCCTAAAAATTTAGGGTTGCTATATCAAATTCTCTCCGCAGTCCACATAGTCCTCCAATTTCAAACCCGCTTCTTCCGCGAAATGCGAATTCAAATCTCATTCGGGTCGGGTCTCCGGGTTCACTATATATGCATTTGCCCTCTTCAGTTGCGCCGAATGCATATCACAACTAGCACCATTTTATTGCTCAAAACAAAAAAAAACTAGCACCATTTTCTGATTCGGGTCCGGTTTTTTCGCGGCGGTAGTCCTCAAACTACATAGTGCGACGACGTCGTTTCTCTGTTCGATCAAACCCTTCTCCGAGATTGCCTCTCTCTCTCTCTCTCTCTCTCTCCATCTTTCAATCCTATTTCCCGTGAGTATTCCGGCATTCTTTTCTGCGTCACAAAATTCATAGTTTAATGTATTTGTTCCATGAATAAAACTCAAAGGTTCAAGGAGGAGTTTTTTTTAGGGTGATTTAGTTCCCAATTTAGTTAATTGTATCCATTGTAGTAATATTCTTTTGGGTTTTATTCAAAAAATGCTATAGCTGAACATAAACGAAAGAAAATAGGGGCGAATATGATTATTTGTTTCTGCAACAATTTTTAGTTAATCCATTTGTTGCTTAATTATTGCTATAAACTAAATAGTCGTGTTGCAGGTGCGTTGGAAACCATTTGTTCCTTGAATCTGTCTGTTTATTTTGGTTGTTAATGATAATTGTTATCAAGAGCCATTATATTTGGTTGAAGTTGCTACCTTTAATGTTATTTTTCCTATTAGTAAAGAAAGCTTTTCATGTATGTTGGAGTGGTCTATTGATGCATGCTAGGCTTGGATAGTTCTTTTTTCTGGGTGTCCTGCTTTCTTCTTTTCTTCTTTCGATTTAATTGAAAAGGTTGAAGCTTTCCCTAAATTGATTCATCTTTGCAATATTAGTAATAGTTTCTAGCTTTGTGGAATCTTTAGAATTCAAGGGTTTAAAAAAACAGTGTTGATGCTTCAAAGTTTAGCAATATTGTTTCATACATCATGATTTTCACTTATTGCGTGTAAAACATTAAATAACGGCCTATTTTCACTACATTATATTTCTTATTTGTGCGTGAAATGTAATCTAGCTTTGTGCCAACTTTGTTGGTTGGATCCTGCTTGTTGACTGTGAGCTTTATGAGCTAGATGGTTCTCATTCTCTTTCTCTGAGTTTGATTTGCCAGTCGTCACACTTCATGGAATTTGTAAATTTTAATAATTGATCTATTGCTACCATTCCATGTATCTATGACAGTATTCAGAAACTTAAAGACTATAATCTATTGACTTGAGGGCATCGGTATATCTTTGCAGTACGTTTTCTGGACCTGTGCCTAAGTTATTTGCTTGCATCTGCTGAAGATGAATATGCAGCAAGCTGTGCCACCTAGATCCTCTTCTAATGGGTATGGTCACCATATAATCGGAGGGGATACTGGAACAAGCTTCAATAGTAAGTTTCAGTTAATAGCCAGAGCAGTTTAGTTAAGAACTCATGTCTGCGCACTCATAGTCTCTGCCAAATCTAACTCCGAGTAACTTTAGGTGTAGGAGAATCACATCAATCAAATTCTTGTGATAGACTGATGTATTTGACTACATGCCTCATCGGGCATCAAGTGGAAGTACAGGTGCTGGATGGGTCTGTATTTTCTGGAATCTTTCATGCTATCAGTGGAGAGGATTATGGTACGTTAAGAAAATATAGCTACATAAGGTTATTGATGAAAGCGTCTTTCTGTGGTTTAAGACCTATTTTGAACCTTACAGTTATAAATCTCGCTGACATATTTCTCTCTCTCTCTATTTTTTTTTTTGGTATAGGAGTAATTTTGAAAATGGCATACTCAGTTAAAAATGGTTCGCAAGGCCAGAAAAGCATTTCAGATTCTGCCAAGCCTCCTTCTAAGACTCTGATCATACCTGCTGGGGATCTTGTGCAAGTCGTAGCGAAGGTCAGACAAATTTCTGTCCTCGTAATTTTTTTTCCTGATGGCAGATTTGGATTGCTACATTGACTTGCATGATAAAATTACATGTACCCTTTTTATTTTATGTCCTCTTGATTGTGATGAGGCATATTCTGCCAACATGGATTTTCTGTAATTGGATTTAAAATCGTAAAGTGAATTTTATTTCTAACTGAAACAGGACGTACCTGTAATTAGGGATGGGTTATTGAATGAGCTCCAGCGTGAAAAGCAGCAAGAGCTTATGACAGATTCCTGCATATCACAATCTCGGCATGTAGAGGTGGGGAGAGAATTGGAGCGATGGGTCCCTGATGAAGATGATCCTGGGTGTCCTGAACTGGAGAATATATTTGATGGTCCTTGGAACAGGTTGAGATATCACATTTTTTCTCTGAATTTTGCTTGAGCATGAAAAATATTTTGCGTGTATGGGTTATTGGGTTTAGATTATACCTGAAACCTCTCTTCTACTGAAATTTGTGGTCAAATGTTCAACAATGCTCTCAGCCATGGTTTAAGAGACATCAAATATACTAGTTTATACAGCAAACCTTTTAGAAATTATATAGCATTTGAATTGATAAACTTACTATTTATTCATGACAAAGTCCCTTCAATTGGTTCAGTTTATGTGATTTTATTTTGACTACTATGATACCTCTATTTGAATATCAGAGGCTGGGATCAGTTTGAGGTAAATAAAACTTTATTTGGAGTCAAGAGCACCTTTGACGAGGATCTTTACACAACAAAACTCGATAGAGGCCCTCAGATGAGAGAATTGGAAAGAGAAGCTCTTAAGATAGCCAAGGAGATTGAGGGTGAGCAAACCCTCGATCTTCATCTTGCAGAGGTTGGACTGAGACTTGACTTGCTGTTCTTTTATGTTTACTGTAGTGTCTGCTTTTTGTTTATCTCAGTCGTGTTGCTTTGTAGGAAAGAGGTATTCAATTTGATGGAAACATTGAGATAGATGAAGAAACTCGCTTTTCTTCAGTCTACCGGGGGAATGATGATAGTGGATATGACGAGATTGTGGATACAGTATTGGATTCACAAAATGATGAAACATTTGGAGATGTCTCTGGTTCTGTTATTAGCAGAACTCGCACAGACACGAATAGAGGGAAAACCAGTGGAACTCAAGTGTCATTGAAATCTTTACTGACGGTAGTTCTCAATTTGTGATAATGTCTTTGATTTCCATTTTACCTGGCATTATTATTGGTGTACTGTCATTTGCCTGCATAAGGTGTAATGGCTGTCTTATGTTACTTCTACAATCTCTCTTCCGTCTTTCAGATTATAAAACTTTAGAATGGTGATGAAGGGGCAGAATTTCCAGTTCATTAATTAAGCCTAAAGAAATTTATCTTTATCTAATCCATGAATTAACTGGGATATAATCAAAATTACTTTCTGCTTTCCGAATTCCTGCATGGTCTGGCAATTCCGTCCAGAGGCCACTTATTTGTCTTCAACACACTCTTCTCGTGCTTATCTTTATTTTATAACTAGAGTCTACAAACATCCGATTGTTTGACGATTTAGTTGGAGTTTTAAATTGCGGGTACCTTTTGTTGTTAGATGCACGGTGAAAGGGCTTGTTGGCCTCAATTAGGCAGCTATAACTTGCATGTGATCTTCATTATAGTTGCCCATTTTTCATTTGAAATATAAGTTTACGTATATCTCATACTCCCAACCCAATTTACTCTCTATGCTGCGCTCGAAATGTAAGTTTCCACTTTCCAGTAATATCTCCTGTTTTCTTGGTTTAGGGAGAAAGGCTATCTTCACTTGCTGCTATCAGCAGGGATGCACATTCTCAGATGTTTGGTGAGGGTGAGCGCTCTCTCTTATTTGTACCAGCTACATACATATATTTGGTCCTGATATCAGTTTTTCCTGTCATAATAATCAAGAACTTTCCTTCTTGACCAAGTTTTCGGTTTTTATTTGAATTGAGGTGGCTGTTTGGGTTTTCTTTCTGTTTAATTAGTATTTCTTATTATTGGATGATTTTTTTAAAATTCTGTAGGATTATGACAGAGCTGTTATCATATAATGAGACAATTCTGCCCGTATTTTTTTTTTCTTTTGCTTTGGCCGAGTTTTGTAGAATCTATTTCCTCTTATTTCCTCTTTTGATGTGATTACATTCTCAGATTCAAACTCATTGAATAAAGAAAGCTGTCCCAAGGTTGGATTATCTGCAAATGCTACTGCATTCGACCCATCACGTGTTTCATCCAA
Source organism: Agastache rugosa (assembly GCA_031470985.1). NCBI lineage: Eukaryota > Viridiplantae > Streptophyta > Magnoliopsida > Lamiales > Lamiaceae > Agastache > Agastache rugosa. The sequence continues at coordinate 35,325,773 of CM062603.1, read as the reverse complement.
AGGCCAGGATAAGGGAAGCTTCTTCAATGAATTAGAGGGTACATCGTGTCCTGAAGCACAAGGGCTGGCAAGCTCTCTTGCCCGGACCAGTAGTTCTGCATCATCTGCTTCCGATCGTGGAGGAGCTACTTCAACTTCTGCTGGCCGTGGATTGTCTCCTAGTTCATCTGTTGCTTCATTGTCTTCGGAGAAGTCAACACTCAATCCACATGCAAAGGTGTAATATAGAATCGGAAAATTTGATGAATAGTGCTATTCATAATATAGTGCGATCTTGTCCCATGGTGCATCTGACTTGCATGCATAGAAAAATGACCTACGACATGCCTAAATTTGTCTTTTGCTAATTCTCTTACTCATCTTGATATTCTTTCAGGAATTTAAATTCAATGCAAATGCTAAGAGCTTCACCCCGTTTCAGATGCCTAGGCCTTCTTCTCCTGTTGCAGATAATTCCTTCTACTATCCAGCTAATGTGACTTCCGTGACGCATATGCATGGCATGCCAGCTGGTGTTGTGGTGAATGCACACATCTCTATTGCTACTTGCCTTTTATCTTTGTTTAGATGGTCTATAATATTTTTGTAGAATGAGATTACCTTGGCTGTCAAACTTGTGTGTGCCAATATAATTTATCGATACTAGTTCTATTTAATAAACCAGCCCTTTAGTTGCATGTTTCCCTAAACAGCAAAAATTAATGTTCAGTAAAATTAGCAGGAGAATGCATAAGCTAAAGAGATACTGTGTCCAAATATTCACTTATTTAGAATTTTTCAGAGATTGTTAGGATGGCTTTTCTGTGTGAAAAGAGGATTTTAGGAGAAGAAAGATAAAGATGAGTTTATCGGAAAATGTGTGACATATTAGGAAGAAAAGTCGTGAACAACATGTATGTTTATGTCTGTGTTTTGGTAAAAGAAATTGAGAAGAAAAATCTTTGGGTTAATTTAACTTATACTGGTCCACTTTCTTAGGTTAATTTAACTTATACTGGTCCATTTTTTTTTTGGTCACGATTATGCAGGTTGGACCTCCTTTTGCTGCACAGCAGCCTGTTATGTTTAATCCACAGGCTGCTCCAATGCCACAGCAATATTACCATCCAAATGGACCTCAGGTTTGTTGTATTTTGCTCAACTTGAGATTCTCCCCACAATTTGTGGTGCTATAGAAGTTTAAATTAGCTTTCTTGCAGTATGGGCAGCAGATGACAGTAGGACAACATCGGCCAGTTTACTACATGCCCACGTATCCTCATGTAAGATAATTATTTCTCCTTTCTTTTTTTTTTTCCACTTTTCTTTGTTCTTCATGGTGCTGTGGCAGTCAAAAGTATCACTGTCCTGTTATCATTATTGAAGAAGCTTGACTAGAATTGCTCGGACCATGTTAACATGTGTTTGGAGAAAACCAGATAATTTATTGCTCGTGTACAATTCCATATTCATTTACATATATGTGATTATGAAATACAACATACTCTACACAAATATGCATGATGACTCGAGCTCGTTAATCAAAAGTATTTTGTTGTATTTATACATGTTTCTCCCAATTCGCATGGAATCCTTTTGTTATAATGACAGTGACAACTCGGGTTTGTAAGCCTATTATCTTAAGATTTGCAAATCTAAATTGATTTCTAGAGCTTTAAGTGTTCATTCCATTTGTGTTGTGCATGACTCTGTCGAGGTTACCTACTTATAATCAGGACGAATTTTTGCTGTAAACTCGTTAATGTATTGTCCATTCAATCGACCTTATATTTTTGTGCAGGAAATGCAATACAAGTGAAGGGAGTTTTGCTAACTGGTAAACACTATTTATGTGTGTTTTTGAGGAATAAAATTTCTTACAAGGCTGCCTGGGAATTTTTTGGTGGTGTGAGCCCAGCAGCTGATGAGATATTAAGTGGTGCTCGAGACGACGGGACCGAATGTGCCATTAGGGGATTTTTTTCCCCATAAAGATCAATCTTTTGACATTCTAAACTTTCGTTATGTTCTAACATAGAGAACTTGATATGATGGTAAGTTTTATTTTTTTTGGTTTGTAAACTTAATATTTTCATCTCTTCTGCCTGGAGGCTGGAGTCATGAAATGATTTTTTGATATATATTTTTTTCTTTCTTTTTTTCTGGCTTGCTAGTGGGAAGTCGTGATGTATTGATTTTTAGAACAAAATTTAGTTTCTGGATTACTAACAGATGCAATTGTAGTTGTGCTTTGTACACATGTTTTTTTTTTTCATGTTATTTTCTTTTAATTGATGAACAAATGAAATTGTATAATTACATACTACTTAAACTATCATCAGAGACAAACAAAATTAAAAAAACAAAATTAAAGGGCTTTTAAGAACAAAAAAAACAAGATAAAAGGGTCGCTGATTTGACTCTTTATTCCAAACTGTACTTATTTTCAAAGTTTTAAAAGTGGGGTCCAACATACTTAGTATAGCAACCACACAATTTTTTATGTCTTCAATTTTCCCCTTTGCATAATTTCTTTCCCTTTTTCTAGCCCTAGTTATTCTGCAGATATTCCTACAACATTAAACTAATCTCATGTCTTTAACCTTTAGAAAATTTGATCCTAAAAATGATACCCTTCATAAACACACGAAATATATGATTGATCTTGGTGGCGTAACCAGAAAAAATCATCGATGGGGGGATAAATTTTCTTTTATTCCTTTCTAAATTTTATTTTTCTCATACAATTCGGTTTGATTGCGGGAGCTTTTACACAACAATTCACACGAAATATTGATCTACATATGTACATGAACATATATATGCATATTATATTCAGTAATTTGGTGTCTCATTCGTGCCACCTTTAATATTTTCTTAAATTTCAGTTTATTATGTTTTAGCTTAAGTGTATAGTTATTAATTAAGATTTACTATTCACAACAATGGTATATAATTTTTTAAGTATTTTTAGTTCTTAGTTAATAATTTATTAGGACAAACTGTATTTCATTATTATGATTTATATATATTTTTTTCAACTATGAGTTACTAAATGTTAATTATGATTGATTATATTATACATAATTTTCATGTTATAATAACTATTATTAAAATATTAAATTTGAGGACGGTCCCTTGAAATGACATCTACAAAACCAAAAAATTCTCAGATTTTACCCAAATATTTATATGCACAAATAGCTGTATTATATAGCTATTTGGCCTATTTGCATCTATGCTTACATTATTTCATTCTTCATAAGCCCACATACTTTCTCCAAAGATGCTGCCCTCTTTCTTTTCCAAAAAGAAAGTATTCAACCACAAACTTGACCGATCTATATAAATTCAGTGCTATTTGTTCATATTTAGCATAAAACAATGATTATTACATTCCATTTAGTTAGAATTTTAATCTCTTTTGATTGTCCAAAATTTGAGCCTAGATATGTTAATGCAAAGCAGTATCAGGCGATCTTGCGACGTAGAAGACAGAGAGCCAAGATTTGGGATGAAAATAAACTAAAGAAGCCTAGAAAGGTTTGCTCGATCGATCATTTAATTATGGTTTACATAGTTTGTTAGTGGGTCTTGAGCTCGTGACTGAAAGGTCATAAGTTTGAATCCCACCAATATATTTACTCTAAATTGAAATATCTATCTGACTGAATTGTTCCTACTTCTTGATTGTTGGCCAGCCGTATTTGCACGAATCTCGGCATCTTCATGCATTGAGAAGGGTAAGAGGAATTGGCGGGAGATTCATTAAAACGAGGAAAGATGAATACAATTAGTCACGAGCTCGTCACTCCACAAACTTCCTTATCTCAACTTAAGTGAAAATAACTCCATTTTTCTTGAATTTTCAACTCATGTTTGTTGTAATAACTTCCTTTTTCATGTTTGTCCTTTGGTGACGCGCGAGCGCCTGACCTCCCTTATATTAGAGAGAGGTCTCGAGTTTAATTCGATCTTCATTGCTTTCTCCTAAAAAAATTGTCGATCCCCTGATAAATGACATCGACCTATTAAACTCATCTAACTTTAGTTATCTATCCATTCTAATAAAAATGCAACTTTAAAATTTTGTGTATTTGAAGAAACAAAAAATGTAGAGATTGTTGCCACTTTCATTAATGTAAGATGTTGGAAGTGTTTGAAGGAAAATAAATTTGATAGTATTTTTATCGTAGTAATTAGCAAGTAAATTAATTTAAAGGGCGTTTCCTTTACTAGATAATCACAATTTTGTATTTTATTTTATGGGCCATGCCATTTATCTCATCTAATTATATAAATGGACTATAGTAATCTCGTATAATGGGCTGAAATCGACTGTTTAATTTTAGCTGAGCCAGGCCCACATTGCATCCCATTATGTTTTGATTATTTTTAAATTTTACCATAATATTACGAAAGAAATAAAAACTTTTTCTGCAATCTTGTAAATGAAACGATAAACCACATTAACAACAATATAATTACTCAAAATATAATATTGTATGAATTTTAGTTTATTATCAAGCAAATTCTTTTACTACTCTTTACGTAGTTGGTAAGTTCATTCATTATAGTTTTATTCATATTTAACTTCAGGTGTGTTATTTCTTACTACTATTAAATAAAAAAATAATCAGGCCCAAATTAATTAATTATTTACCCCAATGCAGCATTTTTTTTTGTATTATTCAGTTTAAATGCCCATATATTTGTGCTATATATAATTTTATTATTTGGTTTTCACCATCTGATTTATCTACAAGCAGAAAACAAACGAATGTGCTTTGTAAATTACGCTGGTTTTATTATATTTATTTGCAAATATTCCTTGAAACTTTTTTTAAAAAGAAGCAAATATTATCTTTTGATTTTGAAAAGGAATTATGAATTCGAGGGAATTTCTTTTGTCTACACATAAAATTATGAAATAAAAAATAACATCTTAAAGAATAGTTCAAGCATGGTTCTCCCAACAACAAATATTATCATAAAAAAAGAAAGCAGTATATAATTAGATACATTGTTTTACGGACCAAATATTATTGATCCATCATAACTTCACATTTACCTTATCCAATACCCAATTCAACTAATGGTCAAAGAGAAAATCCGCATCGATCAAAAGTTAATAAACGATGAGTGTCAACATTAGAGACCGTTGTGATGGTCGAATATATTATTATAACGGTTGACTATTAAATGATAAATATATTGTTATTTTATACTCCCTCCGTTCCTGATAAGTGTGGTCCGAAGGGAGAGACACGAGTTTTAAGAATGATGTTACGTAGATGTGTAGTGAGTGGAGAATGAGACCCACTTTATTATAGTGTTGGTTACTTTTAAAGGATAAAAGGGTAAAATTTTAAGTGAGGTCATATCCATTTAAGGAATGACCACACTTATGGGGGACAGACGAAAAGAGAAAGTGGACTACACTTATCAGGGACGGAGGAAGTATGTATGTATTGGCTTACCTATTTGATAGCACTTAAAAAATTGAAACTCTTACACACTTCACAGCTTCACTCCTCAAAAAATAATTGAAACCCTTCAATTTTGAAAAATAATCTTCCAAATTGTATTTTTACGGAAAAATTAAAAAAATTCTAAAATAAAAATAGAAAATAGTGTTTTGTTGTGGGCTGTCGGACTCATCACCCAACTCTCAAATATAGTTAAACCCGTCCATATTCATTAGATTCAAATCCGCTCCATCATCCGATCTCAGTATCTCACATCTCTCTCTCTCTCTCTCTCTCTTCTCTCTCTCTAGAATTATTTTTACTATTTATTATCCCCTACCCTTAAACCCCCACAAACTGACAGACATTTCCTGCTCCGTTCTCCCTTGTTTTTCTCTGTTGTAAAATTGAGCTCGAGAAACGGAGATGGAGCCAGGCTACAATCCTCGAACTGTTGAAGAAGTTTTTATAGATTTTAAGGGCAGAAGAACTGGACTTATCAAAGCCCTCACAGCAGGTTTCTCTGTCTAATTTGTCCAATTATTTAGGAATTTGATTTTCTTTCACCATGTTTTTTGTTGGCAAATAATTTGTTTCGTCGTGTTTAGGCGTGTGCATTGTTTTTTTATTTTCCATTTTATTCTGGCTTTTAGTTGATTTATTTTGGTTTTGACGGTTTTTTTCTTCTGTTTGCAGATGTTGAAGAATTTTACCAGCAGTGTGATCCTGGTAGGGTTTCGGTTTGTATCAATTAATTGATTTATTTTTTTCGGACATTTTTTTAATTGCCGGTTTCATGTCTCTGTGTCAGCTGTCTTTCGGAAAATGATTTCAATTTCGTAGACTCCGTGCGGAGAGAATGTTTTGTAATGTGGAACTAGTGTTGATTTAGATTTCGATTTGTGATGTTTAAATCAGTCTGGGTAAGCCTTTTGATGCATATTTGTGTATTCATTGCTTCTGTTTGTACGGATTTTCTTTTTGTGAAGTGACTGTTTACATAAATTCCCCGTTTTAAGGATTAGTGTTGATGGTAATGTATCTGCAAATGTGATTTTCAGCTAACGTTCACTGACAATTAGAGTGAATTAATTAGGTGGGGACCATAATTCATGGAACCACTGTTTCTTGTCTCACTGCAAATGGAACCTGTCAGATTTATACACTTGTTGAGCTATGGTTTTTTTTTTGCTTGACTGAAGTAAATGGAGATATATATATATGTCTCGCATATTTTGATAATGGATTGGAAAGTGTATGTTTTTATGTTGTTGTTGGTTTTTTTCTTTTCTTTTTTTTTTTTTGGTTTTTTGGTTATATAGTAAATATTTCAATTCTGATAAGCTTAAAAAATATCCTTGTGTTATTATGCGGGTTATATTTTATATAGGTGTTTTATGCTTGTAGTTATATAATGCACATGAAGATTATATGTCAAGTGGGTTCTTTGAGGACTTTTGTCAATCATATACAAGTGTGGTAAAGATTGTGGATATGTGACATTCAGGCTAATAGTGTCTCACAATTTTATTAGAACCTTTGAATTGCAGTTTTTGATCTGGAATGATGGTGCTGATTATCTTCTGTCGTGTCTATTTGTTAGATCTTCAAATAGAAGTCTGAACATATTATATTAATTAACTGCTACTAATTTTAATAATTAACATTGCCTCTCATGTTACTCCCCCCTCCCCCTCCCCCCCACACCGAAGAATCTTGTCCTCAAGGCTGAAATTTGGAAATTGGCTTTTCAAAAATATATTCTTCTTCCAACATTGCATCCTATGCTCCACTGTTTTAACTCCTTTGACAATTCAAATATCTAAGTTTTTCGCTGATTGCACCATATCATCATGTTAAAGCGTCATATCTCTTGGAGGCCCTCTGCTTTGAGAAGAACAGAACTCCTGTGATAGAAAGGAATAATACCACAAACGAATACTAGAAGATTTAGATGATATAGCCAGCCTATTCTTATGGAGTAAGAGTAACACACCTTAATTTAATAGAGAACATGGCCTAGGTAGAGGCTTTTGCTGCAATCATAAAATGATCTTCTTTAACTCGGTATCATTTCGCACCTCTTAAATGTCTTTGCGCTGTAACCAAAATCATGTAGAAACAATAACATTTATCACCCCTTCTCATGCATATCTGTCTAAATCTCTGCTGCCCTAGTATCCTTTTCAACATATAAATGATATCAAAATGGAATTCCAACATTATTCCCATCTAATGCCATAGATTTTCCTTCCAGTCCTATGTCTTCAATAAACTCACCCCTAAAATCACATCTAGACCTCAAGGTGCCAGCACATATGCGTCTTGGACATGAATTGCATGTACCTGCATAACCAAACCGTCCTTTGTTTCACCTCATTGCCATCCTAGCCTGTCTCCTTATCTCCGCAGAACTATCCTCTACTACCAAGGCTGTAATGATGATTGACATAAAATTATGGCTAACACCACTTTCAATCAACACTACCATGGAAACCCCTTTAAACCATCCAACCTCATGGTTTTGACCTATGGAAGCACATTACTGGTTATTGCAAACATTCTTCTTGCATGCTATAGTCTCCTACACAGGATATTCTGTGCAAACTCACAATTAACATCACAGACAATATATTACAATTTCATCGATCAATTTATTCAATTTATGTCTAATGCATGATTGTCACCAATCAGTTATTATTATTCACTTAATATGTAGCTGCTGCTAAATTAATTCATAATTTCCAATATGCAATTATTTTGGTTGTCCTCCTTGCCCGAGCCTAGAATTCACTTTCCAAATAGGTGGCCTGGTAGAAATTTGAGCAAATGGCTATTGGTTTCCATCACTATTTGACATTGAAAGTTGTATTGTTGCATTCAAAAGTTAATTTTGTTTTGTGTTAGATGCTACATGTGATGTGACGTATCTTTATCTTTACTTCCTTTCATTTTTGTCAAAAATTGTCATGATTGAAATTAATTGTGCGGATGCCATTTTTATTGTTTTTGTGTGTGTCTTGCGCTGTTAAAATTAAACATTTGATGTTTTCCTTTTCCAGAAAAAGAGAATTTGTGCTTGTACGGGTTTCCTAGTGAGCAATGGGAGGTCACTTTACCTGCTGAAGAAGTACCTCCGGAACTCCCTGAGCCTGCACTGGGCATCAACTTTGCTAGGGATGGGATGCAAGAAAAGGACTGGTTATCTCTAGTTGCTGTCCACAGTGATGCATGGTTACTTTCTGTTGCCTTCTACTTTGGTGCTAGATTTGGCTTTGATAAAGCTGACAGGTGCCCCATTCTCTCTCTTTCAGTAGTTCTCATCATAATCATTCTAAGTCGTGTTATAAGTTCTAGATCACTTTTGAAAAGTTTGAACTTTAAGCATACTGGTCTTTCCTATCTTCCATTCATGTTTTTGGGTCATATGTGGTTTATGTTTTACTTAAGTCAAAGTGTGCAGATAATCCTATCTATGTGAAGCACAACTATCGGAAAGTGTCGGTTCTGGTGTATTAGAGGACTGGTTGGTTGGACATGATGCCCATAACATGAATTTTATTTTTCCAAGTTTAAATTTATGTAATGGAATGGAATTCTCCTCTTTGTGGTGCAGGAAGCGACTTTTCAGCATGATCAATGATGTCCCTACTGTTTTTGAAGTTGTGACTGGTGCTGCCAAAAAACAGCAGAAAGAAAAATCTTTAGTCTCAAACCATAGCAGTAACAAATCGAAGTCAAACTCCAAACCGGTAGGGAAAAATCTTTTAAGGATGATTTGTTTTACTCTTTTAACATGTTCTCTTTATCTACCCTTGCCTTACCCCTAGCAGGCATTGAAATATGGCCTTGTATGTGGGGTCTTGATTACGCTTTAAGATTTGATTTTTTGGCACGTATGTTTGTTGGGTAGTACTTCAACATAGAGTTTAGACATTATTCAGTGTTCTGTTCACCACCCGATGCTCTTAACTTCTTGGTGTTGGTGGTAATAACAATTTGGCTCTTTTGGTGACAGCGAACAACTGAAAATCAGGTAAAATTTACAAAGCCACAGCCAAGAGATGAGCCCAAAGATGAAGATGATGGACTAGATGAGGAAGACGAGGATGAGCATGGGGAGACGTTATGTGGGGCCTGTGGAGAGAACTATGCATCGGATGAATTCTGGATTTGCTGCGACATTTGTGAGAAGTGGTTTCATGGCAAATGCGTCAAGATCACTCCTGCTAGAGCCGAGCATATCAAGCAGTACAAGTGTCCTGCGTGCAGCAACAAGAGGGCTCGTCCCTAGCCTTTAGATCTGTACCTTTTTGAAGACTGCATGTGCATCAGTCGATTAGATCCATCCATGTTCCGAGTAACAAGGCCTAACCTGTGAATGTGAACTTTCTGATTGGGGGATTTTTGTTTTTCAAGTATAGTATTATTATTATTTTTTGTAGTGTCAGAAGTAGTCCCCGGGCTTAATTGAACTATCTTGTTTCTCTTTATATAGGATTCAAGTTCTTCATAGTCTGCTACAAATGTTCTTTCTTATCTTTTGTTTCTAGAGTTCCATGTATATGGCTTGATCTACTTCTTTGAATTCTCTTGTTTGTTTATCTTTTGGTGCACATTCGCTTACGAAATTTTCCTAAGCTTCATTTGTTTTGATTGACAAGGCTTGATTGATAAAATAATTCAGCCTAATCACTTGTTTTATTTGAATGATTCGACTTTGAGTGATAATTTATCTTCCCAAATTTGGGTTGATTATTAACCACCAAACTGATCCGTCTGATGCGGGACGAATTTGCACCTAACTTAGGAGGTTAAGGGTGTAAATGCCCAAAATCAAACAATCTAATACTACAAGTTTATGTGTTGATTTATGTACAAATGGAAACAAACAAAATATGTTTTTATTTTTATTTTTTGAGAGAACAAAATATGCTTTTAGATAGGTTGGTTTTGTGCATTTTATCTGCAGATATTATTTAAAAGATTTGTTCTTGGAAGATTAATGCAAGATTAATTGTGTCCATTCATAAACTAATGAAGTAAATGTAACATCTTAATTCTTAAACAGCAGATCCGATAGGATTCCTCCAGGCAAAATATAATAATTGTTGAAAAAGTGTATTAATTATTATCTAAATTATTTAATGTAGAGTGAAATATTATTCGAATCACTTTAACTTCTCATTTTACTTTAAATAATTAGCCTATTTTGGCTGTTAATGGTCAAAGCAGGACGACTACCGAATATATTTTTTAATTCTATATACTTAAGTATTTATATATTATAACACTCAAAAATTGTTTTATTTTATTGTTTTAAATTGTTTTATTTTTTAATTTCAAATTTCAAATTTCAAATTTATACTAATACTAGTATTTATGAAAAAGAGTAAGAAAAGAAATACGAGTGTTTTGTTGTGGGTTTTCGGACTCATCACCCAATTCTCAAATTTAGTTAAACCCGTCCATCTTGACTAGATTCAAATCCGCTCCATCATCCCACCACATTTATTTTCTCCCTCCCTCACTCTCTCTCTCTCTCTCTCCTCCTCTCCCTCTCCACTCCTCCCCCTCTTTCTCTCTCTGAAATTCTTTTACTACTATTTATTGCCCCCTACACCTTAAAGTTAAACCCCTACATACATATATTTTTTGCTGCGTTTTCCATTTCATTTTTGTTGATAATTCGAGCTCGAAACAGCAATGGAGTCAGGCTACAACCCTCGAACTGTTGAAGAAGTTTTTAGGGATTTTAAGGGCAGAAGAGCTGGTCTTATCAAAGCCCTCACTGCAGGTTTCGTTGTTCTTATTTATTTTTCCAAAAGTTGATTTTCTCAAGGTTTTCGTGTTTGAATTTTCTGCTTCGTAGCCTTTTGAGGTCTGCATTTTTTGTGTAATTCTGTTTTTTTATGGATTTTTTTTATGGTGTATCTTATTTTCGGTTGCAGATGTTGAAGAATTTTACCAGCAGTGTGATCCTGGTATGGTTTTTGTTTTTCAATATTTGATTCATGTTCAGATTTTTTTGGGCATTTTATTGCTGGTTTCATGTTTGCGTGTCAGCCGTCTTTTGGAAAACGACTTCAATTCCGTAAATTCTGTGCGGAGAGAGCGTGTTATTGAGTAAACTTGACGTTGATTAGTGTTACTTGAGGTTTTGATTTGACGTTTGCATCAATGCTGTTAACGTTTAGATATATATTTGTTTATTCATTGCTTCCGTTATACGGGATTTTCTTTTTATCAGGTGATTTTTTTTTTTTTTATATCTTGATTGATTTTAGTTTTTAGGCATATGTAGACGTGATTTTGACCTTGTTGATTATATTGTGCATTGATGAAAATGAGAGTGAATTAGTTGGGTAACTGGAGACCTTTCCTTCGGAAGAACCACAATTAAGTGTCTCCCTGCAAATGGAACGTGTGAGAATTATATTATTGTTCAGTTATAAATTGTGCGATTGACTGAAGATTATGGAGATATATAAATCCTCAGTATTTGGTCTTGAATTGAGATGCGGTGTACATTCTTTGCTGTTTTTTTGTTATTTTTTGATTTTGTTTTTTAGTAAGACATTTTAATTCTGATTCTTTGTTGTGCACGCGTGTTATTAAGTTGTTTAATACGTGGCATTGGGGTTTATACTATCACGCATCCTATTGGATCCTTTGAAATTATGGTTATGTACTGGAATAATGGTGCTCAATGATTCTGTAATGAATGTGGTACTGTTGCATATTGAAGTTATTTAAGTTCCGTGTTAGATGATTGGGGGTGTAAATGTTCTGTATGATACATACATTTCATTTTTGTCAAAGATTTTCATGCTATAAATTAATTGTGCTTATGTCATGTTTCTTGTCGTCATGTGTGCTTGATGCTGTTAATATTATTTATGTAATAATTTGCTTTCAGAAAAGGAGAATTTGTGCTTGTATGGATATCCTAGTGAGCAATGGGAGGTCAATTTACCTGCTGAAGAAGTACCTCCAGAACTCCCTGAGCCTGCTTTGGGCATCAACTTTGCTAGGGACGGGATGCAAGAAAAGGACTGGTTATCTCTAGTTGCTGTCCACAGTGATGCATGGTTGCTTGCTGTTTCCTTCTACTTTGGTTCTAGGTTTGGATTTGATAAAGCTGACAGGTAACTCCTATTCCATCTGTTTGGCTAGTTCCGGCTACAGTCTTTTTGTAGTGCCTAGAGAACCCGTTCTATAGAAAAACTTAATATTATGGGAAGGTATTGATTATTGCGCATTTCTTCGTCTGGTCAGCACGAACATGCTATTGAAATATTGATTGAACCTGTTTGCATATCGCTCTTAATTAGTGGAGGAAGCACCACATTTACATATGATTGGCTCCATAACATTAAGATATTGAACATTTTTGTCATTGAATGGACTGCATTAGTGGAGGAAGCACTGCATTTGTCCGAGTTTATACTCATGTGATGGGCTTCTCTTGTCTTCTTGGTGCAGGAAGCGGCTCTTCAACATGATCAATGATCTACCTACTGTGTTTGAAGTTGTGACTGGTGCTTCCAAAAAACAGCAGAAAGAGAAATCTTCAGTCTCAAATCATAGTAGCAACAAGTTAAAGTCGAACCCCAAACCGGTAGGGAATCATCTCAGGGTACATGTTCTTTATCTATCCTTACCTTAGTACAATGGCCAGTAGTTGATTTTTATCCTTTTGTCCGAGATATCTTCATATTTTTTTATCATCTTTTATTGGTGTTATTATATGGGATTTTTGTTTGATATTTTCAACTTCTTGATGGTAATATAATTCCTCTTTTGGTGACAGCGAGCTGAAACTCCTGGAAAGTATCCAAAGCCACAACCAAAAGATGAAGACGAGGGCTTACTAGACGAGGAAGATGAGGATGAGCATGGGGAGACGTTATGTGGTGCATGTGGAGAGAACTATGCATCGGATGAATTCTGGATCTGCTGCGACATATGTGAGAAGTGGTTTCATGGGAAATGTGTCAAGATCACTCCTGCTAGAGCCGAGCATATCAAGCAGTACAAGTGTCCTTCGTGCAGCAATAAAAGAGCTCGTCCTTAGTCTAGACCACAAATCTTTAGCTTCTGTACTTTCCGAAGACTGCTTGTGCATCGGTAGATCAGATCCATCCTTGTTCTAAGCATCAAGGCCTAACCTGTGAATGCGCTCTTTCCCATTAGGGGATTTCGTTTTTTTTGGTATAGTTTTACTATTATTTGTTGTAGTATCAGAAGTAATCCACTGGCTGACTGAAACTTTGGTATTTCATTTAAAAATAGGATTCATGATTTGGTGAAAAAAGCTACTTATCTCATTTTCTTATTTTGCATATCAATATGGCATGGTGTAGTTCACGTCAAGTCACGTTGAATTCCTCAACGATTGTACTCTGCTTTTGCATAACAGAAAATTTATCCGATGATAGATTTGCATAATTTTTCGTAATTTAGATATTAGTTAGTCAAATAGTTCATAAGTTGAACAGTTTTTATAAGAGTTCTATTAATAAGATATGCCATAGCTAAAAGAATTGTGCAGATATGAAATGGACTAGTATTAATACATACCTCACATGAGAGAGTGACGTGCCAAATGATTCTTCACAACCATATTTATTTATTATTTTTAATCTTATTATTTTCTGATGCTATATTAAATTTGCTGACAACGAAAGGAAGTAAACTAAAAAAAGTGCTTTCGTTTTAGATATGAAAATCAATGTTTTCTATGTGTAAAGCAAGTTGCATTATACCTAACCACAATTCCAACCCAAACAAATATACCAATAAAAACCAATTTGCATATAAAATTATCTATGCTTATTGAGTAAAGAGACATATTTGTCTAAAATTCTACTAATCACCACAGCATCAACAATTACTTGCCATCTAAAAAACATCAACAATTACCACATTTTTCAACAATCTCTCTAAATAGTGTAACGACGTAATGATGTGGAAGTCAGACTTTCCGACTTCAATTTCGGATATTGTTTTTGATTTATCACATTCATGAAATTTGCTTTACTTTCAAATTAGAAGAAAAAAAAGAACATCAACCACCTTTTAATCGTTTACTCCAACCACGACCTAATCTACTTTAAGTAGTCCAACATATACTAAAATATTTAAATTCTATGATAGTCGTGGCCACCATAATTCCATGTAAAGATGTTAAAAAAATAATAAGTAGACACCTTTTAAATTACGAGTTCGAATTTCACTAATATCGAACCAAACTTTACATTTTATGGTATCTTACAAATGAAAGGTCTTACATCGATCGTCTCATCTTTCGGACACAGGAGATAATATTTACAAACAGAAAAAGGGAACACAAAAAAAATAAAAAATCAAAGCTAAAACAAGAAAAAAGTTAGAACGAAAAACCAAAATCAAAAGGAGAAACAAAACAGATGGACAGAGAATCCTTATTTCTTTCCTGTCTGTGTGTGAGTGTGTGTGTTCTTTCATCATGTTAGAACTTCTTGATTCTTAGCAGAGAGTCGTTTCAAGAACTCGTACGTCGTGATCATCGTCGTTGCAGAAACGGACATAGACGCGCACCTTGGCCCTAAACCTCTGTAGCAAGCAGTCCATCCACCCTCCCTCACAAGATTCCTCAACGTTTGCCCAAAACTCGGCCCCTTTCTGCCGTTCTCTTCGCCATCCAAAACCTGCAGCCGCGTCTTTATTGTGTCCAACGGCATTGTGATCAAGGCCGACATTCCTCCAGCCATGGCTGCACTCACCCCTTGCACTGCCATCACAGCCTTAGCATCCGGCCTCAAACCACCACCATTGTTAGCATTACTCGTTAAAACTCCATTCTCGACCCGTTCCTCCCCATTCTTGCAGAGTAGACACCCCACCCCGCTCCAAACCACCCTCTGCGCCACAGAATAAGACGCCCACCAAACAGCATTGCTCGGTGCATAAGTCAAGATCGAGATCCCAAATCCTCTATACAACCCTCTAATCCCATCCGTCTTCAAAATCTTCCCGAATGCATCCACCCCGCTCACATATTTACAAGCATTCGACATCCCTCCACCACCACCACCACCACTACCACCCTGTGCCATCAGCCTCTGGCTGATCACATCAACGGGCGTCCACACCACCTGTGCGGCCATTGCAGCGCTCAAACCAGCCGCTGCATTGGCCACAGCAGCTGCACTAGGCTCGGGCAATCCAAGCCTAGTCGCAGTGGTGCCTACATTACTCTTAGTAACCTCAAGCGCGGTCATGTATAAGGCTCGTGCAGGGATAGTCCCCGTCAACGAAGTCCCAAATCCTCTATACAATCCACGAAGCCCTTCACATCTCATGATCCAAACTCCGGTTTTAACACAAGAAACACGCGATTGGGAAACCTGCTGCCGCGTTTTCAGCACCACCATCGGATACAATGCAGCCGAAACACCGGAGAATAAGGCTGCCCCGAGGAAGAAGAACTTTGATTTATCCAACATTTGCCATTCTATATCTGCAGGAATGTGGATTTCTTGCCCTGTTGATTCTTCCTCAGCAGCACTTAGACTCATTTTCTCCTCTTTTTCCGTACTAATTCTTTCTATATTTCACAATTTCAAAAGCCCTAAACTTATTATAGAAAAAACTGCCCTAAATAAAATATACAAAACCTAATTTTCTCCCATTGATCAAATTCATATCAATTTCATCCAAACATACACAACAAAACTACACATACAACCAAGGAATCATATGAAGAGAGAGTTGATACGCATAGAAACGAAGAAATTGCGACGAAGATTCGATCTTTTACAACCTCGCACACAGATTATTGCAATAAGGAGAGAAAAAACTATTCATCTACAGATTCATATTGATATGTGAATCGTTTTTTTGCGCTTGTGGAAGAACGTTTTGGATGGGAAAATAGAGAAAATAAACGTGCTCTTCATTTCTTAAAAATTCTTACCGATCATTTCCTCTCCTTTCAAATCCGGTAAGATCGGATCTTGCCGGAAAAAATATCAATTCTTTATGCGTTTCAAAGTGCTGACAATCTTTAGAAAAACAATAGAAAAATAGGGAGCGAATATGTTTATTTTAAGGAAAAACACAATGGCCCACCTCTCACTAAGGATGAGCACGGTTCGGTTAACCGACCGTTTGCCACAAAAAAAAACCGATCATACGGTTTTAATCGGTTAGGTTAACCGCTAAAATGTAGAAAATAAAAATCAAAAACCACTATAACGGTTAACCTAAAAATCGGTTCGGTTAACCGTTATTCAATGGTTAACCATGTAGAAAGAAAACTTTCATTTTTTTTATAATTCATAGCATGAAAAACAAAATTCCATATCTTAAAATGTGAATACGAAATATACATTTAAAGAAGTATAAATAATAAATTGAACACTCTCATGTTTTCAAGTCAAAGTAGTAAAATCAAGTTAGTTAATATTATAATTTATAACATATAATTAGTTGGTATAATAATTTTATAACATATAATTAGTAAAATTATAGTTTTAAATGAGTTTCGGTTCGGTTCGGTTAACCGTCGGTTTTTATATATAAAAATAAAAACCTAACCGTTATCCTCGGTTTTTTAAAATTAGAAAAATAAATCGAACCGTCGGTTCGGTTAACCATTTTTTTCGGGACGGTTTCGGTACGGTTTGTCGGTCGGTTCGGTTTTTCGGTTTGTTTTGCTCACCCCTACCTCCCACCACTCTAACTAATTTTTCCTATTTAACTATAATTATTATTTTTTAGATTCTTCTTATCTTAAAAAAACTAATTAATTACTTAGATTCTAATTTTTTGCATTTGATAAGTAATAGTACCTCTTTATGGGCAACTAAGGCAAGATTCAAGCGTAAAATCCTCTGTCCCATTTTATATGTCCGTAACTGAAAATTATTTAATTAATACTCCCTCCGTCCCTGATAAGTGTAGTTCACTTTTCTTTTTCGTCCGTCCCCCATAAGTGTAGTCTTTTCTTAAATGGATATGACCCACTTAAAATTTTACTCTTTTATAGTAACTAACACTATAGCAAAGTGGGTCCCATTCTGCATTCACTACACATCTAACTAACATCCTTCTTAAAACCCGTACCCCTCCTTCCGGACCACACTTATCAGAGACGGAGGGAGTAGTTCTAAGTGAAATACTTGAGATTAATTTCTCAGAAAATGTAAAAAATTATTTTTTTTTACTATAAAGACAAGTGCTTTGGTATTAATCGATGATTCCTAGATTCATTCTTGAAATTTGATTGGCTCCGAATTCCATTTCAAAGAATTGTACAATTTATATGAACTATTTTATAACATACGAGACTTAATTTTATAAAAATAGAAATTCACAACGACAATTAGGAAGTATTTCAAGCTAAATCATTCTCATTTTGTATAAATTTTCTTCCCAAAACAATTAATTAAATTGGTTATATTTTCCAAGCTTAATTGGTGTGCCTGCTTACCCACCTACCACAGGCAGGAATGGTTATCCACAGTCCAGTGACGTGTCAAGCATTATCCAGAATATCCACGTGGGAATTAGTCACGTGCACTTTGTCCAAACGAATATATTCTCGCCTTTTTCGAAACATATATTCTATTTTGTCAATACAGATAATGGAAAACAGATATAAAAGAAAATCAAATCGAACTACAATAAAAAGTAATGAAGATTCCGCGTATCCCAATTTTGGACCGGAATATTTTGTTCCTTCTGATAAAATTGATTCCAAAGTATATATACAAAAATTCAAAGAAAAATTGAGCTTTCTTCTATGAGATGTTTCAACAAAATTTTCAATAATATACATGTATATATACACGGACATGGTCCTCAAGGTATTTGTGATGCTTTCGAGACATCGAGTAATGACCGAGAATCGAGCCGAGTCGAGCCGAGTATGAATCCTAGGATGAGGTTCTCGACCGATCTCGTACGGACGTCATCGTGTACGCAATTAGTCCCTTGAGTTCTGCATCAGCTCAAACCACTGCAAGGAAGAGAGAGAGAGAGAGATTAATGTCAGTTCCAACAACTCATAAACACAATGTCAAGATCTAGGAACACTTGTGAACAGAAACATACTTGTCTCAACAGATCAGCGAGTGTCCGAGGAAGAGCTTCGATATTCTTGAGAACAACATAGTACGGGAATGGGAACGAGTCGATATACTTTGACAACGTGAAGTTTTTACTATCAGTTACTTCCTGCAGGCGTGATTGTGATCGTGATCGTGTTAGTATCTTGACGAACATGCATTGACGAACGCTTAACATAAATGGAAGAATGAATCAAGGGACGTCGTAGATTTTACCATGAGATCCATGATGGATTCGTTGGGGCTGTCTAGGAGCAGGAACGCAACCATACGTTTAGTGCTCAAGATATCTCTTACACGACGTTTCAATTTTTCCTGATTTAGGAAAAAAATTTAGGATTAAGAGAAGGATGTTAATTTGTAGTGTGTGTGTGTGTGTTTTCGTGGTAGGAGCTTTCAGATTGAAGAAGAGAGAGTACCTTCTCGTTGAAACGGCCATCGGCTATGATCAGTACGAGCTGCTGGAGAGGATTGCACCCCGATGGCAGTCGCGCCTGTGCCACTGCAGCGTCAAGCATATTGTTCAAATACTTCACTAGATCGACCATCGGTTCGTCTTTAATCGTGTTCTCTTGCTTAAAGGTGAAGCTTGAGATCATCTAATAAAATGCCAGGACCAATATATAAGTTAACACTGTTAAAGAAAAATTTTTCAAGTAGAAAATAAGATTTCAAGAGAACATATATAATGATGCTAACCCTAATTCCAGCCTCAGGAGTGAAAGGTTGGTCGAAATCGTGAAGTAATCTGATGTTGCCCTGCTGCCCGAAACTCGCAACTGCCAGATTTCCGACCTCCAGTTGGGACATTGCCCGGCAGACGGTCACGAGTGCTTCCATAGCAAAGCTCCCGCACCTGCCTTCTGACATACTGGCGGAATCATCCACTGCAATCACAACTTGGTAGTCGCGCTTGCTCGGCTTCGTCCGCCTCAGCCATATTTTGTCCTTCCGGTAATGGCTGGCAATGTATGCAATCACCTGTCCGACCAGAGAAATATCAATAACTACTTTTTCAAGAATTAATTGCCAGAAATAACACAACATTTTAATCCAATTTTCAATTTTCACATGACCTGTAACAGTTTTTAAGAATTTTGTAATTGCAACATTTTGAAAATCGTGTGAAAAT
The DNA here is from genome assembly GCA_031470985.1 of Agastache rugosa. Lineage (NCBI taxonomy): Eukaryota > Viridiplantae > Streptophyta > Magnoliopsida > Lamiales > Lamiaceae > Agastache > Agastache rugosa. The sequence continues at coordinate 35,306,079 of CM062603.1, read as the reverse complement.
TACAAACTCGAAAAAAGTGAAATGGTGACATACCTTCTTCATGTTAATCCTTTTACCAGTCCTGTAATCACCTTGCAGCTTGCTAGCTAAAGTAGGCTCCATCACCAGACGCAACTGTTCTGCTAACTCCTGAGACAATCTCGTCGTAAGCGTTTCGTATCTTCTCCAAACAACGGCAGCAGCATCCCTCTGATCAGCGGACGCCTCAAACTTATGACCTTTACCGAGCTCATCATCATCATCATCACTCATTGACGATGCGGTAATTTGACGCATTTCTTCACTGATGTACGACCTCTTCACAGATACCAGACTCTCCGACAAGGCAGTCACGTCTCGATTATACTCGTCGTCGATTTCCATGGATTCTCCGATATCCTGCTCCATAACTGTTGCCCCTTCCTGCTTGCTACCATCATTTGCAGAATTGAGAGCAGAATTTACGATCGGATTCTTTTCAGAAGTGCTCTTTTCAATCTCGATTTCAGCAGCTTGATCTCTTGTATCAGCGCTTCCTACATCCGTTTCTGTCTCATTCTGAGTGATATCGCCCTTAACTTGTTCGGCCGTTGCAGGTCCGAGCGCTTGAGCTGTTCCCTCCTTAAACTCAGCTGTGTAGCCATACTCATCGGCATCTTCCACCATATCATCTGAATTGTCGATCTTGCCCTCAAGGTCGACGGAGACTTTAACTCTCTCTTTCCACCCATCGAGAGCATCACCAATGCTCCGACAAGGGTTTGGTTGAGCGTTCTGTATACGTGACTCTGAAGGAGTTAACGAGGTTCGTGATTGCTCATTGCTCAATTGTTGGCCATTTGTAGAATCAGCAACCCTGACTTCAAGGTCGGAGGCATTAGGTTGTCCATTTGTCGGAGCAAGGTTGTTTTTGAGTTCACTGGAATCGGAATATGTCTCGTCTGGAGCAGAGTTGCCTTGTTCGGCTGTAGCAGCAAAGTCTTCCGTCGACTTTCCAGCAGATTGAGCAGCAGTATCATTAGGATCAGATTGCATAACGTCTTTCTGGGGCATTGTAGCATCAGTTTCTTTATCGTTTTCCGGGCCACTCCCATCGGGATTCTCGGGGTCCACCTCTTCCATGAATTCATCACCCTTTTCCTCGTTCTGCGCATCAGAATCATCCAGATCTTCTTGTTCACCATCTTCCATCGGTTCCGTTCCATCTAATTCATCCTTGGGGGTTTCTTCCTCCGGCATTTGATCTTCGACATCAGGATTTATCCCAGAAGGATCTGTATATGCATCATCCTTATCTACCTTCATATCTTCTTCACCATCAACGCCGTCTTCATCTCCACTTTCCTCATTATGTTCGCTAGCTTCTTTCGCGTCAAAATCCTCAGCATCTTGTTTTGTGGCTTCAGAATCTTCCTTGGCTCGAAGCTCTTCATCTTGGGAAGCTTGATCTTTCACTGACGCACCCTGTTCGTACTTCTCATTTGCGCTGCGATCCTCATCGTCGTTGGTGTCACCAAGTTTCTCATCAACTACATCACTCTGATCACCTACTTCTCCCATGGCAGATTCTATATGCTCATCCTCCTCGTTATCGTCGTTTTCATCATCTCCTGAATCCTCACTTATACTGACCGTCTCACCATCGAACTCCTGTTCCATCTCTATTCCTTTCTCATTTTTACTTGGCATATCATCATTTTTCTCTTCATTCGGCTTCAGAAAACAAAAATAATTTTTAGAATCTATCTTAAAAATGAATACTATTGAAAGATCAACGTTTATACGTCTGTATACCTTTTCAGAAGCTCCGAGGAGCTGATCTTCATCTTGTATTTGATCACTAACATCATTGACTCCTGCACCCTCACTCATACCCATCCCACTTGCATCTTTAGTCACCTCGTTCGAGTTATCATTTTCCTGCTCTTCAATGGTACCGAAACCTTTGGAGAACAACGAAGAGAGAATGTGTGCTAGTCCATACGTCAATTTGGATACCTGTATGAAGCAGCAACAACATATAGCTCAGAATTCTCTCTTTAAAATTCTTTCTTAAATCACAAATACTTGGGTACGTGCACCCCTACCGTTCAATACAATCTTAAATTTGTCAATTTAATAAAAAGAAAGTAATGTAAAACTTACCATGCTATGCCCGACTACAAAATCCTGCATAACTTTATCACCAAACTCTAGCATCACCTCCAACAGGGCATACAGTTTTCTCAACTTTGTGCAAATAGAATTCACACAAGAATCTTTTTCTCCAGAATAGTTGAGAAGTTCTCCCTAAGAAATATAACACGAAAAATATATAATATGAACAGGTCAATCCAAATTCGTAAAATGGAATATAAATCAGGAAAATAACTTACAGCAGACTGAATTGTTCTGGTTACATCCTCATATATCAGGTCTAGCTGCAGGTGTTCGATATCTTTTTCAAACATGATCTTCCACTCGAACAACTTTGATGGCGATTGTTCAGTCGAAGCAGAGTCATCGTTTGGAGACCCAGTGCTCTGAAGTATACTGAGGATGCGCTTATTTGTTTGTGACAGGGCATCATCAAAATCAGATTCAAGCTCATTTATATCTTTTTTGCCACTAATAGCTGCATTGTAGGATAATTTTCTTGCTTGAGAGGATAAATGCAACTCTTCAGCATTATGAGCCTGCAAAAGATTACATCAGCACAAATTAGACTTATTATTAATACATTGGGGAAGATATGCAATGAATGGAAGCTATTAGTACCTTTGTAAGTAAATCTTGAAAATGCCCAAGAAGGATTTGAACAGAGCCCTGCCCACTAAAAACCGAGAGATCCTTCTCAAATGTGTTAATCAACTCGAAGTTATCATTCACCTGCTCTTCCATTTCTCTTGTAACACCATAGGGGTGCAATGCGATACCATCTATAGTAATGTCTTCACAACTTCCAAGAAGATGCCGATCCAGTTTATCCTGTCGGTATGGCATGAGACGTAAGATAAAAGGCATTGAAACTAGTCAACTACAAGCCATCATGACAGAAAAATGTCTGCTCATAAGTACCTTAGATTTCTGAAAGTCCGGAATGACTTTTTGAATGAATACTCGGATCTTTTCTGCTTCATGTTTGACGAGAGAACATGTATCCAGGTGATTTTTTACAACTGTTTGTAGCAACAAATGTTCTTCGTATAGCAAAGTGCAGAAACCATCAAAGAGTTGCTGCAAGATTGACAGAATGTTATGTCAGAGTAACTCGATAAGGTTAATATCGAGCAGTAGGTGTTTTAAGGTACCTTTTGTAACCACATGCATTTGAAAGTAGCATGCTGGTTCTTGCTTAGCTGGCAACCAGTCTCCGTAGCTGAGGAGAATAAATTTGCCAAAGGCCATATGCAATGTCTCAAGCGCTTGAGATTATCCTTAAAATTATAGGCCACAGCTCTTTGTTCTTGTTGTATCTCAATAAGATGATCAACGTAAGAACCTGACCTCTCAACCTACAACAGAGAGAATATGCAATTGCATCAATCGTGCATAATAAATATGATCATCACATTTTGACCTTGGGTAACAAATTTGAAAGAATAGCAAAGACTTGTTCCAGAAAACTGCTCAGCATTTTTCCAGGACTCATACCTCGATTAGTTGAAGATCTTTATGAAAATTTAAACATATTTTCTCCAAAGTCTTGAACGATGCAATGTTCTTGAAATAGAACTTATTTGCCATTCTCCATATGATTTCATAAGATGTAGGACTTTCTGTCTGAAGCAAATGTTGCACTTCATATGACGGCTGGAGAAGCCAAGAATGTGATCTGTCGCATTGACCCTGCAAGACAGTACACATTGTTAACAAACTAGATAATTCTGACTCAGCATGAATCTTATATTGACTACGCAAAAGGTTCAGAAAATACTACTCGAATTTACCTAAAACATGAACTAAACCTAGGCAAAAACTTGGATACAACCAACCGTACAGTAGGGTTGGTTATAATTAGGTGTAATTAAGGGGAATAGAGGTAATTAAGGAGTAATTTAATTAGGGTTTATTAATCTCCAGTTAAGGTTTATTAATCCCCATTTAGAAGTAATTAACTCCTATTTATAGTTAATTAAATATTAATTAATTAAAAAAATAAAATAGAAAAAAAAAACACCTCACCAAGCAGTGGACCACATGGGAGTGTTGCTCAAAAATATATTGGGAAAAATAGTCAGGAGAAAAGGAACCAGAAAATTTTCAACAACAACACAGTGATCACAGTAGGTCTAACCATATATAAACTCAAAATTGACAGCTAAAACAAAATAATAAATTAAAGCATAAAAGTTTACCTCTATAGGTGTTCTATGCTTGGACAATCCACAACTATCGAGGAGGTTTAAAAGTTCAGCGAATGCCCTCTTCTTTCCAGGCTTCTTATTTTTATCCTCCCAAAATTCACCACAGTGCACTACAGTGCCACATAAGTTTACAATTGTATACCAAAGCTGTTTCTTTGCTTCGGAGTAAAAGCATGAAGATTGCGAAGGTGTATCATCCTTAATGCCAGTCGATATCTCTGCAAGATTTAGGATCCCATAAAATTGAGAATGATTAAAAATTGGAATGACAAACTTTTTGAAGTCAAAGCAAAGTCAGGAGACTAACCCCCCACTCTCTCCAGCCTCTTCCACCAATCAGCAAACCATACAGAACTGTCAAAAAAATTATGTTTTTAACATAATGCAAAAAATAAAATAGAAAAGATATCAAACAAGAAGTTAATAAATCATTAAACTTTACCTGTCCTCGGCTCTAGATTCAGCCTCATTACAAGTTGTATCAAGCATAGTCCGGATGACCTCAAATTGGTCAAGCACGAGCTCTTGGCCAGGATGGGTGCTGATCGCACTTCGCGAGAATTCTTGTCCAATGAATTCCATGAGAGGTTTTTGGAGTAGATCCTATGAAGAAAAGAAATACGAACGTCACGAAAACATTTGTAATGACATTTACTAGTAATGCAAAACGAGCATCAACAAAATCCTTATTATATTTTTCTACAGGTCAAGAGTGTAATCTTACCGTATACTTCTTTACTATCTTTCGTAGTTTCAGCCTAGTTCTTTTGAAGTTCTCAATGGCCATATGATTATCGACACGATCCCAACGACACAACTTCAAAAGCTCATTCAACTCTTTTTCAACGCCTTTTCTATTCTCGCCGATATGTTCCAGAACCCTTAAGAATAGACAAGTATGCAAACAATAAATTACTGAACATTTAGCATGAGATTATTAAAATGACAGGATTATTCAGAGAAGATAAACGTACCGAGGCAATAATTGCGCATAAAAGCCAAAAGTATTGTAGAGTATTTTCACATTCTCCTCTTGGTAATGGCTGCAAGGTTTATAATACATTAGCATCTTTATGTTCAAATGATATTTACAGAACTTATGTAGACTTATCATTGTTTCATGTTGAACTTTTAACAAAGCCAATGCAATTTACAAAAATTATTCAATCAGTTTCCAACATAGAAAATATTAATCTAAAGTATAGACGTACCTTATATAAGATCTCGAGTTCAAATTGTTGCTTATCTGTCCATGGAATGAAAGAAGCAACTGCAGTTGCTTTTTAAATTCACCAATGGTGGATGTCTTGAAGAATTCTTCCAGGCTGTAGTGAATTTAGCTTTAGACATAAATCCGATAAAAACAAAAAAAACTTTCATAGTTAAAATGGAAGACAATTTTTTGAGATACTTGCCTTTCAATCATAAAGCTCATGTTTTGACCAACATTTTCATCAGGACCTCGCAGAAAAACGGAATACAATGGAAACCATAGCTGCAAACATGTATGGGAATATTTAATTAGTAATTGTAGGATAATTTACCAAATAACTACTTAACTGCCAAAAATCACTTTTACAATCAGCCAGGTCGTTCTGATGGGAAACCAATTACACAGAGAATTAAAAAACTCACTTTTCCAGCGTTTCTCTCAAAATGAGACTGGACTTCATCAAGCAATGAAGGCCATGCTTCAAACTCCAACTTATGCCATGAGGAAACCAGAGCAAAAATAGGTTCCAATTTAGCTACAAAGGAAAACAGATTGCAGTAAGTTTGTATTGCGTCAGAAAGCAAACCATGGTCAAAAGAGTTTCTGAGATAGTCATGTTGAACAATGAAAGCAACCAAAAAATAATGCTGAAAATTTGGCTCACCAGAGAGATCAAATTTGGACACAGTTTCTTGCACATTTCGAATCCTATTAATCAAAAATTCCAATGCCGAGAGAGCCTAAAAATAATGAAGAAAAGATGTTCAGATATTGCAACAGGCATTTAGATGCCACAAAGAAAAAACAAAGAAAATTTTATTCATTTCAGTAAAAAATAGAACTGAAGTAGTAGTTAAAAATAAAGACGGATTCGTTTCAGATAATTATATTCTAATGAAAAACTTTCAATAGGTCTTCAATATACAACCAAGTACAATACTCTACCTTGGCAAGAGGTGTGTCAAGTGGTAGAGCGAGGATCATGTCAACGACTTCCATAATTTTCTGAAGAGAAAGATGATGAACAGTATGATCGTCATATTCTTTCAGGGATCGAAGAATTCCCTGTTTAAGAAGTGTAACTGGTTCCACCAATTTGGCCAGCATGGGTGAATTTGAATCCTGTTAGCAACATAATAAGAAACAACTTTAGCGAGCTGGAAGATTAAATCATAAAGAAGAAGACGGACCGAAATCAGGAAAAAAACATGCCTTGTAGAAATTGTATGCACAAAGTGATTTGTGAAGATTAAACTTGTCATCATGCTCCAAACAGAGTCGGAGCAAGTGTTCAGGTGCAATCTTTGCATCAAAACTCGAGGCAAATATACCTTTCATATCTGGATAAGAAGTAGATTTTAGAGATTGAGACTGAGAAATGTACTCCCTCCGTCCCAATAGCAAGGTCTCACTTGCTTTGGGCACAGTTATTAAGAAATAAGAGTAAAATGAGAAAAAGTGGTAGGTCCTACAACTTTTGAAGAGTTAATTATTTCCATTTTTGGAATGAGACCTTGCTATTGGGACAGCCAAAAAAGGAAAGCGAGACCTTGCTATTGGGACGGAGGGAGTATGAAATATATACAGTAAAATTATGCAGAAATTAATCACCTTGAGCCAGCTTCATCCCCAGCATGTAAGAGCTACAAAAGGAAGACAACCTATCCACATCCGACACTTCAATACTGCAAGGCTGGCGGAAGTGATGGCATATATGAATTAGTATTAGAAAAAATGCAAGCCTGAAGGTCACTCTCTTGGATGAGTTTAAGTACCTTGTGTATGAACTAAAATATAATAATGCCAAGGTTAAACTGCCAAATATTAACCTCATTTTGCATAAACATTCTTATATTTGCAGATTTTTTCAAAATATGAATAAATATATCATGACCACTAACAAAGGTTTAAAATGGAATGCTCAAGTGATAAGCAACATTTTTGGGAAAGTCTCAGGAAATGCAAGCATGCTATCAAAACCCTTAAATTTTATTAGCCCAATAATTGCTAATTACCTCAGCAATTATATTTTGTAGGAACACATGCTTGCCTTAGGAGGGATAAAAAAAAGGCCGAGAACTTACTCTTTTAACAAGGTCAATTGAACCAAATAACTGGTTGTGTATGTTGACAATGCCATCCAAATCGGATTCCTGAGCGTTCCATTCTTGCTCCAGAGCTTCATCCTCCTCATTGACTCTGATCTGCAAGGGTAAAAAGTTGCAAGTTGATGAATCTAGGACCTCTATATCTATGCATCGCATCTGAGCTCATGCACAGTTACAGGCTGGAGAGGGTGGAACTGAAATAGAGTATCATTACCTTGTCATCTAGTTCTTCAGAGAGAAGTTCCTGCCACTCAGAGAAGCTATCATTTGCAAGCAGATTTGCGCAGTTAGACACATCAATCTCCATAATACTCTCCATCTTAAATATTCTGGCTCTGAACTTGAACTGCTGATGACCCTCGTCGGCAGATTTTACCCGATGCTTAATCCAAAGACTGGCAATTTTATGGAAGATCTCATGCAAAAGCTGACAATAACATAGGCAAAATTAATACACTCGTACCACTCTGAAAATAATAAAATACCAGGTAAAAACTGTACCTTAAAGGAAGAAGCGCTAAGAAACCGAGCACCAGCAACAGAGGCTTTAATTCGAGCCAAAACATTGTGGTAAACAGAAACCTTGAAAGGCAAGGTTGATGTCTGCTGCAAGTATTGACAAGTGGCAAGCATAAAAAAGTAGACCTTATTTAGAGAAAACTAATAAATATAAAATATTTCTCAGGAGATGCACAAAAAGAACTCCAAATATGTTTCAAATACGAAGATTGAAGAATGACGAACCGTTGCATGAGAAGAAGTCTCTCTCATTGAAACAGTGTCACCAGTTAACTCGGCAATGTTCTGTAGTACATGCATATCTACTTCTTCAATGATGTTTGGCCATTCAATATCATTTCTGGAAATTCCAGCCTCCCTTCCAACATTGACAGAGACTCTTGTAGATGCACAAACTCTGGGGAACCTAACAAACTTGTAGATTGTGCTCTGTCGAAGAAGTATCAAGAGTCAATGGTAATAACCATGAAACAAAGAATAAACAATTAGACGAAACAAAGATCTTTAACATACCAAAACAGATTCCATACTCTGCTCGCCATTTGGCAGATACCTTCTACAGAGTACATCAGAAAAAATTAATGACAATCCTAATTTCATTTCATATATTGCAACTTGAACTGGTTCAGTTATATCAATGTAATCAGAGTATTTCGACAACTGGTCAATGAAATGTGAAGTCATATCCTGAAATGAGAGGTACAAGAATGGAAGGTTAGATTGGATAAATCAATATACATGAAGGCCAGGTTAACATCCATAAGTTCAGAGGAAAAATTTGGCCATGCGTAGGAAATTCATTGCTATTTTCTCCATAGAGAATTTGTAAGTCAATAATACCTGCCAATTGTGCACTTGGTTAGTGACCTCTTCTATTTTCAAGCTTCTGAAACTCTTGATCCATTGAACAATAGCTGTAACTGACTTAAGAAAATCATTGCATAGATACTTCAACTCCTTAAATTTCACTGGATTTGGGCGGAAGACCATCTGATTCAGGAACATATATTACGGGTGAAATTAGAATTCACTTTTGTAAGTACAAATAGATCAAAACATGTGCAGAATATGCAAACATATTTCAAAAACCATCTAGACTTCTGCATACTTTATCTAAGATATCATATTAAATTTAAGATAAGCAAAGTGCCAAAGTGGTGTTTTCGTGTATATTATCAACAGTTGCCTGAAGAGAAAAAAGCAGGCAGAATCAAAGTGGAAACCATGGCAGTTCCAACAAATGCAATGAAACATAGCTCAAAATACGTCAGAAAATATTTGTTGTCCAGGTTTTTCAGGGTAATAGCAGAGGGAGTTTATAAACAAACTTGAGCTCCTAGTACTTTTGACTACGATAATTAGTGTAACACGCATTTGTGAAAAACCTACACCTCTCCCATGACTTCCTTGCAAAATCAAGAAGTGCAAACAAAAATTTTCACACTGAAAGTTAATATCATGAAGAAGCAATTTTTTTTTGATAAAATGCTACCTTTCTTCGGAGCATTCTCCTTTCAGCATGAAGTTTATCAAGCAAATTGATTCTGTAACTATCAGCTTCCGTCTGATGCGAATTTCCAGCTAAATAGACACATTCTTGCCTAACCTGTAAAAAGATAATCAATCAGTCTGAGGTCTTGTGAAGCCAACACTAGAGTATGCCTTCAAAGTTCAAGTGAAACTCAAGAATAAGATATTGATGCATTGATATTAGGGAAACAAGCTATTCTACATATTTTACAAACTAACAAATATGCCCAGTAAAAAATGATTACACCAAAGAAGGAAAGAAGAGGTAAGCAAGGATTGAGATTAAAAACTAATTGTAAGTAAACAAAAATACCTCAATCTCAATCTCAAGTGAAGCTATCTTTGCTGTTAGTTCGGAATACTTGATTGAGTACTTTAAAGTAGGATCCAAGTCATCACAGCGGACCAAAAGATTATAACGTAGGGCCCCAATTCGTAACAGAGAGCATCCAACACTCTGGATATCTGCAAAGTTTTGAGTACACAGATATAAAAGAGAGTTCTGCAGAGAAGCAGAGAATCAACCTTAAAACCTGAACAAAAGATACAGCAGGCACTAACCATCAGATGAGCACACAGGATAGAGTTCACTAAGCAGAGGCTCAATATAAGACTTGATCAAGGATATGAATACAGGATGATTTGACGATGTCAAAAGAGAGACAAAGGCCTTTGTATTTTCCAGCTGTAATATTGTGAATCAAGTATATAAAGTGTGTAAGGAAAGAGAGCTAGGAAAGGTCTTATAATAATAACAATAAAGGAGATATGACCATAAGGAAACTTTATGAAACGAATAAAATTCATATGGGAGTCCAATCTCTAGAACTGAATGCATAGAATGCATACAATAATAATGTGAATGAACAAAGGTATGTACCGGGTTGCTTAATTCCTGGATGGAACACAGAGCGGCTTTGATGCCAGCATATATTGAATCCTCAAATGACTTTTTGTGTGCGCAAATAATCTACAAGCACAAGTATAGAAAGAAACGTCAAAATTAGAACATGCGAAGGGTTTAGGTTAATAATGACAGAACTTTTTACCGAACCAATAGTGAATACCTGCTCGAAGAGAGACCGCGCAGCAGAGAGGAACATGCCACCTGAACTAATTACATTTTCAGAACTCTGCCAAATACTGCGACAAATAGATCTAAGCTTGAACTTATGCAAGTGGTAGTCTCTAATGGGGTCTGCATTTTTCCTGATTAAAACAGAGTTTATGGGCAAAGAAACTTATTAGTTAATTAAAGCAGTATCAACGTCGATAATAATCAATGAACAAAACAGAAGATAGAGAAAAAAAGACAAATTATAGAGTTAACACATTTAGGTCACCATGTTCTGGAAACAGAAAGTCTGTGAACTGACTACAATAGCTAACTGATTTGTACTGATTGTATTTTCTTAATAGACATTTAAGACGAGCAAGACCAGTAGATCAGCTGATCGCCCATTTCAGTAATATATGCAAGCTTCATGGTCCGTCAATTGTGTGAGGTACTAAACTCTTATGGAAAAAAAATTGATGCCCATGTAACAGCAGCAATTATATGACCAGAACCAGCATGTGGCGAGTAAACAGTTAATCAAATAATTATAGTACATCGTAGCATAGCCAAGTATTCATTTGATTGAAGACAAAACTTGAGCAAGTGAAGAGATTTCCTGTCAAAGAGCAACTCACAGAATCTCATCAACCATTGTCATTTTAAGAGGCCAAAAGAGCTTGTGAGGCAGCAAAATGTTGTACTGAAGGGCCTGCATGAAGAGTTAGTTTATTAAAAAAAATGGTCTGAGTAAAATATTCAAGACTTAAGAAGTTTATAAGTACCTTGGCAAGAACAGGGCAGACATCCCAGAGAGTTGCATGCCATCGAAACCACATCTCCAGAATAAAACTAGAGATTTTTTCATTTGCTGTAGTACAAGAGGAGACATCAACTATGAGATGAGATCATAAGATTAATACAGCAATTACCAAGTTATAGAGTAACACTTACCTCCTTGGACCGATTCCCAGGCATCTAGGGTCCATAAAATTTTTTGGTGAGGCAAGAAGTCTATCAGAGGCCTTGCAGAATAATCCAAAGAGAAGCTCAAAGATGATTTTAAAAGCCCAGACAAATCTAACAAAGCCTGTCATACATGTCAATGTGAAAAACGTGAAAACAAATAAACATCTTGAAAAAATAACTAAAAATTCACAGATACACTTTATCAGAATTAAAGGAGAGCCCATACATGGTGTTGTTCTTTCACATCAACCACAACACTCTTCGTTAGTTTTTGCAGTAGTTCCAAATCATGGCAAAGACTTGTCTCATCAACAATAGGTTGCGACTTTATCCAACAATCTAAGCCAGACCTTCTATGCAATATATTAGGTGTAATGGCGCAACAAGCAGAACAGAGTGCCGGTACAAGTTTAGTGTTCTCCAACTTCACTTTCAACTTCTGCTTTTCAAAATCCCACCTTTCCAAAAGCATCTGAACATATAGAAAATTTGCCAGTGTTATCAAATATTCCCATTTAGGTTCCAGAGAAGAAAATCATGAACATACCTGATGCATTTCTTCTAACTGCCGTGTAGTTTCAGAACCATTATCATCCACTTTGTTGGCAATATATGTTGACATGCAGACTCCTTTAAGAAATTCCCAAAGACCAGTTTAAGCGAAGGTTTGTCAGATACATGTTGCAATAGTATATACAGGCAATAATTTAAGGGGACAATGTTAGTCAAAGAGGTTCTAACTCTAAGACTTGAAAACAGTGATGCTTCTGATTCATCTACTTCCAACTCTTCAACTTTAAAAGAAAAGAACATTCAAAACATGGGGAAACTGAGCCTGGGAGCTAATATTTTTAAGAGGTCTCTATTTTACAATGTTTTGTCCCTCAAAAGAGGGATAGCAGTCTTCTTAACTTTGTATTATCTACGTTTCTCATCCTATTTCAAACAGAGAAACGAACTGATCTCTAATTCTCACATTCAAGGAGAAAATGGTTTCTGATGCAGTGCAAGTGGAACTGGCCATGAGGAACAGATGCTGGACTGGTATAGGTACCAAATTAAAGAGTAACTTACAACTACAACAAGATGAAAGGTTATTGTCTTTTCCCAGCTCAACCTAAGTGCAAACTGCACCTTAGTGAAGTGGTACTCAGTAGACCAACTGAAATATGTGGAAAGAGAAGCATATAATCATGCATGGATAAAAGGGTTTCAACATTGTCCCCTTATCAAAGAATAAAAAAAGTAAAACAAAAGGCATGCAAGTTGGAACTGGGACACGATCACCCTTAAATATAATTTAAAATCTGGATGCACAGTAGAATAAGAGACACTACCTTGCATTGCAAGCATGCGAAGCTCCACATCAGAAAACAATATGCCATCTTCCGCTACTTCGCATTTATTCCCATCTACGGAGATTTTTTCAGGCAACAAGACTGAAGTAAGGATGGGGTATAAAAAACAAATAAGATATTTATAACTATGGCTTGTCAAGCCTTCAATATAAACCGTATGCAAAATGTCCTACCTAGTTCCATAAACTTGCTTATTCTTGGCCACACTTCGTCACAAAGGTCAGAAAATTGGCACTGTTTCTGGTGTAGGTCAGCAGATGAAGGCAAAATTGGATGCCCACCATGCTTCCAGAGCAAGGATTTGCTCGAATTCAAGCTTAAGCATGAGCTGGCCTCCAGTTCTCTCATCTCAATCTACATAAATAAAGTTGACAGGCTGCTTATACAGATAGGAAAAAAAAAAAAAACAGCAGAAAAAGAATGATAAGAAAAATTACCACAAGCCTATCCTTGAATCGTTCTGCTTCTGCAGGACAAATATTCTTCAGTTTCACTGCATCTTTCATTAACAACTGCCAAGAGATGACCCGGCGCTCAATCTGAGGTGGATCAATACTGTTCCAGAAGAGCATGTGGTGTTCAAGGAGAGCGGTATATGACCTAAAAAGCATATCAAAAGAGGGCGACTCGACAAAAAACTCAAGTAGTTTCTCCTCCATTTGTCGCAAGGACTTAAGAATGGGTTTAAAATGCTGAGTTTTGTGACCATGAATGTACTCATCCTCTTCCTGCCATTGTTGAAGGCTATGTCTTAATAAGATTACACACTTGCTAAGGTTTCTTAGGAGGATATGATTCTGGTTTAACACACCATCAGATGTGCACACATCAACAGATTCAACAGAGAGTATAGGGCTGGATATTAATTTGACATCCAATTCCCTTAAAGACAAAAGCTCACTGTGCAGTTGAAATATTCTCGTCCAAATACAATGCTGAATTTCCTGTTTTAGTAAACCAGAGAACCAACGGAAAAATGGAAATGATGACTGCATTTGCAATGTAGTATTAAACCACTCAAACCACTGAATGTGGAGCCAAAAATCACTATCAGTAGCCTGTTCCATTACCCAGTCAGCAGCAAAGTATAGTTTCTTCTCCTTCTGAGTTAAAACCAACGCCAACTCATTTTCAGCACCATTATTTGCAATCATGCAATTTGTTTCCTTAGGAAACATAAATTTATGCAATGACACAGCATCCATCAGGTGAATCATCTTTGAGCCTCCTTTGGGAGAAGTGTTTACCTTAGAAACTAAGGAGGATGCAATTTCAATCCCTAATGATTCCAAATAAATGAAATTCTGCCTAACACAAGCATCTTTTGAGTAATAGACAAAATCACTTAATTTCAAAGGGTTTGGCCATCCTCCTGGTAAGCATAGCAAGGAATCTTCAGATGAAGTGATTTTGTAAAGTTCAGACATAGATAAATAAGAACTAGCTGCTTCAGAAACAATGCTTTTCCCTTTTTCCTCACCGAAGGATGAAAGATACGTGTGCTCCCAACTAATCTGGATGCTCCAAACAGGCTGGTTTCCATTTGTAACAAGCCGCTGGAACAACTGCAACCAGCGTGAAAGTTCCAGATAAGTGACGCTTATATTACAACGGGATCCTTCGTGCTTGGCAAACAGGTGAGCTTTGGCCATCATATCAACTAACCTACCCATAGGAATTCCAGAAAGGGCAATAAATCTCTTTATTTCTCTTAGCTCCATCTCACTATGCATCTTAGCACATATCTGGTCTGGCAGCCAATCAGGCTGCATCATATATATTTCTACCCCTCTGTTTCTCATTGCTCGTGACACTTCACCATAGCTGGGATTAACAGTTAAAAACATTCTAAATTTAGGATGGGGGTGAAGAACCACTGGCTTTCCATCTACAGTCCCACATTCATTAATGGTAATAGATCCAGATTGTTCGACCAAAGAGTTAATCCTATCAAGAACCTACAGACAGGTGCAGAATAGAAAAGTTAAAAGCCTCATGTAGAAAATAAAATTGAAACCTAAGGATAAAAAAGTAGTCAATTCTTTCAGAATGCAAGAACATGTAAAATAAATAGTCTACATACCGTCGGATTGCACAGGTTCGCATTTTCTAGAACAATCCATTCCCCATTTTCTATAGCCTTGATCAGTAATCCAGTAACCCATTCAAACTTCACGGACTTTTGACTTCTCTGATCTTCCAACTTTCTAATCATGCCTAAGGTGATGTATAGATCCTTCCCAGACCAAGAAAGAGGCAATGTTTGTCTGTCAAGATCCAGCTTCAGACATTCAATAATTTCAGTCAACTGTTCCATAGAATCTCTTGTCATAGGATTATCCATGGATGCTGTTGAACTATTTATCTTAGATAAGAAGGCAAGCCACCGAGCACTTATATCCTTCCTTTGAATGAAAGCCTCAGAGGAAGATTCCAAATGCAAGTTGCAGTACTCATTCATATACCTTTCCACTCGAGCAACAACGAGATGATAGTGACGGGAGGCATTATATTGCTCAAAGGATCCAAGTATCTCAGATATATCAGTTGCAGAAGAAAGATTCAATTCATTAAGTACATTTCCAGTCAGCTCAGCAAGTAATCTCACCAGTGAAGTCTTACCAGAAGCTGGAGGACCAACTAAAATGCATAACCACTGATGCTTTACACAGCGGGCAATAGCTTCAAAGGAATGACGTAACCCAGGCAAAATCTTAAGGTTGTTATTGGATGTCCCAGATGACTGAAACTGATACCTTTCAATGGATACATCTCCGACAATCAATGAATCAGGACTGACCTTAACTTTAGGGTGCAAATTAATGTATGGCTTCAATCCAAACGTTTGTTCATACAACTTCATAACTTCTACTCGATCAGCTGATGTGCGCATTCTTTGTAGGTAAATGGAGCTCACGAAACTGTCGAATTTCGACTTCCCAGATGCATCTGAGATATTCAATGGATATTAAGAAACAGTTGAGCCAAAAAATAAATCCAAATGTATATATTAACAAGCAATAACCTTCAATAATTTGGCAAGAACGAATCACATCACGGAGATTAAACTCCCACGGGGAACCATCTTGACCGAATTTGTGATATACCATGGTCTCCTGATATATCTTTTTGTTAAACTGAACCAACTTCAAAAGAAGGGACCTTTCGATGGATGGAAATAGTGAGCTACATATTGAAAGATAATCTTCATCAACCAACTCATCAACATAGACCTGCATCAACACCGAGTTGAGTGTCATCAACTGAAAAACATAAACCTGGCATTTCCCTAGCATGGAAATGAACTTGGCATGCAGCACTCTGGAGGGCCATTTTAATTATATTTCGAGAATCATTTCCATCATTTTGTTGTAAATTAAAGATGTATCGTTTTTCGCGAAAAATTAATTTATGTTCAGATAATATTGATTCTTGTTTGATAATTGATATTATGTTCGGATGAGAGAAAATTTGCAAACTAAGAGAAGACATTGTGTAAATGTGAAAATTAAGGATTTTAGAACAAAAAAGTGTTAAATTAAGAGTAATATTCATATTTTTACTATGGTAAATGTTAGGAAAATGAAAGAATTAAGTGCTTTGAGTGGAAACATTTTGTTAGTTGTATATATAATGAGGAGTTGGTAGAGGGAGGATTGATTTAGTAGTGAGCATTGATATTGATTCAGATGTGATACATTCGGTCAAGTACAGTACAGTATTGGAATTTAAAATCATAAGATTGAGAAGGATTAATGTGTAGTGAAATAGGCATTTAGTGAACAAAAAAGTTGAATAAACATGATGCCCCATTTTGAAATAGTAGTATTTAAACTGAAAAACAAATAGAAGATGGGATGGAACAAAACCTTCTCAAGTTCTTCAAGTACAAAATTCACAAAAAAAAGACAGATGTTTAGTGAAAAGAGCGTGCTATGTACCTTAGTAAACCTGTTTAGGAAAGACTTGGGAAATCCTTTCCGGCCACCACCTTGATAGGAAGGATTTTGACATGCAAAAACTCTGAAAGATGGTGGACACTTGAAAGAACAGCCCAGCTCAGGAATAAAAACTTCAGCACGATGGTCCAAAATAGCATTTAAACCCTGATATTTGTTCATTGTTAGTTTAATCATCAACTCTATGGACCAGATCCAGTAATTCTTAAGAGCTTACAGAAAATACATCATCAAACAGTATGCTGGCATTCCCCATTAAATATCAAGATGATTAGATGATTTCCATATTTACTACACTGAAGAACTAAGAGAAGTATTGGAACACTGGTTACATCCAGAGTTCCTCCGCGAGGAGACTTAGATCCAAAATCAATGAAAAAAAAATCATAATATTGTAAGGTTTGATAAAATATTCCAAAGCAAAGCTTAATTCGAGGGGAGAGGTCACAATTGCCGATCACTACAATATAATACCTCTAAAACAGACTGTGGCGCAAGATTAAGTTCATCCAGGAGGACCCATGATCCATTCTTTAGAGCCTGAAATAACAGTACAGACACTTAAAAACTGTTGTCTTTTTAATTAAGAAAATGATGAAGAAACAGGTCAACCCACCTGAAGTAGGATACCATCGGACCAGGCAAACTGCATTCCTTCATCATTTTCGACTGGCAAATCTGACCCCAATAAGTCCATGATGTCAGTCTGCAGTAACACAATCCAGTTAAGAAAGATCAACCTCAAAGTTCCAGGTGGGATGGAGGAAACACGAGGAAGGGGGAAAAAACAAAGAACACAACAAATGAATTTAAGAAAAATTATTTCTTATTATTTCAAAACTAGATAGGCTCTGCTTACCTGCTCAGATAGATTAATTCGTACAACAGTGTGCCCAGAGAACCTGCCGATGGCAGCAATCAAACTTGTTTTCCCAACACCTGGGCTTCCTTCCAAAAGGACTAACAAACATGAAAACCTCAAATATTAGAAACCTCGCTATGCATTGAATAATAGGTAAGATCAGTTAGCAAATGTCATATATATAAAGTTATTTAACTAGTGCATTAATACAAACAAACATATGGACCTGATATAGATACGCACAGAAACACAAATATTATTTCAGACCGCAAAACAAATTAGTGTAAAAGGGACTTACCAGGCTTGTTAAGCTGCATAGCACGCAGCACTCTCATAGTATTCTTCTGAGTGGTTGGGGCCAAAAATTGAAAACCCTCTGCAGCAATGCAATCGGTACCTGAACCAGATCCATGAGACATGTATCATCAGGTTACACATGTAATAGTGAAAAGATCTAGCATAAAGTATAAAAGTTAGGACACAACATGTATCATCAGATTACACATGTCTCTCTCTTAAACAAAATCGTCATTACAAGTCAAACACTAAGCTTCCAGCTGTTGGACTCGTACATTTTCATAACCTTTATCTGAAAGTTGAAGTTTGTCGTACCTTTGTTCCATCTATAAGATAACATTAAAATTTACACAATTACGCAAGTAATATACCTTTCTCAATATAGAATGGATGGATTCCAAAGAGATTGTCACACTCCATGTTATCAGCTGCACTTAAAATAGCTGAGCTGTTAGGATCAGCCCAACCATAAGACTCCAGTCCATCAATACTTGAGAGATCAAAACTTGTATTATTCTCCTGTATTAGGAAAGCATGGGGTTCGTTCAGATAAGCGACTTAACTATGCAGCCAAATATAATATTCTGCAGCTAATCAATTGGAAAAATAACATGTGAACATCAATTAATAAATAGCATATGCCTTGCTTTTATCTAAAAGTAGACTACTGAGAACTTGGATTGCAATTGAATGGGAAAATTCAGATCAGCTTAATGAGGGTAACAAATACTCTTTGCACCTCATACCCTGCACTGGTTGGACGATCAGTATCTCTCGGAGAGATGCTCAAAAGGAAAGTTTTCACAGACAAGCCAAAAAAACAGAGCAGTAAAATAAGTGTTCACCTAACAAAGATTTAGAGGAATTAACACATGAAAAAGCATGATTTTACAAATCCATGTCGACAGCATTTCTTAAGAGGATCGGTCACATTCCAGAGGAAGAATGTTAACCTAAAAACTGGTGTCACGTATATGTAATTTCTGATACCCTACACTGAAAATTTATGGGTCAGATAATTAACCATCACCTTAAGTTTCTCCATCAGGAAAGAAAGGCATCTCTCCCTCAACTCTGCAGCTTCAACTTTTGATATATTTGTGCCTGAAGAACAAAGAGTCCAGACATAAGAAAAAGTTGGTTCAAAAGGGATCCCACTTTCAGCAAGTAAATATATTGCATCAAGGAATCTTTAGATCAACATGCAATTAATAAAGCTCTATTAGGGCAATCAACAAAAAAAAAATATTTGAGAAGACAAATTAGCAAATATACCCAAACTAAGTCCATCTAGCAACACGAGGAATGCCCCATGTACCAATGCAGATTCGGCTGGTAAACTTCTTGCTGACACATTGATAAACGATACCCATGACAACAGATCTCTCACGGTTAGAATTCTTCCAGTCTGCAAAAGGTTGAACCACTGCAAAGCAAGAGATAAATAAGAAAACAAGTGAAACAGAGTAAAATGAAACCGTATGCACCACAAGTAAATATATTTTTGAACCTAAAAACAATGGATAACTTAAAAAAGAGAATAAGCGCATAAATTGAAAATTGTAAATGTATCAACAACATCCGAAGTTGGACACAGTTTTGAATAGATAAAAGGAAAATACGGTGAATTTGAGATTTATTAGATAATAAATATACATATCTTTGAGAAATTCATTTAAAGAGCTAATTCAAGAACAATACGAGGTGAGGACAAAAATAAAAAATTAAATCATTGTACAAGTATGATATTTGGGTATTGACAATAATATGTACAAAACAGAAAGAGCATACCTCCCAAAAGCTAAGCATGACGTCCACAATGTAAGCAAGTTTTGGCTCCAAAATTCTGCATTTGAAAGCGAGTCATTAAGGCATAAGAAATAATTTCCTTACTGAATTATATTTACATCTCATATTCATTATAAAAATAAGCTTACCTTTCAATAGCAATACTTTTAAGCTCATCTATATCAGTAACAGAAGGAACCCATATCTCTGTGAATCGATTGCGAAGAGCAGGTGACAGCTCTTTCTTACCATAGTCTCCACCAGGGTTCATGGTAGCCAGAAGAAAAAAATTCTCATGAGCGACTATATTCTCAAGGTCAGAGCCTCCTTTTTCAGCCAAGTACTACAGATATTGAGCAAAATTAACCAGGAGTCAATAAACAACATTAGCAAAATACATCCTCCATCCAAAAATAACAATCACCTTCGCTTCTCGCACATATTAAGAAGATTCAGCTAATGTATTTAGAATAGTAAAAAATATACATACATCCTTATTTACTTATTCAAAATAGAAAGAGTGTTGATTTTTAAACAGCATCGACTAGGAGCATATTAAGGAACACGAAAAAATCAATGCATATCTAATGAAGAAAATAGTCTAAAATTTTGTTAAAGAAAAAAAGAATATGGGACTATTAATATGGGGATGGAAGGATTGTCAATCTTTACTCTTAAAAATGCATATGTCCAGTTTGACTGACTCTTCATTGTTTTTAACAGATACATGTCATTGACAGAAAAATAAATATAATTAATAAACAAAAAAACAGCATAACTATACATTCCTCACCAGTTTCCTTTCTGGTTCCAAGACACTGTTCAATCTTTCAAGAACACTGTCATCAGCTAAAGAAATCTCATCGACAAGAAACATGTCACCGCTCTTCATTGCTTGAACAAGTGGGCCATCTTGCCATGTAAAAATTGTCCGCCACTTCTCTAGAAGCTGATACATTTCCTCCTTAATTCTTTCTATGTTTTTTAGTTCGTCAGCAGTAACTTCAGGATTCAACACAGAGTGCTCTTTGTAACTTTTGATAATTAGAGAGAGCACATTGAGAGTCTGAGAGGCCTGGTTGATGTCCACAAAAATTTTCTGCAGGAATGAAATCTATCGAATAAGATGATATCATCGAAGATGCAAATTAAGTATTGAACTAAGAGATCAACATACAGCATCTCCAGGGAAATGTATAAAAGCCTTCGACTGGGCAAGCTTCTCACAAAGATTCTGAAAGTCCAAACTAATACTCGATCTCTCACGCACAGGATAGAAACCCTGGTCAATAGTTAAACCATATGAACAAAATTGTATACAACTATGACTTCAGGACTGTGAAAGGAGGAGGCCGTGACAGAAAGGGCAACAAAACAAACATAGAGAAAAACTAATGAAGTGAAAGGACATACTCCAAGAAAATCAGATGTCTCGGTGTACTGATGGCAATTCAATATATGTAACTTGGAACCCAACATGCTACTAAGCAACTGGCATACAGTTGTTTTCCCTCCACCAGTTTCACCCACAAGGAGCACAGGCTCACGCATCTGATAGCACCTTTCGACCAGAAAATACATTCTCCATATACTCTTTGTCCAAATGATTCTGGTAAAACAAATGGATAAGTGAGCTTAGGACCTCAAGTAATACAAAGAAGAGAGCAAGCAATCAATAACCTCACAGATACTTACTTCCCAATGCTTTCAGGATTTATATAGTCATTGGACTTCAAAACATCATCTGCACCTTTGCCTTCCTGGAAGAGAAAAATATCAGCAAATGTCATGACCACAACCACTCCCTCCCATCCACGCCACCCAAAAGTAAAAATATTGAAGATGGGAAAGAGAAAAAGAAAGAAAGACGATAGCCATAACTGGATCTGACAAGACACGTGTAAATACCCTTAACGATATAAAGAACATTGACAGGACATATTTTTACTGCAAAACCATATCAAACAAAATCTCCAAGACATCTATTCCCAGAATAGATCATCATACTTTAAAAATGAAACATTCAAACCCATTTTCATGTTTTACAGATTTCCCAGGTCCACTATCGGATATATTATCCAATGGCATTATCACCAAAAAGGATCGACACCCGCCCCCAACCTGAAACACTATTCTGATCTCTAAGTTCTACAAATCTAAAGAAAGTAGCAAGCTTTCATTTGCAGTCGGCAGTATTGACATGAGGTTGACTGATTATCCCCTACCTACGTGGGAAGCCATGTGAAGGAACTAACCAAGCATGTGAACCTAATCAATTAAAATATCTGAGCGACCATAGCCCATTCATAGATCTTAATCCATTGATTTATACAGTTCTATATATGAGTTCACTCCAACAAAAGCTCTCTAACAAACATTCTTTGACTAATACGCTTGCCTGACAAGAGGTACATATCATGAATACATCCTCACATGGTATTATGGTAGCATGGACTATGGTATTAGCCTATTAGGCATTCAGACTAAAGCAATAAGTACCTGCTTGTATAATTTTCCAGCTGAAAATTTGGCCTTGTTCGGCATAAGCACTTCTAAAACTTCTTTAACAACTCTTTTTTCGGCATCATCACGCAGCCTTTCAGCCAATAAGTAGTAACCATCATAAGCTAGATCTTCATAAGAGGTTCCATATGTCCTGAAACGATCAGCCCATCGGAACAAGTCACGTGGAGTGATATATCCATGTTTCCCAGCAAAAATGTTACTACTCTGCCTGTGCACATGCAACTCCTTCATCACACGAACCATTTTTTGTGCATAGCTTCCAGGAACTTTGCACCTCTGTTCCAGTATTGTGCTCAACTCCTCTTGTGGTATTTCATCAACATGAATCTCAACAAAACGATTGCGAAATGCTCTAGAGAGCATTTTGCGGCCCGCATAAACACCAGGCGGATTTTGAGTTGCAAACAACATAAAATCAGGATGAGCACGAATAGTTTCTTGGAGTTCAGGAACAAAAAGTTCCCTATTATCATCTAGCAACCGATTCAGTGCTTCAAGGACATCTGAGGGAGCCAGGTTAAGTTCATCAAGAACAATCCACTGACCTTTACGGACAGCTTTCACCAGGACACCTTCATGGAAGACAAGCTTTCCACTTGCATCAGTTATATAAGAACCAAGATACTCCTGAAGATCAGTATGTTCATGATTATTAATTCTTACAAATTCATGACCAGTAATTGCTGCCAGATACCAAACCAGGCTAGTCTTCCCGCTAGATGTGGGTCCCTGCAACAAGACGGGATATCTTCCAATAAAAATAGCACGTGCAAGATTCTTAAGGTGTTCCTTGACACTCTTTGTCAGAACATAGCTCTGCAATGCATCATTATCATTTGAGTGTGTTTTGATCGCCAAGTACTCATGAAAAGGGAGTGGCTTAAGTGATTTTACTCCTGGTAGATGATTCAAGATTAATTTGTCCATTGACCTTGCACTAGGGTCATCTAATGAATTCATAAAGAACATGCAGAATCCATCATATATAGATTTTTCCAATCCAAATTTTCTTTTAGCCTTCTTCAAGTATTCTAGTCCCCGGTATAGAGAGCGCAAACTGTAATGAGGCTTCTGATTAGCCCCATCCTGTAGTGTTTCCTCGGATTCCTTTGCTGCCTTGTAAAATTGCATGATTTTACTTACTGGTATTCTGGATGACGGGTCATCATCAATAAACTGATTGATAAACAAAACCAAATCTTCATCATCTAATACATCATCAACAAAATATTCCGTAAATCTGCTCCTCAAAGAAACTGCCAAGTCCCTTTTACCAGCGTCAGTTGCAGGGTTCATGCAAGCAAACATTCTGAAGTTGGGATGACGGTGAATATATTCTATATCTCCTCTTTCAGCCAAGCATAGCGACCCTCTCTCATTTTCAAGGACCCCAATGACTCGCTGCAAGATCTCTGGAGGAGCCAAATTTACTTCATCTAACAATACCCATTCACCATTTTTCATGGCTCTAATAAAAGCTCCTTCCACAAATGAAAAAACCATTCCATCTGATGCACTAACCTGTTCGTGAGCTCGTTCAAGTTTCGCTGAAAATATTTCCCAATCTTTCAAAGATCTCTTCCGTTTTCTTAATTCAACTATTCTACTGATGCATTTCTGGAATCCACTTAACAACGTTTTCCAGTTCTTCTCGGCTACAAATTTCCTCATATGGGTAAGATATGCGTTATTGTCCTAAAAGGAAATAAAAGTATGTTAGACATAATCCTTAAGGAGAGAGGAGACAGAAGCACGATAATTTGTAGTGAATGATACCTTTGAAGGAAAGGTCTTAGTGAATAGATTTACAAACTCCTGATACAGAGGAATACAAACAAGCCCTGCATCCACAGGTTTGAACCCTCCTAACAGATCAGCAACATCACTCTGTTGACTTAAATTCTGGAAGAAAGACAACAATTACATTGGCCAACTGTCACTTCTATGGGTTCAAAAAATTAACAGATCAGCAGAAAAGGATTCCAAACTTCAACATACCAAAACTGTAAGTTTCTGACCAAGCCTTATGGCAAGGGCCTGTACAAGAGTAGTTTTCCCAGTGCCTGTTTCACCAACTAATAGCACCGGCTCATTAAACTTAACAGAGCAAGCAATTTTCTCTAGTGCATGTACTGAGCTACGGAGCTCAACAAATGGCTTCTTATCCCGATTCAACTGTGAGAGCAGAATGGTAGCATTACTAATAAAATGTATGAAGCTCCTTCAGAATATGATAAACCAAAGAAAACAATACGGTCACTCACAGTCATTTCAGCATGTTGAAGGTTACATCGCCCAATTCTGAACTCAGATTTCAGTTCCTGGACATAGTTTAAACAATGGTAAAACCGTGTACACCATTACATAGCTGCAGCTCCCAACCATGCACATCATATTAATGACCATATAAAATCACAATTAGCAGTACCTGAATTACGGGCTTGTTAACAGGATACAAAGTCTCAGCCCCTACAACACCCCACAACCTAGCAATCTCTCTCATGATGGCCAACCGATTTGCAGCTGAAGTAGAGAAAGATGCAAAAACATCTATTGCCTGAAAACCAAAAGTGCTCGATTACAATCTAGCATTTCCCAAAGCCCTCCTGATACAGAGAAATGGAGAAGTATCATGATGCATCTAACCTCTTTACAGATGTTGTCGCGCACATTAAAGGTGAGTGTTTCATGTCCACAGCAGGAAATCAAACTTGCAACTCTTTTGCAGAGCTTAAGAAGATCCCTTCATTGCAGAGAAAAGGTTTAGTTCATACTTTTGGTGAAAACCATACAAGAAGGAGCATATGCATGTATCAAATCTGCTGGGCTACCTAAGAGTGAACCTCCCATTAGAACTTGAAGATGATATCAACCCTAATTGGAAATTTGTAAGCTGGTTCACACTTTCAAAGGTTTCTGCAGAAAGGATTAGAAAATAAATGATAAAGTACTATGACAAGGAGCACGAATTATTCTTGAACAAGAAAAATTCAGCAGACCTATGAGTTTTTGGACGAGATACTCCAGTTCTGGATACCACTGAACGACAATACTTATCAGATCATGCTTACTGGATGGCGCAATCATTATCTTCCTCCAGACAGCACCAAGTGAATTCCGACCTATAACCAGAAAAAAAGAAATATCAGAAAAGGCAAAGGGGATCACATCAAAACAAGATAAACAAAATAACAAATAAATTATCATGTAGCTTTTGGCAACTTGAAATTATAACACTGTTTTTATTATTATATTTTAAAAAAAATTCACTTCACAAAGCTCAATAAGAATAATTACAAGTTATCTAATGCAATGTATTCCTTCTCATTATAGATGTTGAGAATTTATCTAATTTTAGGAATTTAGCTACTCCCTTCACAGATGTAAATAGATCGAAGTGATTGACATCTCCAAATCAAGACCCGGTTATGGAAAGAGATCAGATATAGCATAACTGAAGTGTTCAAACAAAAATAGAAACAAAAGAAATCTGGAACAAGCAAATATTCTGCCAATAATGTAGTATAAGCTGAGATTAAACATCGCAGATTCACAGCAATAACATTATCAAGTTTTTTCTAGTTTCAGGTATCCATTGGAGAGTAACAATCTCAAATTCACAGAAGAACATGACAAAAAACATCGAATGCAAGAACTTCTATAACAGCCAAGCTACAAAAGAGCAACACTGACCTTCACTAAAACGAGATGCATCTGTATTTGAGCTTGTTACAGTGGAAAATAACCGAAAGCTTTGGTTTACTCTTACTGCCTGCACGGTGCAAAAATTGCATTAATTATCAAATAGATTTTAGTGCAATTCTGGAGTGCCTCAATCTCAGGATATTAGAGATAGAAGATAGCTATACCTCCCCATGGCCAGTTGAGAATGTAATTGCACCCTCCAACAAAGGCAACAAGATCGATATAATGTCGGATGGTGCTTTATCTATATCTTCGAAGACAACCCAAAAACCATTTTGAACCGCCTGTGAATAAGTTTGTAGGATAGGTTACAACAAGATCGCTCAAGCATCAAGTTGAACTTAATGATTGACTTCAAACCTGAGTGAGGGAACCAGGTTGCCATCTAAATTCACCAGGTTTCTCCGTGCAGACATAAGTCCCAAGCAATGTTTTCCCATCAACCTGCTCGTCCATGTGAATGGACAAAACTTTGTGGTTTGAACGGAAATGTCAACAATCAGAAATAAATTCCATAAAGACCAAAGAAAATAGAATTTCATTGAAAATAGAGACCGAAAGAATTCCCCACAATTGAGTATAGGAGTTTGTTTGACACCATTCATACCACTCTAGACACGATTAACATGCAGTAAATCTTCAGTATGATTTTTTTTTTAAACAATGCAACATTTTATTAAATAGATGAAATATTATTAAGGGACGAGGAGTCTCTAAAAACTAAAGACAAATCTAACTGAACATAGAAGTCCAATCTCCAACTAAATCTGGTATAAATGGATTAGAACTCATTATGATTCGAAACATGTTTCCTTAAAACATAAATCATTTCCCAAACTTCTTTTAAACATTCCTCTGGGTATTCAAGAATCCTTCTCATCCTATCAGGCTAGCTAGAGCAAAACATATCTGGGACAACTACATCCATATTGATCACAATTGAGTCTCTTTCAAATATAAACAGCTATGAGTTGAGAAGATTAGTACAATACATCATATTATACAGCAATTATTCAATCCATTGGATCAAATGACCTGAAATTTTTAAAAAATTATCAGACAAACCAACAGTTAAGATGTAGCTTTTTATAAGAAACAGAGTTATCTTTTTAATATTTTTAAAGAAATTTCAAACCGTTATCACTAAATGGTCAAAATATATTTATACATAATACACAACTTGCAATTAAACTGTACTTTGACCAAGTTGACAGGCATTTCCTGAAAACAGGAATTGTTTTTCTCCAAGTTTGAGTTCTATACAAAGGCCTCTAAAGTCTAAAGTGGTGAAAGACATGAGAAAAGGCTATCAGAAGCAAGTACAGTATTCTGCAGTATCGATCTAAGGTGAATGGGCCCATGGCATAATTTTCAATCCACACCCGCAGATCATGTGCATTAACATGCAAGTTTTTGAATTGAAAATTTTAAGTAAAGCCACTGTTGCTGCACAGATCAATAAAAAAACTAAGCTACATACCTCTACTACCATAATCATGGGCCAACTTGAAAATAAGTGATGTTTTCCCACCACCAGCTGGACCATAAAGAAGCACAGGCCACCTCTGACTAACAGCTAAAGAGACCATCTCAAAACTTTTTTTCAGAGCAGTGGTCAAGACAAAGGGCATCCCAGGACTTCTGCATGTCATCAAAGGTCCAGACCTCATCAATTATGCATAGCATATGTCAAACACAAAGTGCAGTAATGGAACCTTCGGAGAACTACTCCCAAATAAGCAGGAATATTGGGAAACGTACTGGAAGTACTAGTACATAACTTGTTTTTTATAGGAAATACCATCAAAACACAAACTGAAAGAGAAATTCAAAAGAAATAAAAACAACCACTTCAAAAATAGAAATCCTACCCTGTACCCTGCATGCTTATATGATTTGAGGACACAATCTTATCAGCCATTGAATAGCAAGTGTCGTCTTTCATTCCAGCTGCCCCAGTGTCCTCTGCAGAGCATTCAAGATGCCAACCCCCTTTCTCCAAAGATACATCCATACAAAATTCTTGCCAGCTGCAAACAGTATGACCATGAAGCCTTAACTTACTAAAAAAAACTTGCACTAAAATATTAACATTAAAAAACCCTGAAAATTATTACAATTTTCAAAGTGTAGAAATAGATGAATTGCATCATTTTTATCCTCTTTGAAATAATCCCTTTCCTTTGAATATATTCATCTGAACATTAGATGCAAAGAGATAGCATCAATATATATTGTTTGAGCTGGGACAATTGTTATTTATTGTTTTAGACGGGAAAATATATCACATGATAAGATTTCTAACTCCAGAGATAGTGATTTTGAGTAAGCTGTCATATTGTAATAAACGGAAGTTCTTACATGTAGTGCTTATTCTCAATACTAAAGGGTACTTGATACACATATAAATAAACAGTTTTCCTTCAAGATTCCATCTTTGAAACGATGATCATTTCTGCAACTACAAATTTACACAAAATATGGATGTTTTGTTGGGTGGGATAATTTTTTTTGTTTGTCTGTGTCGGCGGGGGGTTCAAACTAAAACCTTAGAAGTAAAAAAGTGAGTTTACCGTAGATAACTCTTGAAAGATTCTTCACAGTCAATATTAAGGCTTGCAGATGCCTTAAAACTTAATCTCAAAGCTCTCGACACAATACCTGCACTGCACCATCTCAGGTCAAACAAAATATCCCTCGACATAGCATCACTTACCAGGGCAAGGTCTGCGGACTGCTGTACAACGTCCAAAAAACAGGACCAATCCCATAATGTAGTGAAGATGGCCGGCTCCAATATAAGAAAACGATATGATGCTCGGACAACATTTAACAACTGACTGGGTCCCTGAAAACCAGATGGAGCTTTTAAAAATGTTGCACCAGAGACATTATGTTAGGAAATTTTTTAAAATTTTGCAAAGATAAGAGCTCAATCTACCATAAGTGAAATAGAAGCCCTACGACAGCGATATTATATTCCAAGTCCAATTCTTTGATTCCCACTTAGATGGTACATATACATTATACACATACATCTATCCAATATAATATCCAAAGTATGTTAGTATTACTCTAGACATCAAGGAATTCAGATACGAATAAACATTTTAATGACAAATAGTAGTTGGCAGAAATGAAGAATCATCTGATGTTCTCTCAACACTTTAACATTGGGTTGTAGCTGGTAGAAAGCCAGGAATTTTCTCTAGCTCTCATAAAAAAGTTTTCTAACTATGCAGACAACTAGGTCATCGATATCTATCTGAGAGAGATAAAAGGATGGTGGCCAGACACTGAATCCAACAGAAAGAGTTTATCAAAAAAGTAAAGCAGTAAGTACTCAAGTTACAGATTACCCCAGCTAGTGCCTTGGAAACTGATGTGCATTGCGTGATTCTTTCAAATGGAGCAGGAGCAACTTTAAAATATCTCAAAATGGACCTGCACCAAAAGCAACATACCTCTAACATTACGACAAAAGCAGCAAGTAATAACCACATTGTCTAGTGCATGAAAGAATTGCAAAGCTAGATAAAATGAAGTTACAGAAAATCAATGATTTAATCCAAATAATCTTTTTACCCCAACAACAAAGGTATCAAATCAAGGGCACGGCAGAAGGCGAGACATGCAAGTTCATGAAGATGCAACCCCTTCCTTCTTCTCGCATAAACATCAATAACGCGAGCTACTTCAAAACTACCTACATCTTCATCTTCTCTAAGAAGCTCCTCTTCATCAAAATCCTCCACTATACTATTATCATCCGACCTCAAATTCGGCACCAAATGAAGCAACGCCACACTCCTCTCCACAATCTTCTGCGCTATAGGCCTGAAGCATCCCAGCAACGGAATTGTATAATTTGGGTGCAGAACCAGTTCCCCCACTGCCAGCACCACGTCTTCTTCTGTGATTTTATCACCCTAATTTGCCCAAATACATTCATTTTGTCATCAATAGCTGCAAAAACCACTTTCTTTAAATACTTTATACGAAGATTCAGTACCTTTTTTAACAAATTACTGAAACTGGGAATCGACTTGAGCTTCGGACACCGATCAAGAAACCTCCGTAGCTCCGATTCAAGAGAAAAGCTCCCGTCAACCGCCATGTAGAAGTATGAATATAGCTGCTACAAACCCAGAAATTCAAATAAAAAAAATCAAAACTACGTCCCTTAATATTCTCTTGAGTTTCTGAAACGTTTCTTGAATTCACTTAAATTCTGAAAAGGGATGCGGAAAAAATCAACTTACTACTTCAGGTTTCTTCTTAATGTCTTAAAATTCTCTATTTTCGAGATGAATTTCTCTTGATTTTACTTCTGAAGTTGCTAATTTTCCCTACTCTCTAAGGCTTTTCCCTTTGAAGAGAGAGGGGTTTAAGAGCGGTTTAGGGTTTTAGTTGCAGATGTTTAAATAAGGCGCGATTGGGCAGTTGGCGGTTCGGCCCAATATCAATTGTAAATGGGTCGGGTTGGCGGCTTCAAATTGAAATTTTAATTTATTTATGTTTTAAAATGCTGATCAAACTATTTATATCAATATATTATTAAAACGATTATTCATTCGAAGTCTCTCTAATTTTAGGTCGTACGTGGATAATATTCAAAGCATAAAACATATTCCTTTCACAAAAAATTTGTGTGAGGACAGTTTTACAATAATGAAATGAGTTTGGATCACAATTTTAGAGGACATGCATAACTACACGTCTAAGCTAAATTGATATGAAGATAAATTAATCTATACAGAATTGGCGGAATTCTTAACATTGGCCTTTTTTTTATTTTTGAGCAAGATGATATTTTTCGATATACAGTACACTAACATGTGAAAAATCGATGTTATTGTGTATATCATGACGAGTGAAAAAATAATATTGTTATATATATTGTGGGTGACGAGTGAAAATGATGTGTGTTCGTTTGTATTGCACTTATATTTCTTCATCAAATTTGAACGACCGGCTAGAATTTCAAAGATCGATATTAGAAATTCATGACATAATTACAAAAATATTAAAATTTTGGATGTAATCAATAATTTATTAAATTTTTGTCTCAATTTTTTTTATTAACTTCAACAATTAGGTGATATAGTACAAAATAAATATCTTAGAAACGAGACCTAACCCTTTGAATAAAAAATTGCCATTTGGGTCCTAAACTACGCTTACAAATTACAATCCCTTCCCAAATCACTTCACCTCCATTCGACTCTCCGACTCTCACCGCCCACTCTCTCTCATCTTCCTCTCTCTCTCTCTACAATGGCGGCGGCTCCTCCCATCTGCAGATCCTCCTTCCTCTCCTCCCAACCCCTTTCCCACACCCCCTCCACCCACCGCCCCACCCCTTACGCCCCCATTTCCATCCGCGCCACCGCCACATCCTCCGACCCTCCCGCTGCCCCCGCCGCCCCAATCAAGCACCGGCGCCCCGCCGATGAGAACATCCGCGACGAGGCCCGCCGCCACACCTCGTCCCACAACTTCTCCGCCAAGTACGTCCCCTTCAACGCTGAGCCCTCCTCCACCGAGTCGTACTCCCTCGACGAGATCGTCTACCGCAGTCGCTCCGGCGGATTGCTCGACGTCGAGCACGACATGGAGGCGCTGAAGAAGTTCGACGGCGAGTACTGGCGCTCGCTGTTCGACTCCCGCGTCGGGAAGACGACGTGGCCGTACGGGTCGGGGGTTTGGTCGAAGAAGGAGTGGGTGCTGCCGGAGATTGACGGCGATGATATCGTCAGCGCTTTCGAGGGGAACTCCAACTTATTCTGGGCTGAGCGTTTCGGCAAACAGTTTCTGGGCATGAAGGATTTGTGGGTGAAACACTGTGGTATTAGCCACACGGGTAGTTTCAAGGATCTGGGCATGACTGTTTTGGTCAGTCAGGTTAATAGGCTCCGGAAAATGAACCGCCCCCTCGTCGGAGTCGGCTGCGCGTCGACGGGCGACACCTCGGCCGCTCTCTCCGCCTACTGCGCGGCGGCTGGGATTCCGTCGATTGTGTTCTTGCCTGCGAATCGTATTTCTCTGGCTCAGCTCGTTCAGCCCATTGCTAATGGCGCATTTGTTTTGAGCCTCGATACCGATTTCGATGGGTGTATGCAGCTGATTCGTGAAGTTACAGCAGAGCTGCCTATATACTTGGCTAATTCATTGAACAGCTTGAGATTAGAAGGGCAGAAAACTGCAGCAATTGAGATATTGCAGCAGTTTGATTGGCAAGTTCCAGATTGGGTGATTGTTCCCGGTGGAAATCTTGGAAATATTTATGCATTTTACAAAGGTTTCCACATGTGCAAGGAGCTCGGCCTCGTCGATAAAATCCCAAGACTTGTTTGTGCTCAAGCTGCAAATGCTAATCCTCTCTACTTGCATTACAAATCTGGGTGGAAGGACTTCAAGGCGGTGAAGGCGGGAACGACCTTCGCCTCTGCTATTCAGATTGGTGACCCCGTTTCTATCGACAGGGCGGTCTATGCATTGAAGAAGTCGAATGGGATTGTGGAGGAGGCGACCGAGGAGGAGTTGATGGATGCCATGGCGCAGGCAGATTCAACTGGGATGTTTATCTGCCCTCATACCGGTGTGGCACTGACTGCATTGTTCAAGCTGAGGAATAGTGGGATCATTGGGCCGAATGACAGGACTGTGGTGGTGAGCACTGCTCACGGACTGAAGTTCACGCAGTCGAAGATCGATTATCATTCTAAGGATATCAAGGATATGGCTTGCCGTTTTGCTAATCCGCCTGTGCAAGTTAAGGCGGATTTTGGTTCGGTGATGGATGTTTTGAAGAAGTATCTGCTGAGCAAAGATTCGAAGCTGCATTGAGTGGTGATTTGAGTTTTGCTAATGGTTCTATACCGTTCTAGAACTAGGCAGGTTAGCCGTAGAAGCTCCAATCCGTCTTTCCCATTATCGTTGTTGTTTTGGATGATTTCATTATGTATGATTAGTATGTTATGTTGAGTTTTCTTGAATCAAAGTTAACCGTATCTGGAGATGGATTTTTGTTTTATGGAGGTGTACCATCGCATGGTTTCGATGAAACTTGTATGTGTATCTTAATAAACTACATTTCTGGATTTATCAGTTGTTTTGAGCTATAGCAGAAGAAATGCTAGCATATTTGGTTCAGAAAATGCTTTGATTTTGTTCGGATTCGTTTTCCATTGTTCATTCTTTGAAGGTTGCTTATGACCTGTTAGTTTTATGATATCATTCTTGGAATTGATCAGTTGGTTTTAACCTATAGCAGAAAGAATACTTGCATATTTGGTCCAGAAAATGCTTTGGTATTGTTCGTTATCGTTTTTGTTTTCCGCTGTTCATTCTTTGAAGGTTGCTTATGACATGTTAGTATTATCATTCTTGCATTTTCCTTATGTGTTTCCTCTTTTGATTCTGGCATCAATTATCTGCTAATTATCTTAAATCCCAATCTGCATTTCTCTACAAAATTACTTGTTATTCCTGCTTTTTCTTAATGTAGGAGTAGTTATAATAGTTTCGACGTTCATGCCTGGAATTGCTGTTAAAAATACTATTAACACTGAAAGATAATAGGTAGAACTAGAAGAACGAAATAAGGGTGACTTCTCTAAGTTGTATGACTTCTGTTTCTTATATTATGTTGAGTTTTCTTGGATTAAAGCTAACTGTATCCGAGGATGGATTTTTGTTTTATGGAGCTGTACCGTTGCATGATTTCGATGAAATTTGTATGTGTATCTAATAAACTACTACATTTTGGGATTGATCGGTTTGTTTAAGCTGAAGTTGTAGCAAAAGAAATGCTAGCATATTTGGTTTAGAAAATGCTTTGATTTTGTTCGTATTCGTTTTTGTTTTCCATTGTTCATTCTTTGAAGGTTGCTTGTGTTCAGTTAGTATCATCATTCTTGCATTTTCCTTAGGTGTTCCCTCTTTTGGTTCTGGCATCAATTATCTGGTAGCTATCTCAAATCCCATTTTGTATTTTTCTATTAAAACTTGTTATCCCTGTTTTGGATAATGCAATTAGAATATGTTTGACATTCATGGAGGGGAATTGCTGTTAGAAAAATGAATGACACTGAAAGATGATAGGTAGAAGGATGAAATAAGGGCGACTTCTCTAAGTTGCTCGTTTTTATTATTCCTAAAATTGAACGCGAACTTGTGTGACTTCTGTTCCTTTCACATATCTTGTGTTATAGTGAGTAATTTGATGTGTTTATATTGAAGGTTTTTCCCTTTTGCTTCTGCATCATTAGCAGTCCATGAAACTGTCAAACTCTTACAGTTTCGAGCCTGTGCTCTCTCCGTTACCTATGCTGTGGTTTCGTCTCAGGAGAGCGTATAATCTGCATATTCCATTATCTGTTGTGGTCCGAGTCCATGTACGGTATCTCAGAAATTGAATGGGATCAAGCTCTAGAACAACTCATGCTAGCATTGATTTTAACCTATCTATATAAATTATTAACTCATTACTTGTTCATGTGTTTGTTTCAGTTCTATTTCTAGCGTAAACACCAACAATTAGACTCATTCATCAATTTTCTGGTACATATGTCTGATACAGTGATACTAATCACTCCAAATCTGCATTTTCTTGAAACTAACTTGTTCCGGTCCTCCGATGTTCGGAATGGTGATCACCGGGTGGTTAACCCGGGACTCATCGTGATCCGTGCACGAAGAGAAAACTCTGCTGGAATTCCCATAACCAGCAATCTTGGATTAGCATTTGTGTAAATAGTGAAGAGGAATAACTACTGTAAAATAATTTTACTGCTCCATCAACAGACCAGCTATACTAGTTATCAAGTAACTTCTAGCAGATCAACTATGTATCAGTTGATCTAAGAAAAACTTTACCATCATCGTGAACTCTCTCATGTTCCTGCATTCGCACGAGATCCTCTATTTAAAATTCCCAATTTTAATTGAAAAAATCATAAAAAAGCAGAGACGTACGACTTTGGCTTCCACGAACCCTTGAAAACCACCAAAAATTACGTAGTTTTGGTAGTGAGACACGAAATGTATGTATAGCGAATACGAGAGAAAAGAGAAGAATATTATATCCGCTTTCTTAAGAAGTCGGGGAGACCTAAAAATGCAGCTTTGATAGTGGGAGACGGAATGAGACGCGAACGGATTAGAGCATATCATGTAGCTTTAACAGCGGGAGACGGAATGAGACGCGAACGGATTAGAGCATATCATGTAGCTTTGACAGTGGGAGACGGAATGAGACACGAACGGATTAGAGCGTATCATCCGTTGCAGTCGATTTTTTCTGTTTATTTTTTCCAAGAAATGTATGTACATCGAAGAGAAGAGAAAAGAGAAGGATATTATATCCCCTTTCATACGATCCTCCTCTCATTATGAAAATATTACCTCATTTAGCATGTTCCTAGCTGAAACCTCAAACTCAAGAAACATTTTCTGTTTCACCCTTTTTTAAACAGGATGATCCAATCAAATCAAGATTTAACACAATTTCTAATTTACATAAACACCAAATTTTCTCGATTTTGACCCGTGAATCAGTCTCAACCACCTAATAATACAATCTTAAAACTCACAAGTTCATACTCCGTGACACTACAGTTCTAATCCACCCCCACCCCCACCCCCACCCCCAACATTGTATCTATATATATGTATCTAAACCATGCATTCTGCACAAAGTCATTAGTTTTAGTGTGCAAAAAAAGAGATGGAGCCATACAGAAAGATTGCAGTTCTGAGTGTGTTTATGCTAATTCTTGGGGCGGCAAATGCTCAGATGGTATGCAACATGTCTGTGGCGGGCCTCATGGCGTGCAAGCCGTCGGCGGTGGCGCCGAATCCGCCGCCGCCGTCCGCCACCTGCTGCTCCGCCCTGTCGCATGCCGACATGAAGTGCCTCTGCTCCTACAAGAACTCCAAGGTGCTGCCTTCCCTTGGGATCGATCCGAACCTCGCCATGAAGCTCCCAGAAAAGTGCAAAATCCCTCCACCAAAATGCTAGGAAAAAAAAAAGGACTCAAATTCTAATAACTTGGTGATCAAAAGCTGCGTAGATTGCCATCTCTCTGTGTTTCTATTGTGTGTGTGTGTGTGTGTTTCCCTATGTGTTGTGGCTGTATTTGATCATGAAAGTACACTATATATGTGTATTGATGTTTGTTTCTTTGTCCATCTAATCTATCTAATTGAACGGCACGTGTAATGCATGTAAAAGTCATGAATTTAATAAACATATATATTATATATAATAGATTAATTTTGTCGTAATTTAATGAATTTTAATTACTATGGGATTTTTATCTTATATCAAAATAAATAAAACATATGGCAAATAGCCCCTAAATTTCCAAAATTCTGAAAAGCAAAGAAATTTTACGTGTAAATTTCTGAACTTCTGATTTTATTTGATTGTACATACGTCGTCGCATGTGTTCTGACATAGCAACCTAAAAATCCTAGGTGGCTAATTCGACCCATGAACTAAACGACGTTGTACCGCACTACGCGAAACAATGCCATTTCAATATTTATATAAAATAAAAAATAAGTAAGGATAAAATAGGTATATTAACATTCAAAGGATTGAACAACACAAACATACTCACTTTAGAGTAATCCAAGAATCCCAATACATTAAGAAGTTGATCCTCTCAAAGTAGAACAACTTGCCATTCTCACAGGCTTCTTCTACCTTACAAACTTTTGCAACAGAGCTAAGATCATTCATACACCTCTCAACATTCTCCCCACTTAAATAGAATATACAAACCTCACAAACTTAGCAATATTTTGCACAAGAAACAAGCCAAATACCATACATATCTAGTAAGAGGTCAAGCCCCTTGAGCCAGGAACATTGATCCACTGCAGCTGAATCTCGACTTCACCGCACTCGACGTTTCTCAGCCGGAGGCACAAATCTTGCACCACCTTCCCATCTTTCCACACCACGCAGCTCTCCTCCGAGAGGCAGTTTGTCCTCGAGGCTGGCACTTTCGTAATTATAGTGCCATCCGGAAGGCCATCAAGTCTCATCTTCACTGCCTCGATGAATGGTCTGATGTCGAATTCCGCGTCTCCCATTTTGTCGTCGAGGCTGAACGTGTCGTAGTCGTACACAGTCTGGAGAATCATACAGCAGCACAAAAAGAATAGTGAATAAATGATTTGGTGGTTGATGTAAGGTGCTCGAATACCTTATCCCATCTTCAACATTGAGAACTTGTAAAATATGATAGCATTATTCACCAAGAAAAATGAAAGAACTTCACTCTGCCAAGAAATGAACGAGCTGCTGCTAATCACGTAACAGCCAGCCATATATATAAAAGATAAATGATAAAGGAGGGTATTTTATACTAATTTTGGTGACAAGAAAGGAATGGCGAAGAAAAACATGTCATTTCAAGGCAAGGTTAGGAGGCGGAATACTGATTTTAGCGCTAACTTAATCAGCCCGTTTTAGAGTTGAATTTATTAGAACTTACTGTACCACATGGACGCCTGAGGGAATACTCGACATGGATCTCTAGTTCAAGAAACATGGAGAAGTAGGGAATGGACAAAAAATGACCTTTGTTAAGTTATATGGTCATGTTTAGGTGAAGAGGTACTACAGTGGAGAAGCTTGACAAGTAAATAACGTTAATAGGCCAAAATAGAATGATCAAAATACAGTCAGCCATCGATCGAGTAGGGAAAGTAGTTAAGAACACCATAGAAATGAGGTGCACCAGTTTGAAAAATTATCCTAGTATGACAATTCAATCATTTTCATGGCATTGAAATTACTACAAAAAATGCTCCATACCATCAAAAATATGAAGTGATTAAGCCGATTCTCATTAGCAAAGAGAGATAATCTGAACCGTCCCATCTCCAAGGTGTACATAAGTTAGTTTGAAAAGGAATAATGTAGTAAACCATGGATAAACATTTCCCAAAATAAACTTGCACCAAAACAACTTCCCTACCTATGATATGCAAATAATGATTTCAATTAGTCAAGTTAAAACCACCCTTGAATCACAGTAATAGAGAAACATACGGCCATAGGCATTATTATCCTTTGCCATATGTAAAATCATAGGTTCAAGCATGTTCATAGAAATTCGAGGGTAAGTTAAATGAGCTGCAGAGAAGGAGATGTTCCATATATTCCATCAGTAGAACTTCATACAACTGCTAGTCCTATTTTGCTTTATATCAAATGATCAAGTCGTTCTTGTTCAAATTAACGGTGCATACATAAATAGAAAATGATCAAGGCTATTAAAGTGAGCTCACCAGATGAATCGGAAGATTAGGATCCGCAATGGAAAGTGTCAGGTCCTCATTCCATTCAGGGTTGACGTCCTTTTTGACTACACGAGTTTTCAACTTCTGCAGCAAAAACATCTATTAGAATAAGATTTGACACAATAACAAAAACATCCATATAAGTAAAACATGAATATAATCAGTGGAGGTCTTTATATCCCTTCAAAGATTCGACAATGAGGGTAGCCCGAAATCAGATTAGCATTCATAGATATCCCTATTGCAACAAACGAAGATGGTTCGAGATTTCTTGTTACATCTCGTGTTTCACTATCACCAATGCATATTGTACACACACACACACAGTAACTAAAGAAATTTCGAAATTTGGCAATCTCTGCAAAATTCTAGCCTTCAAAAGGTAATGATAATTGGTCCAGTTACAACAATATCTAACGCTTTTAATCAGTTGGATTTAACAATCAAAACATAAATACATAATCTAGGCATCTCAATCTCTAATTTATCGTCAAATTCATAAAAAAAAAATTGATTCTTCACAAGGAAAAGGAAGGAAATACTCAAAACAAAAAGGGATATCATAAAATTAGCTAAGAACTGAACCAAACTTCACAGCAAGACCAAAAGTCAACTCATCCATTTTTGCCCAATAATTCAAGATTACCACTCGAAAAACACAAGGCCAAACGCCCAAAACCCTTAACATTTAATTAGGACAAAAAAAAAAGTAAGGAGAAATTTGAGAAACACAAAAGAATTCACCAAAACAAAGAATTTTCTAGCAAGAACCTGTTTTGCCATCTTGATAACAACGTAGGGATCACTGCTGCTGACATCACGAACAGCAAGATTTATGCCTCTCTTCACTTTAATTCTCAGCAGCCCCAGAAGATTATCCATTTGATTCTAGGACAAGAAACTGCAGCAGCGGGAGTGATTCGTTATGACTTCAGACAAGCCAGTAATGGCGTCTTAGGTAACTGTTTTGGATTTTATAACGAGTGACGACTGACAACTCTCTCTCTCTCTCTCTCTCTCTCTCTCTCTCTCTCTCTCTAACCCTTCCTTGCAATTTGCAAATAGTCATTAATATCAAATTCAATTCGCCACTTGTAGCACACCATGTTCTATTGTTCTTTGTATTTTTCCTATTGAATTATCAATCACCTACATAAAGATTCACCTTTTAATCTATTAAAATAATGATTAAAATAAAATTTTAGATTAAAAAAAATACTCTTTTTGTTCATATATTTCACGAGGTTTGATTATAAAAACCATTATCTGATCAACTTGTGTATATTTATATAAACATATAATATTTTGTCAGTATACTCATATTTTTTTTAAGTAAGTGTATTCGTATTTTATGTAATATCACATAAGTATTTGATTACTATGAAATATGATATAATCTTATTTGCAAACTCAAGGAATGCTAAATATTGCTAATAATTACAGACCTTCTCGTCTACGAGTACTAAATAATTTAGATTATATAATCACCACTAAAATCCAATATTACCCAAAAAAACATTTTCTTCACTACATTAAATTATAAGAAAAACTCGTCCTTTAGTATAAGAGAAGAGAGATAATTTAACGACTACACATATAAATAACAAAGTCTTTTTTTAATTAAAAAAAAATCCATGATAAATAGTGCTTTGGTGGGGGAGGAAGGACGTGGAGAAGCAATAAACCGTAACAAGAGCATTTATGGTATAATAGTAGAAGAAGAATATTTGCGGCCCCACCAAGAATTCCCATTAGGATTTAAGGGATTTCAATTGTTCCAAATATATACTCCCTCCTCCTAATTATTAGGGCTGTCAAAATCTCGGGCCGGGTCAGAAATTTTTATTGAGAAAATCTGGCCGGGCCGAATTTTTCTCCTGAAATGTCTTGTCTGGCCAGCTTGAAAATGCTTTTTGTATTGTAATTTAAGGGCCGGGCCGAGCCCACCGGGCTTTTACCCATTTAAGGCCGGACATTTTTTACACCCCTACTAATTATATAATCTGATTTGAGTTTTCACATAGATTAAGAAAATTATTGAAAAAATAAATTATATATTAAATTTTCTAATATGTTCATATTTATTCTTTGACTACGTATTCTTTTATGAGTCTATCAAAGAGTTAAATAGAGATATATTAGTAAATAAATTTAAAAATATTCTTCCCTCAGTCCCAATATTCATGGCCTATTTCTTTTGGGCACGGGTATTAAGGAGAAGGAAATTATGGATTAAAAGGTGTGTGACCCACATGTTTAGTGTAGTTTTTATTCATTATTTAATCATTTAGTCAATAAAGTATTTATTTTTAGTCAATAAAGTGCTTTAATTAGGACCTAAGTATGCTTTAAATTAGCCCAAAAAGGAAACAAACCATGTTACATGGAACGACCCAAAAAAGAATACATGCTATCAATATTGGAACAGAATGAGTTCTTTTTATAGAAACAAGTCTATATATTTAGAACATTCAAAAAAGGAAAACAAGCCTATATAAATGGTACGGAGGGAGTATTCAATTAATGTTTACCTAATCTAATTATGTTTGAATATTTCAAAGGATTTGTATAATTGTTTTCCATATAAGAAGAAACAGTCAAACTACGTGAAAAGGTCGTGCAAGAAGGAAAATCATAGCTGCAATCATAAAAGATTACGATCCTCCATTTCGAATTATGTCTTTCAATAGTTATCTATGGAATATACATATATGACATCAATATATATTTCAAACTTACGTATTTGTTCTTGAAACAATTCATTCTCGTTTTAATATACACGTTTTTTGTTAAAATTATATAACATGAGATGTAATGCGATTGGATAACATAATTTGGAAATCCATATCCCTATCAAAATGTATTGAGACTTAATCTATCCATACCAACTGCCACGAGTCATTCTCACATTTGCAAATTGCTTTGACAAATGAGAAGTCCATAAAATATATCAATCGTTACAACTTTTTTTTTTTCCTTAGCTTAGACAAAAACTTTGGTGCAGCCGGCTGTACAGTACAGCCGGCCAACCAGACCCGATCTGCCCCAACCCGGTCAACGTTGTTGACCGTTGACTTCTTTTTTTTTTTTTTCAAGAGTCGAGCGAGGGGAGCCGAAGGCCTTGGAGCGAGCTAAAAAATATTAATGTTGCCACAATCATTATCTATAAATTAAAATCAGAGCCGAAGGCGGAGACAAAAAAAAAACAAAAAAAATGTAAAAGTCAACGGTCAAACACTGACTGTTGGCCAGTCAACGCTGACCGAGGCGGGTCGGGGCGGGTCGGGACGGGCCGGTTGTACCCAAGTGTTACTCCTTAGCTTATTATTTGACAAATTGGTGTCAATAGTGTAATATGTAAAATAATGGAATGGTTAAGACAAATACGTGCTTTCGACTCTTGCATGCACATGCTTAATCATTATACATTATCAAGAATTAAATTTATTTGACTTATGTTCGGTTGGGGAAAAACACTTCAACCTGTAAAACTATCCAAATTAATTCGGAAACATAAGAAATATTAGTTCTAGTTGTCTATACTCCTTTTCTAATATTCAAATGAATGAATTATAATTTTTATAGTAACTTTTTGTGTTATGTTATATTAAATACGATTCTTAATTAATTACTCGATAGACCTTAAAACTGTCCTAACTCGACATAATAGAAACTAACTAATATATTTAATCAAAATTTTTTTAGATTATCTCAATTCAAATTAAAATTCCAATCCAGCCTCATGGGAGAGCAAAAAAAAAAAACATGAATTTAATTTGATGGTTATTTGATAGTTGTGTTGGGCAATTCCAATTTAAGCCCAATTCATCACCGATTCAGACTAGCAGTCTGGGCCTGTTTCATGATGGGCCCTACGAAGTCCAATAATCAATATGTCTCTATCCCAAAATTATCTTATTAATTTGTAACGCTCTCTTTTTTTTTTTATAATTTGAGGTCCCAAAGTCGAACATATTTAACTGTTTCTGACCAATTTCTTCGACGAAGATAGGGTTTTTTTTCCCTTGAAAATTAGTTATAAAAGTTGGAATTTTTTTTTAGTTAATTGCAAATTAATGCCCAATTTTTGATACCTTTTATGATTTTGACCTACTTTATTTTTTTCGACAAGCTGATGCGGTGTGTTCATTAATAGAGTGGATCATGATTTTGTTCTATATACATGATATCGTCGTAAATATTTCAAAATATCGCCGTTTTCAAGGAAATTGTCAACATGCATATTAGGTTTCTTCAATCTTGAGAATTTTAATTTTGTGGAGAATCGAAGTACGTAGTGGATCATCAAAATGCTTCGAAGTGACAACAGAAATGAATTTTCTAAATTCTTTTATGCTTGCACTTATTTAAGTCAACAGATTCAACAAAATCAGTTGAAGCAAGCATCCATATTTTGAACTCCAAATTTTCAGCTCTTCATCCCTCCAAAACAAATATATATATACTGCAAAAAAAATATAAAATTACACTGTTTTTAATTTTAAGGTCTAAAATCTGTCCCCAAAAATATTCTTTTTCAGAGTGACTCAATATCCTCTAAAAATAGTAGATCGGATTTTATTTTATTTTATTTTTTTTCACTTGACAATGTGATAGTGCTACGGGCAATACCGATCATTTCCAAAATCTCAAATTAATAACAAAATTAATAACAAAACAACGTATATTGACTAACGGGACATGAGATGAGACACAAAGATGAGATTACGGATTTCAATCAAGATAGTTTTTTCCTGATCGAATGAAGTACAACATTACAAGTTGTTGCAAATGCACACGATAATTAAATCAAATCTCATCATCCCACAAATCTTGAATGGTTTTGTAAGGGCTTGTTGCTTGATTCACATAGACTTCCCCTCTCATGATCTTCATCTCTTTCAATTTCGAGTCGATTTCGAGTACTTCTTCGTCTCTCAACTTGAGATCAAGAGCTCCCTTATTCTCCTTCATTCTTTCTTGATTAAAACTCTTCACAATAACACTCGCTCCCTTGGACAAACCCCAACTCAGAGCGATCTGAGCTGGCGTTGTCTGTCGTTTTAGAGCAATTGATTGTATGACTGGACTTTCAATCACAGCCGTTGATCCCCAGAAATTTCCTGGTCCCCCAAGAGGGGAATATGCGCTGACGTGGATATTGTGATCGCTGCAGAAATCTCTTAGCTTCTTTTGCCTCCACATAGGGTGCATTTCCACCTATTTTCCAAAATTTATTGAATTTAATATAGCTGGAAAAATATTACGTATCTAGATTTGTTTTCTTGTTTGCGCTGTACTATTTCGTACACTACATAATTATTATATAGTATCTTTCAAACACATCAGGATAGCTAGTTGTGTTTAATTAATTACTAATTGTGATTTGCTTAGCAAGTACTAATCACGAATCCCAGCAGATTGGAGAGAGAGAGAAATTATGGATGTAGATATTGTCCAATATGTTTCAATTAAATATTGGAAATAATTTTG
Source organism: Agastache rugosa (assembly GCA_031470985.1). NCBI lineage: Eukaryota > Viridiplantae > Streptophyta > Magnoliopsida > Lamiales > Lamiaceae > Agastache > Agastache rugosa. The sequence continues at coordinate 35,262,052 of CM062603.1, read as the reverse complement.
CCGCAATAATAATATCTGACTCGCTTTTTAATGTCACAAGTTCTAATTTGTACCTGATTGATAGCAGGGGGAATAGATGCAAAATCCAATAAAGTTTGGAGCTTTTTGCACGAGAAATTGCTAACGCCAATACCCCTACACAAGCCCATTTCCACGCATTTCTCCATACCAGCCCATGTCCTCTCGAGGCACAATTGCTCGAATTCGTCTTCTTTAGGTATAGGGTCCGACACCCACGACTTCAATCTCACGGGCCAATGCACCAAATACATGTCGATGTATTCCATTCCCATGGTCCTGAATCGTTCAATCGAAATTTTTTGGTTATCATTATCAAAATGTACTAATAACTAATAAGTAACCGCCACTGGATATATATAACGGATACTTACTCGAGAGTTTGTCGGAGTGCTGAAACGGGATCGTGGTGATGGCTTCCCCACAGTTTAGAAGTAACGAAAAGATCTTCTCTCTGAACGACGCCGTTTGAGACCGCGTCGCATAACGCATTGCCTAAGGCTGCCTCCGACCCGTATATGTGTGCAGTGTCAAAGTGCCTATATCCCATCTGCATCACATTTCATACGTCTGAGTACTATTTAGAGAGAGAGAGAGAGAGAGAGAGAGAGAGAGAGATACCTTGAGAGCAAGTTGGACAGCATGCTCTGTGGATTTCCTATCATTTTCAAAAGAGTAGGTTCCCATACCAAGTACGGGTATGGCCATGCCATTGTTCAATCTTAATTGATCGCTTCTCATTCTCTCTCTCTCTACGTTCGAATTTTGCACAAGAATGGTGAGGTTTCATGTTGAGAGGTGGTCTATATATATAGTAGGAATTAAGGGGATGAAGCATACGCGAAAGTCAACCTTAAAACCACCTGTAATTTTTCAATAAATTGAAGCAACCAATTAACGCCGCCCCATATGATTAAATAGATTGCGCGATCTTCCCAAAAGTCGCACTTCAAGAATCAAGATACGAAAGATTAATTTAAAATTTTAATTAGTAAGAAATTAATTATACATGTAAATTAAAACTGATACACAATTCATTTGAAAAATAAATAAATTAATACACAAAATTTCTGTTAACTCTATTAATTATTAAAACAAGAAATTATTAATTCCAAAGATCATTCAATCATTTGTACTACTAAGAAAAAAAATAAGAAAAATAAATGCACTTTAGCAAGGGAAGTTTAATTTTGTTAAATTTGGGAATAATCATAAAACCGTATTAGTATACAATAATACTTTTTGGACATATATGTCTGGAAATAAAAAGATATATTAATAATTTTAACTTAAGATTTATCTAATAAAATAATGGTGTTGGTTAGTGCTCTAATGTATTTTACTTAATTATCCTTAACTTTCATTTTAGATAGAAAGAATTTGCACCAAATTTCAAATTTCAAATTTAATTAAATAATTATATTTTATGTGTTGAGGCTGATCTGAGAACTAGTGCTGCTAAGGGATGTGTCTTAACATAGATAGTTGAATTAATGTACTTTCACATTTTCTTTTAATTACAAAATTAAATAAATAAGTAAAACGGCCCGAACCGCTCCATTTTTCTAAACGGACTGGATTATGTTCGGACATTTATGTCCGCATAGGATCACTCATTAGTATAATAGTAAATATTAATTATTGGGGCCACGCGTTGACAAGGCACGAGATTAAGACTTTCAAAATGGCATGAATACATCTAAGATTTATACTTTAAATTTTGACTTAAAAATTGAAAGGAAAAAAAAAAGTCAATGTTCTTTTTTGTTTCTTTTATTCGAAATAGAAGAAAGGTATATTTTGGTAAAGTCAAAACAGTTGAGAATGTAAAAGAAATGCATTGACATTTTTAAAATAATATTTGAAATTCTTTGTGCTTAGTTAATTATTTAGTTATAAGATGGTGTGAGAAAAATTTGTCGTCTCCCTCGTGGCGTCTCCTTATAATTTTGAAATTCATTAACAAAATTGTGATTGGACGAGACGACGTGATTATGTAGAGATGTATTTTCTGAAAATTAAAGAACAGGATAAATTATTATCAACAAAGTCAAATGCACTTAACTTAATCTCAAAACATTGACTCCCCTTTCTCTCTCCAAATTTCTGATAATTATTAGTTGGGATCTTCTTAGGAAGTTGGGATTCTTTGTTTGAGATTGTATTTTAATTTTTTCTTTTTCGTAAATCCGCCGGAGGAAATTATTTTTATATTTTTTTAACATCATAATTATATTCATTATAATTAAAAATTTCAAAAATAAAAATAATTAATTAAGGAATGGACCACACCGTACCGTACGATCAACCTTACGAGAATTCGCCCCTCAACACATTTAATTAGCCACTTATGACTCTATGAGTCAGCTTGTATCTGATTAAATTGAGAATAAAATTTGGGTCAACGAATAAATTAAGAATAATGATTTTTTTGTCCACGATTTGGATAGCAAATAAGTAGTTGTCATCTCTAATATCATCACCAGATAATATTCGTACAGTGTAAGTAGTCCAAAATACAAGAAAATCATTACTCATCAGCCCTTGGCTTCATAGAGGGCTAAATAGATCTTAAAAAAATCTTATTATACAAGATTTAAGTCCACTTAATATTAATGATGATGTAAGTTTGGTGTTGACTCGCAAGTCTCCTACTATTATCTTGATCAATTAATTATAGATAGTTATAATATGAGTAGATTAAAATAATTGAATTAATAGACAATGTTGGATCAAAATACCGAACTATACCACAAAACTTTGCTCTCACATCCCATATCCCTCTTTTTAGTATCACATTTTTTTTAGTTTTTCTTTTCAATTTTTTACTTCAATATTATTTTCTTGTATTGTAGTCTAATTTTGTACTTATTAATTAGAATTCATTATAGCCAATTGAAAGTTATAATTATTTCTTAGAATTTAATTTAATTAATAATTAATAGTAAGAGTCGATTATTTCAAAATTATGGGTATATTATTTTTCTGAACTTCACAATAATACACTTTAACTAGAATTTATCATATTATAATAATTTTTTTATAATAAATAGTATTAAAATATTGGTCGACAACAAAATTTGTGGAAGAGGATCCCAATCCAAAAATTTTACATCTGAACATTGGATGTTAACTTTGATTAAAGCATGGAATATGAGCAAATCTTTTTTGGCCAATAGTTGTTTGGTTGAGATAATAATAATATACTCTTCACATCAATTTATGAAATCATAAAAAATCTCAATCAATTTTTTTCACAATCAGAATCTAATATCTTACGAATTCTAAAACAAACCGCAAATTTTTAAATAAGCTCGGATACCCTAAGAAAATGTGTTAATTAAATTAGATTACGAAATAAGAATAACTAAAAGGGGAAAATCCAGTCACGTGAGCTGAAGATTACACCATGTTCGCTCAGCCACACAGGTCCACAACATATATTATTCACCGCCTCCTTCACACTATTGGATGAGATTTATTATTCTAAGACGATATTCAATTTTTTTTTTTCTACTATGAGGGTAACTCTAATATTCTATTTTCATTATTGGATGGTCCGAAAACCTTTAGATTTACACGACGAAGAAGCACACTAAAACAAATATAAAAACTAAAGTAAATAAACATTGAATTAATCCTATCATTTGAAAACTCAAAAAAAAGAAAAAAAAACTACAAATATAAATGAAGAGATTCATAGTTACAAATATAGTATAATATATGGTATCGGATATAAGATTAAGAGGCAAAATTTGGGATAACCAATATAGATAGTGAAAATTAAATGTTGTCCATCAACTTTATTTGTAGAAATTCTGGCCAACTTTTGGAAATTTGGACCAATTTGCCCTTGAACCACTATTAACCATACATCTACCCATTTCATTTTTCATTTTCCAAATTTCAGATTCTCTGTCTGCAAAATATTCTCTCTCTAGAAATCCTATTTTTCTCTATTTCTTCCGTCGCCGCCGTCGTACTTTCATTCCGCCGCCGCGTCGTCGTACTTCCATTCCCTTCCGCCGCACCGCTTCGTACTTCCAGTCCAGCCCGCCGCGCCGCCTTGAACTTTCACATTCTGCCGGCCATATTCCAGATCTGCCGCCGCACCAGATTCTTCCAGATCCCGTTGCCTTATTTCACAGCTTTCTCTTCGGAATCCATGGCGTCACATTCCAGATCTAATTTCGCTTCGCTGCATCGATTTCTCAATCCAGAACATCGTGCTGCCACGATCTTCCAGATTCGCCATAGTGAGTTATTTGTCGTCTCTTCCGTGGATGGTGTTCGTCTTTGGTCAACCGCATCCCGCCGCGCCTTGGCACACCTGGTACGAATGCAATGTATTCGTACCAGGTGTTCCAAGGCATACCGCGCCTAGACTTGGCACACCTGGTACGAATGATGTGTATTCGTACCAGGTGTTCCAAGTCTAGGCGCGGTATGCCTTGGCACACCTGGTACGAATGGTGTGTATTCGTACCAAGTGTTCCAAGTCTAGGCGCGGTATGCCTTGGCACACCTGGTACGAATACGTTGCATTCGTACCAGGTGTGCCAAGTCGCGATCCCAGGAAGAATGCACGAAGAGGGCATCAAGATCTGGAAAATACGACAAGAACATGACACATTAAAAACACAGATTAAAAATAAATTTTCAGATTAAAAATACAGATTATTGTCAACATACAATACACCATCAAAGAACAAATTTTCAAATTAAAAACACAAATGATTGTCAACAGAACAATAATTTTTTGTCATTTTTATGTCTTTTTATAAGAATCATGACTGGAGAATCATGATGAAGATGATATGATGATCGGAGAAGAAAGCCGCAAAATAGAGGAAAGTTGCATCGGCGCCGGAGAGATTGGTCATGCTGAATTTCTTCAGATCTGCCGAGCTGTGAGGGATAGAATAGAGAGAAAGAAGAGAGTATCATCGAACGGAGGAAACCACGTCATCGCTGTAGAAATTAACTGCTGCCGCCGGCGAATACGAGGGATGGAGAGAGAAATTTCAGCAGATGGAGAAATTTCAGCAGAGATTTAACCAGATCCAGATCTGATAAATAATAGAGAGAGAAAGAGATAGATAAGGTAGAGAAAGTAAAGGCATTTAAGTCACTTCATATCAAAGTTGGCCAGAATTTATAAAAATAAAGTTTACGGACTACATTTAGTTTCTACTAACTTGGTTGGTCAAAGGACTGTATTAACACCAAGATTAATTCCGGATCTCGTGTCACACAAATTTTTTTGGTTATGAAGATAATCCAAAATTATGGTTATCCACTTATTACTTAATTATTAGACCCATCTTTAAGTACAATAGCTTTTATACGTAAAACAAGATATATATACAGTAAATATAAGTAGCAATATCACAAGCTGTTTACGTATGCAATATGCACATTTTGCAAATGCATGCAGACAAATAAAAAATCAAATCTCATCATCCCACAAATCTTGAATGGTTTTGTAAGGGCTTGTTGCCTGATTCACATAGACTTCCCCTCTCATGATCTTCATCTCTTTCAATTTCGAGTCGATTTCGAGTATCTCCTCATCTCTCAACTTGAGATCAAGAGCTCCCTTGTTCTCCTTCATCCTTTCTTGATTAAAACTCTTCACAATAACACTCGCTCCCTTAGACAAACCCCAGCTCAGAGCAATCTGAGCCGGCGTTGTTCGTCGTTTTAGAGCCATCGATTGTATAATTGGATTTTCAATCACAGCTGTTGATCCCCAGAAATTTCCTGGCCCTCCAAGAGGGGAATATGCGCTGACGTGGATATTGTGATCGCTGCAGAAATCTCTTAGCTTCTTTTGCCTCCACATAGGGTGCATTTCCACCTGTATGTCCCAAAAATTTATTTAATTTTAATAATTAATTATGTTCGAGTTGGAAAACGTTGCATATCTAGATTTTGTTACTTAATTACTAAGTGGTCCTGGCTATTTGTATTGTTATTATATTGTTTGATAGCTGTACTATTTCGTAGTGGTGAGCACGGTTCGGTTAACTGACCGTTTGCCACAAAAAACCAAAAATAAAAACCAAAAACCACTATAACGGTTAACCTAAAAATCGGTTCGGTTAACCGTTATTCAACGGTTAACCATGTAGAAAGAAAACTTTCAATTTTTTTATAATTCATAGCATGAAAAACAAAAATCCATATCTTAAAATGTGAATACGAAAGATACATTTAAAGAAGTATAAATAATAAATTGAACACTCTCATGTTTTCAAGTCAAAGTAGTAAAATCAAGTTAGTTAATATTATAATTTATAACATATAATTAGTTGGTATAATAATTTTATAACAAATAATTAGTAAAATTATAATTTTAAATGAGTTTCGGTTCGGTTCGGTTAACCGTCGGTTTTTATATATAAAAATAAAAATCTAACCGTTATCCTCGGTTTTTTAAAATTAGAAAAATAAACCGAACCGTCGGTTCGGTTAACCATTTTTTTCGGGACGGTTTCGATACGGTTTGTCGGTCGGTTCGGTTTTTCGGTTTGTTTTGCTCACCCCTACTATTTCGTACGTCAAATAATTATGTATAGTATCTCTCAAACACAGAAGATATACTATGTAACAAGTTGTGTTTAATTAATTTATTACTTTTGGTTTCCTAATTAGGATTATTTAGGAAGCATGATGAAGGACACGAGCAGATTGGAGAGAGAAAGATGATTAATGCAGATATTGTCAATATGATAAGACTCTGATTTGAAATCGTATCATTGCACGACTTCTAGCTCGTGCCTATTCTTTTTCTCTTGACTTTTAAATAAGGACTCAATCGTATTCCATTGATAGAATAAACCCCTAACTAATTAGTTATCATGTTAGACAATTAATCAAATAAAACAAATCCTAAAGTATGTAAAATAAATAATTATAATTACCTTAATATTTTGACTTAACATGGTATCGTAGGCGCGATAAAATGGATGATCATGTATTAGAATTTATAAGTTATTACCTGGTTGATAGCAGGAGGAATAGATGCAAAATCCAATAGAGTTTGGAGTTTTTTGCACGAGAAATTGCTAACGCCAATACCCCGACACAAGCCCATTTCCACGCATTTCTGCATACCAGCCCATGTCCTCTCGAGGCACAATTGCTCGAATTCGTCTTCGTTAGGTATAGGGTCCGACACCCACGGCTTCAATCTCACAGGCCAGTGCACCAAATACATGTCTATGTATTCCATTCCCATCGTCCTAAATCATCAATACTCGTAAAATTTAATTAGTGTAGTTTCTAAATAATGAGGTCGAGTTATCCAAAACGCACCAATAAGTATGTGAAACGGGGTCATAGTGAGGATGGTACACTTACGTTAGGGTAGTGCGGAGTGCTGAAACGGGATCGTGGTGATGACTTCCCCATAATTTAGATGTAACGAAAAGATCTTCTCTCTGGACGACGCCGTTTGAGATTGCGTCGCCCAACGCATTTCCTAGGGCTGCCTCCGAGCCATATACATATGCAGTGTCAAAGTGCCTATATCCCATCTGCATCATATAACATAAAATTGAGTACTATTTAGAGAGAGTTATATATATATATATATATCATTACAAAAAAAAAAACACGCGTTTTAGCGATGGAATATTATTTCGTCACAACATAGGTATATTTCGTCGCGAGATTGAGTTAACGTTTGACAGGAACCAACACCTACTTCCCCGTCTCTAAGCACCGTTACGACAAGATGAGATTCGTCGGAAAGGTTTAGCGACAGACGTTACCGTAGAGAGAGAGAGAGAGGGTACCTTAAGGGCCATCTGGACAGCATGCGCAGTGGTTTTCCGATCATTTTCGAAAGAGTAGGTTCCCATACCAATTACGGGTATGGTCATGCCATTGTTCAGTCTTACTTGATCGCTTCTCATTCTCTCTCTCTCTCTCTCTAGTCTCTACGTTGAATTTTGATTATGCAATTATAGAATGGTGATACTTCATGTTTGTGAGTAGGGCTATTTATAGAATTTGAAGGGGAAGCAGGCGCAAAAGTCAACCTTAAAACCACCTGTAATTTTCGATATTAGTATTAATTGAAGCAACTAACACCGGCCCATATGATAAACTAGATTGTAATCTTTGCAAAAGTCAGAGATGTGAAGATTAATATTGGAATTTGGAATATCATGCATGTCTCTTAATTCATCCCGAAAATATTTTTTTTAGGAAATTACATGAATTATATATATATATATATATATATATATAATATTAAATCAACCGATGTATCACAATATAGGTGAGATCACTGACCTTTAAGGTCAAAATCAATTAATACTGATCTCCACTACTATCTTGGAAATTTAAATTGATGATATATAATTTAAAAAATGAAAAACGTTTACTTTGAGAAATACAGTATTAAATTGGGGGTGTTAAGGGAAAAAGAAAAATTAGTACATTTTAATAAGGAAACTTTAATAAGCAAAATAAGGAAAGTTTGCTCAACTTTTTTTTAGACCGAGAAATTATAAAAATACCATCTTAATATATATAAGATGAAGAGAGAATATAATTTCCTACAGTAATTTTTTATTTTTTTTTTTAGCGCACACAATTTATTCCACTAAGAAACGACACATTATTTACGTTATCATTATATTGAATTGTGGGGGATGCGTAGACTAGACACTGTATTTATTAATTATAAGTTCCCAAAATGACATCTTTACATTTTACATTTTTAATTTATAGTTTTGACTTAATATTTTGGAAAATAAAAAATTTAATTTGATGGTGTTTGTTTCCCTCTTATTTCTTTTTTGGAAACAGATTAATAGTATAGTTAGGGAATGTCAAACAGTTGAGAATGGAAAAAAAAAATGCTTTTGCCATTTTTTTTAATAACTAAATAAGATTTGGGGATCTTTGCGCTGAATTATAATATTATAAGATGTTATAAAAAGAATTTGACGTCTCCAACGTGGCGCCTCCTTACAACTTTGAACTTAATCACCAAATTTGTGATTGGATTAATTAACGTGATTATAAAACGATGCATATTCTTAAAAGAAAAAGATAGAAATATAAGAAAAGGGCAAATGCACTTGGCTCAGTGTCACAAAAATTCAATGAATTTAATCAAAAAATTCAACGAACGAAAGAATGAAGACTGCTATATAAATTATATAATATTGGAAGATCGACAATGACATCATCTACCTATCCAAAATAGTACTCCCTCCGTTCCACTAAACATGTCTTGTTACTATTTGATACGAGTATTAAGGAGAAGAGTAAAATGTTAGAAAGTGAACAAGCTCACTACTTTTTAAGAGTTAATTATTTTCTTATATGACGGAGTTCAGTGGGACGGAGGGATCTAATACATTTGTATTTATATAAAATCAAGTTTTTTTACTTGATAAAATAAAGTTATTAATTTATAATATATATTGTTGCTATGAAATAAGATATGAATCACGATATAAACATATGAATCAGATTAAAACAAACATTTTTGAGAGAATTATAAAGGTATGCATATAATGTCAAATAAAGCATTACACCACTATATAGGTGGGACCTTTATACTACACACACCACACAAAGGTGGGACTACTACACCGCATGCAGGCGGGACCACTACACTACAAAATAAGGTGGAAAAATACTATACCGCACGCAAACAGAATTGAACTCAATATCTCTCACTAAAAAGAGACTTGTGGTACCTTAGCTAGTCATTTGAGCTATGCCTGATCGGCCAGATTAAAGCAAACATTGAAAATATATATGCCCAGCCTAATTAAATTGCCAAATAAAAAAAAAAAAATTGGGTCAACGCAAAATGATTAATGATTTAAAATTCCACGGTTTGGTTAACAGGTAAAAGTAGTTGTCATCTTTAAACATCATCATACAATCTTCGTACAGTGTATTTTGGACGCTAAGTGGTCCACGAAAATACAATATAAACATTTCTTAACCTTTGGCTTCATCATTTTTGTTTTTTTGAAGGATAACCTTTGGCTTCATAGAGGGCTAAACATGCCAATTAGATCTTAAAAATGTGATTATATAAGATTTAAGTCAACACATGACATTAGTTCAAGACAAAAAATTGAGTACAACCAACTTTATTAAAGGATTGATTGTAGTTAGAGGATAATTGATGAAGATTGTGAGATATTTAGGAAGATTAGAGAGGATAATTAAATTAAAGAGTAATTCTTTTGATTCAATTAAGATTAGTTAATTTTAATTTATTGATCTCAATCAATTAAGTTTATTAATCATTATTAGAATTTATAGAATCCAATTAGAATTATTTAAATACTAATTAATAAAAATAAAATAAAAACATGATGCACCATACTCCCTTCATCAACGAAAAGAATGCACGTCTTTTTTTTTTCGTCTGTCCATGTAGAGTATGCATTTTCCATTTAAAAATATTATCTCACCACTTTTTGTCTACTTATTACTCACTGTTTCAATTTATTTATTAAATATGCCACATATTGCCCACCACCACACACAATACTATAAATAATATAATACTCTTTCTCCACTCATAATACAATCAACTAAATTTTTTAAAACTCGTGTCATGCCATCTCTTATGATATATTCTTTTTATAGACAGAGTGAGTATCAAATTAAATTGACAACCAACATAACGTCATTTTCATTGATTTTAATTCAAAAAATAAAAAAAGTCCACATCACCCACCCCTCTCTCTCAGTCTCTCTTCCCCAGTAGTTAATCAATAAAAATGTAATAAAAAGATAGAACTCCCTCCGTCCACGAAAAAGATGCACATATTTCCATTTCGGTCCGTCCACGAAAAAGATGCACATTCCATTTTTAACAATATGACCCACACAATTCACTTAATTTTAACCCTCCATTCAACCCATTATTTACTCATTTTGTCATTAATGACCCACCACAAATAACAAGTGGGACCCTTATTTCACTCACAACACATTAAGCTCATTATTTAAAATTAATTTAAAAATATATAACAAGTGAGACCATTATTCCATTAACACAAACTCAACTCATTTATTAAAATTCGTGCAGAAACCAAGCATGCGTATTTTTCGTGGACGGAGGGAGTACTAATTAATAAAGAGAAATGCAAAAGAACATACAAAGCTATAAAAGCAGATTCTTTGAGTAAATAATTTGTTACTGGAAACATTCTTTGCTCACACTGGAAGTTTGTATGATTCTAACTTTAGTCTGCTATATGTTTTCCCAACTCAAAGCTCCAAAATGTTTCTAAAATCATAATAAATACTTAGGATCCTTTATATGTGTGTCCACATAGAGAGAGAGAGAGTGAGAGAGGAGTCAGTTTATTAGTTGAGAAGGACAAAAAACAGCACACATGAAGAATGTGTGTATGGAGGATTATTACATGAAGAATGTGCAGAAATGACTATTTCTGCACATTCTTCATGTAATAATCCTTCACATGCCATGCTTGTGGCACCACACAAATAGGGAATTCCTATTTATGCTTCGTTTGTCAATTTTGATTGACCAAAACTCAGATTCAGATCATTTCTGCCCTTCGCCTATGTTAATTGTAAGTTGTATTATCTCTTCTTAATGTATGCGTGAATTCTCCATATAAACTTGCTCTGTTTGCTTATTTCTGTTAGGAAATAAACACACAATCACGAAATCAAAAGACACAAGAATTGTTTACCCAATTCGATACGATGTGTATCTACGTCTTGGGACGATGCCAAGCCAGGAATTTCACTATATTTTACGGATACAATTTACAATAGGAGAACAACTATATATATAGAGCAAACAATTGAGCCATAATCCTAATAGAACTAGGAAACTGCGTAGAGCCCAAAAAAACTTGTACGGCAGCCCAAAAATTGTAAGTTGGATCGCCGAAATTGTGGAATGATTCACTTCCTTTCAGGCGCCATACTCTAACAATTTCTTTGTCTTTTCAATGTTTCTCATCACAATATCAACTTATTAGTTACCAAAATTTATTGATTAACACAGTATCATCGAGTGTATCTTCTGAGCATATTAATCATTAAACTTGTGGTGCCATGCCATCCATAATTTTTTTAATTTGATTTAATTGTATTAATTATAGTTAGGACTTAATTAATCCTGATTGAGATTTAAACTCCTACCGCACGTTTGTGTTTTACTTTATTTTAAGAAAATAAATATCGGAATTAATTCTAATTGAGAGTAATTAAACTCTATATTAAGTTTAATTAGTCATAATTGAAATTAATTACCGCTAAACTCACTTACGGAATCTAGAAGGCCCAGAATTAGGCGCAAAGTTAGATAATGAATTAATACAACGCTGAATAATATATATATATATTTTTTTTAACAAACATCACAATAAATTTTTAAAAGTCGCGTGACGGTGGACTTGAACCCGTGACCTTTGGCCCGGACATTAACCACTCTACCACTAGGCTAACACATGCACACAACTGAATAATATTTTCTCCACAACTCAAAGGCAGCATACATATTTTCCAAGCTAAGCATATCTGTGTACTCGAACAAGGAAATGAACACAAATTTTGTCCCAAACTTGCTCCAACCACTTAAAATAAGCCTCTCTCCATGATTTATTCAACACCATTATACTACACACACCTGAAAATCCCACAACATATCCCAACACCACCAACACATAAAACCAATCTACCTCAGATTCATCATCATCATCATCACTAAAATTCCTGCAACTAACTGGCAATGGAGGTCCGCAAAGATCGTTCCCAACGTAGCTTGAAGCATCCATGCTCGAAAGCTGAGTACTTTCTGGAATCTTCCCCTTCAAGAAATTGTGAGACAAGTTGAGGTAGCTCAGAAAGGAGAGTACAGTGATGCTAATTGGAATCTCACCGCGTAGGGAGTTTCTTGAGAGATCAAAAGACTCCAACTGCCTCATATCCCCAACCCTTCGTGGGATCGATCCTTCTAGATGATTCCTCGACAAGTTTAAGGATTTGAGCTCGACTAGGCTTGTCAATCCTTCCGGGATCTCTCCGGACAAATTGTTGTTTGAGAGGTTGATGTTTGTGACCAATACAAGAAAGGTATGGTATTCAAGGATTAGCCCTTTCGTGTCCACTAGCACATTCTCTAAGAAGGCATCGAAGACTCTAGAATATTCTATACCTCTCCCGCCATTTCTTTCCAAATTCAAATTTGACATTGCAGTGAAATTGTGAACACAGACAGGAATTTCTCCGAAGAAGTTATTATTTGAGAGATCCAAGATTTGAAGAGAGTTTAAGTGGCATATAGTTGAAGGAATATTGCCACTAAATTTGTTGGATCTCAAAATGAGAATCATCAAATTGGTTAAACTTGTCCCCACCCATTTTGGTAAGTTTCCATAAAGATCATTTCCACCAAGATCAATCTTCACTAGTTTGGTGACAAAGGTATTTGTCCTGAAAATCTGTTTCCATAAAGATTCAAGGACAACAAATTATCCAAAACTCCTATAGAATTTGGGATCTTCCCAAACATCATGTTATTTCCTAAATTCAAATACTTTAGAAATGACCATTTTGCCCAGCAATCCGGGATTTCACCGGTTAGCACATTATCTGCAAGATGAAGAATCCTCAATCCATAACTTCCAATGTTTTTCACATCATCACACAAAAAATGTGACAAATTACCCGAGAACGAATTATTCGAAAGATCCAACTCCAACAAATCAGACGACACTCGAGGTAACGAGCCACTAAACTTGTTAGAACTCATGTATAGCCAACGAAAATATGGAAACACAAGATGATTTGTCCGAGGCTCGAAATCCGGAATCTCTCCATGAAATTGGTTGTGAGAGAGGTTGAGCACACTTACATCCCAAAACCAACTTGGAACATTACCATTTAGTCCAGCATCAGATAAATCAAGAACTGATACAGAACTCTTCTGTCCATGAATCCATGAGGGTATTTTAGGAATTGTCTCAAAATTCCAAGAACCAAGGCCAATCTCCACAAGTTGGAAAGGTGGAATCCAATCTTTCCCAACTTTCAAAGTCAAGTTATTACCAGAAGCAAACAAGTACTTCAATTTTGTGAGATTAGAAAAATGAGTCTCATTTACAATCCCTTCCAACATGTTACGTCCAATAGAAAGACTTTGCAAGTTAGAAAGTTGACCCAAACTCATTGGAAAATCACCACTCAATTTGTTAAATCCGAGCCATAATGTTCTCAAGCGCGACAATTTACCTAAACCACTAGGGATTTTGCCAGAAATCAAGTTTTTTGTAAAATCAAGATATCTTAATCTCTCAAATTCTCCAAATTGATCAGTTAAATGACCAGAGAGTTTATTTTGCCTCAGACGCCATACTATCAATGCTCTTAAGAAGCAATGTGACATATTTCCAAACGAATCCGATATTTCTCCCTCCAACTTGTTGTTAGACAAGTCCAATCTCCGGAGATTGCAAGAATTTGCAATCGCTCTAGGTATTTGCCCGGAAAGTACATTACCCCTTAAACTAAGGGTGTCAAGAGATGTTAGATTTGCTACGGATTTGGAAATTGTACCATGTATAGAATTATAGCCCAAAAATAAAAACTTAAGCTCTTTGCATGAGTAAATCCAATCTGGGATAATGGAGGTAAATTTATTCCAAGAGAGATCTAAATGTTGGATTTTGGTAAAATTGCTTGTGATTGGAAGAGGACCTTCTAGAAAGTTATGACTTAGGTCGAGGAAAATAAGGTTACTTTGTCGGAAAATCCATCTTGTAATCACAAAAGAATCAAGCTCATTCCTAGAGAGATCAAGAAAGGAGAGAGAAGTAACATTGAAATCAGAGAGAGAGAGAGGAGAGAGAAACTCAAGCCTGCAGCCACTAAGATGTAACTCGACCAAAGAAGGGAGAGTGTTGATGATCTTTAACCAGTTGATTCCTTTTTTGAGGTCGACAAAATTCATGTTGAGATGCTTCAGTTGAACTAAACCAGACAGCCATGCAAGCCCATCAACGTTCAAATCAGAACCTTCTAGAATCAAAGTGTGTAAATTTGAAAGATTTCCCATATCATGAGGAATCCTTCCATGAAAACCAGCATGAGATAAATTCAAATACTCAAGATTTTTGAATGATCCGATTAATGAAGGGATGGTTCCTTCAAACTGATTTCCACTCAAATCAAGATATTTCAACTCTTTGAGATGAAGAAGATGAGAAAGATTTACCTTGCCATGTAAATATTGAGAATCACCGCGGCTTCGAAGATGGATTTGATGAACATGGCCGGTTAGATTGCTGCAAACAACACCTTTCCAGTTGCAGCAATTAACGTTGTTAGTGTTCCAAGAAGAGATGAGACGATTTGAGGGATTGTTTAATGATTTCTTGAAGGTTAGAAGAGCTTGTTTTTCTATTTCTGGGCAGAAATTGATATTGCTTTCACTGTAATAGAAGGATTTGGCTATGCACAAAATAAGAAGGGGAAAGAAAGTACTCTGTTTTGAGGCTATTTTCATTTCTAAAACCTTTGGAATTGTGAACTAGACTGGTTTAAGGTAATATAATCCGAAGAATTTGGTGTGGGATTATATAATGTATGAATTTGAGGAACCTTTCTAGAATTTAAGAGCAATATTATAATTTATAATAGGGCGAATTTCATGTGCGTACGGTTAGTGCTATCCATCCTACTACTATATATATATATATATATATATATATATAGGATTTGGTTCATATAAAAACTTGTCTCCATGTAAAAATTACAAACTAATCTCAACCGTTGATCATGATATGATCTACGTTTGTTAATAATCAAAGCATGAAAATAGTATGTAAAAAGCATGATTTTATATAAGTATGAGGTATGAGTTTTTAAACAAAAAGCATGAATCGAGAATAGCAGTATTAAGCATCATTGTATATATTAAAAAGCATGATTATATATTAAAAAAAGCATGGTTTGTAGTTTGTACGGGAGGACCGGTTTTTATACTAACCCGTCCATATATATATATATATAGTATTTTTTTTTTGTTACTCCCTCCGTCCCACCGAATATGGCATGTTTTCCATTTTGGGCCGTCCCACCGAATATGGCCTGTTTTCTTTTTGGGAAAGAATTAGAGCTTACTTTAAGCTAAAAAAGCACTTTAGCCGTACATTGTTGACCAAAAAAGCACTTTATTAACTAAAAAGTTACTTTATTAACACTTTATTACACCTAATTCCCTTTTTCTTAATTTCCGTGCCGAAAATATTTGAGCCATATTAGGCAGGACGGAGGGAGTAATTAATTCTAATTGAAAATTGATAAATCGTAACTGATCATTTATAAATCCATATTGGAGTTTAATAGAAATTAATTGAAGATTAAATTTTTTTAATTGAGATTAATAAAATTTAATAATTATCTCCGAATTTTTTTAATTAATTCTTAATTACGGCCAATTACACGGTGCAGTTGGTTGTGGTGATGTTTTTGCAGTGTGATGTATTATATTTATGAAAATATTAATTGTATTAATTTCTCAATTTCTATTCATCAAAGAGGGAAAAATGGAAAAGACGATTGAAACCCCAACCAACGAGATCGAATCCTCTATTGCCTATTTATGTGTCATTTCCTCTTACCTTAATAAGAGAATGGCATGTGGCACAAATAAAGGTTCAAGATTTAGGAAATATTTAAGAAAAATGTATACCTAAATAAGGGTTGAAATTAAATCGATGGCGTGAACGTAATTAATGGTGAAAAGTGGCTGTCACTTGTCACATTGCTTTTAGCAGCTTCAATGAAATTTCGCAACGTGAAAAGCTTACAATTTTTATGTTATATGATTTTGATTTATGAGATTTTTTTCAAGGTCCTTTCGAAATCTAAGAAGGAATAGAGTTTGAATAAGGAAAAGAGATAGAGTAGGGAAATTTCCAGATTAATTCGAATTCTTCTTCTCATACTAGACTATATTTTCAAAGATTAGATATTAGTTTAGTTGATAGAATTTTCTCGTTGAATATTTTGAGCAAACCTACAGACGTTACCCGTGAGAAAGAGATTAATTACACATGATTCCAATTAATTAGTATCTTGTAAAGTGAAAACTTTAGACAAAAGATTGCGTACGTCCAACCATACTAAGCGGTTGGACGTAATTATAAATAATTAAGAGGATTAGAGGATAATTAAGGCGGTTAGAAATAATTAAAGATAATTTATCTCAATCAAAATTTATTAATTTTAGTTAGAATTTAATTAATTCTAATTAGGATTATTAATCCAAATTAGAACTGATTAAGGCCAATTAAGGTTTATTAAATCACAATAAGTATTGATTAAATATTAATTACAAAAAAAGAAAATAAAAAATATGATGACCCGTACCAACCGTATGATACAGTCTATCGCACCATAGTATAAGAAATATGACCGAATGGATAACCGACATTGAAAAGGAACAAGAAGAAAGAAATAAAATGTGACACGAGGACTATAAATAATAAAGCATTTTTTTTTTCAAAGGAATAATAAAGCACATAATTTGAAATTGGTTGTAGTAAAATATTTTTAGGAAAACTGGTACTTTCTTCATTACTGGCAATCACATAGAACAATGAGAAAAGACCTTCAACAGAACCACACATCCTTGATTATTTCCAAATTCCAGATATTGACTTTGACGCTTATAAATCTATCATATATAAGTCATAGTGTTACAAGAATATCTCAGTAGTTCTTAAAAAAAATTCGACTTATTAATGTTTCAAAATATTAAGTACTCCTCTGTTTCAGGTTAGTATGGTTCAACTAATATTTTATACCTCACATATAATCAAATATGCACCACACTTATGGAGGACGGAGGGAGTATTTAATAACGACCAACCTTGTGTCAAAAGTATAACTAAATTATATAATGCAGATTAATTTTTAAAAAAAACTGGAAGTTTTATTTTATCCTCTTTTTTAGCAGGTTTAATCCTTCATTAGGCACATAGATTTAGATTTAATCATGATTTGATTGTTATGATAATTTTATTAGCGCGTTTAAAGGAAAAAAAAGTAGTTTCTCATGACTTGTACTAGTAATGGTAGTTTTCCTACTTTGATGCGCTGGCATTGGATTGTTTTTATTTATTTTTAATTTTTTTAATTTTTAATTTTTTTTAATTTTTCATTTTTTATTTTTTGTCCATACTTGATAAGTTGATATGTATTCAACTATTCTACGGAAGCAGATATATATCCTTATCAATCATTCAAATTGTAAGAACTAGATAATATCTTATAGACAATTATGAAAATTATATTACTTAATTTATTGAAATGGAATTTAGTGGGAATGGAATGACACTTGTAATGGAATGAACATAGGAAATGAATGAATCATGGATTGATATTCTTTTGACTGGTATACATATATGAGGAATGGAATGGTAGGTTTATAACTATTATTTTTATTATACTTATTATAATTAATTTATTAATAACAATTATAATAATATTAATACTAATAATAATAAATATTAATTATTATTTTAATTTTATTATTTTTATAATAATGATTATAATTAGCTTAATAATACAAATAATAATAATAATAATTAATATTTATTATTATTTTAATTATTATAATTAGGTTAATAATAATTAAAATAATATTAATACTTTAATTATTTAATATATTTTATTATAATTATTATAATTATCTTAATATTAATTATTATAATAATAATAATATTAATATTATTTTTCAATTATAATAATTAATATTAACGATAATAATAATAATTATAATAATATTAATGCTAATATATATTATTATTTAGTAGTTTTATTATAATTATTATAATCAAATTTATAATAATATTAATACTAATTATAGTTATTACTTTAATCAATTTTTATTATTTTATTATTAATTTTATTATTTTTTTATTAGAACTATTTTCATAATAATTACTGCAATAATATTGATACTAATATAATAATAGGTATTATTATTATTATTATTATTATTATTATTAATAATAGTTCAGAATCGAGGCATTGGGTTGGAAGATCAGAATGCAGATAGCAGTGAACCGGAGTAAAGAAAATCGAATGGCGGGATCATCTTACCAAGCCAATGGCGAAGAGCTGAAGCAGAACGAACACGATTGCAAGGCCTAAAACCCAAACGGGAGCCAACCAGGGTCACAAATTAAAACACATGAATTTACAAATTAGAATTTGTAAATTTGTAAATTAACGAATTAATATTTTAAATTTGAAGAAGATGTATCTGATCTAATGAGTAAAATCACAAATTGGAATTTGTGAATTCATGATTAAAAATTCGTGAATTCTCAAATTAGAATTCGTGAATTCACGCATAATTCTCAAATAGAAAAATGAAGGAAGATAAATATGTCCAAAAGTGCTATTATTTATGTTTTTTAAAAATTGGTGCTATTATTAATATTTTTAATTTTAAAACTGCTATTATCCCATTTTCCCCTAAAAACAAAGTGGAGTCTAACTTGGCAAGTCTAAATTATTAATTAAATATACAGCTTGCAATATTATTATTCTTCTCAAAATTGATCTCCCAGACGACATAATCGAATTGATCCTATTAAGATGTCCCGTTAAGTCGGTCCTTTGAGCTATGAAGATGATGTTGTTTTATGGGCCAAGATTGAGGGTAACACACTTCATTTTAAGCACATCATATATAATCCTCGCGAAAAAAGCTTCCAAGAAATGAAGTAGTATTCCAAACATTATTTCCCATATTTGGAGAATCACTACATGCCTTCTTCATAAATAAGTTAGTGTAGAACGGATTTGGATTTATTGTTCTGGAGATTTAGGTTTAATTAATCGCACAATATGATAAATTTGATTAGATTTGCATTATTTTATCTTGTTTGGATATGGAATGTGTTTTTATGGAGATTTTGGGAAAGAAATTGATGGCTTGTGTCGTGGCTGATAGGGATCTATAGGTGTTGCTCTGTCTATAATCTTGTATAGTCAATTCCTAATAGCAAAACATTTTTAAGCCACCATAACCATTTTCATAATGATGTGGCATTTTTTGAATTTTTCTTTTTTAATTATCTAAAATCTCAAAATATCTTTGTAATATTTGATTGCAAGCTTAGACGTTACAATTTGTAACTTACAAAAAACATGATTTGTGATTGGGTCAATTAATGAATTTCATTTTTCATGACTCTATTGACCTGTTAATATTATAATAGACCGTCACGGGAATTCGCTATATTAAGTCGAGTGTTTATGGTAAGGTAATTATGGTTGGAGCTGAAAAACATGCGTTGGATTTCTAGCCGGAAAATCTTATATTATAGTGTACTAATAATATTTATCATACGTCTATTTATTTATATTATTGTCATGCTAATTTACCTTAGTTAGGGAAAAGTAAACGAAATTTCTATTATGTTTTTTATGGTTACTATAATACAACACCATCCATATATAGATTTCCATTCCTAATAAATTGAACATAATTACGTTTAATTGTCATAAACTTTTTTATTTCATGTTTCACTATTTCATTTCTGTAAATTATATTTATAACTGCTACAAATTAATTGTGTATTTTCATTTTATCATCCAATCAATTAATAGCCGATTTAAATATAACATAAATTACGTCAATCCCTTAATTTCAACAATATAATTGCATGTTCTCTAAAAAAATAATATAATTGCATGTTATGATTAATATAATGTACTTATTTCCCATTTTTAGCCTATATATTTGGCATATTTGCAGAGTTCCCCTAACCAAAACACCACTCACTTCATTGCATGACAACCTTTGCTGCTATATTTGAAAATTTTTTGAGCATCAAGAGTCAAAATATTTTTCAAACTCGAGGGAAGTGGTTGCAGCACCAAATTAATTACTTGGATAAAGCCAACAACCTAAGGATTATACAACACCAAAGGAAGTCGAGGCAAAGGACGTGATCTAGATGAAAGGTCAATCTGATTAGTTGTATGCTGCCGAAAAGGCCAATGCTGCGAGGATATACAATGCTTGATACAACCAAGACTACTCATTTTGATACTTTAATGTAATTAAAGTTTGTTCCAAATTGTAATTTCTTTTGGAATTATAAGAAGAAATATTGTTTTACTAATTATTAATCACTTGTGAATTTACTTTTGAGTAAAGTTAGAGGTTTTGTAAAGGTAAGAGGTTTTATAAGAAGAATTATTGTTTTACCTATGCCGGACTTCATATATGCGCTTCTCTGATAGGCGACGCTGACAAGGTCAGCCATGTCAGCAAGTTTCCTTCTTATTTTCCTTTTTCCGTTTTCTTTTTCTTTCCATCGTTCCTTACTATATTTCTGATCTCCTGAGTCCACCTTCAAACATTGATTGGGATTACTAAAAATATAAATCCTAAGAAAATAAATAAATTCTAATTAAAATTCATAAATCCTAATTAATTAACCCTTAATTAGGATCCATCCTTATTTTTTAATTAATTATTATTTCATTAAATTTAATTGGAGATTAATACATTTTAATTGAGAATTAATAAATAAATTCTAATTGAGAATATTAAACCCCAATTGAAAATAATAAACCCTAATTGGATGTAATAAACCCTAATTGGTGATTCCAAACTACTGTTAGCATCATATACAATTAGAGCATACAAAGAATTCAATCATCACATTATTACGTCGATATTGATTCCAGTTAAATTTGAAATTCAAGTAAACAATTGATAGGAAGCATGAGATAGATAAAGAAAAGTGGAGAAAAGAAAAAACAATATTTTTTTTTAATAAAATTTGTGATGATAGGAAGAATGGATATCAGGAGATAGAGACGGACAAAGAGAGAAAGAAGTCAATAAAATTTGTTGATTGGCTCTCACATAGTCGCCCATATTTTACACCCAACATAACAATTATGGGGAATTATATTATGGATGATATAATTAAGCTACATATACTCATGATTTACCATAATACGATTGACAAAATTCTGGGAGCATAAATTAAGCAATACAGTTAAAATGCTTTTATTAATGTGTGTTGTGTGTATATCCATTATAATTGATTCTTATTCTATTAAATAAATTATATTTAATATAGTATATAATAATAGTAGAGTGAATGAAATCTCTGGTTAATTATTCCTCAATTAATTATAATGTGAGTGTGTGTCCATATTTTTATTAATTTATTATGTCAGCACAATGATAATTACAGATGGATCTTATTTCATAACATATTGCAAATGTTCTGTATGTATGAACGGGAATTTTATTCGTCAATAGAAAAAGAATTACGTTCATTAATATTTCAATTTATGAGCAAGTTGATTATATCTTAATTTTTTTTAATATTTCCATCGAGTTTGTGTAACTAATTTTCAAAAATAATGATTCTTTGACCATTGGATAATTTGGATATCACAATTTACGACTAGAATGACCGGAATAGATTGCAAGCGGAATAATTTATCAAAAGAGTATCAAACTGTAGTGTTTGTATAAAAAAAGAATGCTAAATTAATTATTTGTATCAAAATGAGTACCCCTTTTCTATACTAACATGACTATAGTTTGTCAACCTTTTGAGAAATTATCCCAATTACAAGCCATTGAACCATGCTTCTACGACCACTCAAAAATAAATAAAAAATTCTTTGACCATTGGATATCACAATTTACAACTAGAATAACCAGAATAGATTGCGCAAGTGGGATAATTTATCAAAAGAGTACCAAAGTACTATAATGTAATACTCCAATTTTTCATTTTCACTGTTCAGGTACCTTAATCTGACCAAATAAGGATTTATAGAAAAGACCATAACCTTTTTAAACCACCATGAGGTTTGATCTTCTTATGAACAAATTTAAGAATTTTATTATTGCATGTTATAGCTTAAGAAAAATAAATCTCTGAACAAATCAAGTTTATTTAGATGGAGAAAGAAGTTTCAACAATAATTCACAACTTAAACAAGATAGGAAATACCAAAATTCGAGTTTGCAATTGCACTGAGAAATTTAGAATTGTTGTTGCAGACGTTTGCCTTTGACATGTAAATGCATTGAGAAAAACATTGAACTAATTTCTTGTATTTTCCATTAGAATTGTTTTTATAAAATTGTTATTGAATGTGTAGCAGTTCATTTGTACATTTCCAATTCAGGGTATATATCTATTATTTATAATCTAATTAATGATAATAACAATTATTATTATTATTATTATTTAATTATAGATTTCAAGTGAAGAATTGAAACTGTGTATAGCTAACTATGAACGTACTAGAATTGCAATTACATTGTTGATGAAGAAATTTTGTATATTGGAAATATTTGTATATATTGTATTAAGAGTAAATTTATCAAACTTTTTCTGTAATCATCGACATATCTATATGTGTTATTATGAATCTTTAAATTTATTTATTGATTAAAGAAATTCGTAACCGACTAAATATCCACGATTTTCCTATTAATTTCTCTAATCAATTTTTCTATTGAGAATGATAAATAATTTAGGAAATACAATCTATAATTTACGTTAATTCAATTGGTAAAAAATATAAGCAGTTAAAATGATAAAAGAAATAATAATAATAATAATTATTATTATTATTATTATTATCCATAAATAAATATATATATATAGGTTGGTTACATGTAAAATATTTTTCCCGCAAAAAAATAATAATAATGCATTTTATGTACTAAAATAATGTATTTTATGTATTATTACAATGCACAATCATAATAATGCATTTTTTAGTTACTACAATACATTGTTACGATAATGCATTCCATGTTCAATTATAATGTATTGGTCAATGACAACCGTAGATCTACAAATATTAATGATCCAGATCGTTTCTTATTTCTTACGGAAAAGGTTTTTACATATGATCTCTTCCTATTATATATATATATATATATATATATATATATTAATTATACATGTATTAACGATAAGGCCTTCTTAAAATAAAAAACGTCCACATTGAATTGAAGCCTTAAAACTAAGTATGGACAAATGTTGAAAATAAACAAAGAGCTCAAAATCGTAAATAAAAAATTATCAACGATTTCCAATGGATATTTTAGTAGTTAATGTGCTTTGTAGTGTGCGGACAGTAAAATCTATTTTTTAATTAGGTTTGAGGTGAGTACAATTAAATAAATTTTTGTTCGGGGTGAGAATGTTCAATGGATGGCACCCGATCCATTTTCAATCCTAACTGAACTTGATAGATAGGAATATCAATTTAGCCTGAAATCGACGAATCCGACTGAAGATATCGAGTAAAAAAATAAGAGTACAACCGGAATTTTTTAACTCAAAACTTTTTAAACCTGAATGATCGAGTGGGTTGGCAATCATAACATAAATATTTATCCGACGGGTTTGGTATGAGTACGAATAGTAAAAATTATTTTTTAATCATAATTGAGATACATATGGATAATAAAATTCTGATTCGGGTTGAAAAATGAATAATGGATGGATACCCAGCCCATTGTCATTCCTAATCGAGCCTGATAGTTAGGGATATCAATTTAGCCGACGGGTCAATCCAAATAGACTGAAAACTACATTTATCTCCTACGAGTTTATTATCTTCTTAATTGTTCTAAAAAATCAACATTAAGTATATTATTATGTTCGAGTTTCAATGAGACTGATAACCAATTATTGTAACAACTTATATTTAATTATTTAGATATTTTATAAATTTAAACAAGTTTGAATAATTAGTGGATATTACTATACATATTTTTAGGGGTGGCAATCAGGTCGGGTTGGGTTGGGTTTGGGTCGACCTAATTTCAACCTGATATGTTAAGGCCCAACTCGAACCCGACCTGTTAATGATATGCTCAACCTGAACCCGAATCCAACTCGAAATGACTAAATCCGAACACGACACGAACCCGATACGAACACGAAATTGACACGATAAAATTCGGGTTGACCCAAAACGATAATTACCCGAACCCATATTTAAAAGATTTAATAAGAGAAATAATTTAAAATATGATTTAATAAGAGATAAAATATTTTAAAATAAAATTTAATAAAAGAAAAATAAATAAAATTAAAAAATTTAATATCTTTTGATGACTTGGAAGGAAAAATAAATATGTCATCAATTTAAAAGCTTGATATGAATTATATAAATATAATATTAAAACATTTAATATCTTATCGGGTAACCCGAATCAGATCCGAACCTAACCCAAACCCGACCCAAAATTTTCAGGACCCGAACCCAATAAGGCTTGACCCAAACCGATTAATTTCGTATCGGTTCGTGTCGGGTTATCGTGTCGTGTTGAAAATTACCAGCCCTACATGTTTTGGATAACGAGTGAAAAATTATTTTTTAAACGGGTTTGTGACATGTATGAGTATAAGAATTTTAATTGGGTCCAAACATAAATCGACGAGCCTAAGTGCAATTTTCTTTATTTTTAAAGTTTTGTTATTTATACTTTTTATTATTACTATTTATTTTGTAATGTTCGAGTTTTCATTGAAATGGATGACCAACTATCGTAATAATTTATGTTCATAAATTTAAATGATTTCGGATAATTATCAGGTACTATTTTACAGATTTGAGACGAGAACGAGTAGTGAAATCACTTTAAATGAAGTTTGACACGGGTACGAGCATATACCTTCTAGACGGGTCCACGTGGTAATCCTAGCCTTATTATTTCGGTTCATCATCATTCATAGTTGAGGTGAATAATTCGGAATGACTGAACCTTAGCCAAATAGTATTAAGTTATTTGTTTAGATTTCTACTTATAAATTAACGTAAATTATTTCCCGTCGAATTTCGACGGGCAACTTACTAAAACATGCAGAAAAATTAATACTACTACCTTAATCTATAGAAAGAAATAACAATTATAAAAAATTATCTTAACATACATCTTCAATCACGCTATACAACCGCCAATCAATGATCTCGGTATACTTTCCAACAATCCTTCAAGGTGTTTATCACCAAATCCAGGTACGTCTTTGCAGTTCTGTTTTGTTTTTTAGTAACTTAATAAATAATACCTATAACTTTTAATAAAAAAAAAACTCATAACTTTAAGCTATAATAATCAGTATTAATCAATCAATTTAAGTTATAATCGATATAAACTAATTAATGTAAGTTATAATAATCGATATTAATGAATTAGTTGAAGTGATAACTATTATTTAAGATATAATTGTCAAATTATATCACTTAAATAAAATGAATGAATTATTTTTTTAAATTATATTTGTAAATTACAACGTAAAGTGATTCTCTATCAATAAATTCTACACAAGACGATCCTTCATGTAACACTTATTTGCGAAAAATGGTCAAATTATATCACTTTGAAGTAAAGTAATAAATTATTAATTTTAAATTATATGAATATATGAATTCTAAATGGATTTTGTTAATTGTATAATTTTGAAATTTCTATTTTAATTTTTAATCTTTTGTTATTTATACTATTTATTATTAATGTCTATTTTGGAATACCCGAGCTTTTATTGAGAATTGTAACTTATATTTAATTATTAAGATATTTCTTAAATTTAAATAAGTTCATGTAATTAGCAGCGGGTAATTTTATATGGGTTTCTAACAAGAGCTGGTAGTGAATCACTTTTTAATTGGGTTTCAGACAAGTATGACTATATAAATTCTAAAGGTGTTTCTTAGACTGCATACTTTTCAAGTTTAAACTTGAAATTCAATTTTTAATTTTTTGTTATTTGTATAATTTATTATTAATGTCTATTTTTTTAATGTTAGAGTTTTAATTGAGACTGATAGTCAATTATTGTAATAACTTACTTTTATATTTAGATATTTCATAAATATAAGTGGATTCGTACAATTATCGGGTATTTTAATACGAGTTTGGGACGATGACGAGAAGTGAAATCGTTTTTTAATTAGATCTGGGACGGGTACGAGTATCTAAATTCTAAATAAATTCGAGTGACTGAACCCTAGCTTCACATTTTTATTTGAAAGACATGTTTTAACTTGGTATGTTTTAAATAGAAAATTATGAAAAAAAATACTTAAATATAGTTTAGCCAAAATATATGTACATAATTTTTTAATGAATAGAAATTGTTATTGATTTAAAAAAAAAAGGAAAAAAAAGAATACTTATTTGTGCACTTAAGTTAAATATTATAATTATTGGCATTACATGATATGATATATGTGTCTAATACTTTTTCACATTTTATATAATTAATCAATCCCTGTCGAATTTTGACGGGCGACACACGACACTCGGGGACCGCATAATTGAAGCCAAATTAATTTCAGAAAAGAATGCGAACAAAAAGTTTCCAGTTGCAAGAATAATCATGAGTCCTCGAATTTTACTAAATTTTCAATTCGATTCCAGAGGAGGCAGTTCCCCTTGAATGTTTGTTTTGCTATGACCATAAACAAGAGTCAGGGCCAATCTCTTTCGAACGTAGGACTGTACCTACCAAAAGCCGTGTTTAGCCATGGTGAGTTGTACGACGTTGCTATCTCACGAGTCACTAGCAAAAAAGGTCTCAAAATTTTAATTTGTAATGATGATGGTAAGGTGCATGACACAACAACTAACATGGTTTACGATGAAATTTTCGACAGATTGTAAGGTAATTACAAAATTAATTATTTTAAAGATTGTGTATTATTTTAGGCATATGCTTACTTTGATTTATTTCGTTTCTTGCAGATAAAAAGAAGTTGGGATAAATTGAATATAAACCCCTCTTTTCACTATTTAATTATTTTCATTTATATGTAATGTAACACTTCTTTTAATTATCCTTCGTCGTACTATTATTTTAAATAAATTATTTAATTGAGTTTTTTAAATAATACTCATAAATTATAATATTAAGTGATCCCGTCGAATTTCGACGGGTTACACACTAGTATATTCTAATTTAATTTATGATTATTAATTGTGATTTATTAGCCAATTAGACTACAAACAATATAAAGAAGTATGTTAAACATATCACGAATCACGATTCCCTTCGAATGGGCTTATACATTAATCCAGATAATAACCCCATTTAAAATTTTAATCTGACCAAGTGACAAGCAGGTAACATAATAATAATACTTCGAAATAGGCCATTTAATTCCGTTCTAATGAGCTATACTTAATTCATTATGTGTGGCCCAATAAAAATTAAAAGTCCAATTTACTAATGTGTGGCCTACTAAACTTAATGGGCTTAACCAAATGCTCATTCGGGGCCCAAATCACTTTTTGGCCCATTAAACCACAGGCTGCCTTTTGAGTGAGCCCAAATCTTGGCATAATCTTTTCAATATTTTCAATCTTATTATGCCCAGAAAACAATTTAAAAAAAATGTAAGAAAAATGCAAGAGCTTATTCCATTTTAATAAGGGCAAAATACATTTAAATTCCTTACTTTTTACCAAATTTTGATTTGTTTCCCAACCTTTTCAAAATTTGTTAGAATTCTCATCATTTTGAATTGGACAAGTCATCTTAGATTTTTTTCCCAAATTATTTTTGGGAGAGTAATCAGAAAAATTAATAGGTGAGAAATTCTAACAAATTTTAAAAAGGTTGGAAAATAAACCAGAATTTAGTAAAAAGTGAGGAATTTAAATGCATTTTGTCCTTTTAACAAAGAGTAATACTCTGGTGGTGCGGTCCACATTCGCATGTTATAAGTTATAACTGATATGCTAAGTCAAAACATTTATAATTTAAATTTTATACCCTAACAAGTTAAAGAAATTTCATAGCAATCCCAAATTATCGTTGGCTTAATCTTGACCAGAATAAAACTTGTCGTGGGTAGAAATTAGGATTAAAACGTGACAATCTATATCTTGTAAAAAGATACAACAAAATTGAACTACATACTGACAAACTAATAAACAGTTTCAAATGACCAACGCCAACGTTACATACTGATAGAAACTAGCAGAAATATTTTTTTCAAATGAAATACGGTAAGAAAAACAACATTAATTAAGTTCCATGAAAAAGTGAATGACAAATTAGCCACACCAAACAAACCCGATTTCGAAGATCTCAATTTTTCACTCGCCCCCTAGATCGACTTTCATCTTCTCGACTGACATGCAGAATTAAGTAACTTGAAGTTGAAGGCCTTCGTTGTCGAGTTCCTCTTTTATTCTTCGAGCAGAATCCACTGCAGAATTACTACAACGATGCAACTCAATTAAACTGCGAAGAACAAGGTGCTGGAGGCGTGGAAAGTGGGTGTAGCTGTCTGTCTTCCAGTATTCTAGATCATTCCAGATAACAGTAGTGAATCTCCAATGCAATACTATCATCTACTAAGAAGAGCTCTTGTTTTAGTCATGCATGCAAGACTAATCAAAGGACCCCTGCACAATCAGGTATTTGTGAATCATTGAAGAAAATACCAATAGCTATTGAAAATCATGGAAGCAGATCAAATCATATTATATCATTAAAATTTGGATCCGATTGAAAATCATGGAAGAAAGAGCGATCGTGAACACGACGATGATTAGGCCTTATTTCCAAACACCCAATATCCAGAAACAGCAGCAGAGTAGAAGGTCAGGAAAATCACAGTGTAACATGATTAGGCCTTTCACCATCTTCCCGGTGGCCGGAGGAGCAAGCGTCGCCTACATCATATATCAACGAGAAATTGCATAAGAAGGCGTTTTCATATGATTGGAGAGCGTAGAAACGACAACGAGATATCAAGTTACCTGAATTTCATATGGAAGTGAATGCGCTGAATACCTTCGACGATTCTGATGATTCTAAGGAATAGTCATTTGGAGGTGAATTTTCTGAAGTTCCTGCATTACATTAGAAGCAATGGATATCTCTTTAATCTTTATCTATACTCATACACACAGCACTGATCATGAAGTGATACGTCGAGGAAGTGATACTGTGAAATATACCAGTAGCTGTTGGATATGATATGAAGAAAATACTTGATTTTTGTAGCATAATAAAAACTCGGGAAAGAATATAAATTTAAAACCCAAACATGACACATATAGAACGTAAATCCCTACCCTAGTACTATGAAAAGGGGGGAAAAAGAAGGCTGGAAAAAGGAGGAGGTGGAGCTCAAACCTGAATAATTTCTTCATTCAATTCCATTTTATAAACTTCAAGTTGAAGGCCATCATTGCCGAGTTCCTCTTGTTCCTCTTTTATTCTTCGAGCAGAATCCACTACAGAATCACTACAAGATTTCACCTTAATTGATCCAAGTGTTGGTATGTCTCCGATGCTCAAAGGAATCTCCCTCAACCTATTTAAATCGCCAAGAACGAGGCGCTCGAGGCGTGGAAAGTGGGTGTAGCTGTCTGTCTTCCAGTACTCTAGATCGTCACAATCTTCAATGAGCAAGAATTTGAGACTAGAGAATTGGCTTTCAAATGTTTCCCACTCAGATCCAATGACGGAATCCCTTTTGAGTTTGAGAAGTTGAAGAAGAGGCAACGAACCTATCTTTGTCTGCATGTCTTCCCAATGGAACTTGGTGTCTTCTAATGTCAGCTCCTTGAGGGAATATGGGAAGCTCACCAAATGGGTATGTGCATATGTATATGAGTAACGAAGGTGGAGAGATTCGAGATTGCGGAGACAAGAAAGATTGTTGAGACAGTAATCACCTCTCAAGGTTTCATCATAGTATAACATCAATGTTTTGATATTGGGGATTCTTTTAAGCACCCCCTCACTAAAGTTGAGGTTCTTCACTGCGTAAAGCGTCTGTAGGTTTTTCAAGACGACGACTTCATCCATATGCAAATCAGTATCACCACTGAGAGTATGATCGGGAAAACAATATGCACCATAATTCGGTAATGACATGCCTAAGTTGAGGCATCTTCCAAATCTAAAAAATGCAATCATTGACATCATCTGTTAAAATTACTGTCTGCAAATTCCAGAGGAAATAGACCGAAGAAGGAATTCTGTCTAAGAAGAGAACACGCAAGTTAACTAGCCCGTGTAATCTATCAACCGGAGATACCCTCAATAATCTAAACTTATGTGCTAAAGTCTCTGGAAATTTCCCCATCAAAGAACGGACAAGTGATGCAGATTCCAGAGACTCAAGGAGTGGAGTTGGAGGACATTCCGATAACGTGCTTACAATACGGCGTTGAGAATTTATGCCACCTTGTGGAATGTCATGAATGCTCTGCTCTCCCAACG
Organism: Agastache rugosa; assembly: GCA_031470985.1. Lineage (NCBI taxonomy): Eukaryota > Viridiplantae > Streptophyta > Magnoliopsida > Lamiales > Lamiaceae > Agastache > Agastache rugosa. Next base: position 35,230,736 of record CM062603.1, on the reverse strand, counting down.
CACATAAAAACTTCACCTTTTGAGCTTCTCTCAAGGATAAGTCCCTCACTAGATCATGCATTTTGCATGTCTTTAGTTTTCCATATTTGTTGCGTTTTTCAACTAAAACAAGATTTCTATCAACAAGTTCTTCTACATACTCTTGTGCTACCTCTTCCAGATTTTTATCGGGAAATGGTTTTAGAAATCCCTCAGCAACCCATAACGTGGAGAGTACAATGACTGAAATCGTATCGTCTTCATCAAACCATCCCATATAGAGAAAACATGGTTTCAAATAAACTGGCAAATTATTATAACTCATGAATAATATTTGCAAGCAGCTTTCATTATCCTCCAAATTCACAATTGAATGCAAATTTTCTTCAATCAATTCCCATTTTTCTCTTGTTGGTTCAGTCTTTGATAAGAGTCCACCAATCACAACAATTGACAATGGAAGTCCTTTACAACCTTTCACAATCTTCCTTCCAATGTCTTCTAACTCAAGAGGGCAAATTTCTTCCCCGAACGTAGTTTTGGAAAACAGGTTCCAACTACTAGCCTCATCCAAAAATTCCATCTCCAGGCTATTGGAGCAGTTAAACTGAGAAGCCAAATTTGATAGCCTAGTAGTTACTACCATTTTCATTATCCGGGAAGAATCTCCTTACTCTGTCCCATGCCTTGATACTCCACATATCATCCATCACAATAAAATATCTCCTACCAGTTAAGTATTTGTACAATTGTTCTCCTAATTCATCTTCACTCAAATTCTCCCTATTCTCTTTCATGCCCCCCTCGTCTGCTGTATCAAGAACTTGTCTAATAATTTCTCGTGCATTATACTGTTGAGAAATTGTAGACCATGCACAAACATCAAAATGCTCCCTAACAAGTGGATTTACAGAGATATTTCGAGCAAGGGTGGTCTTACCAATCCCACCCATCCCGACGATGGGGATGATTTGGAGATGAGGTCGTCGTCTCGTGATCTTCTCCAGCATTTGATACAAGACATCATCAAAACCAACCATGCTAACTTTCTGAGCAGTGAAAGTAGATCTAAAGGAACCAACATCAGCCAGAGTCACAGAGTTTGTGATGTGCAGTTGTTGATGTTGGACTCCCTTGTTTTGTTTCATCTCCACAACCTCCATCTTTATCAAATCCATTTCTTCTATCACCTTCTGCAAATCTGTTCAAAAAGTAAATGATCACCACCCACTTAATTAGTTGAAAATTTCTTGAGGGTTATCAGCAAGCAAATTACGCGTGTGTGTGTGTGTGTGTTCTTGAAAGTGTAGTATTTTCCTATAATTAAATCAAACCAAGTAAACAACTTTTATTCTTGTATGGAAATTGGTCTAGCTCAACTAAACCTTGATAGAATTCATCGAAACTGATCTCTTCATTATGATCTGTGGATCGAGCAAGAATTTGATCCACGATGTAGGACTCGATGACATCTTCAGCCGCGTAAGCTGCTTCGGCTATGCGACTCTCCAACGGATCTGCTTCTGCGGTGTAGGTAAGATGGGGATTGTAGGATTCAAGAAAATGTTGGAGGAAAGTAATGATTTGAGTGAGAGATTCAGTCTGTTGTTTGTGGAGGGAAATAGGAGGGTGAGGATGATCCTCAATTTGATCTATAATTTGCATAACAGAAACTAGAGCTGCATAGGCTGCCATTTCCCACTTTTCTTTTTCTTTCTTTTAATTGGTTTTCATAAAAATGCACCAAAAGTTTTACACTCAAACGACACAGATTCTTGAGAGACTAGGTAAAGAAGACTTAATTTGATGTAATTATCAACATAATTATCTGTATGCATGTGGACCTATTTTGTAGCTAGCAATTCCACAATTATTCGTGGAAAGTGATATGAAATTTGGTTTGTGGCTGTGGGGCCTTCAAAATAACACTCTATTTTCAACAATATCTGAACTTACATTTAATTATATGTACGTGTTTAATTTTTTTTTTTTTTGATGAAATTGACGTGTTTAATATTAAGTTCAGTTACAAGATCACACCTTTTTGATATAAACCCTATCAATTAATACTACTTTGTACTAAGAAATGTCACTCACATTAAATTAACATTTGAAAATTCTGTAAAATCCTATATATTAATAAACATATGTAAATTTTGTGGGAATAATAGTGAAAAATATAATATCAATATTTAGCATGTTAGCTCCAGAGAAATTTGGTTATTGAATATTAATTGGAAAGAGAAAAGAAACATCATATGGTTGAATTTTTTTAAGTGAAAAATGATCGGTTAATCTAACCGTGATCAGTACCTCTAAAAATAGTTATCCCATGTATCGGATATCAAATAAATTGTTATATGTTTGTATTGAATTTCATGATTGGAGTTTGTATCTTCAATTGGTCATCACAAATTCGACAACTTTATTAAATGAAAAAGATGCCAGCTGTGAAAAGGACACTAAAGTTTCCAATAATTGATGCAAGTTGAGGAAAATGCAACTTTTATGACAAGTATATATGGAAAGGCAAAAATTTGTATAAGACCGGTCGTACGTGTGACCGAGCTCATGCGATTACACGCGCTATATATCGACCCTTAAGTCGGACGCCTGCATCAAATGCGCCACTCCAGGCGCGTTCACACGCCGAACTTTTTTTTTTTTAAATAAGCGCGTGTGTGACCTTTTTAATTTTTTTTTCGATTTTTTTATTCTTTTGTTTCAATTTTTTCAATTCTTTTTTTTTCAGTTTTTTTATTCTTTTTTTTCAGTTTTTTTTAATTAATTTTTTGTTTAAAAAGTCGAGCGAGTGGAGCCAAAGGCCTCGGAGCAAGCTAAAAAGCTTTAATATTGCCACAATCATTATCTATAAATTAAAATCGGAGCCAAAGACGGAGAATTTTTTTTTAAAAATCGAATTAAAAAAAAAAAACTAAAAGTCAATATTTTGACCCGATTTAACCCGGTTTAACCGGGTCGGGTCAACCATAATCCGGTCTTACCCGTAAGACCGGTCGTCTGAGGGTGTGCCTCATATGGAAATGGCCAAACTCATCTTCAACTGTGGGGACACCTTTAATTTTCGCCTCATAAATATCAAGATCTTATCTTGATTAATATCAAGGAAATATTGATTAATATATATTGAGATGGACTTTATTTTTGAATGTTATATTTAGTTTATCTATGCAAAAAAGTCGATAAATATCCTTATATGAAAAGTATGTACATAGGATTAAAATGATAAGTCTGTATAAATAGAAATATTGTAGTGCATAAATTAATGAATGCTATTTTACTCATTACTAAATTAAACATTGATAAAATAGTTTGTGATAAATAGTACTCCCTCCGTCCCATTGAAATTGTCCTCATTTTCTTTTTGGACTGTCCCATTTAAATTGTCCTCTTTCCTGAAAAGAAAATAATTAACCTTTTAAAAGTTATGGGACCTACCAATTTTCTCTATTTTTATCTTTCTCCTTAATAACCGTGCCGAACAGTAAGACGACAATTTCAGTGGGACGGAGGGAGTACATTACAATATTTGTGTGATGAGTATATTTCGTCTTGAAACAAATTTGTAGCGCAAAGTTTGAAAAGTCCACGAGTAGGGATGGCAATGGGTCGGATTTTTACGGGTACCCGGCTCTCCCAAACCCTAATGGGACGGGTTTGGAAATCATTAAATGGTTTTGGGACGGGTTTGGGTAGAAACATTCAAACCCGTGACGGATTTGGGTCGGGTTTGGGAAATTACCTACGGGTACCCGCTACCCAAACCCATTTATATATATGTAAGATAACAAAATATTATATATATAATTTATAATATAATCATAGATATTAGTGTAAATATTATTAATTTTAGAATTTTATATTATTCTTTTTAAACCTCATACAAAGAATTAATATTAGTATAAATATTACTACATATATTTTAGCCCACATATATTTTAATTTAATGAAATTTTCTATTTATACTTATGTTAAAATTATGTTTATAATATTTTGTTATTCCTACTAAATTTAATATTGATATTTATGTTCTAGTATATATGGGTTTTAGCGGATTTTTAGTAGGTATTACCGAACGGGTTTTGAAATGATTTTTTAATCGGATTTTTTAATCATAGACATTAATTAAGTTCCATGAAAAAGTGAATCACAAATTAGCCACACCAAACAAACCCGATTTCGAAGATCTTAATTTTTCACTCGCCCCCTAGATCGACTTTCATCTTCTCGACTGAAATGCAGAATTAAGTAACTTGAAGTTGAAGGCCTTCGTTGCCGAGTTCCTCTTTTATTCTTCGAGCAGAATCACCACAAGAAAACAACTCAAGTTACTCAATTGATCCAACTCAATTAATAAACCAGATTTTTGTAGCATAATAAAAAAAACTCGGGAAAGAATATAAATTTATAACATGACACATATAGAACGTAAATCCATACACTAGTACTATGAAAAAGAAGGCTGCAAAAAGAAGGAGGTGGAGCTCAAACCTGAATAATTTCTTCATATAATTCCATTTAATAAACTTGAAGTTGAAGGCCTTCATTGCCGAGTTCCTCTTGTTCCTCTTTTATTCTTCGAGCAGAATCCACTACAGAATCGATACAACGATGCAACTCAATTGATCCAAGTGTAGGTATGTCCCCAATGCTCAGAGGAATCTCGCTCAACCTACTTAAATCGCGAAGAACGAGGTGCTCAAGCAGTGGAAAGTGGGTGCTGTCTGTCTTCCAGTACTCTAGATCATTACAACCTTCAATGAGCAAGAATTTGAGACTAGAGAATTGACCTTCAAATGTTTCCCACTCAGATCCAATGAAGGAATTTTCTTTGAGTTTGAGAACTTGAAGAAGGGGCAACCAACCTATCTTTGTCTGCATCTCTTCCCAATGGAACTTGGTGTCTTCTAATGTCAGCTCCTTGAGGGAATATGGGAAGCTCACCAAATGGGTAAGTGTATAGTCATATGAGTAATAAAGGTGGAGAGATTCGAGATTGCGGAGACAAGAAAGATTGTTGAGACAGTAATCACCTCTGCTTCCTCTCAAGGTTTCATCATAATATAACCCCAAGTTTTTGATATTGGGGATTCTTTTAAGCACCCCCTCACTAAAGTTGAGGTTCTTCACTGCGTAAAGCGTCTGTAGGTTTTTCAAGACGACGACTTCATCCATATGCAAATCAGTATCACCACTGAGAGTATGATCGTAAAAACAATATGCACCATAAAATGTCCCATGGGTCATGACATGCCTAAGTTGAGGCATCTTCCAAATCTCAAAAATGCAATCACCCCTGACATCTGATAAAACTACTGTCTGCAAATTCCAGAGGAAATAGACCGAAGAAGGAATTCTGTGTAACAATCCCTCACCAACATCGACAGAGAGAAAAAGACAACGCAAGTTAACTAACCTGAGTAAAAAATCCTCATCATTTTCACTACCTTCTTCCTCGATGTATTTTCTATTAACCAGATATACCCTCAACAATCTAAAATTATATGATAAAGTATAAAAAAAATTCCCTATCAAAGAACGGACAAGTGATGCAGATTCTACAAATTGAAGGATTGGAGTTGGAGGATATTTCGATAAATTGCTGGCAATACGGCGTTGAGAATTTATGTCACCTAGTGGAATGTCATGAATGCTCTGCTTTCCCAACACACATAAAAACTTTACTTTTTGAGCTTCTCTCAAGGATAAGTCCCTCAATAGATCATGCATTTTGCAATGTGTTAGTTTTCCACATTTGTTGCGTTTTTCAACTAAAAGAAGATTTCTATCAACAAGTTCTTCTACATACTCTTGTGCTACCTCTTCCAGACTTTTACCGGGAAATGGTTTTAGAAATCCCTCAGCAACCCATAGTGGGATGAGGATACGGAGTGGAATCTCATCATCTTCTCCAAATGCCCCCATATAGAGGAAACATGGTTTCAAATAAACTGGCAAATTATTATAACTCATGAATAATATTTGCAAGCAATTTTCATTATCCTCCAAATTCACAATTGAATTCAAATTTTCTTCAATCAATTCCCATTTTTCTCTTGTTGGTCCTGTCATTGATAAGAGTCCACCAATCACAGCAATTGACAATGGAAGTCCTTTACAACCTTTCACAATCTTATTTCCAATGTCTTTCAACTCAGGGGGGCAAATTTCTTCCCCGAACGTAGTTTTGGAAAACAGGTTCCAACTACTAGCCTTATCCAAAAATTCCATCTCGAGGCTATTGGAGGAGTCAAACTGAGAAGCCAAATTTGATAGCCTAGTAGTTATTACTACTCTGCTACCATTTTCATTATCCGGGAAGAATCTTCTTACTATGTCCCATGCCTCGATACTCCACATATCATCCATCACAATAAAATATCTCCTACCTATTAAGTATTTGTACATTTGTTCTCCTAATTCATCTTCACTCAAATTTCCCATGCCCCCCTTGCCTACTTTATCAAGAACTTGTCTAATAATTTCTCGTGCATTATACTGTTGAGAAATTGTCGACCATGCACAAACATCAAAATGTTCCCTGACAAGTGCATTTTGATAGATATTTCGAGCAAGAGTGGTCTTACCAATCCCACCCATCCCGACGATGGGGATGATTTGGAGATGAGATCGTCCTCTCGTGATCTGCTCCAGCATTTGATACAAGATATCATCAAAACCAACCATGCTAACTTTCTGAGCAGTGGAAGTAGATGTAAAGGAAGCTTCATCAGCAGCCAGAGTCACAGAGTTTGTGATGTGCAGTTGTTGATGTTGGACTTCCTTGTTTTGTTTCATCTCCACAACCTCCATCTTTATCAAATCCATTTCTTCTATCACCTTCTGCAAACCTGTTCAAACCAAATGATCACCATCCACTTCATTAATTAAAAAGTTCTATAGGAATATATATCAGCAAGCAAATTAACTAATTATAAACTAATTTATTCTTGTTTGAAAATTTCTTCAAGACCTTGATAAAATTCAACGGAACTGATCTTTCCGTCATGATTTGTGGATGGAGCAAGAATTTGATCCACTATATAGGACATCGCCGTCTGCAGACACTGATAGAATTCAAAGCAACTTATCTTTTCACCATGATCTGTGGATGGAGCAAGAATTTGATCCACGATGTAGGACTCGATGACATCTTCAGCCGCGTAAGCAGCTTCTGCAATGCGAGTCTCCAACGGATCTGCTTCTGTGGTGTAGGTAAGATGGGGATTGTAGGATTCAAGAAAATGTTGGAGGAAAGTAATGATTTGAGTGAGAGATTCAGTCTGTTGTTTGTGGAGGGAAATAGGAGGGTGAGGATGATCCTTAATTTGATCTATAATTTGCATAACTGAAACTAGAGCTGCATAGGCCGCTGTCATTTCCCACTTTTTTAAAACAAAAACAAAAAAATTCTGGCCTTAACTTACAAAGTTTTTTGGCAGAATAGGTGAAGAAGAAGACTTTGATATGAAATATCAAACAAGTAGAAGAAAACTTTGATCCTATAGTAATAGCTAGTGGTTCATACCTCATCGCGTTCTCACGTTGCTTAATTAATATATATACTAATGATTCGCATTAAACAAAGTTCTGGGCGGCAACAACTAGGCTATTTTATTCTGCAACTTTCCTAATATTCTTACATTATTATGTTCTTTAATTAATATGGCAGACAATCCTCAACCGCCAATAAATTAAAAATTTAAAAATGTTTGCCAGCTATCCTCGATGGCCTAATCCTCTTAGGCTCATCGGAAAAATATCACCATTCCCGCCTTTAATCCACATACCCATCCTCAAGCCTTTGTGTAGATATCGAAATTTTAATATATTTTTATTAATTATAATATCTTTATTTGATTATGAAATCTTATGAAATTCATATTAAATAAGTTATTTAATAAATAAATATGTATTTATATAGTGAAAATGAAAATGAAAATGAAAATGAAAAAAAAATTAAAAAAACATTCATCTCTCCTCTCTTTCTCTCTCCCCGACCCCACCTCACCCCACCCCACCTGCCTCTCCCTCTCTCTCTCGCCCAACAGCCAAGCCGCCACCGCCGCCTCCCCACCTCTGCCGGCGACCACCTCCTACCCCCATTTTCCCTCTCTCTATGCTATCTTCCCCATCCATCTTCTTGTCGCCGCCACCCTCTTCTCGACTCCCAACCATCTTCTCGTCGTCGTCATCCTGTTCTCGACTCCCAACCATCTTCTCGCCGCCGCCGCCGCCACCATCACCTCCGACCGCCACCACCACACAGCTCTCCATCTCCCACTTCCTCTTTCAACTATCTTCCTTCCCCCATCTTCCCTCTCTGTATTCTCTCTTCCTCACCATCACCTCTCTCTTCGCCCACCTCTGCCACCGACCGTCAGCACTGCATATCTCCGCCGCTGACCGCCTCCGCCGACCCACCCCCAAACGAAATACATTAACCCCAAATCGAACGAAACCCCAAATCGCCGCCACCAACCATCTCTCTCTCTCTCTACCTTTCAGTCGATCTGTAGCGCCGGCCGGCCAAGAAGAGTGTTCTCTCTTCTCCGTCGCCGTCCCCGATTAGACCTGCAAAATTGTATTTTGGGTGTTGTGGGGGTGGTTGAAGATGGTGGGGAAATGGTGAAAATTGAAAGAGGGGCTGGTGTGAAACAGATGGTTGTGTGGGGTGTGTTGTCGGAGAAAAGAGAGAGAGAGAGAGAGAGAGAGAGGTGGAGAGGGAGAGGGAGAGGGAGAGGGAGATGGAGATGGAGATGGAGAGCTGTGTGGTGGTGGTGGTGGCTGTCGGAGGTGGCGGCGGCAGCGAGAAGGTTGGGATATTGGAGAGAGATTTGATTTTAATTTTTGTTTTCATTTTTTTTAATTGAGAAAAATGAGATGGCAATGATGTGGCACTTAGTCGGCAGCCACATCATCATCGGGCCGAAAAAAATACCATCACGTGCAAAACACGTGCGATTTAGCTCGATCGGGCTTTTTTTTGCCTGGAGGTGCTTAATTTTTGAAACTTTGTCCTAAAATTGCAAGCCCACAAAAGATTGTCCTAAATTCGCAAAACGCCTATTCTTACTGGCCTAAAAAAACTCTGTACTCTAATAAATAATGATAAGGGTACAACAATTACTAAGGTGTCTCAAGTATATATCATGCTTTAATTTCTCACAATCTCAATTTTCTTTTTCAAATTTAATTAGTATATACTCTCTATGTCCTCCAAAAACATGCATAATATTTCATTTTCGCCCGTCCCCCAAAAACATGCATAGTCCATTTATAGACATTACCCCACAAAAAATTCACTCACAAAATGTGAGACTCTTCCTCCACTCACAAAACATTCAACACAAATTATTAAAACTCATGTTACTAAAGATTAATTATGCATTTTTTTTTGAGGGATTTTTATTTATCCTAAAAAAAGTATATATTTTTTATTTTACTCTATATTTAGATATAATTGAGATTAATCAAATTAAACTTTAATTTAATTCACTATTTTATAATGATTAGATGAAAAATATATATCGGTAAATCAACTTTCGTGTATATTTCAACTTTAATTTACTTGAGATTGTAGTTATCAATAATAGATTTAATTACACAAAAAATCACATCTTTTACACCAAATCGTTAATTCATTTTTATCGTCTTCTATGAGATGTTTTAAAAGCTATGAAATTTATTTATCAATCACTAATTTATATACTTCCTTTATAAATCATGACTACAGACCTAATAATCGATTTCGGTAAGAAAAAATAATCATAATTAGATTTATATGAAATTAGGAAAAGAGTAATATAATAGGCAAATCTAAATATAATTTAATCATACAACGAAAAAAGAATATGTACTCATGTGTTTATGTTATAATCAAAATTGAAATCTTAATCCTATAATTTTCCAATCAAATATGAGGCATGAGTCATATGAGAGCTACAAGTGAAAATAATATTCTATACATTTAATTTCTTGAAAATACATTTATTGTTATTCAATTGCTCAATTTTATCTTTGTATATTACTCCAAACATCATTTTTTATAAATATTGAATAAGGTCATATTAGTAAAATAATATTATAATATAATTATAATTAAGAAAGCGGACTATATAATTGGGACATCCCAAAATTAGAAAAAAAGACTATTTTTGTGGGACGGATGGAATATAAAATAGTCAAAAGAAATAATATATCATATAAAAGATAGATTTTTCTTAAAATATTGATGAGAGATAAAAATAATAAATTTTATTTTATTTAAACCAAAGTCTATAAGATTCTAATTTAAGCATTATGATAAGGCTTCTCAATCTACCTCAATCTTGAATTGGACAGTACATATTAATTAGCAACAAAGTTAATCCTCATTAAAATTAATATTTTAATTTATTTAATCAATAGAAATGATTTTTCCATTATCACGAGTTTCATTATGAGAAGGATTCATATATATGTAAATTCAATACGAATATAAATTTAATATAGATTTACAATATTACCCTTAAAATAAATATAATAAGAGGGATATATTAGGCAAATCCAATTTTGTAAGAATCCGCTCTTTTATAATAGGGATAGATGTGTGGCATACTAAGCTTAGTGGGCTTAACCCAAAGCTCATTCGGGGCCCAAATCATTTTTTTGGCCCATTAAACCACAATCAGCCTTTTGATTGAGCCCAAATCTTGGCATAATTTTGCTAAGAAAACTATTGTTTTAATGTAAGAAAAATTCAAGAAAAGAGTATCTCCCATTTTAACAAAGAGTAATAATTAAATGAGACTGGACTTCTGGAGTTTGAGCAATAATTCATTACTTCACATTCGCATGTTATAACTGATATGCTAAGTCAAAACATTTACAATTTAAATTTTATACCCTAACAATTTAAAGAAATTTCATAGCAACCCCAAATGATCGCTGGCTTAATCTTGACCAGAATAAAACTTGTCGTGGGTATTAGGATTAAAACGTGACAATCTATACCTTGTAAAAAATATACAACAAAATTGAACTATATATTGACAAACAAATAAACAATTTCAAACATCAAATGTTACATGATAGAAACTTGCAGAAATATTTTTTTCAAATGATATACGGCAATTAATCATAAAATTAACCACACCAAACAAACCCGATTTCGAACATCTTAATTTTTCACTCGCCCCCTAGATCGACTTTCATCTTCTCGACTGCTCTGCAGAGTATTAATATTTGTAGAATGAAGAAGGTGGTTGAGCTCTTACTTGACAATTAGTCATCAATTTCAAGTCGAAGGCCTTCATTGCCGAGTTCGTCTTGTTCCTCTTTTATGCTTCGAGCAGAATCACCACAACGATGCAACTCAATTGATTGAAGTGTAGGTATGTCTCCGATGCTCAAAGGAATCTCCCTCAACCTATATAAACGGCTAAGAACAAGGCGCTCGAGGCATGGAAAGTTTTGGAAAACAGGTTCCAACTACTAGCCTTATCCAAAAATTCCATCTCGAGGCTATTGGAGGAGTTAAACTGAGAAGCCAAATTTGATAGCCTAGTAGTTACTACCATTCTGCTACCATTTTCATTATCCGGGAAGAATCTTCTTACTATGTCCCATGCCTCGATACTCCACATATCATCCATCACAATAAAATATCTCCTACCTATTAAGTATTTGTACATTTGTTCTCCTAATTCATCTTCACTCAAATTTCCCATGCCCCCCTTGCCTACTTTATCAAGAACTTGTCTAATAATTTCTCGTGCATTATACTGTTGAGAAATTGTCGACCATGCACAAACATCAAAATGTTCCCTGACAAGTGCATTTTGATAGATATTTCGAGCAAGAGTGGTCTTACCAATCCCACCCATCCCGACGATGGGGATGATTTGGAGATGAGTATTGAATTTTCCTACATCTCTAACCTTGCGTCTATTTATAAGCCTTGAATTAAGCCCTAATCCTTCTAGGGATCGGACTCCTTATACATATCTAGTTTCTTAATACATGCATATCCGATTCTCATTCGCAGTAGAATTCTATCTTCATCCAAAGTAGGGTTTCGTTACTTGGTCTTCAAGGCAGATGTTGACTTTGTTTGGGCCGAACCCTGTGGGCCGAGCTTTAATATATATGCCCAATTAGCCTTAGGTCGGGCCCAGGATGAGGCCGGTACTATCAAATACCCCCCAAAAAAGTAAAGAAGACATGTAGACGCAGACTACGAGGTCTAATTATTCGAGGTGATTGATCGCGCAAATCACCTATGCGAGCTGAAGTTCCAATCTGATGTTCCGAGTTGAAGTATCAGGTAGCAGCTGTGTTATGTGGTTTAGGTAGGTTAGTAGACACGGCCCATACCCGATGTAGAGGGCGGGAAAAGTAATAGGCTATTTGAATTTTATTGAGGGACGGTACATATTCCGAGAAAGGCGGGCCCACGTTCACACGTGGCAGATGCAACAGCGGGATTCAAATGTATATTCACAGAAGTTGAAATGTTTCTTCCCCTATCACATTATTTCACATCCGCCGTCGTTAGCAGAAAAAGCTCTTGCTCAGAAAAGTGTTCTTCTTCCCCAAAATCCCCAATTTACTGTTCCTGTACTGCCGGTGCTCACGCCGTTTGTTCCTCTGCTCACAGTTGCAAATCACCCACCGGAGCATTTATCTTCTTTTTAACAAGTAAGTATGGCTTCTTATTCTCAGTCTAGTAGTAGTGGTAGCGAATCTCCACCGGCAGTAGGCTTGAGTAGAAGCGTTGATTTTAGGATTTTTTCATTAGGATCTGCTACTCCTTCTGTCGAAACGTTAACAGTGCCCCCGTGTGTGAAGGGGAAAGTGGCTGATTACCCCTCAATCTTAAACAAATCTAGGATTAGGTTTCTTGCCCAAACGTATAATTTCCCTATCGATGCTGAATTAATAGAGCCTCGCCCAGAGGATAGGGCTTGCTCTCCCCCGATGGGATTTGTTACTATTTATGAGGACAACCTGCACGCTGGTCTGCGACTACCCCTCCCTGAGTCCTACTCCGAGCTCCAGAAGAAGCTTGGCTTAGCGTTAGGGCAGATAATGCCGAATTCGTTTAGGCAATTCACCGATTTGGGTGTGGCAGCGGTAGATAAGGGTTACCGAATATCCGCCGAGCTCATTCACGAGCTCTTTGTCTTAAAAAAGGCGGGGGGCTGGTACTACGCTGCAGCCCGGACTGAGTTCAAGGGGCGAACTCAAAATAAAGTGGACAAATGGCACAAGAAATTTTTCTTTTGCCGCCACAATAGTTTCGTCGACCTGATTTGGAGGCTAGAAAAGCCTTGCGAGTGGGTAATAGAAGAGGTCGATAAGGATTTGGAGTCCGCTGTGAAAGCGATGAGGGATCACGGTCCTTTTGAGGGGAGCTACAATGAAGACTTCCTAGCTGAAGCGGGGTTGAGCCCGTATGAGCCCCAAAGTATGGTGGATCCGGCGACGGGTGAGGCCCCGCTAGTGCTATTAGGATTGTTGTTCTTTGTTTATTTATCGTCCTAACCCTTCTCTTGATTTGTATTTGCAGTGAAGTTCGGGAAGATAAAGGGGGCTGATGGCAAGGCCGCAGCTCGTGGGGGTAAGAGGCCGAGGTCGTCAGGCCGATCTGCTTCCTCGTCTGATCTGGTTCAGCAAGCTGAGGTAAGAGATCCTAGAGCGACAGATGTTCGCTTTCCTTCCCCCACACCACCTCAGAAACGAGCGAGGGTCGGGGACCAGGTCGAGGTGGACATCATCGACGTTACGGGAAGTGACGCGAGCCCAGTAGCTCCTTCGAACAAGCTGGCTGGTCTGCCTTTTCCCGAGGTAAAGACTTAGTGATTTCATGACATAATTTTCCTTAAGTCTTGCCTGTGTATCTAACTGCATTCCTTCTTGCAGGGCCTCGATATGTTCGTGGGTTGGCTGAAGAACAGCGTCGGGGAGATGTCCTCGAAACACGAGGACGAGAAAAGCCGATACTCCGAAAAGCTGATGTCGGCTATTGCCCGGGCGAAGAAAGCTGAGGCCGAGCTGATGAAGGCCGAAGAGGGCAGGAAAGCTGTCAAGTCCGAGCTGGTTGCTCAGCTCGCGAGGGCCGAGGCGGAGGCCGAGAAAGCTCGGAAGCTTGAGTCCGAGCTGATTGCGGCGAAGGACCGGGAGGTCAACCTTGCGGCTAGCCAAGGTGAGCTCCTTCGGGCCTTCACAAAGAGGTTCCTGTTGTCGGAGAGTTTCTCCGAGCTTGCCAATGACCTGGCCATACTTATCAACGGGAACTTCGCCGTGGCTGCTTTGGAGCGGGCTGCCAAGGACTTCCCCGACCTGGACGTAACCAAGTACGGCTTCGAGCGGCTAGGGGATGAAGCCCTCCCTTTCCGGTACGCCAGGGTGGTCCGAGATCACCTCGGCCAGTTTCCCATCCTGGAAAATCTTGCCGGCTCGTCCACGCTTCTATCTGTCGAGCAGATTGCTGACTGCTCGGTAGATCGGGACCTCGACCTGGACGCTGCTTTCGATTCTCTTCGCGACGAGGAAGAAGAAGGCGAGGGCCCGAAAGAGGAAGTGGGGAGGAGGAGCGGGAGGCCGGGGCTGGTGAAAATCCGACCGCTGACAAGGATGTGGATGATTCCCCCTCCGAGCAGCCACCTTCTCAGAACAAGGAGGTTGGCGATGTTTAGTTTTTTTTTTTTTTTGTACCTTGTATTTTTTGTACTTAACATTCTCGATCAATGGAATCTGTTTTCCTTTTCTTGCGCGTAGACCTTGGATTATGTCGGTGTCTCTTCTTTACGCGTTCAAATAGCTCTTCTTTCACAAGACCTGGTTGACCAACGGTCCATTGCTCAGCAATGGAGGGAGAAATGTCGCAGAGCTGAGGAGCTTTTCAGCACAAAGTGTACTTTGTTGAAATCCCAAGAAGCCGAGCTGAAGGAGTGGCAGGTGAAGTTCGAGGCGCTTTGTGAGGAGGTTGAAGTCAAGCGGCTTGCTTTTCAAGAAAGTACCGACTTGCTTCAGGCTAAACTTCTTCAGGCTGAGGAAGAGTTGGAAGTTGCCCGAGGTCGAGCTGGCCGCATTCCCAAGGATCATGAGAAGATCGCCGAGGAGCATGCCGAATATGAAGATATTATCCGTCGCGACGGTGGTATCACCATATCCGAGGCGGAATTAAAGACGAAAGAGGACTTGGAGCAATATCTTGAGCTGAAGGAAGCACTCGGGTCTGAGTCTTTTGGGCTTCAGGGTGCTTTTGACATGCTGAAAGAGAGTGTGGGCAGGTATAAGTGTATTTTGGACCGCCGACCCAAGTTACGTGCGCTTCTAGCAAATGGCGCGTGCGCGGCCATTCCTTCTTCTTCTCGGACAATGCCTGCCCGCGAGGTGAAAACGGTTTCGCGGGGACTTCAGGTCAGCCCGAGCCAAGGTAGGCGAGCTGTTGGGCGAGGTTCGGCTACTCCGCGAGGTCGGGGCTTTCCTGCTGGAAGAAGTCGAGGTCGGGGACGGGGCCGAATTTCGATTGATGATCTCTTGGGGCCTTCCTCATTTGAGGAAGATTGGCTTAGCTTCAGCAAGAAACGTCATCCCCCATAGATTAGCTCGATTCTGCCTGTAATTTATGTACACACAAACTATTCCCAATAGTTAGAAATAAAAATATATATATATTGGGTTTTTGAACTTTCCTGTTCTTCGTGAAGATTGCTTCCTTGGTTTATTTGCGTGTTGCATCTTTTAGGGAGTTGAACTCGGACCTCTTTGTGTTGACAAGGGAACCATGGTTCGGACCTCGTATTTTATCCTCCCGGGGGAACCTGGTTCCGACCCCAGTTGAGAACTAATTATCCTTAGGAGGGAGTTTGACTCGGACCTCGTGGGATCTTCCTTTTTGGAGGGAGACGAGCTCGGACCTCGGAAAGGGTTTCCTTTGCGCATTATAGGATATTATTATCCCATGTCGGGTCATTACTGACCACGCAAGGGAACCGTAGTTCGACCTTATGAGGGGATTTTTGATGTTATGGATACTTCGTATAAGCAAATCAAAGGACTCAAGATGCAAGATAAAAAAGAAATTTTATTAAAAAGGACCAAAAAACAAAAAAAAAAGTTTTGATGAGCACGTTAAAAACAAAACATTAAGGACAAAAAGAAAACCTAGGGCACTATATGCAAGACTTTGCTGCTTATACGAAGAATCTCTTTAGATGGGCGATGTGCCACGTTCTGGGTATTAGCTCGCCCGAAAGATAGGCGATTCTGTAAGCTCCTTTGCCGAGGACTTCGTGTACTCTGTAGGGCCCTTCCCACGTGGCTTCGAGCTTGCCGAGCTTTTCTGAAAGGCTTATCTCATTGTTTCAAAGCACAAGATCACCGACCTGGAACTGTTGGGGTTTAACCCTTTGGTTGTAATATCGAGCCATCTGCTGTTTATACCGAGCTTCTCTTATGCTGGCTTGTTCCCTTTTTTCCTCCAATAAGTCCAGGTCGGTTCGGCGCTGTTCTTCGTTAGCTTCGGCGGAGAAATTGATAGCGCGGGGGCTGGGCGCTCCGATCTCGATGGGTATGACTGCTTCTGACCCGTATACTAAACGGTACGGGGTTTCTTCCGTTGGGGTTCGGGGTGTAGTCCGATATGACCACAGGACGTTTTGGAGATTGTAGATCCACTCCGTCTTGTCCTTCTCTAGGCGGGCCTTGAGTCCGTTCACTATTGTCCTGTTGGTGACCTCGGTCTGTCCATTAGTTTGAAGTCGGTTGACCGAGGTGAAATTTTGCTGGATATTGAGTCCTTCACAAAATTCTCGGAATTCTCTGCTTGTAAACTGCGTTCCATTATCCGAGATGAGGACTCTCGGTACTCCGAACCGGCACACGATATTTTTCCAGACGAAGTCAACGGCTTTCTCACTTGTGACTTTTGTGGAAGGTTCAGCTTCTACCCACTTGGTGAAGTAGTCGACGGCGACTATTAGAAACCGCTTTTGCTTAGGTGCCGGGTAGAAAGGCCCTACGATGTCAATGCCCCACTCCATAAATGGCCACGGGCTTTGCATAGTAGAGAGGTCGGTCTGGGGTAGTCTCGTCACTCTGGCATGTAGCTGGCATTTCAGGCACTTTTTCACGAACTCTTCCGCATCTTTTGCCATTGTTGGCCAATAGTACCCCCATCGCATGATTTTCTGAGCTAGCACCCGAGCTCCAATGTGGCTTCCGCACGATCCTGTGTGTACTTCATTTAATATGTAGTCTGCCTCCTTTGGTCCAACACATCTTAGGAGAGGCTGTAAGTATGACTTTCGATAGAGGACCCCTCCCTCGAGGACGTACTGCGTGGATCTAGCTAGAATTTTTCTAGCCTTCGTCTTGTCCTTGGGCACTTCCCCGCTCTCCAAACATCTTATTAGGGGGATCATCCAATTTGGGTCGTCCTCTATGATCGCATTGACTTCTGCCTCTTCTATACTCCTGTTTCGGACTTCTTCTACTAGCGTCGAGCTGGTTGGGGAGTTCGCCAGCTTGCTTAGCTCGTCAGCTCAGGTATTTTGGCTTCTGGAAATGTGAACTATTTTGAAGAACTGGAAAGACTGTTCAAGGAGCTTGACCTTCTCCAGGTACTTCTTCAGCTTCTCACTTTTCACCTCGTATTTTCCTAACACATGGTTGACCACGACTTGGGAATCACAATGGGCTTGGACAGCTCGTACCTGAAGGGTTTGGGCGAGACGCAGTCCGGCAAT
Organism: Agastache rugosa; assembly: GCA_031470985.1. Taxonomy (NCBI): domain Eukaryota; kingdom Viridiplantae; phylum Streptophyta; class Magnoliopsida; order Lamiales; family Lamiaceae; genus Agastache; species Agastache rugosa. Next base: position 35,212,998 of record CM062603.1, on the reverse strand, counting down.
GAGAGCTTCATATTCCGCCTCGTTATTCGTAGTGGAGAACTCGAATCGCAGCGAATATGTTAGTTCCTTTTTCTCTGGGCTGATGAGGAGTATGCCAGCTCCACTTCCTTTCTTTCCTGAAGCTCCATCCACGTACATCTCCCAACAGTCCGGGGGTGTCTTCTCTGGGACTTCCTGGAGTTCGGTTTTGGCTTTGATCTTTTTTGGTTCCTCGAGGTCCTTATACTGAGCTTCTACAAGGAAGTCTGCCAGAGTCTGCTCTTTTATAGCTCGACGGGGACCGAACGATATAGAATGCTCTCCTAGCTCGATTGCCCATTTCGCGATCCTTCTTGAAGCTTCCGGTTTAGTAAGAACTTACCAAAGTGGTAGATCGGTCAAAACTTGTATTGGGTGAGCTTGGAAGTAGGGTTTTAGACGCCGAGCTGCGTTTATCAGGGCTAGAGCGACCTTCTCGAGAGGCTGATACCTCGTTTCAAGATCTTTTAGAACTCGGCTGACGAAGTACACCGGTAGCTGCCGATCTCCTTCGTCTCGGACCAACACTGCACTTATTGCTTCTTCCGATGCTGCGATGTATAGAGAAAGGGGTTCTTCCTTTTGGAGGACTGACAAGGTTGGTAAGTCCCCGAGGTGGCGCTTGAGCTCCCCAAAGGCTAGCTCATGCTCTGGTCCCCATCCAAATTCCGGGGCCTTCTTGAGAATTTTGAAGAATGGTAGCTGTTTCTCGGCAGCCTTGGAGAGGAAACGACTTAGCGCGGTTATACATCCTGTCAATCTATGCACGTTGCGGATAGTTAGGGGTACCTTCATCTCCTGCACGGCTCTAATCTTCAGCGGGTTGGCTTTGAGACCTTCTGGCGAGATCCAGTACCCTAAGAATTTTCCAGATCGCACGTTGAAAGTGCACTTCTTTGGGTTCAGCTTGAGGTTCGCCTATCTTAGTATGTTGAGCGTAGTTCGTAGGTCGCTCACCGCCGAAGCCTCTTCCTTACTCTTGACGATAATGTCGTCTACGTATACTTCGATAATCTTGCCGATATGATCTCGGAAGAGAAAATCGACCATTCGCTGGTATGTTGCCCCGGCATTCTTTAACCCGAAGGGCATATATTTGAATGCAAAGACCCCGAAGCTTGTTGCGAAAGCTGTCATAATCGCATCTCCCTCATCCATTAGAACTTGATAGTATCATTTGTAGAGATCGAGAAAGCAGAATACTTCGTGTCCCACTAAGGATTCGATCTTTTCATCGATGTTGGGGAGAGGATAGCAGTCATTTGGGCAAGCTTTATTGAGGTCGGTGTAATCTACACACATCCTCCACTCTCCTTCTTCTTTCTTTACCACTACCGGATTAGATAGCCAAATTGGGTACTTGACTTCAAACAAAAGCCCTGCTTTCAACCATTGCTGCACCTCGTTGTAGATAACTTGATTCCGTTCGGCAGCAAATGATCGTCGTTTCTGCTTGACCGGGGTCGAGTTCGGGTTAATGTTAAGCTTATGCGTAATAATTTCTGACGACACCCCCGTCATGTCTGTTGGAGTCCAGGCGAAGACGTCTTGATATTCTCCAAGGAGCTAGACTACCTGCATGTGAGTTTGAGGTCCCCCTGCAAAGCAGACCTTGACAACTTTCGCTGGATCTGTTTCGGATAAGGGAACCTGTTCCGCCGAGGTGTCTGGGATCGACGTCGTTTCTTCCAGCTCCTTGGGATACTTTGATTGCTACGCCTGTGGTTGACCTCGGAGAGCAACCTGCATGCACTCCTTGGCCTTTATCTGGTCACCTCGGACAGTAAGGATTCCAGCCGAGGTCGGAATCTTTAACAGCAGGTGGTAGGGCGAAATGATGGCTCTGACTGCATTCAGCCAATCCCGACCTAGTATGATGTTGTAGGGGGAGTTCGCTTTAACCACGTAGAACTGAATCAGTTTATTGACGCTGGTCGGCGGGCTGCCAATGGCAACATCGAGCGCGATAGTCCCTTCAGGTCGCGTCTCGTGCTGTGTAAAGCTTTTGAGGGACAGGGACGCGGAGTTCACCCGTGCTGGGTCGAGGCCCATCCTATCCAAGCAGTGTTGGAAGATGATACTCACGCTGGCCCCACCATCGATGAATACGCGATGGACCATCTTGTTGGCCACTCCGACCTGTATCACCAGGGCGTCATTGTGTGGTGTAGCTGTAGGTACAGGATCATCCTCAGAGAATGTGACTGTTTCTCCCTTCTTGAACCTCTTCTTCGTTTGCTCCTCACCCGACGGGACTGGTGGTCTGCGAGCTTCTGCCTTCAACTTAGTTTTTGTCATCCCTGGGGGTAGTCCGGTGATGGTGGAGACCACTCCGTCGTACTGTGGTACGTCGTACTGAGGGTCGTCATCATCCTCGTCTTGATCGACCTTAGCTCGCTTATTGTTTGGGGCACAGCGACCCTGTCCTCCTTTCCGTTTTCCTTTTCTGCTTTTCTTCCCTCCAGCTTCGTATTTCTTCAGAGTTCCCTCTCGGGCTAACCTCTCTATCTGTTCCGCGAGGTCGCGGCAATCCTCCGTGTGGTGCCCATGGTCGTCATGGAAGGAACAGTGCTTGTTTCTGTCCCGAGGTTTAGACCCTGACATAGGACGTGGTTTAGTGAACCAGTCCTCGTGAAGTGCGAAGATCTCAGCATTCGTTTTCACAAAAGGAGGCCATTGAGACGGCTCTGGTCCTACCCGAGGTCCAAGCCGGGACTGGATAGGTCCTGATCCGAGCCGGGACTGGATAGGTCCTCGTTGAAGGCGCTCGTGAGCACTTCTCCGATCACGATCATTCCGACCTCGATCACCTTCAGTTCTCTTCTTCTCGGTCTCTTCCCGCTTCAATCGGTCCGCATCTTGGCCATCAGCGAACTGGTATACAATCCTCCACATCTCCTGAGCTGTCTCAGGTTTCTGTTTAGCGAGCTCCTGATTCAGGGACCCAGGAGCAACCCCATTTCGGAAGGCCGAGATGAGGAAGACATCGTCGATTTTATCGACTTTCAAGCTTTCCTGCATGAATCTGGAAGCGTACTCCCTTATAGATTCTTTGTCCTTTTGCTTCACCGATAGGAGGTAAGCTGTGTCTCGGCGAGCCTGAACCTTTGTATGGAATCTTTGCTTAAATATTTTTTCCAAATAGGTCCAGGACCCCACGCTGCCAGTTGGGAGGCTATCAAACCAAGCTTGAGCATAATCGATTAGCATCTCGGGGAACAGCTTGCACATGTGTTCCTCTCTAAGGCCCTGGTTGTGCATGCTGTACCTGAAACGCGTTAAAAAGTTGAGGGGGTCATCTAGCCCATTGTAGGCCGGAATGTTTGGCAACTTGTACACCGTGGGGAGTTTGGTGTCAAGCAGCTCGTCGGTGAACGGGCTGACAAGTCGAGCTGGTTCCTTTTCACGTCGGTGTTGATTCATCGGGGGGCTGCGACTCTCGCTATAGCTCGGACTTCGGTACCTTCTGGGGCTCTGAGGTCGCCTTTGGATATGATGTCGCCTGGGGCTTCGCTGCGAGCTTGGACTCTGACGTCGAACTGAACCCCGCCGGGGATCGTGTAGCGAGGAGCTTTAGGTAGGGATTTTTGTGTGGAACTCTCCCTAGCCTCGGGTATGGGAGACATCCGGGTCGTCGCGAGAAAGCGTTTGAAACGCTTCTTGTTCGCTTTAGCGAATTCGGCCGCGGCGTAGGTGGTGGCAAGGTCAAAGTCTCTGGAGAGATCATCCTCCTTCAACTCGGATTCCTTCGGCTCCGACTCGTCATTGATTTCTTCGACGTACCCTTCTGGAGTATCACCCGTTCTGAAGGACTGTCCGTTATGTGTCCTCCGATGCCGATTTTGCGATGGGTTTCTCTGAGGGATGTACTCTAGCGCGGGCATCCCTTCGTAGGGATTTCCTTCTATTGGGTCCCTGGCGTGCCTCTTCTTTGGAACCGAACTGCCTTTCTGGCGATTCTCCTGGCTTATGGAACGGCTTTCTGCTTCGTTAGGATTCCCGCGTTGGCTTTGGGCCTCCCGCACGCTTTGTGATCGCGTTACCATCATAAATCAGCTACGAAAGAATCGTTGATCTTTTCCACAGACGGCGCCAATGATAGATCTAGGGTTTGCGAAAGTAGCTAAAAGAAATAATAACACGATGACACAAGGATATACGTGGTTCGATCGATGTGATCTACGTCAACGGGAGAGAATATAGAGAGCTTTTATTATGCTTGAGAGTACAATGAGTATTGAATTTTCCTACATCTCTAACCTTGCGTCTATTTATAAGCCTTGAATTAAGCCCTAATCCTTCTAGGGATCGGACTCCTTATACATATCTAGTTTCTTAATACATGCATATCCGATTCCCATTCGTAGTAGAATTCTATCTTCATCCAAAGTAGGGTTTCGTTACTTGGTCTTCAAGGCAGATGTTGACTTTGTTTGGGCCGAACCCTGTGGGCTGAGCTTTAATATATAGGCCCAATTAGCCTTAGGTCGGGCCCAGGATGAGGCCGGTACTATCAGTTTTGAAATAGAAAACCCTATATTGCTAATCCTCTTTTTTCCAAATTTCAAATTGATTAAAGTACGAACAATTTTCTATCTTCTCTCAAGCAAATGGATTTTTTTTTTGAAAAGTCTCAAGAAAATGGATAGAGAGAAGTCTTCTCTCAAGCAAATGGATTTTTCTTTATAAGTCTCAAGCAAATGGATAGAGAGAAGATTTTGTGGATTACTTTACTCATGCAGAACTACTATAGAGGGAAAAGAATTCCAAAAACCAAGGAAAAAAAATTAAATCCCGAAAAAAAGGGGAAAAAATGCCTAAGTTTCCTTGTTCCGCTAAACTTCTACCAAATATAAAAATTTAAAGATATGGAATTAAATTACTTTAATTTAGGTCAAAATCCGTGCCAACTAAACCCAGCTCATCTATTTAGGATATTCTTTCTTGAGATACAAAACCCTAATTGCATGGGGGATATAAATTAACACAATAGTATTTATTTCGAACATAATTTTAATCCGCTTCTTCTTCAATTCTTTTTTTTTTTTTAATCTTCTTCTCTTTTCTTCTTCTTTCTTGTGTTCTAATTTTCAAGGAAATTGGAAGATCGTGCGAATTGATCAGACGTAAAAGACAAAGGAGAATATTCAAAAAGGTACATATTTTTACATTTCCATCTCTTTATTCTGAGGATAATTAATTCCTAATTAAGAAGTTCTCAACCAGCTTTACAAATCGTTTTGATTTCGTAGCAGAATCTCTGATGGGGAAAAGCGCGTCCAGTTCTCTACAAATTGTGGCGAAAAAGTGTAAATCGTATTTTAAGCGAAAATCGGATGAAAGAAGAGTCAACTCCGCCGTAGCGCCGCCGCCGCCTGCCGACAGCTTGCTCCGCCTTAATCAGTCAAACACTGATACGTCATCGTTTTATCTTCCACACGAAATTATCGAATTAATCCTATCAAAATGTTCCGTCAAGTCCGTCGTTAGGTTTAAATCCGTCTCGAAATCATGGCATTCCATCGTCTCCGACCCTCGATTTTCCAGAACTCATCGCATCCAACGGTCCAAACTGCCGGAGAATCAGAACAAGTTCATGTTAATGGCGCCGCAAATATGTTTGATCAGATTAGAGGAAGATGGAATATTCCAAACAGAATCAATGTTGGCATATCCATCCTCAATCTTCGACCTACCGTTGTGCTCTTGCAATGGCCTAATCCTCTTAGGCGAAAACCGCAATAATCACTACTTCGTGCTGTGGAATCCATCCATCGGAAAACATATCATGATAACTGGGCCCCACACCGGTCTCCGGCCCCGGCTGCGCCATTTCTACTACGATTCAACGAGTGACGATCACAAGATTGTGTTTGTTTACGAAAAGTGCTACACGGAGTATTCTTGCAAGAATGGGAATTGGTCGGAGATGAAGGATTTGCCTTTTAAAATTAAAGTTAAGAGCGATTTTGATAGGAAGTGTCGAATTTTCCCATATTCGGGGAATCTCTACATGCCTTGTTCGAATATGTTAGCACCGTAGATCGGATTTGGATTGGTTTTATGGAGATTTTAGGAAACAATTATTATTATTATTATTATTTTTTAACTCAACAATCCAAAGTAACTAATCAAACGATGAAACAATATATTGGGGTATCGTTTGATTAGTTACTTTGGTTGTTGAGTGAAAAAAAAAATTTAAGAGTTATATTGTGTGAAATTTTGAATCGTTCACTTCCAACACCACTTATTATTTATTTGTGTTGAAAGTTCTCTCAATTTCGTGTTCTGGTTCGATTTAATATTTAAAGGTGTACGAATTTATATTCTCAGGATTTCAAGAAACATGCGTGCAAGTACAAAAAATCATCATAATAACGACGGAATTAGTGACCGAAACAGATCCGTCGTCCCTCGACGACGGACACACGACGGAAAAAAGATACCAGCTATGACGACGGAATTAACGACGGATTGGCGACGGAAAATTGCGGGAGGAACTCGTGCCATAATTGACGACGGAATTGCCGTCGTTAATATCGACGACGGAATTATTCCGTCGTTAATCCGATTTTTTTTTAAATAATTAACGATGGAACAAGTCTGTCGTTAAACTTCCGGCGCCGACGGCCACAGTCTGTCGTTGACGTGTGTTTTTTTTTTAATTTGTTGAATATTGGCGACGGAACATGTTCCGTCGTTAATTTTTTTATTAAATTAATTTTTTTTAATTCCCGACGGATATATTCCGTCGTTAATCCGATTTCCCGACGGATTAATTCCGTCGTTAATATACCGGCGACGTAACGCCGACGGACGCGTCCGTCGCCGGTGGTAATATACCAGTCCCTTCCATTGCCCTAATTTCACTTCTTCCCCTCACCTCCTCCTCCCCCGCGTCGCTTCCTTTCCCTGCACCGCTTCCTCCCCCTGCGCCGCCTCCTCCCCAGCGCCGCTTCCTCCCCCGCGCCGCCTTCTCTTTTCTTTCACCGCGCTGCCGTCTCCCGTCCTACATCGCCGGACGTCTCTCTCACGGTAAGTCGCCGCCCTCTCTCCAATCTCTCTCTCTCACAATGTGTCTCTCTCTCTCACGTTCTCTCTCTGTCTCACAGTAGAGTCGTCGCGCCGCTGCCGTTGCCGTCGCCGCGCTGCTGCTGTCGCCGTGCCGTTGCCGTCGTCGCGTTGCTGCTGTCGCCGCTGCCGTCGCAGTCGCCTTAGGTCAGCACCCCAAACTCTCTCTTTCTCTCGGTCTTTCTCTATATCTCTCTCTCTCTATCTCTCTGTAACTCCCCCTCTCTCGCAGTCCCCTCGTCGTGCCGACGGTAGCTCTGCCCTCAGCCCTCCGTCCCCGGCAGCTCAGCCCTCCGTCCCCGGCAGCTCAGCCCTCTGTCCCGGGCAGCTCAGTCCTCCGTCCCCGGCAGCTCAGCTCTCCGTCCCCGGCAGCTCTGCCCTCAGCCTGCAGCTCCTAAGGTATTGTTCTTATTTTCTTCTACCCAAAACTATCAGTTTCCGTTTGTTGAATATTTACGTTTGTTGAATATGTACGTGTATTGTGCAATTCAAAGACTTTGAGTTTATTGCTATATTAGCCCTGCTCGATCTGTTTCTTTTGGGAGATTTGATTATATTAACCGATTTTATGTATTCAACACTATGTCCCTATTATATATTTAATTTAATAATAATAATAATAATAATAATAATAATAATAATAATAATAATAATAATAATAATAATAGCATGACTACATATGTATAATTGTTGTTGTATATACGAAAATCATGTTGTATTCTTAGAAATTAATTTGTTTTTGGTTATTTGTGAATGAATATATATGCATTATATGTGTGATACTTATTGGGATAGATGTAATAATTTCTTAAGGATCTTCTCCCTTTGAGATAGAAATTATTTACGTCTTAAGGATCGTCTCCCAAATAGCTAATGGTTATAGTGGTGAGTTAGAGAACTTGGTATAGTACCTGGATAATAGTTATTATGTTGCTGAATTATTTAATTTTATTATTGTTAGTGGATAAGAGAATGAGTGGAAATCATCGTGAATGGATGTATAAGCGTTATCAGAATGGTCTTATATCCCAAGATTTCTTGGATGGACTCGAAAGTTTCATCAAGTTTGCCCTTGATCGACCCGAGTTCTTAGATGGAGAAAAAATTAAATGCCCTTGTAGTAAATGTAAGAATCAACAATACCACAACCAATATACTGTTCATCTACATCTCGCAAAGTCGGGTTTTGTACCAAACTATTATAATTGGATATATCAAGGAGAAATGCGGGCAGTGGAGGTTAACTATGAACAAAATTTCGATCAAGGATATGGGTCAAATGCATATCATGAGATGATAAGGGATGTAGGTGCTTCACAGTTTAGGATGAACCTAGAGGAGCCTCCAAATCCAGCATCACAATATTTTTACGATATGTTGGATGCTGCAGATAAAGATTGTGGCCTGGTTGCAAGAACCATTCACAATTATCTGTTGTGTCTCGTCTTATGAGTTGGAAATCAGAAAACACTATCACAGAAAAAGCTTTTGATCAAATCACTGAATTAATGAAGGAAATGACTCCAGAAGACAATTTGGTAACCGATAACTTCTACACTACGAAGAAGTTGTTGCGTGGTATGGGGTTACCAGTTGAGAAGATTGATTCTTGCACTAATCATTGCATGATATATTGGGCTGCTGACAGTGGATTGACTCACTGTAAGTCTTGTGGGCATCCTCGATATAAGAATCAAGGTAGTGCATCAGAAAGTCGTGGGAGGAAGCAAGTTGCATTTAAGAAGATGTATTATTTTCCTCTAATACCTAGACTACAGAGGTTGTATGCGTCGAATGCTACTGCTGAACACATGCGTTGGCTTGCATCATCAGTTGACGATGGAGTTATGCGTCACCCTGCAGATTCACCGGCATGGAAGCATTTCAATGATAAATTTCCAGCCTTTGCATCAGAAATTCGTAATGTAAGACTGGGTCTTTCTACGGACGGTTTCCAGCCATTCGGCCAATCAGGACAACAATACTCTTTGTGGCCAGTTGTAATAACACCATACAATCTTCCTCCTTGGATGTGCATGAAGGAACAGTACTTGTTTCTAACCGTCTTAGTTCCGGGGCCACGCAATCCAAAGATGAAGATTGATGTGTACCTACAACCGTTGATATCAGATTTGTTAAACTTGTGGGAAGAAGGTGTGCCTACATATGATATTTCTTTGAGGCAAAACTTTCAAATGCATGCAACTTTATTATGGACAATCAGTGACTTCCCGGCATACGCTATGTTGTCAGGCTGGAGTACTGCAGGAAGATTAGCATGCCCTCATTGCATGGAGCATACCGAGGCATTCACTCTACCGTGCAGTAGAAAACAATCGTGGTTTGATAACCATCGAAAGTTTTTACCACATGATCATTCATTCCGCCAAAACAAAAAAGCATTCACAAAGAATAAGCAAATTCATAGGTGGGCACTTGAAATGAAGTCGGGGGAGGAACTTCTGAATGAAATAGAAGACTTGGGTTTGAAAAAAGTAACTGAAATTGAGGCGGAAGTATCAACAAGTAGACCTTCAAAGCGGTCTACCCAATCTGATTCTGGATGGAAAAAGAGGAGTATCTTCTGGGATTTGCCCTACTGGAGCACTTTGCTGATTCGGCATAATTTGGGTAAGCCGTTTGAAAGGTACTTGGGTAAGCTGAAAAAAATGTTAAGAATAAAGCTAGAGTTGAAGGATCAATATGTAATGCCTATTTAGTCGAGGAAGTATCATTGTTCTGCTCCTATTACTTTGAGGATCATGTTATTACGAGGCACAATGTTGTGCCACGTAATTATGACGGAGGCTCTGATCCTGCAGATGAAATTGATCCGGATAATATATCGGTATTCTTACTTCCTGGAAGGACTCTTGGAAAGTTCTCGGAGAGATATCTGGATGAGAAGGAATACAATGCCGCTCGTCAATATGTTCTGCTCAATTGCAATGAAGTTACAGATGCTTATTTGAAGTACGTATTTAATATTTTAATTGTTTTTATTACTTTAAGCTTTTTTCAATCATGAAGTAACACTAGAACTTCTATTCTTGTAAGTGTGTTTATTGACCAACTAAAAGCATCAAATCCATCAATTTCAAGCATTGAGATTGATAGTAAGCTCGACAAAGAATTTGCCATTTGGTTTGAAGCATATGTAAGTGCTCTAGAATTTAATTAGTGTGAACATATACTAGAATTTCTTTTCTAGCGCTCTAATTACTTGAAGTGTTATATTGATTTCATAGGCTAAAGATCCGACGAATCATATTGTGAATAAGTTCTTAATTTCTCTAGCAAAAGGACCACTGCGCCGCGTAAAGAGTTATCATGGTTATTATGTCAATGGTTACAAATTTCACACGACTAATCATGAGACTCGAAGAACCACTATGAACAGTGGAGTGTGTATTAAAGGTTCCAATTATAGTACAAATGATGCAGATTTCTACGGTCGTCTTTTAGAAGTTGTGCAGTTGGAGTATACTGGGCTACCTATTAAAAGGACCGCATTGTTCAAATGTGAGTGGTTTGATCCATCACCATTAGGAACAATGGTGCATAAGGACTTCAACTTGGTTTCTGTAAATCATAAGCGTCGGTATAATAAATACGAACCTTTTGTCATAGCAAATCAAGCAGTGCAAGTATACTATTGTCCATATCCTAGTTTGAAACAGTCGAAGAAAGATTGGTGGGAAGCTTGTAGAATTAAAGCTAGATCAACTATAGATGTGCCATCTAACTCAATAGTATCCCCGCCATTTCAAGAGGATGAGTTTGAACATTCCACCATTCCAATTTTGGACGAAGACCCGCGTACAGTTCATCCAGATGGTGATCAGATTGAACTAATAGATGATGAAGATTCAGATGAAGAAATCATTATGTCGGATGATGAAGTTAATAATTCTAGTGAGAATGATGAAGACGATTATGATTCAGACGAATAGCATCGAGGTTTAATAATATCATGCACATTGTGTGAATGCGTTAAATAAGCATCGAGTTTTTATTTGTTTTACTTTTTATGATATATTTATTTATATGGATTTAACAATTCTGTGAATTTACTTGCAGATGTCGTCTGGAGGACACGGTCACGGACGTGGTAGGGGTAGCCTCAGTTCAGTTGGCGAGGCTAGAGGTAGTACATGAGGAGGTTCTGGTCGGGGTCGAGCCCAGGGACATGGTAGGAGCACAGCTTCACCCGAGGTAGCACAGACTTCCACAGGTGGAAGGGAACGTGGCTTGGAAGCTGGGACAGCTTCTGGGACTCCACCTGAGCAGCAGGTTTTCTTCACTACTGGTACGGCTGATGCGTCATCAGCCGCAGGCTCTCCTAGCACTGCATGTGGTGGTGGTGGCAGGCAACGACTTTACTTGGTGGAAAAGAAAGGGATTAAGTATATTCATTTTATATAATTATGTTATTTTACTTGAAATATTTGCTGGTTTATTGAATTAACATCATAATTATGTTAACGTATCGCAGGTATTTTGAACCACAATTTCGTAGTGCCTCAACGATTTCAGCTACATTCAGAAGTTCTATGCACAAAGATGGATTCAGTTGGAAGCTAGTGCCCGAGGAGAAGAAGTTGGAGTACTTTGAAGAATTCAAGGTAATCTTATAAAATTATTACACTTTTTAGATATGTGATAATTGTTTGCTTATTTAAAGTATATTTATGTTTGTTTAGAAAGTGTTCTATTGGGAACCTGTTGAGGAAGAGCCAATTAAAGAATTGTGGAGGAAGAGAGCAGCAATTAGGTACAAGAACTTGATCAGTGACTTCAAGGCCGACTATTTAGCTAAAGGAAATAAGCCTGCATACATTCCTGATTCAGACTGGGAGGGGTGGATAGCTTATTGGGAACAGGATGATATCAAAGAGAAAGCCCGTAAAGCAAAGATGTGCAGATTGTCGGAGCCTGAGGGGCCAGGGACCGGTATTGCTACACACTTTGGAGGGTCGAGGAGTGCGCACGAGTATGCTGAATTGCTAGTAAGTATTTTTTTTTCAAATTATAGTTATATTGTATTAGTTATTTGACTTTTGTATTATTAATCTTTCCCATTGTATTGCATGAACAGGCCAAGGAAAAGAATATGTCGATGAACAAGTTGACTGGGAAGTTTTTTTGAGGATTCACTGTAAGAATGGAGACTATACATCAGCACGGGCAAAACGAATTGCTGTAAGTTTTTAAATATTTTTAAAGTACTTTACACCTTAATTGTTGATTGTATTTTATGTTTATTAATAATTGACATGTATTTGGTTATAGGAGAGGGTGTACCAGCTTGCACACGAAAGGAGTGAGCTACAAGATTCTACTGAAGAGCAAGAGATCGATATGAACGCAATATACATCGAGGTGGCCAAGGAAAACAGCAGCAAGGGGAGAATGCTAGGTTTAGGAGATCGAGCATCAATGTACACAAGTTGTGGATCTCGCTCCTCTGGTGGCTCAGTAGTGTCATCAGGCGTTGACACGGAGGCTATGACACAACAGTTGTCCTCGTTGCAGACTGAGCTGCAGGAAGAGAGGAGCGAGCGTGTCCGGATAATGGAGCAGATGCAAGCTGAGCGTGAAGAACGGATGCAGTTGGAGGAGCGAATGCAGAGACAGGCTGCTGAGTCAGCTAGGATGAAGGAACAGCTCGACATGATTATGCAGCAGTTCATGAGATCAGGACACCCACCATCTTGACTGTTATTTTTATTACTGTAGTTTTTATTTGAAAACTGAATATTAGATACTTTGTTGTGTTGGATGATTCAAACATTAGTCATTATATATGAAATAATTTCGTTATTTCATTGCGTATTTGTATTGAAAATAATATTTGTGTTCTTGATTGGATCTGATTTGAACAGGTGGTTGGAAATAAAATAAAACAAATTATTGGCTGAAAAAAAAAATTCCCGACGGACTGGCTACGGAAATTAATAGTACGAACAAACTCAAAATCGACGACGGATTTTATTCCGTCGTCGATTAACGACGGACGTTTCCGTCGCCATTCCGTCGTTAAAGCCGTTATAATCGCCGACGGATCTTGTTCCGTCGTCGAGTAACGACGGATTATTCCGTCGCCGGTCCGTCATTAATGCCTTCAAATTGCCGACGGAATATAGTCTGTCGTCAGTCCGTCGTCGATACAGCTCCAGGACTACGAAATGGTGACCATTTTCGACGACGGAATTTTCCGTCATTAGTCCGTCGTCGATTCTCCCGACGGAATGAGTTTCGTCGTTAATTTCACCGGCGACCAAGAAATCGACGTCGAATTTGATCCGTCGCCGATCCGTCGGGAGAGTAAATCGGCGACGGAAATTATGGCGACGGTGACGGAAATTTCCGTCGTTAAATTGGTATTTTTTTGTAGTGATATTCTAATGTTGCAATTCTATGTAGATAGTTATTAGAAAGATTAATTTAAATTTACTTTTTTTCTTCTTCTTTCTTCTTCTTGATGAATATTATTCACGTTGGGCGAATAATTCAAAAATATAACACAACTGATATAATCACTAAAGAATAATGTAAGTATTAACAAATTTTTAACATTAGGATTCTCTTTTATACCTCTTCTATAATTGTAATTGTACGTAATAGAAATAGAAATAGATATTTGAGATAGAAAACCCTAAAGGTAGGATATAGAATTATGGCAAATTCCTTCTAAAAAAAAAAAAATTATGTCAAATTCCTTCTCAAGAAATGGCAAATTAATTTTGACATAGTAAGTGGGACCTAAAAGAGGACGAAGGAGGTAGGATATAAAATTATGGCAAATTCCTTCTCAAGAAAAAAAATTATGGCAAATTAATTTTGACATAGTAAGTGGGATCTAAAAGAAGACGAAGGAGATTCAGAAGAAAAAGTATTTTTAGACTTAAATTAATGTAATTTATTCCTCCCCTTTCATCTCCATATGATTTATAGACTAAAAGAGAATTGATTGAACCCTTAGTTTTTTTCCGGTCGGATTCTGTAGCTAGTTTCGTTCGTGATGAACTCCGCCGGTAGTTTTCTCGCAATCAAACTGCCGGCAATTGCAAGGAGATTTCTCTACTGTTCCCGCCGGAAAAACAACAAAATTAAGAACCCCGCCACCGTTATGAGGTCGCCGGAGAGACGCGTGGGAGCGGGACCCATCATCGATGATGGTAAATTTCTCGCTCTTGTTTAGATTTCATATCCATTAATGGAAGGAATTACATGCACTTGAGCTTCCTAGTAAATTAATCACAGTTCTTTTTTTTTTTTTTGGTGGTGATTATGTAAACCATGAATTATATTTATGCCACCGGATTTCATGAATTACTTATCTCATATTTGGTGTTCCATATTTTTGAAATTTTGGCGACTTTTTATTTTTTATTTTATTTTTTTGTGGTCATGTTTGTAACAATTGAGGCTTATGTGTGTAAAGCATAAAACACCCAACGTTTTATGAAATCTACATAAAATATCCCTATATTTTTTAATTAGCATAAAACACCCTTGTGTTTTACTGTTTTAACAAATCCTGCACAAAAAAACCATCCGAAAAAGTTCATATTTTAGCAATGCACGGGTGTTTTGTGCAGATTTTTAAAAAAAATACGGGATATTTTGTGCAGATTTAATAAAACAAAGGGTGGTGTAATGTGCAAACCAGGGGCTTTATCACGTTGTGTTTGTCTCAGGGGCGGATGTACATTGGTGCAAGGGGGGCAACTGTCCTCCCAATTTTTATTTTTTTTACTACTATATATATATATATACTCCCTCCGTTTCCCATGATCGTGGTACGCATTTGATTATATGTAAGGTATAAAATATTAGTTGAACCATACTAATCTGAGATGGTGGGAGTAATATATAAAAAATTAATATTAAAATTTTGATTTTTTAATACCCTGCCCACCATTCTCGATAGCCACTTATACAATCTGAGGCGATTGAATTTTTTTGTAGTGTGTTTTGGGTTTGGGGCTTGAGGGATTGAACCGTTGGGCCCAATCCAGATTTCTCGACATATAGTGAAATCCTCTCATCTGTCCGTAATTTTCTTCAGTTTTGAGTTTTCAAGTAAATTTGTGTTCTTGTTTTTCTGTTTTTCATTTCTACTTGTATATATTCATAATGGTACGTATGCATTTTAAATGTAAGACAATCTTTATCTACAAAATAATTAATTTTAAATTATTTATCGATTGTCCCCCCGATTTTATAATTCTGGATCCGCCACTGGTTTGTCTTCTACACATATAGCAACAAAAAATTTCATTTGTCAAGTTGTGTTTGTATTCTTCACAGACTAAATAGATTCACATTTTAATTTTTTAAAACTTGACATAGATGCTGCCAATTCATCCGAACGCTTCTTCTGTGGGATTTGTCTGGAAAACAAAGAGAGCTGGCTTATGTTCGCGAACCACACGTGTGATCACTCCTTTTGTTACGAGTGCACAGCCAGTCACATTGTGGCAAAGATCCGAGACAAAGTGAGAGACATAGGCTGTCCTGCTCCGAGCTGCAGTGTCGAACTGGATTTCGAAGCTTGTAGGCTCATGATCCCCGATGATGCCCTCGTTGACTGGAACGAGTTGCTCTGCACCGCGCTTATTCCAGACTCTCAGAAGATATATTGCCCTTTCCGAGACTGCTCAGCTCTACTTGTGAATGATTCGGGTGATGAAAGTATTGGGAGAGTTAGATGTGTGATGTGCCGGAGATGTTTCTGTGCACGGTGTCGTGTTCCGTGGCACGCGGACTTCACGTGCAAGGAGTTCGAGAAGCTGTATGCGAAGAAGGGGAGGAAAGTGGATAAGATAGTGAAAGAGCTGGCGAAGAAGAGGAGATGGCAGAAGTGTCCCAACTGCAAGATGTATGTGGAGAAAAGTGACGGGTGCGTGCACATCACGTGCAGGTGCAAACACCGGTTTTGCTACCGGTGTGGATCCAGTTGGTCGGAGAATCATGAAAGAAGATGCCGCCGGAAACCCGCGGGAAAGAAGAATGGAGGACTTCTTCTTTTTCTAATCCGCAGAATTGGATTCAATTCCCACTAGTAGTATTACTATTTCCCTTTTTTTTGCTAATTTGTTTGCTCGAAATCAATGGATATCGATAGTTTTAATTTAGTATAATCCATAGTGTTTGTGACAGACCGTATGTGGATTAAGATCTGAATTCAAGCACCGATAGTATTATAAATATATCATCGAATATAAATTTGAGACATAATTATTATTTGTGTTTTATTAGATTAAAAACTATTGATATGATTTGATTCATTACTCAAATTCTAAAAAAGTAAAAATCCAAGCATGACCACTAATAGGTGGATTTATATTGGATTCTTTCAAAAATGTGTTTTTAATTTATAATTAAGATATTTTGCACGTCAACTTGAACAATTCAATTGTTTTTCCTCTAATTATCATCAATTTATTGTTTATACCTATATTAAATAAACCGATGGTGCAAGTATATATTGTCAGTCAAAGATATCTTATTCTTCAGGCATTTCATCGAACAGTTTCCAGACATGAAGAACTGAATTATTCACGTCTGATTCTCATTCTCAGTTCAGACAAGTATATCAATTTGTTATCTTCATGTTCAGACCACGATGGTTTCCTGATTGAGATTGGTACAAATGCAATGATCAAACAGATGGTTGTGAAGAAATTTGCAGGGAAGGCACAGCTGCTTTAATTTGTTAAATATCTGTGATATGTTTCATATATCACTCACCGCATTCAGTTAGGTTTTATGTTGAGAAATATCAGAAGATCATGTTTCTTTTTAATTTACTGAAACGTATGAAGCTCTCCTAATTAAAATTAATCTCTATGCATAAATTTTATTACAAAAATTGTTTGTCATCTGAAATTTTGTTTATGATATGCTTTTTATTATTATACTGAGAAAGATTTGATATGATTTCGGAAAGAATAGAAAACAAAATTAAGTAGTTGGGCCGACCCAAACTGTTGCTCTAAGAGCAGAAACGCCTTTAAATACTAAGGAAAATCGAAAGATAGTGTAATTTGAGCATGCGTCTTTTATGGGTTCGGTAGAACTAGACAAGATTCACAGCTAGTGTCATGATATATTGTTCCGTTAGCTAGACTCGGCCCGATATTTAGTCTGGGACAATGCCATTAGTCTTGTATAAAAATAATTTTAAGTAATCTTGGTCCAATATAATCTCACTTAATCTTGTGTCAATTTAATTTTGAAAACAGAACACACTGCATAGAGTCCAAATTTCAAAAACTGGGGCTATTGTCTCTCACGTGACCTGCTGAAGTCGAGCCTAAATTTCCAAACGACATTAATGTCCGCTTGAATTCTTGTCCAGCCCGGCCTATTTTGTGGTTTCCTAGTGGGCCCACTAAGATTACAACCAAAAGACATTCCCTTGAAACAGTGGAGAATAATATTATGGAAGAAAATGATTTTCTAGTACTGATAGAAGGTTACAATGGTTATCCATTTAGATTTGTTACCTTCCCTACGCCTAAAATGTACCATAATTACTCGATTTAAATTTGGTACATTGTTAATGTTTATTACTGAACAAACTCTATTACTTATCTTAAATCTTGGCCATACACTTTGATTAAATCAAGGGCTAGTAATGGTTCCCAGTTACCTAGTTTTTGTGTAAACCACATAAATATATTTATATCAATGTATGTGTGTGCATATATATGTCCTACATGCATAAATTTTGATCAAACGTGGGTAGTCAAACAGAATTATTAGGGTTTCTCATGCATTTTACAAAGATGGGTTCTTGTAAGTTAGGTTTTCTTGTAGTCGTTCTTTGGGTGTTTGGATCAATGGTGGATGCTGCATCTGATGATATACCGTTCGATGACGTGTACACGGTTGATTGGGCGGCCGACCATGTTAAATTCCTCAACGAGAGAAGAGATGTTCAGCTTTGGATGGACAATAGTTCGGGTTCGATTGAGTTATTTATTTTTTATATATTTGTTAAATTTTATATAAGTCAATTGGATACTGTAATCATATAATTAAGTTACAAGAACAACAAATCATATGAAATATATTTTTTATTTTTTAATGTATTTTTATCCTATGTTATTAAATCTAGTACATATAAATTTGAATGCAATTTTTTTATGTATATAGGATCTGGATTTGAATCAAAGTTGACCTATGGATCGGGATTCTTTCACATGAAGATCAAGCTGCCCAACAAAGACTCTGGAGGAGTTGTTACAGCTTTTTATGTACACTTTCACTCCCTTTTCTTCTCAAAAAAAAATTTGACGAGGGAAACTTGCAACCACTGTTTTTAATTAATCTGATCATCGCATAATTTATATCGTAATAATTGATTTTCTTAGAAAAAAAAATGGATTTGTGGAATAAAGCTTCTATTTCTACATTATGGAATATTCATTTAATTTCATATTTAGCTACTTAATTATGTGATAAATCTAACATTTATATTTTGGGTAAATTCGTAGCTAAGTTCACACTCAAGCAACCACGATGAGGTAGATTTTGAATTCTTGGGCAATAGAGAAGGTAAACCTATCGCATTACAAACAAATGTGTATGCAAATGGGATAGGAAATAGAGAACAAAAGATATTGCTCTGGTTTGATCCCACTGCTGATTTCCACAATTACAAAATCCTATGGAATCCTCACCAGATAGTGTAAGACCTCTCTCTCTCTCTCGGGAAATTAGTACACCAACCTCTCACATGAGAATATTTTAATAATATAAAACCACTAAAATATTTTCATGTCAGAGGTGGGTGTACCCCTTACTCTCTCTCATTACAACATAATATTAGATTGATGTTTTTATTTATTATTTTTTTGTAGATTCTACGTGGACGATATTCCGATAAGGGTATTCAGAAACAAGACGGACATCGGGGTTCGTTACCCGATGCAGCCAATGAACATACAAGCCAGCATATGGAATGGAGATGCCTGGGCAACAGATGGAGGGAGAACTAAGATTGATTGGTCTCATGCACCATTTATTGCTCATTTTCAAGGCTTTGGATTTGGTGCATGCCCATTTTCTGAAACTTCCAAAAATGTTGAGGATTGCTATGATTCCAAGTACTGGTGGAATGATAGCAAATATTGGAAATTGAGTGGCAAGGACCAGAAAGAGTTGGAGCAAGTGAGACAAAAGTATATGAATTATGATTATTGTGATGATAAAAATAGGTATCCTACTACTCCATCAGAGTGTGCATTTAATAAATAATTAGTATTGATCGACATATATACATACTTATATGTAAATATTAGTTCCTGAGAATTCAGTTATGCCTTTTCTTCTTGCAGTTTTAGTATGGGATTATTGTAATTGGTTTATTTCTAAATGGTTTTCATCAGAAATATTTAATGGTCATTAATTATCTTTTACAATCTTATTCTGTGTTCATGATTAACAGCCATATCTATTTGTTAGTTAGTCTGCTCCTTTGATTGTAGATCTTATTTTGATCAAGACATTGGTGATGACGAAAGGTTTCTTGTTCAATTCCACCGAATTTTGTAACGAAAGGTCTCTTGTTCAATTCCACCGCTCCCTTTTCCCCAACTGAAAAAACAAAAAAAACAAAAAAAAAAAATCTAAGCTTTTCAAGGGATGACGATTGGCTTCGATCGGTTAAACTGATTTTAAGCTGTGTATTCTCAAATGTGGATAAAATACCTATGGAAGTCTTAAAAAAAAAAAAAGTTCACATGGAAATAAAAAATATCCACATCGGATTTTCAATGTATGTGGGGAATAATTTTTGTATAGGATACTTTTGGGCCGTGGCAATTATATGAATTAGGCTTGCAATTTTAGGATAATATCTTTTAATTTATGCATAAATAGGTCATATTTGGGCCGAGCTTCAAATATACTACTATAAATAATTAGAGATTGTTAATTTCAATTAAGATTTCTTTAATTGCAATTAGAATTATTAATGACAATTATAATCAATTAAATAATAATAAATAAAAGTAAGGTGGGTCCCATCAACCGTGAATAAAAGAATTGGTGGATCTAACCTGTGACTCGCAACTCGCAAGGTTCAGCCCATTAATTTATAAACCAAACCTATCTATTTTAGAACCCTAATTGTCGGATGTAAAATTATCATCAAAATTGGGAAGTGGAGCAGAATCACGTTAATTAACGCTAATCTTCGTCGTCTTTTTCACTTCTTCTCGAGGAATTGGGAGATTGTCAAAGAGAAGTTCTGTAAAAAGGTACGTACGTGTTATGTGTTTTCCAACTCTAGAGACTTTAATATATTTAATACTATAATTTAGTCATCCCCTTTCCTCTCGGTTTGATTATACATAATCCAAAAGGAATATTCGTTCATGTTCCTCAATATTTTGATTAGATAAAGTCACGTACCTTCCACTTAGGATCATCTGTTCCATGCAAACTTTCGCGTCCCACTTTGTTCCACAATTCATATTTAATCAGGTTTTTGTCATTTTTTTTTCTTCAATTTCAATCTATAATGTCTTAGTATAATTTTACAATTATTAAATAGGGTTCATCTATCCGAATAGGGTTTATATATTTTTTATATTTAATTTATATTTTTTTAATTTTTAATATATTTTTAGGGTTCATTATTCCAAAATTAGGATATATAATGTTTTTAATTCTAATTTTTTTTAATAAATGCTAATCAAGCTTCATTATATATTATTAAACTTTTATTTTAAAATAAATATTTTTAAAATAGTGAAATTATTAGTGAGACACTGCTCTCTCTTCAAGCTTTGACTATGATAAAATATAATAGCATTAATTAGTTAAGTTGATATTGATTTAACTGGTTCATATGTTCTTTTTCCTATAAATTAATACAGATAAACATGACTATGGATTCATCATCAATTGATCTCCCAAACGAAGTGATCGAAGAAATCCTCTCAAGATCTCCCGTGAAGTCCGTCGTTAGGTTTAAATCCGTCTCCAGATCATGGCAATCCATCATCTCCGACCCTCGATTTTCCAGAACTCATCGCATCCAACGGTCCAAACTGCCGGAGAATCATAATAAGTTTATAATATTGGCGCAGGGAATGGCGCTAGGTACACATATACATTTGATAAGAATGGAAGAAGATGGAATGTTCAGAACAAAATCAATGCTGCCATATCCTTCCCAAATCTTCGACATCCCATTATGCTCTTGCAATGGCCTAATCCTCTTAGGCCAAAACGGCAAAAACCGCCACTTTTTGCTGTGGAATCCATCTATCAGAAAACATATCATGATTAGCGGACCACACAACGGTCCTCTTTCACCATGGGCGAGACATTTCTACTACGATTCAACGAGTGACGATCACAAGATTGTGTTTGTTTACGAAAAGTGCTACGCGGTGTATTCCTGCAAGAATGGGAATTGGTCGGAGATGAAAGATTTTCCTTGCGACCTCAAATTCAGTACTGTTGATGGATGTTTCTACGGCATTGATGTTGTTAGTGGTGAAATTGTGTGTTTTGATACGAGAGATGGGAATCTGCACAAGTTCCGGCATCCCAATGATGTGAAAAATGCAGGGTTAACGGAGGTGTTCGGGCGTGTGTATTTTTACGGGCTTTCGAAAGATGGTAAGGGACTTCAGATGTGGACGATGGAAAAGAATGGAAGCTTCGAGAAGTGGTGTGGTGTTTGGAATTGGAGGAAGTTGATCAACATGGAGAAAGTGGTGGTGGGAGATTTATTATGTTTGACAAATGATGTTTGTTCAGTGGTGAAGACGAAGGAAGTCACAGATAGTCCTCGTAAAATTGAAGATAAGTGCTATTTTGATAGGACGTCTCGAATTTTCCCATATTCGGAGAATCTCTACATGCCCTGTTCGAATATATTAGCACCGTAGATTGGATTAGGATTGGTTTTATGGAGATTTTAGGAAGCAAATTGATGGCTAACTTGTGGTGTCGCGTCTACTTTAGTCTTTCCATGAACTAATTAGTTCGTGTTGGGGTTTCATCATTTGATTAGTTACTTTGGTTTTATTGAGTGAAAAAATAATAAAAATTAATTACTCCCTCTGTCCCATTTATATAGGTTTGTTTTCCTTTTTCGGATGTCCAAAATATATAAGCTTGTTTCTAAAAAGTAATGTTTCTTAACTCATTTACTAATATATACCTATTTAATTCTTTGATTGACTCATAAAATAGAGTACAGAGTTTTTTTAGGACCTTAACTTTTGTCGTTTTGCAAAAGTAGGACACATTTTTTCGGGCTTCCAATTATAGGACAAAATTTAAAAAATTAATCATCATCAAGACAAATTTGGGCCTGATTTATGATAGTCGGGCTAAGTTCCACGTGTGCTCAATTAAAGCGCACGATGCCCATGTGGATGCCCATGTTTCAGTTTCATAATAAAATCTAAAAATCAAAATTAAAATTAGTAAAATCAATATTAACTCCCATAAAGCCGCAAGAAATTCACGTTGGAAAGAAAAAAGAAACCCAAATCGTATCTCACCCCCAATTTGTAAGAACCCCAAATCGATTGCAAATCTGCTGTCAGGTTGACTTGATGCTGCTGCTTCAACCGCTGCCTCAAACTTGTGTACACATGGTGTTTGACAAAATGGAAAAAAAAAAGAAGAAAAAGGGGTGATTGGTTGTGCGCTGCTGCTGCTGTCTCGGACTTATATCGTGCATCTTTCTACTTCCAACGAGGTTGGGTGGCTATGTAGAATCGTTCTCCATGCTTATCTCCTACACTCCCCCGAAATTGCTGCCTTGGAGCTGCTGATATAACGCCATGAACACAAGGTGTTCGACAAATTGCCTCAATGAAGAAGAAAAAAATAAAAAAGAGAGAACCACTTTAGGCGAGCTGTTGCTTTTGCTAACTGGTGCGCTGCTGTCAAGGGACTACTCTATGCTTCTGTTCCTCGGTATGGAAGTAGCAGCTTTCACATATCATGAACATTAGATGTTCGTCAACATACCACAAAGTAAGAAGGATTGTGATCAACCCTTGGGCTGGTATGGCTGCTGTAATGCTACCTTTTTCAGGTTTGATTCTACAGCCTGTTGACACTGAATGATTAATAGGGCAATAGAAAATCAAATTTGCAATCGATTTGGGACTAGGGCTCTTCAAATTGGGGGTGAGATATGATTTGGGTTTCTTTTTTCTTTCCAGCGTGAATTTCTTGCGGCTTTATGGGAGTTAATATTGATTTTACTAATTTTAATTTTGATTTTTAGATTTTATTATGAAATTGACACATGAGCATCCACATGGACAACCACATGGGCATCGGGCCCTTTAATTGAGCACACGTGGAACTTAGCCCGACCATTATAAATCGGGCCCAAATTTGTCCTGATGATGATTAATATTTTAAATTTTGTCCTATAATTGGAAGCCCGAAAAAATGTGTCCTACTTTTGCAAAATGACAAAAGTTAAGGTCCTAAAAAAACTCTGTACTCCATAAAATATGCATAGTCAAAGAATATATAGGGGCATATTCGAAAGTTTATTATATAATTTACATTTTCAATAATTTTTCTTAATCCTTGTGAAAAGTCCAATAAGCCTATATAAATGGGACGGAGGAAGTAAGAGTTAATTGTGTTAAATCTTTGAAATTTTCACGCAACTTTAAAATCGGCAGCCGGAGGAAGCGGAATGCCTATTTCATGTTCAGTTAGTGATTATAATCCACAATTAGGGAGACTTAATCCGTTATGTTTGAACAAAGAAGAAGATGATGTTGTTTTATGGTCCAATGGTCCAATGCCCATGAGTGGTACAAGTGGCTACGCAAAAACTTCAGCTTCCAAGAGATTGACTTTACTTGGCGCTATTCAAGAAATTATTTCCCGTACTCGGAGAATCTCTACATGCCTTCTTAATACTTCCTCCGTCCCGCTCATATTGTCTTACTTCCTCCGTTCATATTGTCTTCATTTTCTTATTGGTCTGTCCCACTCAAATTGTCTGCTTCCAGATATGGAAGAATTAACTCTTCAAAAGTGATGACCTACCTACTTTCTATCTTTTTACCCTTATTATTAATCTCCGTACCAAACAGGAACATGACAGTATGAGCGGGACAGAGGGAGTATATGTTAGTGATGATGGGATTGGATTTCATATTCATGGAGATATTGTTGGGAAATAAATTAATTTCAGAAGTACCATATAATTTGACGGTATTATTCGTACATGTGTAGCGCTAAAATCAAAACTAAAAGATGGTGTTATAATCATAATATTTGCCTGTTACATGATAAGAATGTGATGAAATGCCAGAAAGAAGGCCCCAAGGCTGCAAATACACCTACGAATGCATAATAGCTGTTTGATGAATTGTCACTGAATTTGTAAGTAGAGTAGACTAATCCATGGCTTCCTCGACCGATATGGTTGAGCAATGAAGATAATGTGATCTCAACCATCCGATTTAAGAGAATTTCAATTCAATACACCTATTTTTCATGTTGAATACAGTCCTGTTCAGCAAATTATGAATAATTAGGAGATAATTAAAGGTAATTAATTTCAAATTACAATTATGATTTATTAATTTCAAAAAGAATTATTTAAATATTAATAAAAAATTAAAAAATAAGGTGGACGGTGTGACCCACCGCGCGAGAGCTGATAAATCAAACCTATCTATTTAAACCCTAATTCTGGGATACAAAATTATCATCCTAAATGTGAAGTAGAGCATAATCACGTTAATTAACGCTAATCTGCGTCTTCAAGTAAGTCCAGCCCATATAAGCCCATATATTTGAGATAGGAAACCCTAAGACGTAGCATATAAATTCATCAACATAAATAATTGCGTCTTCATTTTTTCTTCAGTTGCTTCGTCTTGTTTTCAGGAAACAGTAATCGGAAGAGCAAGGAGATCAAAGCACAGGTATTTTTACTGTTCCAGTTCTTTAGATTTAGATAAATACATCTAATTTAGATTTTAAATGATCGATCCAGAAATAAGCTCCCACACCAAATTCTCAAATTTCTATGAAAAAGCCTTTAATAAAAATAATCAAATGAGTTGATGATTTAACATTTCGTTCATATTTCTTTTCCTTAAATTGTACAGATAAACATCACGTTAATTTCATCACTATGACGTCGACTTCATCACCACCGGCCCTCCGTATAAATAAAAATAATTAGGGTGCCTTTATAACTTTGGTGAGGGAAAAGGAGAAAAAAATCCTTTTAAATTTTTCATTTTTTATCCTTCATCACCACCGGCTGGCCGGCGTTCGTATAAATAAAAATAATTAGGGTGCCTTTACTTTGGTAAGAGAAAAGGAGAAAAAAAATCCTTTTAAATCTTTTAGTTTTTATCCTTTTTTTTATAAATTAGAAAATTCTTTTAAATTTTTTATTTTTTATCCTTTTTTTTATAAATTAGAATTTCAGCATTCTTATTTTTTTTTATTTTTTTTTTCAAAAGTGAAAAGCATAAGAAAGACTGAAATTCTAATCCATTCTTTTCCGTTAAACTGTACAGATTTCATCACTATGACTTCACCACCACCGGCACCGGCCCTCAGTAGATCAGACACGTCATCAGTTGATCTTCCAGAAGATGAACCATCGAACTGATCCTATCAAAACTGTCGAAGAATCAGAACAAATTCTTCATCTGGGCACAGACGAGATACATGGAACGTTATCGCATGCATTTGATCACATTAGAAGATGGCAAATTCCAAACACAGCCAGTTTTGGGATATCCTTCTTGGAAGGTTCATCCCACTCTGCTCCTGCAATGGCCTAGTCCTCTTTCTACGCTCCGGCCGCCAAGAATTAAGGTTGTGGAATCCACTCCTCGGAAAACACGTCATCATTCCCGCCTTTAATCCCGACACCGATATTTGGAATCGCCATCTCTACCACGATTCATTAACTAACGATTACAAGATTTTGCTTTGTTATGAAAAATGCTACACCATCTATTCCTGCAGTAACCGAAGCTGGGGCGAGATGAAAGATTTTCCTTGCGATTGGAAACTAAAAAGATCCGTTTTTGTTGATGGAAGCCGAATGCCTATTAGATCTCAAATTGTCAAATCTTATCTTTATTGGGCTGTCATAGTCAAATTGTCTTGTTCCAAATAAAAAAAGAATAAACTCTTCAAAAGTGATGGGACCTACCCACTTTCTATCTTTTTATACTTATTCTTAATCTCCGTACTAAACAGTAACAGAATAATATGAGGGACAATGGGAGTATATGTTAGTGTTGATGGGATTGGCTTTTGTATTTACTAGTACTACATCCGTGCGATGCACGGAGTAAGTTGAATTTTGATTTTTTTTGTAAAACAATATAAATATAAGTAAGGAATATATATATATATATATATATATATATATATAAAGAAAAGTATCAAACAATATAAATTAAAATTTCGTTCAAAGTTCATATATGTATAAAATTTGAAATTTTCCTTGTAAACAATGTTCGTTGTACATGCACTGCTCTTATTCTCTTTATCGCATATCAGTATCTTCAAACCATTTCGACTCCGTACCCTCGATACAGAGACGTATAGTTGACCATATAAAAATAATACTTGGACTTTGTAAACGATTCCGCTGTATGTATAGAATATCATCTAAAAGATTCTTCCAACACTTTTTCCAAACAATCTCCGATATGTTCATTGAATTAGCAAATAGTAGATTTGCAAACATATGTCTCAAAGAATGTGTACTCCAATGACTTGCCTTTATAATGTCGTCGATGTATTCTCTATCATCGTCTAACAAACCCTCTTACTGTTTGCCAAATTTTTGTATAATGGTTTCATTCCATAACCATTTATACATAGCTTTTAATATATCTTCTCCCAAAAGCCATCAAATTCTTTATTAATTTTACTATGGAAAATTCAATGCATTCTCTAAAAATAATTATAGGTCTTTATAATATGGTCTAATAATATAGAGTAGTTAATGAATTGTGTGGTTTCATTTGTAATATAAAATTGAATAATTTCGGATACTATTAATCTTATTGCTGAAAATTGATTCATCTCTCTACATTCTCTCTACATGTATTTATTTGTATTAATTTATTTTAATAATAATGAGTAATTATTGGGTTGTGTTTATAAGCTAATAAGAGTGAGAAATACCAATATAATATGACAATCAACGTAAATTGAAGATATAAATAAAGTCTATTTTAGAATATGTTCATTAGTGTTTTGTTTTATGAAACAATTACTTAAGTAGCACATTTTTTGGTAAGGAAGTCGTTTTTCATCGAGAATAATTTATTGAAAGATCAAACTTTACTCTAAGAATTTTTTTGTTTATTGATTAATTATTTGTATAATTTTAAAGTGAAAATAATCTTTTTGTGAACTTTAGTTTTTCTTTTTTATAATATTTGTTGTGTCTTGAGTTACAAAAATTAATATTTTTTTCTGCCAAAGTAAGTAAGTCTTATGTAAACAATAAAGACTCTAATAAAAGAACTTACTTTCAAAAATTAAAAGAATTATTTTATCAAAATATAAAATAAAAAAAATAAAACTTGAGAATAACAAATTGATTGTAGATGAACAAACTCTAAGGTGCAAAAATGCTTAGAAAAAACAAATTCTGCATCATTTTCAATATAAACTCTAGTGGTAAAATATATTATTATGTATATAAGTTGATTGAATATGTATATAACCTTTTGGAAATTAAAGTAAAACATTATAGATATCTAATTGAAGCTCTCAAAGGTATTACTTATTTTAAAAGAAGAATCTTACTGTTTTACATTTTTTGGACCATAACTTCAATTTGTATATTCTGATTTAAAAATACTGAATACACAATAATCCCGATGTAAAATCAATACAAACCAATGAAACAGCTACTATTGAGTGTGAATATAAACTTTCTTAAATGTTCCATTTCCAAGTTTTCCTATTTCTGATAATGGAGTTCCTTCTTGGCTGCAGAGAACTAAAGTTCTAATTGCTGAAAGTATTTTCATAATATTAATTAAAAATATGATTTATCATCTAGATATTTTTTAGAACGTTACTCATGAATCATGATAACTTTAATTTTTAGTATTATTGCGAATGCGTTAGTTAGTAACACTGCATATTTGTATTGTAATTATAGTTATTGTATTATAATTCATTCTCTATGTGTCTATTTTCAATAGACATATATATTTTAAATCTATATGTATTTATATATACACATAAATCAATCAATATATATTGTTTTCTTTTTTGAGATAGTCGTACTGGATATAAAGACATGTTTTTAATCAGTAGGAAAATTGTGAATAGTTAGTTGGTTCCAAATTTTTTTAATAGATCAGCAAATTAAAATTTGCAAAAAAATTAGAGTTAGCATCTAACAATATTATATAATACTTGTACATGTATACAACTCAAAACTTAAAATTCATATTATGTATATCAAATCCCCATTATGAACGTGTGAAGTAAGAATAATTTCACCCATTATGGTTCATTATCATTGATTAATTTTCCATCCGTTGGAGGGCAAGACAATCAAATGTTTATTAATGCAAATATCACACACAATTAAATGTAAATATTAGAAACATACTTTAATATAAATTTATTTAGCTCTCGAACATGTATATATAAAATGTAATTATATGTTTTTATAAAGTTGCTAATTAATAACACAAAACATGTTGAATTTTATATTTTACACACGAAAATGAAAATTTATTACCCTCATTTGTGTGTATGACAATATAGAAATTGTCATTTGGAATAAAAGAACATCATTTTGTGTTAAAAGTGTTATATATTGATACATTTAAATAGATAGCTATCAAAAGGAAAATAGTCAATTTTTACACGAACAATATAGCAAACACTTTAACCAATAACCTTAAATATAAGAAAATTAAGGAAACCTATTATAAAATTAAAAAAATAAACAGCCACATATTCCCACAGACATAAAAAAAATTATATTTTAACATATATATATATATATACATTACAAATAAAAAATAAAAAATAAAAAATAAAGTAGTGCAACTCAGTGAAAAAAATAAAAAATAAAGTAGTGCAACTCAGTGAAAAAAATAAGACTTAAATATATATATTTAGAGCGATTACATGATTACTTTTGTAAATAGAAAATTATGAAACAACATTCAATAAATTTCAATATTGTATAACAAATTTATGATTTTAATAAATTTAGAATCATACAAACACTAAAGTGTGAGTTGATCTAATTACATTGGTAGTAACATCGATCATATTATTCTCTAAAGAGACAAATACGTGCTTATATAAAATAGGGATAGATTTCTATGGATGTTACTGTAATCCTTAACAAAAAATTTGATGAAGTTGTCGCTCCCAAATCTGATCATTGATGCTTAGGAGATATGATCTTTCTCCAAGATGGCGTTTCTGCAAAGAGTTGATGTGCGCGTTGTTTATTTAAAAACTTTACATCAAATGCTCTTGTCCGGTAATCTCTTTCTTATCAATCATGCTTCCTCTAATCGGAAAAGTCGGAATGAAAGAGTACAAAGAATATGAATTGTGAATGAAATCGTTTGCAAAATTCTAGAATTTATAGGTAGAAAATAGTATAAAAATAGAAAATTTATTATTATAATTAAATTTTTTTCCCACAAATTATGCATTTGTAACGTCCAAATATTAATTAGTTGATTGGTAAATATTAATAAACAATTAAGATAATAACAATTAAATAAATTATTTTCAAAAACGGAATAATTGTAATTGAAAATGAAAGTTACTATAAACGGCAAGCCGGACTTGCTTTTATATATTATAAGATTATTTAATCTATTATCTATAATGAACTAATTGAAAACGGATGATTTATATATATTATATAGATTATAGGAAGATTTGAGGCTTGAAATGAGCTTATTTTAATTTTTTTCGTACGAAATATATATACGTCTGAGTTGATAGACATATTTTGTATTAATCATCTGGAAATTGATAAAGATTTTAGTTAATATAGAATGATTTATTATTTTGATATTTCCAATTTTTCGGTTCAATCTGTGCAGTATTAATGCCAATATACTTGCCATTACATTTATGAGGAATGAAGTCATCAATGATTGATACAACACTTATCTTCAAAATTGAAATTAATTATTTAATCTTTTATGTATAATGAACTAATTGAAAACGGATGATTTATAGGAAGATTTTAGGCTTGAAATGAGCTTTTTTTTTCGTACGAAATATATATACGTCTGAGTTGATAGACATATTTTGTATTAATCCTCTGAAAATTGATAAAGTTTTTAGTTTATCTATAAAGATTTAAATATGATATTGCCAATTTAGGTGAGCGTAAATATATGTAAATCAGTAATTAATACCAATATTAAAATATATATATTTTAGAATAGTACAAAAACAACACATATATATGACATATCTGTCATTATTCAGTAAAATACTTTTAATGTACTGTCAAAAACTTAAAATATATTAAAAGGAGATCTAATTATACACACTATCATACAAATTATAATTACGTGTATAACCACAACTAATATTATGCAAAAAATTAATTAGATGATTGGAAATGTAAATGCACAATTATTATATAACATTTAATATATAATTTCTAGAAATGGAATATTGAAAACAAATTAAAAAAAAAACTGAAAAATGAACTTTCTAAAAATAGCACGGGCTTGCTATTATAGTTTATATAGATGGAGATATTGTTGGGAAATAAATTGATGAATTGATGGCTGGATGGTCGGGATCTCAAGCAACTTTAGTCTACTTTAGTCTTTTCATTAGCTTTGTGTGAGGGTTTAGTAGTGTTTACAAGTTGTTCATTTAGTGATTTTGGTTGTTTGTCTGGTTTTGTTTACTCATCTTTCCATAAAATTATGTTTGGGAATCAATGTTTTGGGTCACATTTTCTTTCTATCTGACAGGACAAACGAATAGGAAGGGATGGTTCTTTCGTTGCATTGATAATTGATAGAAGAAGAAGTAGAAAAAGATAAATATATAGAGAGAGAGTAGAGGGTGAATCATGTACAAATAATTCTTATTCTAAAAATAAAAATTAGGCACACAGATTTAATGCATCTAATAATGCTATCGAGTACATCAATTTTGGCCATTTAATACATTAATTTTAGGCACGTGGTGCATGAGATTCCATGTGCATCATGCAAGTCAAGTTCAACCACGAATGAACATAATAAAACATTTAATTTGGTCTATAACATTTAATTTGATCATAGACGAAAATTTGTAAATAAAAATTACTACTCATTTGTTTCAGTACTGTCACAATGATCCGGATACTATATGTCGTAAAATGATTTTTTTTTTAATTGACAGGATCGATGTCGTGAAATGATTTAAGGCTTGTTTGGTATCCATATACCAGTATATCAGATATCAGGTATCGGTATGGGTATCAGATATCAGGTATGTGTATAAGATTGATATTTAATATTTGTTCAGATATCAGGTATGTGTATGAAATTGATATTTAATATTTGTGTTTGGTATGCTGAAGATATCAACTCATATCATGTGGGGAGGAAAGGAGAGATATGAATCATACTCTAGCAAAAATTGGTATGTCAAAATATTGAAAATTAGGGTATCAAGTATATCAAAGATATCAATTTGATATCCATATACCGATATATCAAATACAAGGTATGGATATGAGTTATATCCATACCCATACTTGATATACGTATATGGATACCAAACGAGCCCTTAGTCACTTCCTATTCTATTCAATAATTTGGCCTAACTTCTGAATTTAATCAAAGGCCCGTGCAACATAAATAATTCAGCCCATTAATTTATATGTTTTAAACCATCTTATAGCCCATTTCATTTTTCATATATTCCACCCCAAAGCAAAAGGCTCAACTAGGGTTCCTTGTGGCCCACTAAAATGACAATCCTACCCTTCTCTAGGGTTCCTTGTGGGATATAAAAGGACGCAGATCAAGAGCAGCAGCAACGCCTATAATTCTCTTTCTTCCCTTCTAATTTTGGGCAAATATCGTAAGATAGTGTAATTTCTTATTCTTGCGTTCGGCCAAGCAATCGGAAGCTTATGATGTTAACGGCGAAGGAGATTTGAAAAAAGGTAGTAATTTTTTTCCCCTCATTTTTCTGCTCTTTAGAATTTAAATCAGTTTTAAATGAATTTTATATTCGTATGTTAAAATCGCATTACTATTATGTTCTCTTCATCCTTGAACGACATGAATAATTTCCAACACGAAATTCTCAATTTGTCACCTTCTAACCAATCTGAGTTGAAAAATTAAACAAATTTTTTATTTTCTCATACACAAAATACATTATTTAATTTTCTTAAGGTATTACCTCAAAAAAAAAAAAAAAATCAAATCTTAAGGTGTGTCTAGACATCTAGAGAGAGATATGTTGCTCGGGAATATATATATATATATATATATATATATATATATATTGATAAATTAGTAATTAAATTTAAAGACCGCGCCAGACTCACCCGAGATCTTTGATTCGGGCATTAACTACTCTACCGCTAGGCCAACATACGCACATATAATGTATATATTTTTCGTAGATAAGTAGTGACGGAGCCAGAAAAACATTTTATGTGTGACATTTAAACATTTATTTCCTTATCAACAGATTAATTATTCAATGACTCCCCATTGTGACTTCACCATCACCGGATCTCTGCCTCCCCGACCACCGTGACACCACCTCCACCACCACTCCGACAACAAATCCAACCTGAGATGGACACAGCATCAATTGATCTTCCAGAGGGAGTGATAGAAGTGATCCTCTCCAAATGTCCCGCTAAATCTGTTGTTAGGTTTAAATCCGTCTCGAAATCATGGCAATCCATGATCTCCGATCCTCGTTTTACCAGAATTCATCGTATCCAACGGTCCAAACTGCCGGAGAATCAGAACAAGTTCCTCATCTGGGGGAGGCCAAAAGATAATCCCACCGCAGGTGGAGTACATGTTATCCAATTGAAAGATGGAAATTTCCAAAGGGAATCATTTTTCCCATATCAATCTCGAATCTTCGTCTTCCCGTTGTGCTGCTGCAACGGCTTATTCCTCTTAACCGCAGACCCCAACAATCACCGATACTTGCTATGGAATCCATCCATTCGCAAACGCATCGTGATTCGCGGGCTTAGGCCAAAGACCGATCCCCACGCCTTTAAGGCCGGCGCCTCTCCTCATCCTAATCGGCACCACATGTACTATGATTCCATCACTGACGATCACAAGATTGTGTTTGTTTATGATGATTGCTACACGGTCTATTCGTGCAGGGCCGGGAGCTGGGCGGGGATGAAAGACTTGCCTTGCGATATAAGTCTGATAGACCGCGGCGCCTCCGTGGATGGATGCATCTACGGCATTCTGAATGGTGACATTGTGTGTTTTGATGCTAGAGATGGGAATGTGCACAAGTTCAAGCAGCCGAATGATGTGAAATGCGAGGTTGAATTAGGCGAGTTGTCGGGGCGTGTGTGTTTGTTTGGCTTGAGTGGATGTAAGAAGAAGCTCCATCTCTGGGTGATGGAGAAGCATGGAAGCTTCGAGAAGTGGTGTTTTTCTTGGAGGAAGTTAATCGGTATGGAGAAAGAGGAAGCAGATTTATGGTTTCTTCGACCGATATGTTTGAGCAATGAAGATGAAGTTGTTTTATACGCAAAGGTTGGGCAGGTGAAGGGTTTAAAGTACTTCGTATATAATCCTCGCCAAAACAGCTTTCAAAAGATTGAGTTTAATTGGAAGCATTCCCAGCCAATCCCATATTCGGAGAATCTCTGCGTGCCTTCTTCAAATATGTTGGTGTAGATTGGATTTGGATTATTTTTATGGGGATGTTTGGAAGAAAGTTGATGGATTAGTGGTGTCTACTTTAGTTTTTACATGAACCTCTGTTAGGGTTTGGAATTTAGCATTATTTATGCGTCGTTTGTTTAGTTATTTTGGTGTTTTGTCTACTTTTGTCTTTCATGAAACTATGTTACAGCTTCAATTTTTGAATTATGTGTTGTTTAGTTGTTTTGTATGTTGAATTTGGGAGGCCATGGAAAATTGCTGTAATCAATATGGTATTAGCAACTTTTATCACTACTAAACTCTCAACTCTACTTCAAATTTAGTATGAAATCATTTGCTGCTACCACACCCTATATTAAGCATAACAAAGTATTTATTGCGGGCAGCAGCTTCGGGTTACCCTCGTCGTTAAATAAAATCATAAAAACGTTTGGGTTATCTAATTATAAAAGCATACAAATTTTTTTTTTGAGAATTAATAAAAGCATACAATTGGTTAGGCAATTCAAGATTACGATCTGGGGTTACCTTAATGGTTTTTAATTAGCTTTCCATGCTTTGTACTTTCTGCTTTCTTGCTTGTACCTTTTCCATTCTCGAAGGGCTGCTAAAGCACGTGCAGCGAAACTGGCAGGAAGAAGGGCTGTTGCAGAACAATAGAACAAATAATTGAGCAGCATTTTGATACAATTGCTTGGGTTATGATTTCTCAAGAATATAAAGTAAAAGATGTAGTTTTAGAGTTTATTATTTGCCTAGCAAAAACAGATCAATTTTAGAATAAAGGAGATTTTAAGGGTTAATTGTCGGAACTTCGAAAGAAAAAGTAGCATATACGGCTCTATCATACATCCCCTAACATATTTATCTCTCCAAATCCCCAACGTGCTATAAGTAGTGCAAAACCACCCTCATGTCAAACAATTTTTATAACAATACTAGGTTCTAACTCCAGCTCAATTTGAAACTCGCAGTAAAATTCTTATAAAAATTGATCTATGTTGTAAATATCTTATAGATATACATTATATGAGTGTTGACCAAGTCATCCACCCTAAAACCCTAGTTCTGTACCATTATAAATATAGGCCTTTGGTCCTCATATTGTACATACTTTCAATACA
Source organism: Agastache rugosa (assembly GCA_031470985.1). Taxonomy (NCBI): domain Eukaryota; kingdom Viridiplantae; phylum Streptophyta; class Magnoliopsida; order Lamiales; family Lamiaceae; genus Agastache; species Agastache rugosa. The sequence continues at coordinate 35,177,873 of CM062603.1, read as the reverse complement.
CTTCAATACACATAATTCTTATTCTCTCTACTTTATTCCCTGTTCTCTCTAGTTTATAACACGTTATCAGCACCAGTCTCTAGCCCTGAGTCTCTAACCAATTGATGAATTAGATTGAAGATAGGCCCTATGAAAGAATCGTGTCTTTCCAACGAGGTACATAATTTTTTTTTTAGTGTAGTATCTCAATTCTAATAATTTTCGTAATCATCAAAATCGAGAATAGAGAAAGATTGAAGTATTATTCATATTAAGAATTTGGATTGCTGTCTATGAAAAAAAAAATACTTTTATATTTGACCTGATTGCGAAATATTAGTGGATTTGTTTTGTTACTTCTTGTCATGGAAATTTCGATAATTGGTATAACAATAAAAAAAAATTTAATGGTCGATAATAGAAAAACTTGGGAAGTTTTGAAAATAAAATAATTGATTCATATCAATCAATTTACAAAATCTATATGATTATCGATTTTTGTGAAAACTTTTATTGTATTTGTACTTTGATTTCGAAGTTATATGTTATACTGCAAAATATATAGTGATATATTATATCTATATTTCTTATGATACAATAATCGTTGTTTCCGAAGAAACACAAAATTTATGAATAATCTTAAAGATTATCTATTGATGCTATTGAAGTAGCACAAGTAATATTCCTAAAGAATATTACATGCTTTTAAAAAGCAATTAAACATTTGGATAATATATGATTATCCTTGATTTTTGTGCATATATATTGCACAAATGACACATGGCTCCGGAAGAGCTTGTATCATTTTGATACTAAATTAACAATAGAATATGTTAGTAAGTCAAAAGGAAACTTACTAAGTTTTAATGATATCCGCTACAACGGATACTATATTGAGACAGCAGCAGAAGATAATAATGAATATCTCTGCAAATATTATGCGCGACAACATTAGTTCGTATTAGGCCAACAACCTAATATCAAAATTACTCGTATTACATGGAGAATTTGATGTTTCTCATTTACGAACTTTTGATTTCAAGTCTCAATTGCACACCCACAACATACAAAAGATGGGTTCCCAACAAAAAGTTGGAATATATGTTGAATTAAATATTCACGCGATGAACTTAAAGTTCAACAAGTTATTACTGCTAAATGAGTGATCAAATCTCATATACATATTGTATATGCACCAAAAAAAATTGAAGTTCCTCATGAACTAAATAAGCGTGAATAAGCGTGAGAGATCTATTGGTGCTAAATATCAAGATTTTCGGAATACAAAATTGAATAGAGAAATTATATCACTCTAACAATCTCCTAAAGAGGATCGTCCTGAGGACAAAAATCCCAGTGCATATGCACGTGCACCAAATATCAAAATACTGGGATTACGGAATAACCAGAAAAGAAAATATAATTGAGAAATGATGAAAATCTGGTTGATTGAAATTGCCATGAATTCTGTGAATTCAGGAGAAACGAGCAATAGAAAAATATTATAATTGTCGACAATACTTTTGCCTCGACAAAATTGCTTATATCATTTTGAAATGATATTCTGGATCCAGATCAAAGAAAATAGAAGTGCCAGAGGCACTGAGTAAATTTGAAAGAAGCAATTGAGGCAGAGCTTGACTCGCTAAATAAATAATCTTTTGCTCTGTAGTACACATGTCAAATAATGTTGACACAAATGAGTATTTGTACTAAGAGAAAAGAAATTGATGAGATGAAGAGAAATAAAGCGATGTAAATAGCTCAAAGATTTAGGCAGAGATCCTAAATTGATTTTTCTTATATATATTCTCCTAATATGGCATCACGTTCCGTTATTTAATATCTATCGCAGTAATGAATATCATTGATCCGTATATTTATTGGGTCATTGTACGTGAATATATATAAAAGTCTCTAATGTACTAAAAATTTCTAAGAAAGAAAAATATAAATTCACAACAAGTGTGAATTAATAATCCTTATAAAGTAAGGATATGTGAATAATGATATATGTACTTGTGTAAATATCAAAAAGTCTTTGAATAACTTTTATATTGATGAAAGAGTCAACTCGTACATAAAGGTAGAGTTTGAAATAGAAGACTTAGCTAAATCTAAGTATTGACTTGATATGAAGATCGAACATCTCCTAGAGGAGCATGTTATTATTACACCAGTCGACCTACTTGAAAAGGTTGTAGAGAGATTGATTTTTATTATAAATCACATCTAGTTAGACCACAATGATTGTCTCTTCACTTGAGTTGAAGTGAATATGGAAGATAACAATTATATTATGGGGCCAGAAGTTCCCTACTTTGAGTGCTTATTGCACTATGTATTCTATCAGATCTGATATAACATTTAAAGTAACATTGCTAGCAAGATTTAATGATCTCACAAGGAGACATTGAACTGATATTGAGAATATCATTCGTTATCTTCAAAAGGTTAAAATTATATTAGTCTATTTTATGAAAGAGATCGAGATTCACATTGATGGCTACTAGGATGTTGGTTATTTATCTCATCCTAATAATACAATTTCTCAAATTGGTGTAATGATATGAGATATATCCCCCACTATTCTCTATGAGAATAATTTAACTTGTGTTGCACAAATGAGTTCTATATGAACTATGGTCACAAAAGTTTGTTTAGTGAAAAACTTGTGGATTTATTCACTAAATCTCCTCCCAATCTTTATACGAAATTACGTTTATAGTAGTGAAATATGTTAATTTTGAAGATTATTATCTTCAGGGGGAGTGAGAAACTTCTACATATTTATGAAGATTTGGCCATAAAGGTTAATTTTGAGTAATCATAAAGATTATACTCTAAAGGCCAAATGGTTGTACTCGTATTTTTCCCCTTACTAAGTTTTTCTCCCGATGGATTTTCTAAGTCAAGGTTTTTAACGAGACAACTAATGCAACACATGAGTAAGTGTATGTTATGTAATTTTTTCCTCTATCGAGTTTTTTTTTTCCACAGGGTTTTTTCTGAAGAGGTTTTTAACAAGGCATGCACATCACAATAATATTGTCAAATGTGAAATGTTATACTTGTATCATTGTTTCAACGGAGACTCGCACAAGTGACAATTTGGCGTGCTTATTCACAAAGGTATTGCCGACGTCAACATTAAGAAAGTTGGTACACAAGTCGGCATGCAACAACTCAAAGACTACAATGATCAAGTACAAGCGGAGCAGTTGTACTCTTTTTCCTTCGACCAGATTTTGTCCCACTGAGTTTTCCTGGCAAGGTTTTAATGAGGCAACATTTCTTTTAGGGATTGGTCACTCAAGGGGGAGTGTTGTAAATATCTTATAGATATACATTATATGAGTGTTGACCAAGTCGAGTTGTAAAATCGTTTGGGCCCTTATCTTAGGGTAGTTTGCAAATTTAGGCCATAATTCAGCGGGCTTGCAAGAAAAGGGCCTTCGGGCTTGAAAGATATGAAAATTTGAATTTTGAATTTGCAAAATTAGGCCACTATATTTTATAAAAGTTGCAATTTTGGGCCAAAATCGTTAAAACCCACTTGCTTTGGAACAAATCATAAATACACATCAAGATAAAAATTGCTCAAGGTTACAAGAGATCCACGCTTTCTAAAATAGTATCAGAGCCCTGGTTTTATTAAGGAATTATATTTTATTTATTGCTTTAAGTATTATCCTAACGGAGGAGACATCAAGAAAAACATGGATACGGACAATTGTCCGACATGCGAGGGTTACAGGAATTATCTCCAAGATCTGGAGATAAAAAGAGAAAGAAACCAGATGTCAAGGATAATCTGGAGAGAATTGTTCGACTCTATAGTCGTACGAGAAAGAAGGCTTGAATACATTGAGCCTTTTATTCAAGAAATTGAGGCAAGAAGGAGATATGATTCAGATCTGAGTGATCTCCTGTTCGAGGTGATAAATACCATGAGGAGGAACCATCATAATAATCATATTTGATGGATCTTGAAGAATGTCCAAGGTGTGGACATTTCCAGAAATGTCTCCAAATCTTGGATAAAAGAAGGACCAGATACCAGAGTGTTCTAACACGCTGGCGAGATATGCTGAATATCTTAATTCAGCATAACGAGGAGAAAGAATTAATCGATTCCAGCATCCAAGGAATCGAAAGAAAAGAAGATCTTCTACAAAGGTGTATACTCCTTGAATGGGAGATAGAACATGCTATGAGAAGAGATCATTGGATCCATCAAGGAGTAAATTGGAATTCATATACTACTCCGCTCTGATGGAACAAAAGAAAGAAAAAGGAGTATCATCTACTCTTTTATATCAAGAGATTTCTCCAGATTCCTCCAAGATATCGGCGGATCTAAGAGAAATACAGAAGACAGTACAACATTATGGCGATAGCCTGTATGGTGTACCACGCGATCTTTACAAGATTGCTATGAAACAGGATGAAATATACAATATCCTGAAGGAGATCCAATCACGGATCGAAAAACTGGAGCAACAACCTCGTTCCAGTCAAAGGAGAAATCCTTTTGGTAATGAACCCACTTATCCAAAGCCAGTGAGAGAAACCAAAAAGGATCCCAACATGGAGACCTTGAAAAGAATGATTCGTGAAAAGAAAAAATGAGTAATCTTGAACGAATCAAGCTTGACGACCTCCAGGAGTTAGCAGAATCTTTTGCTAACATGACGATGGTGGATTTAAAGATGAACCAGAATGTGGTCCAAAACCCACAGCCAGTAAATCAACTTCCACCAAGGGCCATTATTGGAAATCAACAAGATTTTCAAAATGCACCCGGAGCCATTAATGCAGTCCAGGACTTTCAGACTGGAGCAAGGTATGATCAACATACCCTAAATGATGCATACATGGCAGCGAGAAGGACAAGGGCAAGAAGGCCGCATCCAAAGGTGCAAGATACCCCTATGGAAAAGCGACCCTGGACCCTATCCATCCTTACGGAGTGATGCTCAACCTCGATGAAGTAAATTTCAGAGATCGAGAATCCGTCATTGACGAGTGGACGTCAGCCCTGAGAATTGCAGCAGAAACTCTCGATTTGAACAAGAAAGGTTTCGTAAGAATACTCGAAATGAGTCTTGCGGGAATCGTCAAAATTGCATGGGAATTCTTTCATGTGGATATAAAAAATTCATGTTTTGAGAGTGAAAACTATACAGAACATGTCCAGAATATGGCAGTACTATTTAAAAACCATTTTCTGGGAGAAGGATATTTCGAGGGATTTGATCAAGAGAAAAGGAAGAAATACTTGATGGCATTGTATAATCTAAGACTGGCTGTCTTGGATCAACAATCGCTTAACAAGTTTTTACAACTCTTTGCTCTTTATCAACATCAATCAAAAGTTGATGATAGAGTAGCACTGGAAATTTTCTTTCTGAAATTTCCAAGCCCATGGAAAGAGATGCTGATACGGGATTACGAACCAGGTGATCCTGAGAACGTCGCAAGAAGGATGTCATATGTACATCGGAAGCTCTCAGAGTGGTGTCAACAAGCAACAGCTCTGAGGAACATGAAGAAACTGAGGAGAATTAACAAATTCGCTCCTCTAAACTGTGATGACAATGATCTGCCAACGATCATTGGAGGAGAACCACCGAGGCTGAAGAAATACAAGAAAAATAGGTTTCAGCCCTATTATAAAGGTGGAGATCCAAAAAGAAATTCTTGGAAACCAAGAACCAGATGGTCAAAACAGAAAGCCAGATCTTACAAATCCGGCCAAAAAAGTGGACCATCAAGGAATAGGTATCCATTCCGAAGAGATGATAAATCACAAGGAAGGACACCTGCCAAGAAGACTTTCAGAAGAACTCACACTAGAGTTAATGAAAGTTTCAAAGATTGCAACTGTTGGACGTGCGGTGCAAAAGGGCATATTTCCACAAATTGCCCTGACAACGAGAGAAGAGGTATCAATAAATTCGAATCCACTCCGAATATCGAAGATACCGTCTACTACCAGGAACTGGTACAAGTATATCAGTTCGAAGATATACCCTCGGATGAGAGTATATATGAACAAGAAGAAGTCTTCAGTGAAGAAGATTCAGAATGGTCTGATGGAACTAGATCGGAGTCAGACTGATCCAGAGATTGTTCATCAGGAGAAAGAGGATAGGACGGGATTCTCCAGTCACACAACTCTCTCTCAAAGCCTGATTGACAAAATCATGAAGAAGAGTCTGAATATACAAAAGTATCAAGACTTTTCAGCAAACAACATAGATCAAGTTCTAAGGAACTTTAATCTAAGGAGCAGGAAACAACAAATCGTCTATGGAATTTCTAGACGGGAAATGTCGCTTCCTATAGAGCTTACAGGGAATCAAGTGGAGATGCAGCTGATTCCAGCTAGTGACATCAGGGAAGATCTATCAAAGATGAAGCCTGAAGTCGCTGAAAAGATAAACTGGATCCATATTGGAGCCATCCAGTTGATGTTAAAATCGGCCCTCTTTACAGGTGTTCACACGCCGATCGATATCGCTATATGCGATAAAAGAGTTAGAAATTTGAAAGATTCCGTATTGGGAACAATTGCGGGAGATCTTTGTGCAGGACAAGTAGTGGGAATCATCTATCCAAAGATTGCTTACAATCTTAATGATACCCATTTCAGCAAAGCCCTGACGCTTTATCAGGACTTTAAATGCAAGGATTTATTGGAGGAAGGAAACAGGCCTTACTCCATTACTTATCAGGTATCATATGCTCTTTCCAACTCACATCACACTGAGTTATTTCTGGGAAAGAAGTTTATTGAGATACCAGATATCTTCAACAAGGTGACAACAGCTGTTTGTCCCGATAGAGTTGAAATTGCTCGGTTAAGGAATGTGGATATTCAAATCCGAGATAGAGAAGTCATGAGACACGATCAAAGTCTCAGGATAACTTCAGGGAGATTATCTTTCCAATGAGACAGAATTATGTCTTTGCCATATGGGAGGAGTCGGAGTCTCATTCGAGAAGCGTCACACCCTCAAACATCTCAGAGTAACAAAGTTCCAGTAAATCTGAAATGTCCCGAGGGATGGAGAGAAGTGATAGTAAAATTTGACACTACAAGGTGGGAAACCAACTTCCCTTGTAATGTTCTTTACTATCTGCAGCAGCCGGAGATCAATCATTACAAAGGTACCCTGGAAATTGGGGGACAGGTGATGGAGATCAAAGGCAGAGCCGGAAGGAAAGCAGTTTTGCTTTTAGGTTTGGATTTCCTTGAAGATCACAAACCTTGGGGAAATAAAGAAGAATGAATGGAAATTACGATTAATGGGAGAAAACTATTAATCGAATGACAAGTCCATTCTCCATATACATCTCTATAGGGATGTTATATGAAAAATATAAGGCAGAATATTTTGCTGCTTATATTGACTCAGGTGCAGGAATTTGTACTGCAAAACGAGGAGTCTTCCCGGCAGAGGTAGAAGATGATCTACCCCGAATTGCAGGAAGAGATTTCTCAAAGAAGATTTTGCTCCTTGCTTAGGGAGTAAAAGAGACGGAAATTCTGATTGGAGGAGCCAGAGGTACACCTTGGTATAAGGTTAAAACTCCACCAATTTATTTCCATGATACAGGTGCAGACATTCTGCTAGGAAACAATTTCCTACAGATGTTCAAAAGATTTATGCAGGATAATGAAAAAAGGCAATTGGTTTTCACAACCATTTGCGATCACAAGATCATTGTCCAGAGGCTCAAAGGGGCTTTTAATCGCCAAATACCATTGAGTTTTCGCAGCAAGCGTGGTGATGAAGGAAAACTTCGACACCCAAAGATGAAAGATCAAAGGAGATTCAGCGAAGCAGTGCTAAGCTGTATTAGGGATTGGGATCTCGAAGATGAAGAGATTCAAATCCTCAAAGCTTCTTTAATATCCCATCAAGATATTAGGGAAGAGGTGAAGGTATCCCTAGAAGATGTCAAAAGGAAAATCAAAAGAAATTATAATGAGAATCCTTTGGCATGGTGGGATAGAAACAAACTCAATGCAACCTTGAAGGTAAAGCCAGAAAAGGAGTATGAGTTTGTTAGATACAGGCCAATCCTGATGAACCTCAAAGATCAACAGGATATGAAGGAGATAATCAAGGAACACCTTGATTTAAAGCTGATCGAATCAGGGAACTCGCCTTACAGCAGTCCCGGATTTCTAGTAAGAAATCATGGTGAGATCAAACGAGGTAAACCTAGACTAGTTATTAATTACAAAGGAATTAATGACATTCTAGAATTTGATGGATATTTTATCCCAAGTAGGGAACACCTTATTAACTGCATTAGGAATGCTAAGGTTTTCTCTAAGTTTGATTGCAAGTCAGGTTTTTACCAGATTCGCATGGAGGAAGGGAGTAAGAAGTTTACAGTCTTCTCTACTCCACAAGGGCATTATGTTTAGAACGTAATGCCAATGGGGTTAGCTAATGCGCCTCAAATATTTCAGAGAAAGATGGATAATCTATTTAAAGATTATTTTTCTTTTATGTTCGTCTATATTGATGATATTTTAATAGCATCAAAAAATATGGAAGAACATATCAAACATCTTGAGATCTTTGCAGATGTTTGTTATAAAGAAGGTTTAGTACTGTCTGAAAAGAAAGCAGTCGTTGCAACTCGGAAAATGGAATTTCTGGGTATTGAGATCGATGAAGCAGGAATCATTCTGCAGGACCATATTGTTCAAAAGGTCCAGAATTTTCCTGAAGATCTTATTTTATTAAGATCCAAAGTTGTTAATTTTGCGGGACCATTTATTAAAGATCTCGCAAAACATAGAAAAGTTTTCAGTTCATTACTGAAAAATGATGTTCCGTTCATCTGGACAGAAGAACATCGACAAGGGATGAGGGAGTTAAAAGAGGTTTGCAAAAATCTCCCAAAGCTCGCGATACCTCAGGACAAAGATGACTTGGTCCTGTATACAGATGCTAGTGATTATTGGTGGGCAGCAGTCTTAACCAAGATCACTCCTAATGGAGAAGAACCCTGTAGATACTGCAGTGGTTTATTCTCAGATGATGAGGCCGTGAGATGGCACATCAACGAGAAAGAGTTCTTTGCAGTCAGAAAGGCGTTTAAAAAATGGCCTTTATTTTTACTTGCAAAGAAATTTACTTTGAAAGTTGATAACACACAAGTTAAAGCTTTCTTAAGAAACAAGATGGAATCTAAGCCTGAAAAGGCTAGATTAATTAGATGGCAAGCTGAATGCCAATATTATATTTTTGATATTGTCATTCTGAAATCTCACGAAAATATTCTTGCAGATTTCTTAACAAGAGATGGAGCAAACTGATGTGAACTCCATTCTACTAGCCCATAGACATCTCAGAGAATATCTGAAGATGTTATCCGGCGAGTGAGATGAGTGCATTCTAAATGCTGAACAAGCAAGAAGATTGCAAACTCTCGATAAGACGAAAGTCACCGAGAGAATACGAGCTTGCATACGGTCTCAGAGTCAACTCTGGACTGCATGTCAAACACCAATCCTTCGGGTGGCCAAAGATCCTTTGGTAAAAGAAGAGTTTCGAGTACAGGGCTCTAAACCTGTAGCAGATGATTCAAATACCTCTTGCCCAAGTTCTAAGGTGGTGGTATCTTCGGAACCATTGCCCCAAGAAAAAGATGATATTCAGGGGTCACACTCTGAACCATCATGTCAACCCAGCACCTCTGGGGAAAAAGAGGGAGAGATTAATCTTAGGCCAATGACTGGCATTTCTAAGATTAATACTGATAAGATTGAGGTTTCTTCTTCTTCTTCTTGGCAGATATACCAAGCTAGCTGGGAGAAGCTCAACACAAGGACTGGTATCAACCCAGAAAAAATAAGGGTTGATGTTTCGGGGAAATATCCTCGGGTGTGGATGATGCCAAATGCAGATCCACAAGAAGTCAAAAGATGGTATGAATTCGGAGCACTTGCTTCAGTTTATACCACATCCCCATCATTCGCCGAAATCAAGAGTCTACCCAAGTGGATTCAAGAAGCGGTGTATGATACCTGGGCTAACAATCCGCAGCTTAGCCGAGGTGACGTTTTGGAGTTGTATTTCATCAGTGCAGCCCCAGAACCAGCAGGGAAAGGAAACCATGAAGCCTTTCACTATATTAGGCTTCGAAGACCAGATGCACGCGCCCTCGAAAAGATCAAGGCACCTGCAGAAAAAGAGGCTACTCTAGTCTCTACGTTACCAGAAGATCATATCTCCACAAGAAGAGCATGGGGTTTATGGGTCTGTCTCACTGAGATGGACAAAGTCAAGTTCCCGTTCAAATTCTTTCAGAATTCTGTGAACGGATCATTCCTGTTAAACACCATGACAGGAAAGTCTACAAGATTCGCAGAGGAAGCTTTCGAAAGAAAGAGAACCTTGCTCTGGGAAAACAAGATTACGACGAGTAAAGACACTCATCGTAAATATTGCAACATGGCTCATTTTGGAAACTGGTCCGAGCGAGTTTGTTCGGATTGTCAGAACCAGAAGGAACCAGAGTTCGGGAAGGGATTCATGCCCAGAAAAGGAAAAGAGAAGGCTCGGTCCCACGAGCATCTCGAGCAGAAGGCGTTGTCAAAAGCAAGGAGGCCAAGGGCCCCGGGAAAAAAGTAGATTCCCGACACAGGTTAGTGGAGTCATGTGACTCTGAGCTGGAGCACCCACTAAAAAGAAAACGACAGTAGTGGGTGGAGTGAAAAGTAATTACCCACTAAAAACAAATGGGTAAAAGGGCTGGAGGAGCATTATCAAACAAAGATAGTGCGGTATGATTAAAGTAGCACCAAAAGTTTGGCGTCTTTATTCAATAATGGACGACAGCAGTGGTCCTACGCTGAGTCAGAAACAGGCTGGCCACGGAACCAAGGTATCCGAGGCAATAATGAAGGAAGGAGGTTGAGAATTACAACCTCTATATATTTCAAGAAGTGGGAGAGCATAAGGGGGATCGAAAATCCATCAGAAATCCTCTACACCATCTCATCTGCTCTCTCAAAATAAAATTTGTAATAGTTCCTAGCTTAGTATAGTATAGTTTATGTATTTCAATTCCGCTACCATAGGTAGCTAAACAAGTCTGTCTCCTCCCTAAAGGAGATATACTTATGTTGTAATAAATTTTATATAATTCCTAAATAAAGTTCGGGCTTTTGCTCATCCCTTCCAGTGTCTAATTATTCTCTAAATACCAACTAAATACCCTACGCCCCGAGTAGGAAACGAACGAGGGCTGTGCTAAGTGTTGCTGAAGGATTCTGCGTCTGGAAACCATCGGTTGCGATCGTGTGGTTGGACGAGGTCCCTAAAACTTCCGGTGGAAATACCCGGCAGCATTACGGTCAAAAAGGTATGAAGTTGGTATGCTTAGGATTTTTATACGGAAGTGTGATGGGCCTAATTGCATTAAATGCTTTATCTCCAAATGGAAGAATGGATTAATATTTTAATTGTAAATTTGAGTAATTCTTGTTAACTTGATGTGTAATCCTTATAAGCTTTGTGGGTATGCTGTTTTGCACTGATCGGGCCGAAAGGTGGCCTTTGACCGCCAATCGGGCCGAGAAATGGCCCCAGATAGCCAAACTTTTAAGATAATGGCCTAATTCGAACGACCTGAAGAAAGGTGACCCAATATTGCAAACAGCCTAAGATAGAGGCCTAGAAAAACTTTAAACTCTGACCAAGTCATCCACCCTAAAATCCTAGCCTGTACCATTATAAATAGAGGCATTTGGTCCTCATATTGTACACACTTTGAATACATCTCAATAGATAGAACTCTTATTCTCTCTACTTTATTCCCTGTTCTCTCTAGTTTATAACAATCTCGACTAGCTTGCAAGCAGGCTCAACTCACTTACACCATCTCAAACACGAACAATCTAGACATTTTATAATTGTATTTTATTCTGTGTGATCATAATTATAAGATTCCACTGAATGTGTACCACCAGAAGAAGATGAAGAAGTCAGCTTCCACGTAATTAGCATGAATGTGCAACACAAATTCGGTCAGTCATTATATCGAACAGTTCATCTGCGTTAAGTTTTGCTTCTTGAAAGGGAATATATTGCTTCTTCACTTACGTGATGCAAGCATGTCTAAGCTTCACATAATGGGAGATTAATCAAGAGTTTTGAAAACAACTAAAATAAATAAACTCCATCCATGATCAGTTTCCACAAACACGTCGCGGTCTGAACATGAATATATCAAATTGAAACGTGTATAATTTAATTCTTGAGGCCTGCAAGTGTTTGATGAAATGCTTGAAAGAGATTATTTTGATTGATATTATGAAAATCTATTTGTGTATATTATCTCTAAAAATTAACCTATGGAAGTAAAAAATTCTAAGTGAAAATAAAAATATCTACGGATTTTCGATGTTCGAAGATATTAAAAAAAAAGTCAAGTGAAGATAAAAAAAGGTGATTTTATTATTATGTGTTGAATTAAATTTGATATGATCGCCCAAAGAATAGATAACAAAAGTAGTTGGGCCGACCCAAACTGCAGCTCACAAGGGTCGGCCCACTAAGAAGTAAAATGATAATCCTACCCTTATCTCTTAGGCCTCGTTTGCTACGGGTGATTAGGGTGTATAATATAATTAATACACCCTAATATTTCGTTTGCTTCAAAACACAAGGCCCTTTATAAAATGAGGGCCCGAATATTTTATATTGATTTGTGTGATTATCCATACCTGCTCTTGGGTGGTATACGCGATAATTAAGATTGTTATAACAAATATTAGACTAAATTATCCCTAAAAAAATCAATAAAACCTATCACTCTCCTGTTCGTCTCTCATTCTCTCGCTGGCGCCATCACTCCCGCCATATCTGTGTTCTTCTCTTCGTCTTCAAAGGTGCGTCTCTTTCTCTTGCCTTTAAATATTTCTCATGTAATTTGATCGTGAATACTAGTTAGTTCTTTCTCTCTTTTATAATTTTGTGAATTAATGTTAGACCATATTTAGATCTGGTCTCGTCTCGTGATGTTCAAAAATTGAATTTTTCATTTTACTTTGTTCTTTTAAGATTAGATAAATTAAATTCACCAATATTTTGGCCTTTTTGTGTTTCCACTTTCTCTTTTGTTCCCCTTAATTAATTGAATTTATGATTTTTCTTGCGTCAGATGATAGGAAGTTTGGTCTGTGAAGTGGGATATGATGATTATTGATATTCCTTTATATTTGGTACTGTACAACATGTTTAGATTTTGGTGGAGCCATTTTATTAAGCGCAATTTGAAAAGTCCAAAGTTGCAATTGAGCAAACTGAAAGCTAGTACAAATCAGGCTACTTTGGGATATTTTATCAGTTGATATAGTAACAAGAGTTTAAGTACTTGATGATTATAGTGGAAATTTCCAGCAATAAGTAATACTTCAATTTGTCAATAGTTGTAAATGTTGGCATTTGCGATTCGTGAGAAAAGGTGTGAGAACTTTAAATCTCATCATTTCTTAGCTTTGTGTGAGTAGGAAATTAATATAATTTCAAATCTTGTTTCCCTGCACAATGTTTTATACAAAATGAGGCTATTATTTTTGTTTATATCCACATTCAAAATGCCTTGCTAATAATTAAACATATGGAAACAATCTCTGCCTCTTGAACACTAAGATGCTATCGTATATCAGTTCTTATGAACTTTGGCCTTATCACTTTCTTTAGGATATCTGCATTACATAATCTGATGACTTGGTATTATATTTGTTGTCATATGCGTTTTCGATTAATTTATACATCATTGCTACATTATTTGTTAATTTTCAGTTAAACATGCGTCCAATTTCAAAGAGAAATATTGAGATACTCTTGGTTTTGGAAGAGATCATGCATCAAATTATCGTTATTATCAATCTAATTCTTACACTACTTGAAGAAAATGATGGTCAAAGTCGTAGACTTGAACAAGTGCGAAGATATAGCATGATTAATCGCATTCCTAGCCAAGTTAACTATATGAGAAGATTGGTTGATTTAGGGGACGCAGATTGTGTTGCTAATCTTAGAATGAATAGAGAAGCTTTTTCTCGTCTATGTTACTTGATGGAACATGTAGGTGGATTAGTTCATTCAAGGTATGTTTCAATTGAAGAAAAAGTTGCCATGTTTCTCTCGATCCTGGCCCATCATAAGAAGAATAGGATTGTGAAGTATAATTTTATGAGATCGGGTCAAACTGTGTCAAAACACATCCATATGGTGTTAAAATCATTATTAAGGATGAGTTACTTATTTATGATTGAGCCAGAAGTGATATCTGATAATAGTACAAATCCAAGGTGGAAATGGTTTAAGGTAACAAACCTTCTTATATAATTGTAACTCCACATTTAATATCAAAGTTTGAATATAAAAGAATCAATGTGACATTTCATTTCAAATACTAGGGATGTCTAGGCGCCTTAGATGGAACACACATTCGTGTAAGGGTTGAAGCTACTGATAAACCAAGATATAGGACAAGAAAAGGGGAAATAGCTGTAAATGTTCTTGGCGTTTGCGATCGAGATATGAAGTTTGTTTACGTTCTTCCTGGTTGGGAAGGGTCAGCTGCAGATTCTAGAGTGCTACGTGATGCTGTTAATCGTACTCATGGATTGAAAGTTCCAAAGGGTATGATTTTGATGATCTAGTTTTATATAACCTATAAATTTAATAACTTTTTTAAATTGACACGAAACTAGAATTGAAGTAATATTTTTCTTGATCACAGGATGTTACTATTTGTGTGATAACGGTTATCCAAATAGTGAAGGCTTTTTAACACCTTATAAGAGTGTTAGATACCATTTGGATGAATGGGGTGAATCATCTGTAAGGCCACAAACATTTCAAGAGTATTTTAATATGAGACACTCAAGAGCACGGAATGTCATAGAACGCACATTTGGCTTATTGAAAATACGTTGGGGAATTCTAAGGAGTCCATCTTATTATCCTATCAAGATCCAAAATCGAATCATTATGGCATGTTGTTTGCTTCACAATTTTATACGAAAGGAGATGGAGGTGGATCCGATTGAATATCTTGTAGAAGAATCAATGGCTAATACTATTGATGATAGTGGAAATAGTGGTGTAATTGACACCGTTGAGACAACACAAGAATGGAACTTATGGAGAGATAATTTAGCACAATCAATGTTTAATGATTGGAGGCATGCGACTTGATTAGCTTAATGTCAAGCAATTTTTTTTTTTTTGTATTTAGATTGCTAGAAAAACCATGTGATTCATATTAATTTATTTTATTATGCTAATTTTTGAGTTGTATTTTATTGTGGTTATTAATGAATGATTATTTCATTAAATGATATCATTGGCCAAGTTATATTTTAATTACATTATTTTAGAATTTTGTAGCAGTAAGTCTTTTGTGAAGCAGATTTTAATGGAGTCGTCAAAAACATCCAAAAAACCAGAAAAATCACGGCGCTGTTGGAGTCAAAAAGAAGAAGAAATGCTAATAACTTGTTTGAAAGATTTGGTTGCTTCTGGTTGGAAGGCAGATAATGGCTTCAAAGTTGGTTACCTTAATGTCCTTCAATAAAACATGAGGAAAGCATTTCCTGAGACAGATATTCAAGCAACTCCACACATACACTCGAAGATCCATGTTTGGAAAAGGGATTATGGAACAATCTCTTCAATATTAGTTGGTTGTACTGGAGTTGGTTGGAATGATAGTACAAAGATGATAGATGCAACTGATGATGTTTGGGATGCCGTAATGAAGGTAATACATACTCTTCTTAGATATTTATAAATTTGTATTTTAGTTTTCAAGAATAATCGTCAACTATCTTTCTTAATCTTATGTATGTAGGTGGATAAGAATGCACGTACTATGCGACATAAATCTTGGCCATATTATCATGATTGGTGCGAAATATTTGGCAAGGATCGAGCTACTGGAGAACAAGCCGAAGATATAATGGATGCAGTGAATGAACTTGTTAATAAGACTACAAATAAGGACCAGGTGACATATGATATTTCTGATGATGTTGATGATGAAATAAAATCAGAATCTGATGATACTTATCGTGTGGTTGACGATAACGTTCACAAAAAGAGTGGTGGAAAGAAAAGAAAGTTGATAGATGGAAATAGCAACTTAGCTGAAATATTAGGCAACTTTTGTCGAAATACTGAGACTAGGTTGGGAGAAATTGCTCGTCGAATTGGGTATGAACAAGATGTCTCCACTGCAAGAAAAGAAGTGTTTGAAGCTGTTGGAAAAATTGGTGGGTTGACACTGCAGGATAAGTTGTTGGTTTCAACATCATTGGCGAAAAAACCTGAGGACCTGGAGTTATTCTCGAGCTTGCCGGATGACGCACGAGCTGAATTTGTTCGGATGAAGCTTGCAGGGAAAATATGATTCAATTATATTTGTTCTGTTTTGACTCTCCATCGTTTTGATTTCTCTCTTGTGATTCTTTAAATAAGTACTGGCTTCTTACCCTATTTTATAAAATGAGCTCCTGTTCTTTATAAGTCACTTTTGCTAGGAAATATATTTGGATTTTATTAAATTGATATTAGTTATCTGTTGATTTTTTTATATGCAACCTTGCGATTTTTCTTTTTGAAATGTCAATCATGATAGTAATTTTGTGAAAGAAAGGTTCACAATTTTAGTCTCATTTTTCAAACTTTTCCTGTGATTGATCAGACGTCAATATTGGTATTTAAAAAAATTAATAATTATAACATTTTTAAAATTAGGACATTTTAGGAAAAGAAAGTTTATATTTAATTTTAATACACCCTACCAAACAAAGGATTATATATTGCAGATACTCTAATACATTCTACCAAACATGATATAAATATTTTATATAATAAAAGATATCCCAGTAAAACTTATCACACTTTATCCCATACTGCGTAGCAAACGAGCCCAGAATCCTACGGTGGGATGTAAAACGACGCAGCAGAATAGCAGAACCGCCTTAATTTACGAAGGGAAACCTATAATTTTCTTTAATTTCTTCAAATTTTGGTCATCAATTCTGTAATCTCTTTATCATGCGGCCAGTGGGACATTTTAATACGCCCTTCACGCACAACGTGGACAATACCAATGTCTGTTGACAACGATATTGGATGGTATCCATTATTGAATTGAGTTGACTCTAATACGATAATACCATATTAAAAATAAATATTGGACACAATTCCTCTTTTAAAAGGCATTTTAAATGAGAGAGATAGATCACCTAAAGTGGGTCATGCCACTTTCTCCAATTAACTAAGGCCAAAATTAAATCCCGAAAACAAAAGGGAGGAAGAATGCCTAAGTTTCCTTGTTCCATTAAAATTCTACCAAACATAAAAATTTTAAAATATGGAATAATAATATTACTTTAATTTAGGTTAAAATCCGTGCCAGCTCATCTGTTTAGGATATACTTGAGATACAAAACCCTTATTGCAAGGGGGATATAAATTAACACAGTAGTAATCCGCATCTTTTTTTTCTTAATCTTCTTGTCTTCTCTTCTTCTTTCTTGTGCCCTAATTTTCAAGTAATCGGAAGATGGTGTGAATTGAGCTAGGCGTACAAGACAAATTAATTAAGCAGATTCAAAAAAGGAGATTATCAATTGCCAATTAAGAAGTTCATCACAACCAGCTTTACAAATCGTTTGGATTCGCAGCAGAATCTCTGATGGGAAAAAGCGTGTCTAGTTTGCTACAAATTGTGGCGAAAACGTGTAAATCGTATTTTAAACGAAAATCGGATGAAAGCAGAGTCAACTCCGCCGTAGCGCCGCCGCCAGCCGACAGCCTGCTCCACCTCAATCAGCCAAACACTGATACGTCGTCGTTTTATCTTCCACACGAAATTATCGAATCGATCCTCTCAAAATGTCCTGCTAAGTCCGTCGTTAGGTTTAAATCCGTCTCCAAATCATGGCATTCCATCATCTCCGATCCTCGTTTTTCCAGAATTCATCGGTCGCTGTGGGAGAATCTGAACAAGTTCATATTACTGGCGCGAGGAGTGCTAGGTGCACACATATATTTGATCAGATTGGAAGAAGATGGAAATTTGAGAACAGAATCGATGTTGGCATATCCCTCCTCAATCTTCGATCTACCGTTGTGCTCCTGCAATGGCATAATCCTCTTTGGAGAACCGGGCAACAACCGCCGATACATGCTGTGGAATCCATCCATCGGAAAACACATCCCGATCAGCGGGCCCAACAACGGTCCTAATCCACCTTGGACGAGCCACTTCTACCACGACTCACTGAGTGGCGATCACAGGATCGTGTTTGTTTACGAAAGGTGCTACACCGTCTATTCCTGCAGCAACGGGAGCTGGTCGGAGACGAAGCGTTTGCCCTGTGACCCCAGTCTCATTTTCCATCACGAAGCCTCTGCTGAAGGATGCTTCTACAGCATTGATGTTGTTAATGGCGAACTTGTTTGTTTCGATACGAGAGATGGGAGTCTGCAGAGATTCCGGCAGCCCGATGACGTGGAGGTTTCCCTTGCACTGAGGGAGGTGTCGGGGCGTCTGTATTTTTTCGGCTACTTGAAAGATAGTAATAGACTTGAGATGTGGGTGATGGAGAAGCATGGAAGCTTCGAGAAGTGGGTGATGGAGAAGAATGGAAGCTTGAAGAAGTGGTGTTGTCCTTGGATTTGGAAGAAGTTAATCAACATGGAGGAAGAGGAGGTGGCGGAGATATGTTTGACAAATAATGTTTGTTTGGGGCTAATGACAACGGAAGTCGGGGATAATCCACATACAATTGGATATAATTATGATTATTGTAGTAACTCTCGGATTTTCCAGTATTCGGAGAATCTCTACATGCCTTGTTCGAATATATTAGCATCCTAGATAGGGTTAGGATTGGTTTGTGGAGATTATAGGGAGCACATTGATGGCTTATGTTAGGGTTTCTTCGTTTGATTTACTTTGGTTGTTGAGGAAAAAGGTATTTCTGGGCTTATTCAAATTGTTTGTTTTTTCATGTTTTACAAAATGCTCCCTCCGTCCAGCCATAAGTGGCCACATGTTTTGCTTTTTATGACAAAAAGCAAAACATGTGACCACTTATGGTGGGACGGAGGTAGTACTTGATACAAACAATGTAAACAAGTGTATATATTCCTTGCATGCTTTCACATTTATTAGGTATTTGAAACTTTGATTATCGAGATTTAATTTCTTTTGGAGGAATTCTTTTGTCCCCTTGATCAGCCTTTTACAAAATGGTTGTAAATTTTTTTTGTTTTTACATAATTGATGTAGATTTAAAGATGCTGAATTATATAGGAATGATCTTTCTTTATAATGTTATTTATTTTCAAATCACCACTTAAATTATATGAATTGAGAGTAGGCGAATGAATGGCCAAAGTTTAAAGCATGCATGATCTATGTGTTAGCCTAAGATTAACTGTGGCTGGCAAGTAAAGCCCAGCCCATCAAGATCTACTTCCCATTTTACTATATATTTGAGATAGGAAACCCTAAACCGTAGCATAAAAAATTGTCTTCGTGTTTTCGTCTTCTAATGTTCAAGAATTTACATATTGTGTGTGATTAGGCTTGAATCAGGATAAAAAAATGTTCCTTCATATAAACAATATAAAGAAGGAAAATTTACACCGTAATATCCAAACTATTAACTTTTTTACAATTACGACATAATCTAAAGAAATTAAATTTCATCATTCTTAACCAAGGGATACCAATGCCGGAGTTAGAAATCAAGAAAGTGACAACAATAGAAAATAATCATTTTGGATAGTGAAAAAAAAAGGCACAAATTTAAAAACATACCGTTCACTTCTTATGTTAATTGACTAAATCAATGGATATAAACGCTAGACAAAGTAATACATATACAATATATATATATATATATATATATATATAAACACATAGTATATTAGGAATGATATGCCGCTCACCTTTCGTGGGCACCTATCACCGTTCGTCCATATTAGCATCATTCTTTTTAATTATTTTATTGATTTATATTCTAATACCCTAAAAATTAATATTCGAATCATTAAATATACAAAATACATAAAATTAAAGCTCGATTTATCTTATTATTCATTTCTTTGAAATTAGACGGAAAATGAACAAATTGAGCTTTGATTTTTATGTATTTTGTATATTTAATGATTCAAATATTACTTTTTAGGGTATTAGAGTATAAATCAATAAAAAAAAATTTAAAAAGAATAATGCTAATATGGAGAAACGGTGATCGGTGCCCACGAAATGTGCTCACGGAAGGTGCGCGACATACCATTCCTCTATAGTATATACTAGTAAAAAAATATAAAAAATTGTGGGGGCACGTGTCAATTAGTGTTAATTAGGGGTATGTAAATTCGTCCTTAAAAGTAGGTGTATTAAATGACCAAAATTCTGATCATAAACTAATTGTCGGTCTAAAAGAATTGTTGGCACGTACAAATGGATCATTAGCTTCATCAATCATTAATCGCACGGTAAGATCGATCTCACTTAGACGACCTTTTTAACCTCTTTATATAATATCGTTTGTTTAATTATCGGAAATATTGCCGGAGGGAGTATGTCAAGACTTCCAATGGGTGGTAGTCTCTGCACACGTGTCAAGAATTGATTGGCTTTAAGTATGTGGCCGTCCAACTGGAAGGTATCAACGTCATTTAATACAAAAAAAAACACCATCTATAAAAAGCATACTAAAAATCGTCGCTACAAAAATTCATCAAAACTTTAGTTAATTTGGAATCACAGATATGGAGAGCATACAAATCCCAGAAATAAAGCTGAACTCAGGGCACAAGATGCCGGTAATTGGCCTCGGAACCGGAGCATATCCGGCGCTTCCGCCGGAGCAGCTGGTGCCGCTGCTTGTCGACGCCATCGCCGCCGGCTACCGCCACATCGACACGGCGGCGCTTTACCGCACAGAAGAAAGCGTGGGCCGCGCCGTGGCGGAGGCGTTGCGGCGCGGCCTCATCAAGAGCCGCGACGAAATCTTCGTGACGTCAAAGTTGCAGTGCACCGACGCGCATCGCGATGAAGTCGTCACTGCCCTCCGAGAATCTCTCCGGTAATTTAATTTTAGGAATATTTAATTATTTAATGATAATTAATAAATCCGGTCGAGATATTTTTTTTTAATTAATGATATAGGTTCCATCATCGTTTTTCATTGATTATAAATATCATTAAATGTTGGTAAATCTCGTGGTAACATGTGGCGATTTAGACTTTTGAGACTACATTATTTTATTTTATTTTTGATAGAAAGTGGATAAGTTCATTTGGTGTACGTGTTTGGCGCTGCAATGATTAACTTAATTTGAATCGGACCCACCGTAAGATCCTTCACAATTTATTTTTGGCAAAAACTCTTGTACATCATGATGTATTATACATCCGGTTCAATCCGACTCGCGACTTGCCTGACCCGTCCGGTCAAAGTTGATCGTGTTGACTTTTTATTTTTTTTTTTTTTTATTTTTTTTAAATTTTTTTCAAGAATCGAGCGAGGGGAGCCGAAGGCATCGGAGCAAGCTAAAAAATATTAATGTTGCCACAATCATTATCTATAAATTAAAAATTGGAGCCGGAGGGGGAAAAAAAATCGAAAAAGTCAACGGTCAAACGTTTTGACCGTTGACCGGTCAACGCTGACAGGATCGGGCGGGTTGGGTCGGGTCGGGTCGCGGGTCGGGTTGAACCGGATGTATGGGTACATCATGATGTACCCAAGTGCAACTCTTTATTATTATTTTGATTAATTCAATTAGAATTTAATAACTTTTAAATAAGACATTAAGATTTAAAAATTTAGTGATTTTTTATTAGGATATATTTATTTCTGGCCAATTAGATATGATTGAGTTTAATTTGAATTAAACAAATTGAAAAATAATTTTTTTAGTATTGAAAGATTCTTCTTAGTATGAGATTAAGAATGAAATAATATCCAACTCAAGAAGAAAAGAGAAAGTATTATCTATTTGACTTGATTTTGCTAGCATCACTTTTAAATAAAGATTTGACAACCATTCATTTTACAGTTTATAAAATTTAATTTTGAAGAGAGTAGGCGAGTGTCAATTTGACAACCCTTTATTTAATGATTAATCTCTACCAATCTATACCTATTATAAAATAGCCTTCTTTACAAAATTTAATTTGCCGATTATATTCTTATTTTAGTATTTTATTATTAGTATCTATAAATATTACGTGCATCGCACATACCACTTTACTAGTATAAAGCTGGATCAACAAGGTGAAACGTTTGATGGAGAAATTAAAGGCAAAAAATAATTAGGAATAAGAAACTTTATTTAACATTGCACTTTAATTTGACGTTTGTTACAGAAAGCTGGACTTGAATTATGTGGATTTATATCTGATACATTGGCCAGTAAGCATGAAGAAAGATGGTAATAATTCAACAAAATTGGTGCATTTTGAAATGAAAGAAATTTGGGAGGCTATGGAAAACTGCTGTAAAATGGGATTAGCCAAATCTATTGGTGTTAGCAACTTTAGCACTACTAAACTCTCAACTCTCCTTCAAAACGCCACTATCCCACCAGCTGTCAACCAGGTAATTAATAATTTAATATTGTATCACACGAGATCTTCTATTACATTCCGTGTCTTATATATCTTTCGATTAAATATTTCTCGTAAAAATTAGAGTTTATTAATCCTTAATTAGAGTTTATTTAAGTGGACTTGTATGTATACTATATATTTCAGGTAGAGATGAATGTTGGGTGGCAGCAACAGAAAATGGTGCAATATTGCAAAGAGAAAGGGATCCATGTTAGTGCATGGTCCCCACTGGGTGCACGTGGGTCCCCTTGGGGTAGTAATGCAGTCATGGAGAGTCCAATTCTCAACGACATTGCAGCTGCTACAAACAAGACCGTTGCACAGGTACACACAACACACACTTATTCAGGGGTGAGAAAAATAACCGAAAATCAAAAACCAAACTGAAAAATAGAATTCGGTTTGATTTGTTTGGTTTGTTCGTTTTTTTTTTTAATTATTTGTTTGGTTCGGTTTGGTTTAATACTTTGACAACCAAACAAAACCGACAACCAAATTCATATATATATATATATTGTTTTTTTATAATATATATTAATTATATTTATATATATAATATATATTAATTTTTTAATTAAAATAATATTATCGTTGATCTTGGATGGAATATATTTTATTAGAACATATTTGTATTGATTTTGGATGGAATATTTAGAACATATGTGAGCAGTTGGTTAATTTAGATTGTTAGGTTTGGATGCAAATATATATATTTGTATTTTAAATAATTGTGTGCAGAGTTGTCAAATATGGTCTGGCCGACCTGCCTCATTGTGGATGGGCTTGGGCTTGGCTATGGTTCTCATAGGCTTAACTTTTTTTCCGATAGGCCTAGAAAAAATGATTGGCTGGCTGAGACTGGGAAATTGGCCCAGTAGGCCCGACCCAGCCCATTCACTTGACAACTCTACTTGTGTATACGTGTGACTAAAAAATGTTATGCTCATGGTTACTACGAGACTAATATTGCATTTTGCGCGACTCTGATGTAGGTTGCGTTGAGATGGATATACGAGCAAGGCGCGAGCATGATCGTGAGGAGCTTCAACCGGGAGAGAATGAAAGAAAACCTTAAGGTTTTGGATTGGGAGCTGAGAGATGAAGATGGTGAGAAAATAAAGGAGATCCCACAAAATAGAGTGGGAAAGGGGGAGGACTGTGTTACTCCAGATGGTCAATACAAATCATTGGAAGAACTTTGGGATGGAGAAATCTAAATCTCCAATTTTATTATCTTTGTTTGTATCCATCCTTAGGCAGTCAATGCTTAATGAATGAACTCCTTTGAGCTGAGATTATTTCTTGAAAACCAAATAAAACTTGAAAATGAAATTAGGATATTCAGTTTCCTAGTTGTAATGTACTCCCACTGTCTCACTCATTTTGTCTTCGCCACGGTTATTAAGGAGAAAAGTAAAAAGTGAGAAAATGGGTAGGTCTCATTACTTTTGAATGATTAATTATTTTCTTTTTGGAAAACAAGACAATTTAAATGGAACAGTCCAAAATGGAAAAGAATACAATTTTAATGGTACGGAGGGAGTAATATGATTGTATACCAATTTTATGATTTCAATAATTAAATAAACAATTACTAGAGCATAAATTATAATTCAGGTTAATAAATAATTTAAAATTTAAATATATTTTAAATTATATATTATAGACACATACCATATATATATATATATATATGACATGTCGTATAGTAACTATATTAGTAATGAATAAAAAATTAATTTTAAATATATAAATGAAGTCAACAAATGGTGGAAGCAGAGCTGCGGCTCTTTAAACTGAAATGGAAGGAACGCATTAATCAAATTTGGAATTATATTTCATAACTTCTTTGGCGCATTTCGTCGAACATGGGAAAGGCAATGGAGTATTCTTCCATCTTTGAGGAGAAAACGCATTTTCGAGCAGCCCGTTTCTGTGTTTCGTCTTCTGCCTCACCTGCGATAATCAACCAGAAAAACCGAGTTTTATGGTGAGATCATAGCTATTATTATGGAATTTCCCTTTTTATCTAAAGAGCTTATACTGTTGTTCTTGAAATTCCATGTCTCACTGTTATTTATCATTCTTTCTTTAGTTCTGATTGAAGTTTTAGCCTTAATAGAATCATTTTAAGCAATGGAAGAATTTGCAGGCAGTCCATTTTATATGAAGACTAGTGTTTTGTCTTTGTTTTTTTTTTGTTTTTTTTTTATTATTTATTAGCTTAAACATAGCTTTCTCCAGACTTTTCAACAACAGCCCCCACTAATTTGACTAGTGATGTTTAAATAGTGCTGATCCACTCATTTAAAATTTAGTTAATCCATGCAAAAATTGAAAAGAAAGATAAAAAAACAAGTCTTTATATATTATACACTCTGCAGTTTCTTAATTGTGGTTGTTCATCCTATCTAGGCTAAAAAAGCATCCAGAAATACAGAAAAGAATCAAAATAATTGATAGCAGACTAGCAGTTAGTGGGAGATGGAATTCCAAGAACAAAAGATCCAGCAATTTAAAGGGAAAACAAGACTTCCAGAATTTGCAGTCCCAAAACGCTATGAGCTTACTATAAAACTGGATCTTTCTGCTTCTACTTTTTCTGGGTGTGTAGCTATTGATGCTTCCATTAATGGGTCCACGAAATATCTGGTCTTGAATGCACTCGAACTCGCCATTCATCGAGTCTCCTTCACCACCTCTCAGAAACAAGTATTTACTTTTGGAACTCATTATCTCTGTTTATTGTGGTTTTTTGTTTGAATTTTTACTGTTTTGCCCTTTCCTTGATCTTGTTGGAACTCAAGGTTTAATTGAGTATGATTATAGTGTTTTTTCCCTCTTGATCATGAAGTCCTGTTCTTGTTTTGTTTGTTTTCTTGCAGAAATATGTTCCATCTGATATAGTGATGGATAGTGATGATGAGATTCTTGTTTTGGTCTTTGAAGAGGTATTGGAAGTGGGATATGGATTGTTGGAGATTGAGTTTTCAGGTGTTTTAAATGAATACCTGAAGGGCCTATATAGATGGTAAATCTTTCCGTTTATCGTTTCTCAGTATAAAATAGGGGGAAATTTTCAGAAAATTTTGTGTCTATAGTCATTTGAGGAAAGCTTACAGAAGTTGAAAGGTGGTGTTTCTTAGCAATGTCGCTAGCTTTGAGGACTTCTTGTTTTTCTCTGTCATGAGACCATATGTGTCGAACTAAACGGGTGAAACCCTGTAAATTTTACATGCTAACTGTAGTAGTATATCACTGCAGTACTTACTCTGATAAAGGAGAGAAGAAGAATATGGTAGCAACTCAATTTGAGGCAGTAGACGCTCGGAGATGTTTTCCATGCTGGGACGAACCTGCTTTCAAGGTCAACAGATGACTAGATGAGATATTTTCTGTCTTTAATTGCATTAAGATTAAAAAAAATCCTAATCTATAATCTAAGAATAGAGAATTGCTCTAATGTTTGAGTGGCAGTGCATTGACATGAGTGAAGTTTCTTTTTTTGTTGAAAATCAATACATTTATATCAACTTTGGTTCTTTAATCAAATAGAAGATGGAAGGAGTTTCCTTTTAGCTGTGAGTTCCTGAGATGCAATTTAGACATATAAAGAACCGCGTCATTGTATTTTAAGCCTTTTCTTTTGATGATCTTTTCTGTTAGTTTGATGGATTTAATTTGCTTAGTTTCTTCCTGTTCTGCTATCTGCTCGGCTGATACATAGATTTCCACCTTCGCAGGCCACCTTTAAGATAACACTGGAAAACATACCATCTGAATTGACAGCATTGTCTAATATGCCAATCTCTGAGGAAAAAATCCACGGGCATATCAAGACCGTTCACTTTGAAGAGTCAATACTTATGTCTACTTACTTAGTGGCTGTCGTAGTTGGTTTGTTTGACTATATTGAAGACACAACAGATGATGGTATCCGAACAATCAGGCGATATTAAGAATATATTGGTGTTGTTTGTCTATATTTGATGAGTTCTTAACTCCCGTTTGTCCATGCAGGAATCAAAGTCCGGGCCTATTGTCCTGTAGGTAAAAGTGATAAGGGAAAGTTTGCTCTAAATGTTGCTATGAAGACACTCAGTTTTTTCAAAATGTAAGATATCTATGTTCTTCTTCCATATCAAAGACTTATGGAGCAGTTCTTGAGGTTAAGATAAGCTTAGTGTATGTATAATATGAAAGAGGGTAAAAGATCTTATCTAGATGGATGAATATTTAAAAGCATCAACTGCAGTAAGTAGATCATGTGAAGATGACAGTCGCATTTCCATTTGATGGAATTTTTACTTCTGCATGCTCTAGGTATTTCTCAACGCCCTATCCACTTCCGAAAATGGATATGGTTGCAGTTCCCGAGTTCTCTGGTGGAGCCATGGAGAATTATGGTTTGATTACATTCCGAGAAACCGAGCTCCTTCTGGATGAATTGCATTCTGCAGCAGCCAACATACAAAGGGTATGTGAAGAAGTAGTTTCATGAAATACTTTGTTGTTATCTACTTTTTCAGTACGTATTAACGTTTTTTAGCACTCATATGCTATATTTCTATCTATGACTGTTTACTGTATCATGTTCTTTTCCAAGCCAGCTAACAATCGTTGTGGCTCATGAAGTTGCTCATCACTGGTTTGGTAACTTGGTTACAATGGAATGGTGGACTCATCTATGGCTTAATGAGGGCTTTGCAACATGGGTAATTTCTTCATTTCCTTTATAGAGATCACTATTGTTGCTTTCTTTTTTTCCTAATTTGGCTATTGCTAATGCTTTTAGGTAAGTTATTTGGTCACCGACAAACTATTCCCCGAATGGAACATTTGGAATCGGTTTCTTCAAGAGACAGAAGAAGGCTTGCAAATGGATGCATTGGAAAAATCGCATCCCATTGAGGTAACTATAAGGCCTCACATATAATAACATTTCCAAGACTAGTATTCTTTCGAATAACGTGAGATATTATATTGCAGGTAGAAATACCTCAAGCTCGAGCAGTTCTTGAATATTTTGATGCCATAAGCTATAATAAGGGGTGCTCTGTAATTAGGATGTTAACAAATTTTCTTGGTGACGCAATATTCCAGGTACTAGAGTATAACAACAGTGATTACGCTGGTGCTCGAGCCTATCTTTTATCATCTATTTTAAACCATGATTATGTTCAAGAATAGATAAAGAAATCCCACACTGTGGAAATGAAGTTTTTAGTGAACTACTGACTTTGATTACTCTTTGCTGAGTCAGAAGTCACTGGCTTCGTACATGAAGAAGTTCGGATTCAGCAATGCAAAGACAGAAGATCTATGGAGTGTTATCTCAGAAACTTCAGGAGTCGACATCAACAAAATCATGAATATGTGGACAAAACAAAAGGGCTACCCTGTTATTACAGTAAAACGGAATGGTACTACTTGCGAATTTGGGCAGGTTTGATTTCTAAAGAGTGGAAATCCATAAGTTATGCAGTGACTATTCAAACAGTTAAATAAGCTCATACTTCTCTGCCATTTTCAGACCCATTTCTTGTCTTCAGCATTGGATTCTGATGCTCAATGGACAGTTCCAGTGACGTTGTGTGTATCTTCATACGAAAACCAGAAGAAATTTCTTTTAGAAGCAAAACATGGGCAGTTGGACATAGGAGAACTAGAAAATGTTGAAGAAAACTGGTGGATCAAAATTAATGTTCACCAAGCTGGTTTCTACAGGGTGAAATACGACGATACTCTTGAAGCTCAACTGTGGAAAGCTATACCAAGCAATTGTTTATCAGCATCAGATGAATTCGGTCAGTGATGATGTTCTCTAATATCTTTATGTGTGGTTGTTTTCTTATAATCTCATGTTATTTGTTATTTTCACTCATGCTTTGCTAATTCAATTTAATCTTCTTCGTTAGGAATTTTGGATGACGCGTTTGCTCTTTGTGAGGCCTGCTTGACACCATTCTCATCTTTGCTTCATCTGATGGATATGTACAACAAGGATCTCGAATATATTGTGTTGACAAGACTCATCAATGTAAATTTACTATTATGCTAAATTACTAATATGTTGAGTTTTTGGGGGAATTTAATGTTAAATCTTCATCACAGATATGCTACAGTGCTTCAAGGATCATAAGAGATGCTATCCCAGAGTTGGAGTCTAATTTAAAGCAATTTTTCATCAGTCTCCTCCTACCACATGCAGAGTGAGAATGCCATGATTCAAAATTTCTTTCTTTCTCGATTTCGCCTTTGAATCTCAAGAATGTTGATAAATGAGATATATCTTGACATACATAGTTATATGATTTGCCATTTTTTCTCAAGATCAACGGTTTCTCGAACAGAAAACTAGGTTGGGATGCTGTACCAGGCGAAAGCCAATCAGATGCACTAAAAAGGGAGCAGGTTCTGACAGCATTAGCCAATTTTGATCATCCTCAGACGAAAGAAGAAGCAATAAACCTTTTCCGAGCATACTTAGATGATCAAAACACCTCATTACTTCCGGTTAACACCAGAAAGGTAACATCAAATATTTCTGTTATGATGGTCTGATCCACTGTTATCTCATTAACCTGTTCTATTCGAACATCTTGACAGGCTGCTTACGTAGCAGTGATGAGAAATACGAGTAGTGCAGATAAAACCGGGTTGCAGTGGCTACAAAAGTTATACAAAGAAGTCGATGCAGTTCATGAAAAGACAAGAATTTTGCGTAAGATTTAGTTAAAATTAAAAACTCTACTCCATGCAACTTCTATTACAGCTTCAAGTCGATGACTGTTCTGGCTTTCAGGCTGCATTGCTTCTTGTCCTGACCCCGTTATAGTTACCGAAGTTCTCAACTTTTCGTTAACTGATGAGGTACTACTCCGAAAATAGGATAATCAAGAACCATTTTCCCTTGCACTATCTGGTATTTAATATTTTACTAATTTGTTAATTTCCCTTCTTTGAAGGTTCCTCATCAAGATATAGTCTATGTACTTCCAGCAGTAAGCTGGGAAGGCCGTGCAACGGCATGGACATGGCTTAAGGTATGCAACTAGTTC
The DNA here is from genome assembly GCA_031470985.1 of Agastache rugosa. Taxonomy (NCBI): domain Eukaryota; kingdom Viridiplantae; phylum Streptophyta; class Magnoliopsida; order Lamiales; family Lamiaceae; genus Agastache; species Agastache rugosa. The sequence continues at coordinate 35,148,141 of CM062603.1, read as the reverse complement.
ACTGCAGTTTGACTCACTCTCTCTCATGAAAGAGAGAGAATCTGAATAGTTACAGTATATATGCTTAGCACTTCTTTTGTTTCAAGAAATGATACATGTTATCCAATTTTTGCAGGCGAATTGGGATCTGATACTTAAAAAATGGGGGAAAGAGATGCTTCTTTCGCGTTTCATACGCGACATAATCACACCAGTAAGTTGACTAACACAGCTGTGAATTGCCTAGATGAATTTCAGAATTGAGAATTTATTTGGTTATACATACTCGTCTACAGCTTTGCAGCGATGCTATGGCGAATGAAGCTGAAGCATTTTTCGGTAGAGACCCTCTTCCCTCCATCGCGTTGACTCTGAAGCAGAGTCTGGAAATCGTGAGGATCAAAGCAAGATGGGTTGAACATGTAAAGCAGGAGCAACAACTTCTTGTGGCGTTGGTTGAGAGATTGGCTTCCAAATAGTGTTGAAGATGAAGATGGTCGAGGCGTGGGAAAAGTCTTGATTTTTTTTTCAGATTATGCAAGGGAAAAATTATGTTTTTGGCCAAATGCAGTTCAAGTGTGTGTGGATTAGTTGAATTAAATTTATAGGTTTGTTTATAGAGATAATGTGGGAAAATAAGTAGGGTATTTTTAAAAGATAAAGATAAATTCTAACTATTTAAAAAATAAATAATAATCCGGTTTATCAAAATGCTCTATATACACAATATATACATAGTATAAATGAATATATAATTCATACATAACATACATAAATATATATATGAATACATGAGTCATACATGAAAACTTAAATACATACATATATGTGTGTGTTGGGGTAAATTGTTCGTAAATTCCTGAACTTTTCACAAATTTTGGTTTTGCTCCCCACAAAAAAATTCTGCGTGATAATTCCCAAATTTTATATTTTGTCTGATTTTGCATCCAAGGTCGGTTTTTCCCAAATGGTGTGCTGACTTGGCAGTCGGAAATCCTACATGTCCTAGTCGGCCAACGAGTAAATAATTATCCAAACAACGAATTGCCTATAAATTCCTGAACTTTTGTGAAATTCTGTTTTTGCTCTCCAAAAAAAATTAATTTGTGCAACAAATTCCCAAACTTTTTAATTTGTCTGATTTTGCATCTAAGATCGGTTTCCCACAAATTGTTTGAAGGATGACACACATGAATCGAAGTCCTATTTTGCATGCCATTTTTGCTTTTAGCTTAGTGATGTGAATAGAAACCATATGCTTGTATGCACCATGCAACATAGTCCCTCTGTCCCAATAGCAATGTCTCATTTCTTTTGGGCAAGGTTATTAACAAACAAGAGTAAAAAGATAAAACGTGGTAGGTCCCAAGTCTTTTGAAGAGTTAATTATTTCCATTTTTGGAATGAGACCTTGCTATTGGAACGTACGAAAAAGGAAATAGGGACCTTGCTATTGGGACAGAGGGAGTATTTTGTAATGAATGGAAGTGATGGAAGTTTGTTTTGATACTTTTTACAGTCTTTTGCATCTTGTACTCATCTTCTTTGCAATTTTTAACATTCTTTTGTAGCCTCTAATTTGTGTCATCAATTTGGGGAAAACCGACCTTAGATGTAAAATCAGACAAATTAAAAAGTTTGGGAATTTGTTGCACAAATTAATTTTTTTGGAGAGCAAAAACAGAATTTCACAAAAGTTCAGGAATTTATAGGCAATTCGTTGTTTGGATAATTATTTACTCGTTGGCCGACTAGGACACGTAAGATTTCCGGCTGCCAAGTCAGCACACAATTTGGAAAAACCGACCTTGGATGCAAAATCAGACAAAATATAAAGTTTGGGAATTGTCACGCAGAATTTTTTTGTGTGGAGCAAAACCAGAATTTGTGAAAAGTTCAGGAATTTACAGGCAATTTACCCGTATGTGTTGTGTGTGCATTTGTGTTTCTGTGTGTGTGTTGTGTGTATGTGCGCGTCCGTGTATATACATATATGCGTATGTGGTTAGAATTTATTTTTACTTTATTGAAATAATTATTTTAACTTTGGACCCTTATTTATATTCTATGGTCCAATTTTCTGAACCCACACTATCTATATACTGTACCATGAATATTTATTCTCCAAAGCAGCACATGTATATGTCTAATGCTAATAATAATACTGCACATAATCCACAAAACATTCTCTCCATCAATATGTCAATGCAATCCAAAAATGTGTGATAAATGAAAAAATCAAGCTTTATTAAAATAGAAAGCACTAAAATTGATTTGGGCCCGGGCCCGGGCCAAGACTAGACGGGCCCACATCTTTTTTCTTCATGGAATGGTTCTTCTCAAGCTTTAATTTGGCCCGGAAATTCGTGATGAAGCTCTCCGCTTTCGTGTTAACATCTGGGCTCGCGCAAAACAGCGGCGACGGCTGGAACGCCGTCGCGTCGCCGCCGCCCGAGGCCGAAGGTGTGACGTCGGAATCCGTATCATCGAGGTCTGGGGAACCACTTCTAGAGCTGTTGTTGCTGTTGACCCTGACGTAATCACCTTGCACCACGAACTTCCACGCCGGGTTTTTCAGGAACGACGGCGGCGGCGGCGGCGGCGGAGGCGGAATGCGGCTCAGAGGGGACTCGCCGCCGCTGTTCGAGGCTTCGTCTAGTCTGTCGGAAATGTTCATCTTTACTGGCTTTGGGGGCTTGTGAGTGGGCAATGGCGCGGCCTGAGAAGTGGGTTCTGACTCACGCGCCGCCGCACGCGGTGGTGCTGCTGGAGGCGGTGGTGGTGGTTGTGGGAGGGGCTCCAGTGTGACCGTTATGGTTCTTTTTCTTTTTTGCTTCTTGGTTGAGAACAGAGTATGGAATACAGACGGCGGCGGTGGCGGAGGCGGCGGAGGTGGAGGTGGCGACGGTGGCGGAATCTGGAAACTCAGTGACGGTTGAGCTTCGTGAAGAAGAGAATCCATATTATCCACACTTCTTTGCCTCTGCTTCTTCTTCTTCTTGTTGTTGTAAAGAGAATTCAAGAAATCTTTAGTTGAGCTCCCCGTCGCGCCGCCTCTCTTTCTCTCAATTTTGCTGCTCTTCTGCTGCGGCGGAGGCGGCGGTGGCGGCGGAGGTGGAGCTTGCTGTGGTGGTGGCGTCGCGATGTGATTCATTGGTTCCATTTCTCTGCTTTGCCTTCTACTCGACCTTTCCTTTTTCCGCGCCGCTCTTTCACGGCTTCGTTTCTGATTTTCTTGAATTTCCGGCGGCGGGTATTCCTCCGCCGGCGGCAGAGGCGGCTTCGGCGCCGAAACGGGATTCAAGATTTCCATATCTTTGTAAAATCTCCGACTCGATCTCTCTTTCCTAGCCGCTTCAGTTTCATTTATCACCTTCTTCGCAATCTCTTCATCTTCCGCAGCTGGCGCCGCCGCCCGCGGCGGCGACGCCGGAAAGTTTGAAGCTTCCGTAGATTTAGACACCAATGTATCAACAATAACGGTCTTGGTCTGCGGCGGCGATGTCAGATAATCAACTTGTTCCAAGCTCCGGTGGCGGCGGTGGTGGAGATGCGGCGGATCGTAGCTCCGGCTCGAATCGACATGAAAATCATCAAAAAATCTTGTCTGATAATCTCCATAATTCCAATATGTGGAAGAAGAAGAAGGAAATTCACGCAGATCAGGGTAAGAGCTGCTGCTTCTTCTCAAGATTGAATTTTTCTGCTCGATTTTAGGCTGATGATAATCTTGGTATTCATACCATTGATTCGCAGCAGAAAGATTCGATTTTTGTTCATCATTCGTGGGAAAATTAAACCATTTATTCGGTGTAGAGGGATTGGATTTCTGGGTTTCATTTTCTTTAATCGGAGAAGGTTGAAATTCATCAAAAGATGAGAATTTTTCCTCATTTCTACTTCTGCTAAGAAATCCAAAAACTACAGCAACCAAAACAAGAACAATGTTCAAAGAATCCCAGCTTTTCTTGACACTATTAGGCTTAAAAATGCCAGCACTAAAAGAAATGGTGGAGGGCACTACAAAAACCAAAAAAATTACAGCTGTTACCAGCAGGAGGAAAACCACCAGCCCGGAGCTGAAGAACACGGCGGCGACGCCGCGGCGGAGGCGCTCGGCGCGGCGGACATTGGTGGCGCTTTGGACCCAGAAGGGTGTGCGGTCTTCCCCATCTCCATCTTCTTCCATTTTGTGGTGAAGTGAGAAAAAGGGAGAGAGAGAGAGAGAGAGATGTGTGATGAGCACTTTTTTTGCTTTGCTTTTGCTTTAGTGTTTGGTGTAAAATGGTTGTTTGGCAACTTTTGCTTTAGCTTTTTTGTAGGTTTTGGGGTGTTTTATTGTATAGATTATGGGGTTTTTAGGATTAGGATTGTGATGTTGGAAATGGAATAGTAGTGGGATTTGTTTATATAGGAATTTGTGGGGTTGGGAATAATTTTTCTTGAAATCTGCAATTTTTTTATTTGGAGAGTTTATAACATAAAGTGTAGTATTTCATGAATCCAAACTGGCATACATAACGTGTAACTTCACATGTTGGCTGATTGCCTGTGATTTTAAGAATGACAGCCCAATCAAAATTCAAAGCCGCGTTGGGCAGCAATATTACGTAGAAATTCAAGTTGTTAATTATTGGATTTTTTGACCAAATGTGTGATGCCATGAGCAAAATGAGCAAAATTTTAAATTTTTTAAAAATTCGGCGTTTGCCAACTTGCTCTATTATCTAGTTTTGGAATTAATGGATTGCACAAATTTTATTACATGTTATGATTTTTTTTATGTGTATATTTATAACTTTGTTTTAAAATACTTTAACACATTTGATTTTACACGTCTTCTTTAAGACGAACGTAACCTGGAATCGCTATCTAAGGTACGCACTAGATAAATATATACTCATGTACAATAACCTACAAGTCACATAAGAGGGACAGACCATACAAAAAAAATCTGACGAGTCGAATTCAAATTATAAAATGTTGGTGAAATTCAAACTTAGGACTAAGAGCACTCATAGCAACTCACTTATAATCACTTCTAACTCTAAATTTATGCCAAAATAATAAAAAGTGAGATAAAAAGTTCATCCAACTAAATTGAGTGGATCCTACAAAAATATTTACACCTTCTTAAATTTTTCCTCAAATTTACATCTCCCTAAATCTACTTTTATCTTACAAATTGAGTTGGGCCCACCATTTTTATAAAATAGTTAATGGAAATAGGAGAACCGCTGTATACATTTGTAAAATAGGAAAAATATATAGTATAAGAGAATCTTTAGGAGTAAATTTAGGAGCAGAATTTTGAGAATTCTGCTGGGAATGCTCTTAATCACGATCTAAAGGGACTTATTCTATCATATTCATACCGGCATTAATCTATGTATGAAGAAATATAAAGATGAATTGAGGTTGTAAATCAAGAGGGACTAATTTTTATTTTTTTTTGTTATCAAATTGTATAAAAATAGAACTTATTATAGTAATGCAAAAAAATAAAAAAATAAAAAACATTGAAACTTAATACATCGTGAAACGCATATAATTCATAGTAATTTAATAATTTGTGGGTAGAGGAGACGGCTGCGCTCGCCTACGCTCTACTCTGTCAATCGGTGCATAAATACAGCTAAAGGGGATGTCACCAAAAATACTTTTTTTCTTCACATCTATATTTCATACCTAATTAACATTAAAGAAATCGGAAAAGGAAAAAAAATAATCAATACACCATTAAATTATCTTAAATTTCCAAGAATGTTATACTAAATTATCCATGTAGTCTAAATTAATCTACATAATTGCTTCACCTAACACTCAAACCACCTTTGGATTGAGGGAAAAAGTCAAAATTAACCCTTGATAAGCAAGCTTCTAATCCAAGTTTCAAATTTGGAGCACATGAAAAATGGCAAAGGTCAAATTATGGCAAAATAATGATCCATACATTGGTATAAATAGTCAGACTTCAATGAAAAGTATTGAAAATATGTAGTTTTGTAAACACAAGCAACAGAAATTTAATTCTGAAATTCTGGTGGAGTAACGGGATATGCATTTAATAAAAAATAATAATTTATTGGGTTGAAGATCGTAGAATAATATATTATCTTAATTTCCCTAAAAAAAATATTATCTTAACAATGATTTCTGTTTTCTTCATCAAAATCTTCAATGGTACTTCACCAAGAAGAACATCTCTATTCTAGAAACATTTACAAAAAATTTAACTACGTTGAAAGATATTCCTTCCTTCCTTTGCAATTCAATGTTCTTGGAGATGTAATAGTATTTATCCAAGGAGATATTCCCTCCATTCCGAACAAGTGTCATATTTTCAAAAAAAATGTTCTCGAATAAATATTTTATTTTTGAATTTTATGAAAAAATAATGTTAAACTTCTCGTTTTACTTATGCTTTCCATACAAATTCTTTAATTATTTGATTTTTTTATGTAATAATTAGAGATATAATGGTATACTATTTTTGTACAACAATAAACACTTATTCGGGTACATGGGAGTATTAGTCTAGATTGTGTAGTAAGTGGATTGGTATTTGTGGATTAGAATTTTGACAGTATCTTCTTCGTCTTCTTTGAATAAGCACTAGGGCTTATTTAGTTATGTCTTAGTTATTATTTTTGAAATCAAATCGAATAAATAAAAATTTAAAATGCTAATAACTGAACTGAAACGAATTATTGAATAAGGTCAGTCAATTTGGTATGTACGATCGTTTTTCAATAAATTTTTAATGTTATTTCCGTTTTGACATAGTCGATTTATTCGGTGCAATCAATTTATTCTGTTTTCAATAGTTTTTCGATGGTATAATTCATTTTCTTTGTTTTTCTAGGATGAAAATTGAAAATACGATCTTGAACCAAATTTTGTAATAACCGAACCTAAACGGCCAAAATATGATCGATTTGACTCGGTCTTCAATTTTTTCGATTTTACACATGATTAATGCACTTATATATAGTGATTGTCATTTTTTACATAACTAATAAGATACTCACAATTACAACTCGCATACACTCTTTGGTCTTTGGGTGAATCATATTCTATACAATAACCGGTAAATCACATATAAAAAGTAAATCACACGAATAAAAACATGCACGAGTATGACAAACTTGATTCAAAAGCCGTTAAACATTCTTAAGCTAGTAATTAGAATTTAGAACCCATATCACTCCCTCCGTCTCGCTCATATTGTCTTCCTTTTATTATTGGATTGTCTTACTCAAATTATCTTGTTCCAAATAAGGAAAGAATTAACCTTTCAAAAGTTATGAGACTTACCCACTTTCTATCTTTTTACCTTTATTATTAATTTTCGTGCCGAACAGTAACAGGATAATACACGGAGGGAGTATAAGTTTATTCACTCTACCAACTAATCGAAGACAATATTTATACTTTATTGCCATAGATTTTGTGAGACATTATGATATGAGAGCTTCGGAAAGAGACGAGACAGTTTCTGTAGTCTTTATGCTGCAACGGTCCATAGCTCTATCATTGTCACACTGCATTTCGTCGAAAATATTGTGTGGTGACCGTTCCACAGTCATATTCTCTCTCTCTCTCTCTGCGAGGAAAACCTGCAGGCATCTCGTTATGCACATTACTTTGACGTCATGAGATGTTCCCTCGTGAGTTAAAATTGAGAAATTCAACATATTGCTCGTTATTATAATATTAATTAATGGTTGCTTTAAAATTTCAATCTGTTGGATTTGAGCGAGTAGCTCAATTGAAGTTGGCAAGTTTATGTAGAAGCAAAATTGGCTGAAGAGTTTCTGAGTTGTGCGGGGACAGAAACTGGTTTCTAAGCTTCAGTTTGAGCTAGTTTGATGTGGAACAGAATGGAACAGATCTGAAAGATTCTTTCCATATTTATGCGGATTTTGCGGAGATCTTTTCCTTATCCTTGTTTGACGCGGAAAAGATGTTATATTGGTGATATAATTAATTGTTCCACAAGGCATATCTTCAAAGGAAGTTTCCATGCATAAGGAAACTAGGGCAAAGGAGGTGGAGAGCATATCTAGGGTTTCTCAAGACCTATATATATCGACACCAAGATAAGTTGAAGATAGAGCTGCTGCTGCTATTGTTATTGTTCATAGCTTATACTATTTCGTGAGAGTATATTTCATTGTGTTCTTGAGAGGTTTATTTCACATATAAACACTTTTGTAAGGGGGTTGGGTGTCGAGTTGCGACTCGAGCTTAGGTTGTAAGTGGTGCACTTGCAATCATCAATTCACGTAGATCGGGAAGGGTGTGAGTGAACGGGGTAGCAAAAGATAGGAGATCTGTTTGTGTAAAACCTCTGTAACTACAACTTCGGATAGTGGATTGATTCTCTCTTGGGCGTGGCCCCCCAGACGTAGGTTGATCAACCGAACTGGGTTACCATTCTGTGTGTCGTTTACTTAGCTCAGTCATTATATTCTGTGTTATATTTTGTGCTAAGTTTTGCTGTGACAGATTCGTACTTTATATGCATAAAGTGCTTGGTTTAGAACTTTCAATTGGTATCAGAGCGGTACACCGACCATACAGGTGTTGATCCAGGGATAAATTTCTAAACCTGTTGCAGCGTTTGAGCTACAATGGCTTCGAATGAAGATTATTTTGTGAAACTACCAATTTTGGATGGATCTAATTATTGTTATTGGAAGGTTCGTCTCAGGTCATATATTAGGTCTATCAATGAGAGTGCATGGACTGCTGTGGAGTTTGGGTGGAGTCCTCCCGTAAAAGCTGATGGGAATGAGAAACCTAGAGATAAATGGCTTGTAAGAGAATTGACTGCTTCATGTATGAATCAAAAAGCCATTAATATTATTCAATCAGCTGTTAATATGGATACATTCTCTCTCATATCTACATGTGAGACTGCAAAAGAAGCTTGGGATACTCTTCAAAATATTTTTGAAGGTAATGATCGTGTGAAGGGTCATAGACTTCAACAACTCACATCCAGATTTGAGATGTTGAAAATGGAAGAGTATGAGACTATCGGCGAGTTTCATTCCAAACTTCTCAAAATTTCCAATGAGAGTTTTGCTTTGGGGGAAAAGATGTCTGAAGAAAAATTGGTGAGGAAGATATTAAGATCTCTTCCGAAAAGGTTCGAATTCAAAGTTGCAGCTATTGAAGAAGCAAGAGACTTGTCTACTATGAAGCTGGATGATCTAATTGGATCATTGAGAATTTTTGAAATAGGCATGGAGGGTGACAAGCCAGAAAAGTAGAAAAACGTTGCTTTTGCAGTAGATAATGTGAATCAGGTGCCTGAGTCTGTGCTAGTGTCCGTGCTAGATAGTCCTGAAGTATTTGTGAAATTCTTGAATATGATCTCAAGAATCGCTGAAAGAGCCATTGATCGATTTGAGAAGAAAGAGATCTCTGGAAAATCTTCAAATAGTCCTTCATCTACTTTTTTAGAAGAAAGAAGTAAAAGGAAGAAAAAAGATTTAGTGGCTCATATTGCCACGGTGGAAGGACAGAAGTTGGATCAGTATTCAACAGATGACTCTGATGATGAAGATGTGGATAAAGATCTCTTGATCGAACACTTTGAAATACTTAAGAGTAAGTGTGAAGAAGTGGGTGGTATCAATGTCAAATTGAACGTAAAGATCAAGGAGATAAGTAAAGAAAGAGACATCTTGAAAGGTCAAATTTGTGAAGTGTGTCAAGAACGAGATAGTCTGAAAGCTCAAAATAATGTTCTTTTATTTGAAGTCAATCAAATGAAAGAAGACAATGTGAAGAAAACCAAAGAGCTAGAACGCTTCAACAAAGTTGTGAAGATGATGAACAACGGGACTGAAAAGTTGGATCAAATGTTAGAGACAGGTCAGAGTTCTACAAGCAAGGCTGGTCTTGGTTATCGGGATCATCAATGGAAACCTGTGGATCCCAACAAACAGAGTACGTTTGTTCCTGCCAAAGGGAAAGAAAAATAAGATGAAGCTAAACCTCAAGGTCAAAAACATCGACATTCTGACACTAAGAAAAAGGTTCAGATTCACACTCAGAATCCATGTTTTGAGTCAAATCGGCATGCTCAGTACTCTTCCCATCAAAGGAATAAATCATTTGTTCCTATTTGTCATTATTGTGATCGTCCTGGACACATCAGACCTTATTGTGATCGTCCTGGACAACTCAGAATCCATTGCGTATTCGAGGGAGAGTTGTGATCATAGAAGCTATTGTTTAGTTCCTACTTCAGTTTAAGGGGGAGCTTCATCATTATCATTTTCATACGTGCTGCCGTGATTGAAGTCAAGTATGAAGATATTCAATATTCTGATTTTGTTAAAAGCTTGGATTATGGTTTTGTCTACATAAATGCCAAAGGGGGAGATTGTTGGATTTGAGCGAGTAGCTCAATTGAAGTTGGCAAGTTTATGTAGAAGCAAAATTGGCTGAAGAGTTTCTGAGTTGTGCGAGGACAGAAACTGGTTTCTAAGCTTCAGTTTGAGCTAGTTTGATGTGGAACAGAATGGAACAGATCTGAAAGATTCTTTCCATATTTATGCGGATTTTGCGGAGGTCTTTTCCTTATCCTTGTTTGACGCGGAAAAGATGTTATATTGGTGATATAATTAATTGTTCCACAAGGCATATCTTCAAAGGAAGTTTCCATGCATAAGGAAACTAGGGCAAAGGAGGTGGAGAGCATATCTAGGGTTTCTCAAGACCTATATATATCGACACCAAGATAAGTTGAAGATAGAGCTGCTGCTGCTATTGTTATTGTTCATAGCTTATACTATTTCGTGAGAGTATATTTCATTGTGTTCTTGAGAGGTTTATTTCACATATAAACACTTTTGTAAGGGGGTTGGGTGTCGAGTTGCGACTCGAGCTTAGGTTGTAAGTGGTGCACTTGCAATCATCAATTCACGTAGATCGGGAAGGGTGTGAGTGAACGGGGTAGCAAAAGATAGGAGATCTGTTTGTGTAAAACCTCTATAACTACAACTTCGGATAGTGGATTGATTCTCTCTTGGGCGTGGCCCCCCAGACGTAGGTTGATTAACCGAACTAGGTTACCATTCTGTGTGTCGTTTACTTAGCTCAGTCATTATATTCTGTGTTATATTTTGTGCTAAGTTTTTCTGTGACAGATTCGTACTTTATATGCATAAAGTGCTTGGTTTAGAACTTTCAAAATCGAATATAATTTTATCTTACTTTTACCAAATCGCAAGGATATATTCTATGATGCAGCACACATATAAGCAGGGAAATCTTTGCAATTACAAAATCTTTCTGTTTAGGATTAAGACTAGCCTAAAAATCAAAGGTTAAACAGAAAATGTTTTGTCCCAAAATATTGAGTCCAACAATCCTATAGAACTCATCCGAAATCGAGTGAACTAGCCCACCTGACATTCCTACATGTGTGTAATATGAAAGCTAGGGCTGTAAACGAGTCAATTTGTTCGTGAGCTACTCGGCGATCGACTCGAAAAAAGCTCGTAGGGCACTCTACTTGATAACTAATCGAGTCGAGTTTGAGCCTAAAATCGAGCTCGATAAGTTTATCGAGTCGAGCTCGAACAATGTGTTGCTCGACTCGATAGGCTCGCGAACACGCTCGGCTCGTATTTAATCGAGCATGTTAACGAGCCTGCAAATCAAGCTTGTTCGCGAGTTTAATAATTGAGTTTTGTACATAAAGCCAAAAAAAATTAGAATTCTGTAAAGTACCAACTTTAAGCAAACTCAAGCTCAAACTCGATTAACATGTTAACGAGTTGAATTTAAATAGAATCGAGCCTTTGACGGATCAGGCTCGAGTATTTGATGAGTCGAACTCGAGCCGAATTCGAGCTCGCTAATTTTGGATCAAGTCGAGTTCGATCACGATAGCAAAAACTCGAATCGAGCTCGAGCAAATGAATATTTAATCGAGTCGAGTTTGAGCAGACCAATACTCGACTCGACTCATTTACAGTCCTAATGAAAGCATGATTTAAGCAACATAACGCACATTTTTTCATACATCAAAAATAGATGTATATTATCAAAATTTTGATGAAAAAAATTAGATACACAAATTTTCTTTATCTTATTAAAATAATTCTATATCTATTATAAAAGAGCGAATTCTTACAAAATTGGGTTTGCCTAATATATCCCTATTGTTATATCTATTTTAAGGGTAATGATGTTAACTTACTAATTAGTTTAAAAAACTAATAACTTACTAATTACTTCTCATAATTATATTAGTGGAGGTAATCCTATTACAGTACCATATAACTTTTAAAAATTAAATTATGTTAGTAGTTTTGTCTTATTATAACTCTTGAGTCTTGATATTGGACGATTCACATTGGCCTATTAATGAAGCAATTACAATCTAATTGACTTATCAATTATCAATTGACACAAACATCTCATACGGCCAGTCGGTATCATGCGATTCGTTTTATTTTATTTTATTTTATTTCGTTTTCTTTTTATTTGTATGTAATAGGCACCTTTATTATTTATATTATTTTATTTTATTTAAAAACTTATATTGATATTTATACTAAATGTAATTATTTAAATTTTATTTTTCATGTTTCAGGAAGCTTAATTACAATGATTTTCTGAGAAATAATTATAAGAATGAAAATAAATCATCAGAAAGTAAAATGTGAAACACATCATGATAAAAAAGAATGTTGAAAGAATATGATGAAAATGCAATGAGGAAGTTGTTCTAATTAAAACCAACAAGGTGATGCTCAAAATACAAATGAATAAAAAAAAAATACAAAGATGCATGCAAATACTATAATTTATTATATGTAATTGCAATTGTAAAATAACTTATCTGAATGTTATCAAAGGGATTAATACAACACATATATTACAATGTTCGATAAAATTGTTGCAATATATGTAGTATGCATGGTGGATAAGTATACTTCATCAATCAAACAAGTAAGTTATTATTACAAATAGTTATTTATTTACGATATTTACTTTAAAATTATAATGAACCTTTCGTGAAAATGATTATGCGGACTATAGAGGTTTAATTTGCATACAAAATTCAACCGAAATACGTTTATGACGTGTTGTAAAGTATGCAAAATCGATGACAAATGATACCTAACTCATATATACATTTAACTTTAAGATTTATAAGTTTTAATACTATAATAGACAATAATCTTGCATGAATAATGTTATTCTATTAGCCATTACTAGTAAGTAGCCCGTCGAGACTCGACGGAAAATAACTTTATGTTTTAATTTATATGTATACATTTTAAAAATAATTTTATATCTTATTTAAAAGTTGTGATATTGTTCGCGTTAATTATTAATCAAACTTAGAAAATTAATTTATTTCACGTATCTAAATTTATAATTAGGAATGATATGGATCGGGTATACTCAATCGTTAATACCCTAAGTAAAATTAATTAAAATTAGTAAAAATCCTTCTTTCTATATTATTTGAACCGTCTTGTTGGTTTATGCTAAATTACTCGATAAAAATCTAAACAAAGTTAATATTAATTAAAATTTGTAAAAATTATTCTTTTTAAGTATATTTGAATCGTCTCGTTGGTTTATGCTAAATCGAAATCTCTAATCCTTGCCAAAATGCGGAAAAAAATATTTATATCTTCAAAATAATATTAATTAAAATTAGTAAAAATCATTCTTTCTATATTATTTGAACCGACTCATTTGTTTATGCTAAATTACTCGATAAAAATATAAACAAAGTTAATATTAATTAAAATTAGTAAAAATCTTTCTTTTTAAGTATATTTGAACCGTCTCGTTAGTTCATGTTAAATCGATATCTCTAATCTTTGTCAAAATGCGGAAAAAAATATGTTTACATCTTCAAGTTTTTTTTATCTTTTCTTTAGCTACATATCCCACATTTGATTCAATGTATATATTTTCTAGAAAACACTAATCGAAGTTTTTTGAAAAACATGAATGAAAAATGAAAAGGATTCCATATAGACATGTTAATCTATCCCACATTTGATTCAATGTATATATTTTATAGAAAGCACTAATCGAATTTTATACAAAATTCAACTGAAATACGTTTATGACGTGTTGTAAAGTATGCAAAATCGATGACAAATGATACCTAACTCATATATACAGTTAACTTTATGATTTATAAGTTTTAATATTATAATAGACAATAATCTTGCATGAATAATGTTATTCTATTAGCCATTATATTTTCATCATCGATCTATTTGTTAATTATTTTGTATTTAACTGTAATATATATTATTGAGGGAAAAAGCCACTGAAAAAAGTCGTTGGAATTGACCATTGACAGTCAGCGTTAACCGTTGACCGCCAACTTGACCGTTGATAGTCGCTGACGAAAATAGTCATGTATGAAGTGAGAGGAAAAGGAGGGATATTTCGATAAATATGAGTACTTTTTATGTTTTATAAATGAACGGATAATGATATTAGCACTTTTAGGATGTAAAAGATAAATTTTAACACTCAATTTAAAAAAAGATAAATAATACTCCCTCCGTCCACGAAATATAGGTCACATAGGATGCGGCATGAGTTTTAATAAATGTTAGGTAGGTAATGTTTGGGTGGAGAAAGGAACCCACTACAATGAGTACTTGTGAAGTTGTGAGGTTTTAAATAATGAATGTGTGTGGGGTATTGTTCCAAAAAAGAAATTAGTATAAATATGATGGACACCCCAAAAGAGAAATTGTGTCCTAAATATCGTGGACGGAGGGAGTAGCACTTTTAAACTTTTTTGCCCCCCTTCTTTTTTTCCTGCATTGAATTCACACTTTTTATTTAGTGATGTCACATAAAAAAAATTGTGGATCACATATAAAATGAAACTATTACAAGTGTATTTCACACTTTTTATTTAGTGATAGCACAAATAAAAATTCGCGATCACTTATGAAATGAAACTATTACAATTACATTCACACTTTTTATTTAGTAATACCACAAATAAAAATCTGTGATCGCGGAAGGGTTAAAAAGTTCAAAAGTACTGGAATTTATCACTACAAAAAACACTGCATTTACCGACGAAATTACCGACGACCAACTTATCCCTCGGTAATTACCGACGGATTACCGACGGAAAAAATACGGGTCGGCTGAAAATTATTTATCAGATCTACCGAGTGATTTACCGACGGAATTTCCGTCGGTATTGTTACCGAGGGAAATATCCCTCGGTAAATGCTTTTAAATTAAATTAAAAAATATGAATTAA
Source organism: Agastache rugosa (assembly GCA_031470985.1). Classification (NCBI taxonomy): domain Eukaryota; kingdom Viridiplantae; phylum Streptophyta; class Magnoliopsida; order Lamiales; family Lamiaceae; genus Agastache; species Agastache rugosa. The sequence goes on along the minus strand of CM062603.1, from coordinate 35,132,870 downwards.
TTTTACCGAGGGATTTACCGACGGAATTGCCATCGGTATTGTTACCGAGGGAAATATCCCTCGGTAAATGCTTTTAAATTAATTTAAAAATAATGAATTAATTTTACCGAGGGATTTACCGACGGAATTTCCGTCGGTATTGTTACCGAGGGAAATATCCCTCGGTAAATACTTTTAAATTAATTTAAAAACAATGAATTAATTTACCGACGGATGTTATCCCTCGGTATTATTACCGAGGGAAATATCCCTCGGTAAGTTTATTTTCAAAATTTTTAAAAAAAATATTTAAATTACCGAGAGATATAGTTCGGTCGGTAAAATTGAATTAGAACCCCATGTTGCGTGGTATTTCTCATTCATCCTCTTCCGCCCTAATTCTGAAAATCCCCAATCCACCGGGAAGACTCCTGCCGCCGCACATCCCTTCAAGTAAGGCTCTCTTTCTATCCCTCTCTCATCTCTCTCTCTTCATCTCTCTCTGACTTGCTTTCCCCCAGCCCTCTCTCTCTCTGTCTCGCCGTCAGCCTCGATATTGCGCCGCTGCAACCTTGCCGTGCCGCCTCTACTTGGTGAGTCCTCTCTCCCTATCTCTCTCTCTCTCTCTCTCTTTCTCTTTTATCTCAGTCGAGTTCTCAGTCCAGATCTTGAGAAAAGTGGATCGACATCGAGAAGGCCAAGATATTAAGAGAGAAGGTCAAATAGTGCTACCGCGTCGAAGGCATCAACCATCTCCAGAAATGCCTCCACCTCGTCCACCAGTATCTTGAATCCACCCATGGCATCGGTTGGGGCAAGGACCACCGCCCCCACGAATTCCACGGTTTGCCGATTTTTTCTCCCGAATTTCTGAGTTGATTTTGTTTTTGCTCTGTGTTTGTTGAGTCGTTTTGTTTGATTTTCTGTTTGTCTTAGGTCCGAAGGTGGAGGCGGCTGCCGAGTGAATTGTTTGGGGGCGGACTTTGAATAATTTGAGGTCTTCTTTATTTGCTGCTTTTTGTTTGTTTTTCTGTAATTTGCCTGATTGAGATATATTTTAGTTCTATAATTTGAGCTGGATTAAGCGTTTGACTGAGATTAGAGTTCGTTCTTGTTATGCCATTGAATTCAGATGCTATGCTTCACTAGTAAATGTATTTTTAAGCGTAGACACTTGACAGAATTGCTCGATAATTGCTCTTGAAGATCACATAGTTAAAGTTTCATAAAAATGGTTTTTTTTTATTATTTAAAATGATAACAAGTTCATTTCTTGATTTATTAAAATGAGACAATTTTTTCTTAAACTTGTGATTAGTTTTTTTTTTGTTTTTTTTCCTGTATTGAATATTGAATGCTTCTTGAAAAGATTACTGTGGTCGAACTTTTATATCCTATTAATCCCAAGCCGGTATAAAAGCACACTGATAGTATGAGAAATTTTACATAAAAGCCTGTATTGAATCCTCATTCTCAATGTATTTACATAAGCTTTATGATCTTTGTACGAATTATTTCTAAGTAAAAACCTTGTATAAAAGCACACTGATAGTATGAGAAATTTTAGTAAATCCTTGGATGAAGGCTGTAGTTTTTGGAGGATTCTGATGCTTTACCACTGAATTTTACTAATCTTGATACTTGGAAGATGATGGAATAATTGACAGCTTTTTTTTTATTTAAAAAAAAAATTGTTACAGCACATGTTAAGTTGTGCAACCACAGAAGCCAATATATATACTTGTAAATGTTTTGAAGTTTATAGTTACATGATCCTGTTGCTTAATTACATTTTATGGGCTAGGAATTGACCATTTTCTTGTGTTTAATTCTTCCTTGCAGTCCTCTTTCATCAATAGATACTATGGAAAGGGAGCAACAGTTCGTTGATGCTCGTTGTCAGTGTTCAGAATATCATGGAACTTCCCAATGCCATGACAAGAGTTGAGCAATTTGTCCTAAAAACTGTAGTCCTATGTTTTAGATAGATGTCAAGAATAGGGAAACTTGATTTCATGTGGGTACACCACTTTATATATGTAGTGCCGAGATGAGACATCAATTTTTGTGAATCTTCATTCATTATAGAAGTTGTATATATATAAGTAAAAAAAACATACTTTATTATTATATATGACGCGTTATTGTATTAGTTGTTATGATATGCTTGTTTGGGATGATTGAGCAAGTAAATGGGTAAAAAATGGATACAACTAATAGATAATTAATATTAAAAAAATTACAGAATAATATCGAGGGAATACGGACGGATGTTCCGTCGGTAGATCCTGTCAAGGACAAATGACAATTTACCGACAGAACTATATCCCTTGGTAATACCGAGGGAATACCGAGGGATTTTCCCTCGGTAATTACCGACGGAAATTGCCCTCGGTATTCCCTCGGTAACTTGTTCGGTTGACGAAATCCGAAAACGGAAATTTACCTACGGAAATGTTTCCGTAGGTAGTTACCGACGGAAAATCCCTCGGTAAATCCCTCGGTAAAAGTGCTCCCGACGAATTTCGTCGAAAACCAAATGGTGACGGAATTATTCCTCGGTATTCCCTCGGTAAAATTTACCGAGGGATAAAATCCGTCGGTATTCATTTACCTACAAGCCATTTGGCAACAGACACTATCCGTCGGTAATTCCGTCGGTAACTCATTTACCGACGGAAATTCAGAGGTTTACCGACGGAAATGTCCGTCGGTAAACGCAGTATTTTTTGTAGTGTATCTTTTTTATAATAAGTGCTAAATTTATCTTTACTATCCTAAAAGTACTAAAACCAGTAATAACTCTTTATAAATTATGGGGTATAATTTATTTTTACTTTTCAAAAAGGATATTTGGCCCTATTATTCCTATATTATTTGTTCATAAATAATGTTAAGAGTATACATGTATGTTACATATAAATTCTTACTTTGAAAAGAAAATTTTATTTGCCAAATAAATATAGACAGTTTATTAGATCTTAAAATGATCATTAGAGAAAAAATAATATAATAATGAATTATTTTCTGTATTGTACAAAATAAAAATTATAATAAAGACAAATCATGTGCAACGCACGTGACATCTCTGCTAGTTAAAAAATAAGTACATATATTAACCTACAAAAAATACGTACAAGTTAAAAAATAATCAAACAAATACATCAAAAAATATAAGAATACATACTTTTATAATAGTAATAGATTCGTACACATCGTACTGATCATCAGCACTATAACACGACACGACACAACACGAACATACACGACACGACAAGAACATACACGACACCATCGAGCCTTCGTCCAACCCTTACTACTATTACCGCAGCATATATATATTAAGATTTACACAGCATTTTTGATCGTAGCCAAAATCCATACAAAAGGTCATTTCTCGTCATATTGCATCTATATGTTACATACTGATACACTATTCTCATAAACAACTCGAGCCCATGTGAAAAATAAATGGACAAGTTATGTAATAATGAGATAATTGTGCTGTATATAATAAAGACTATTATCAGTACCAGGGCTTCAAGATTTGGTCTTGAACTTCCTTTGGGCTTTGAGATCGACTACGATTATCGATATATTATCCTTGCTCCCTCTCTGGATCGCAACGTTCGACAGGAACTCTGCTGCTGCTTGTGCCGCAGGGTCGACTCCCTCGCCCCGGTCCACTGTCGGGTTCGTCCCATTCTTTTTGTGCCAGAGTAGGATTCGTTTCCGTGCAAGATCGCATACTTCCTCGTTCGACATCACGTCCCATAAGCCATCGCTGGCCAGAACAAGGCACTCGTCTTCCCTAGCTCGAGGCACGAACATGACCTCAGGTTCCGGTATGATCCATGGCTTCAGGTATCTGTCACCTGCCAAGTACAATCAACATAATGAGGTAAAATTTTGAGAAAAAAATATGTGACGAGACAATAACAGAAGCACTCTGACGGTCTGACAGATCAAGATTCAGTCGGGTAGTACCCATATCCGGATCCAAACCCATAACCGGTGGCATATTTGTAATTTTGTTGGTATTTTAGTAGTGCTCAGATCCGGGTCTTGACCCATCAGACAGTCTGACACGAGACTCTTCCAAAAGTACAAGTATTTTAGAAATACGTAAGGAAATCAAAACTATAAGTCTTTAAAACATTTCGATTTCCTTCGAAAATGATGTCGGCATTAGGAAAGTTAAAAAAGTTTATGACCTCATCTTCAGCAATCAACTTAATCAAAAGGCCATGCTTAAACACAGTAAACAATATGTAAAACCAGTTTCACATTTCTAAAATTTAGAATCGTATCCCGATCAGATCTTGCATGTGCTATGATAGAGAATATAATACGACTTTTAAAAGCACGTGCACGAAAAAGGAAATGGATTACGTAATGCAACATTTACACGCACATGCATGAAAATCGTAACAGATAGATTGACATAAATGGCAGTGCATGGACCTACCAATAGACCGTGACATCGCAAGAACACCAAAAACACGGTGGCCATTCCATTGTATGACCTTGCCACCGGATGCCTCGATCCTAGCATATTCATCCTCCCGGTTTGGCTGGAAAAAGAAATTGAAACGAATTAATTGAAGGCAACCAACAATAATAAGCCAAGAGAATGACAAAATGCAATAAAATCAAGGCGACGAATATTAGCATAAATCTTACTTTATGATCAACGGATAGTGGAACTGCTTCTTTACCCCGATAAAGAACAGCCCTTGAATCTCCACAATTTGCAACTATAATATGGGATGAACAAACAACTGCGACAACTGCTGTGGATCCAACAGTTTCAGGGGCAACAGGTTCAGACGTGCAATTAGACACATTTGCATCTTCAACAGGGTTGACTCTGCTCACCTTTCCACTGACCTCATCATCGACCTTCAAAAAGCAATTATTGAAGACCTTCTCCCACTGCACTTGGCGAGCATCTTGGGTACTCCCATTTACCAGAAATTCTTTGACAGTTAACAACTCGTCTCTCAAAGCTAAATGGATACGCTCACGACAATAATTTGCAACCTACAAAAATGATGGTATTAATGATGGATCAATAGAAGGAGAATAAGTAAATGCCTTCTCGACAACTCACCTCCCGATCTACAATTATAACTACCCCCCCCCCCCAACCCAACAAAAAACGAGCTGATTATTAATATATAAGTGCTCCCCAGCCAAAAGCCTTTCTAAATAAAGCAAAATTAGATTTTTATATGTAACGAATCGCAAATTCGCAATGTATGTATAGAAAGAACCAGTAGCACGCATGCATAAACAAAAACCTGCACACACTAAAAGCCACAAGTATTAATGCGTTATAAGCGAGTTATTAATTTATTACAATATATACATTTCAATGTACCCCGTAACATCAAAACCAAGTGTCTGACGAGAAGTAAGTTTATCCACATACCTGAGATCCACCATGACCATCATATACCCCAAAATAATGTGAAGTCAGGTGAGTCAGAGTTTGACTTATCCCGTCTATTCTGTAGTCACCAATGAACATCTTGATAGGAATTTTCATGAAATGAGGAACGGCTACAACAGCATCTTCCATCTCCGGCCTAAGTCCAATTATAGACACTGAACCCCAAAGAGGCAGACAATCCAGTTCATAGACACTCTTAACCCCGCCTTTGCTGGGATCTTTTTCAGTGGAACATTTAAGAGAAACTACAGAGGCCTTTATAGTAGGTCCACTCGAACATTCTTCATTAGGTCTAGTGGCTACTGTGAGAGCATCATGAGATAATCTCCTCTTCGTATTCCTTTCTTCCACACTAATTACTTTTGCAACTATCTGACCATTATCAATGCCCTCGATTTCAACAGCAATGGGTAAGCTGGACTCCGGTGCAGTATTTAGAGGCACGCTTAGATCAGAGCTAGAATCTAGTGGTAGCAACTCCAAACTACTTAAGTTATGGTCTTCCCCAATAGAGAGGACCTCATCTTCTTCACTTTCACCGAGCTGACCATTTTCAGCTATCTGCCCCGACTGTGAAAGATCGGGTTTTGCGGCTTTTGCCTCACTCCCCCGGGGCATTATTGATACATCATTAAATTCAGAGTTAGCACGGTCATCCAAACTAGAACAAGAATTATCATCCAGCACCATTGTTGTTTCTGTCTCTAGCTTGAGTCGTGCAGTCTCGTTGTGACTTTCACACTCAGGACTATCTAATCTAACTGTAACCGCAATTGCTGGAGACATCTCGTCCATCAATTTCCTTCCTTAGGGCTGTAGAACAAACTTCTGAGTGAACCTTGGCGATTCTCGAAGACATGCATTAGCTGGAGAATGAGCAGAAATGTACTGATTCAAGAACTAACCAGCCGTATCCGGGCCGGAGCAGCCTCAGGAAGAACTAAACAACGTGCAAAACAGGATACACCACAAGAATCAAGAAACAGAACAAACTAGGTGCATCGTTGAAACGAAGATAACAACGGAGATTATAGAGATCTCAAAATCAGATTATCCTAGGATAAGTAGAAAATTCAAGAACTTTGATATCTAAAATTCAACCGCTAGAATACGAAATCACATCCCCACCACCAACCCTTATATATAATTCAAGAGATGCAGAAAACGACAAAAGCAAACCCTTATCCATAAATCAAAGAGACAAAACTCGTGGAAAGAACCTAGGAAAAAGGAAACCAAACTCCTCAAGATTCACAAGAAAAAACCTTCAAAGATGCTAACTTTTTGCCACATGGAATACGGGTTTCATGGATCTAAGGCAACAATTCTCAGCCTCACGAACAACATGGGTTTCTTTATAATTAAACAAATCTCTGATTTTCCCAACAACCTTCTCAAAAAACAATCAAGATTTCATTCTTCAATAACAAATCCTTGATACAGCAAGAAACCCTTATAAATTACTAACAAAAGGGACTCAACAATCACATCTAAGAACCAATTTTTTTCACCGCGGATCGAAGTGAATAAAAAGGTGAAGGAATCTTACCAAGAATCAAAGTGAAGCATCGTAAACATGCCAAGAACTGAAAAATGACTCAAAAGTTAGCTCAGTAATAATGCCCCCTCCGTAGATTTTTCTTTAATTTTTCCACCCTTAGCTTCAGCTTCAGCTTCAGCGATTGAGAGGGAAGGAGAGAGAGAGAGAGAGGGGGTAGAGAGAGAAAGAGATGTGTGTGGAAAAGCTTTTAGTAATTGAAGAACTGCATCACAGGACACGTGTAGACTCAATTATCTAACTCCAATCAATGCTTCTGAGCAGAAAAGGAAACAAAAATACACAGAAAAAAATAAAAAGAAACATAATCCTCTTAGGATTGTGGGGCCATGTACCATCATGAGAAAACCACGTGTCCTCACTTGAAAGGGGCAGTTTTCCCTATGCTAATTCGCCAACCATTTCATATTTTGATATCAATTCTTGTGATGTAAGAAATTCAACTTGAAAATTGAAATTAGTTTTTTGAGAAAAAAAAAACTTGAAATTAGTTGAATTGAGTCCGAGTTTGAGCCCACCCAAAAATGGTAATCTTGTGTGCGTTGCTTCTCGTGAGTCCGTGACAGACGCAGAAAATAATATTACTGAAAATTTTTTACTCCAATATTTTTTTATATTAAGTTTGTCAGTGTCTCAATTATGGAGCCATCTCAAATTTTTCAATTGATTCCTCAATTTCATAGAGAAAAATAAATGAAAGAAAATTGTTGGTGGGAATTGGGAACTAAAGCCCTTCACTTGCTTTATGTGAAACGGTCCCATAGTGAAACATGTCGAATATTTTAATTCCAACTCTTATTCGATTACGTATTTTAATTCACACAAATTTTTGTGATCGACCAATTGTTAAGTTCGAATAAAAATCTAAAATAGTTAGTTGAGTTTATTAGAATTTAGACCTCAATTAATATTAGTCAAATCAAGATCAAGCTAAGAACTAGTTTTAATAATCTCGTAAGTTATTCTAAATACAATCGAGAAATAGATAGTATTGAATTTTAGAATTTTACTGCTCCAAATCGAGCTTGAATTTTGAAAATTGTAACTTGGTCAAGTTCCAAATGAAGCCGAGCTTAGAGCTTTGTCACCCATAATGATCCAAACTTGTTTTCTACAATCTTGTTTTCTAACTATAAATCCTATATTTTTAATGAGTTTAGAAACAAATTTTCCTTTCACATGCAACCTCGATGTCAAATGCGAAAGGCTTCATTTAAAAGATAATTCTATTATATTTTTGTTCTTCAATTCAATTCATTTTCTCAAAATCAAAATACTTTAATTGGCAAACATAACAAATAGGACCATTTTGCGGCTTTCGTTCAATTTCTCGTGAAGCCAAATTCTCATCAGTACGAGTTAATGTAACACTCTCCGAATTCTAATAGGATAGGACGAGCATAAATACCTTATTTAATATATATTCGAACAAACTAAGTTATCTCCTGTATATCGCGAAATACATCTTATTCAATTCAAGAAATTCAGCTGTAGATGATCCTGACGTCAACAGTCTTCACCTGTAAGTCGTTGTAAGCCGTCAAATGCATCGTATTCAATTCAAGAAATTCAACTACAAATGATCGTGACGTCAACGGAGTTTTACTCATTGACATTTGAGGTCTTATTATATTTTAGGATTGATTTTTCAGTTGACTAAATTTTTGACATGATAAAATTAGTTAAAAGTAAAATATTACTAAATTAGGAACTTAAAATTCAAGACAATTACTATTCCCTCCGTTCCATTTATATAAGTTTATTGGACTTTTCACAAGAATTAAGAAAATTTATTGGAAATGTAAATTATATAGTAAACTTTCCAATATGCCCCTATTTATTCTTTGACTATGCATATTTTATGAGTCAATCAAAGAATTAAATAGGGATATATTAGTAAATGAATTAAAAAACATTACTTTTTATAGAAACAAGTCTATATGTTTGGGACATCCGAAAAAGGAAAACAAGCCTATATAAATGGGACGGAAGGAGTATATGATTATTCTACTGTCCATTTATTCTCAAGAAAATAAAATCTGCATTTAAAATCAAAATCAAGAAAATCATACTAGTATACATTTTTTTCGGGAAAGAAAGAGGAAAAAGTGATTTAATGTGATTAAATATTTACTTAATTCTAACAGTCTATAGGCATAGGTAGCCTAAAGGGCTCGTTTGGTAGGGGTGATTATGGTGTATAATATATCTATGACACCCTAATATCTTGTTTGGTATGAAGTATACGGCCCTTTATAAAATTCGGGCCCGTATGAATAATACTTATTTTTGTTGTTATGTATACTACCTATGAGGTGGTATAAATAATACTGCAACTAATTATAGCAATAAATTACAATAATTACTATGTGTTGCAGAGAATTTAATACATCATACCAAACGGAATATTAATTCTTTATATTTATAAGACATCTCAGTCAAACATATCAGGCCTTATCCCATACTTTGTACCAAACGAGCCCTTAAATGTATGACACTCCCACCGCCCCACGCTCCCACCGGCAATAACTCCCAATCAAAAATTATAGATTTTGTGGCAGTTTTTACAGATCTACCGCCCATGATTTTTGATCTGCGAGAATTCTTTGCAAAATCCAGATGATCAGGATCCACTATCCATAGAGGTTAAAATCAGAGATTTGAAGGCGTTGTTGATTCGACGCCACTTCTCTCTCTCTCTCTCTCTCTCTCTCTCTCTCTCTCTCTGAGGCGTCTGTGGTGGCGATGCATGATGGCGCGGCGGCGGTGTGGTCGGAGAAGAAACTGTTGACGTAAGAAATTAGGTTTCTGGGATGAGAAGGGGTATTTTAGTAATTTAATAAGGTCGTTTATCATATGAAATTTTTATGTGTGAACTAATCTCACATTATTAAAAAAATTAAAGTAAAATCCGTCTACAGAATATGCAAAATTCAGGGGTCGTTTAGCTCAGCCGTTACATGATTAGGATTTGTTCGTTTTAATAATTAACAAAAAGGTCAAGAGTTTACTCCTAAACTAAATAGTCAAAATACTCTTAAATTAGTTTTTTTTTAATTATATCCTCAATTATTAGTTTAACCAATTATATCCCGAATTATGAAAAATTATGTAAATTTATTTTCAAAAAAAAAAAAATGGTACCGAGAAAATGAGTTGGATCATCAAGAATGTACCGCGATTTGAAGTGGAAATAGAGTCTAAACATAGTATTTTTTTTTAGTGTCAAGTAAGTCCAAAATAACATTATTTTTATTGAGACATAAACTTCAAAACTATGTTGTTTTGGGATAATATGAACATATGTATTTATACATCAAATCACGTCACATTCCACCGATACGACTCAGCTTTTCGATTTTGGAATATTTATCTGAACATAAATTTGCATGGTTTATAATATTAATTGGTCGAAGTCAATAGTTCAAAATAGAGTTAGAAAAATAGTGGTGGTCTTGAATATATTTCACTATCTAACCTTTAGAATAGAATTGAAAAATAAATAATGTAAAAATAGTAATTGTTGGTCCCAAGACGGATACCTTGGTGTAGAGGGGGGGTGAATACACCAAGGTTTAAAAACTTTTCCAAGTTAAAACTCTTTTGAGTGAAATTTGTGTTCGATCCAAATTTGGATGGCGAACTTGATCGACACGGTACTGTGTGCGGAATGTGGTGGATTTGGAAAGTCCGTCTGTTGCTTCAAATATATTGCAAAGCTCTATTTCACTTTTCAGTTAGTCAGTTTATGCAGATTGAAATGTATGCTTATGAGAGATAGTAACATGCATAAAACAAAGCGATAAATAACAAGAGCATTTTTAACGTGGTTCGGAGTAACCCCTCCTACGTCCAAGACCAGATTCATTGGTAATTCACTACCACTTGGTTTCCAAGTACCAAGCAACTTCACAACTCTAACCCGAGCTGTGTTCCAACAGTTTGCGGGCACTGTCAAGCCTACACCTTCAGTTTCCGGGTACTGAAGAACCTATCCACTCGAATTACGCGCTTCGAGCAAGCGTACCTTTACCTAACCTTTCTGGGTTTGGGTTTGGGTATGGGGTTCCAACTATGAACGAGTTCTTACAATGAAGAACAAGGAGTATGATGAACTCGTTCAGACTAGGCTTAAGATATTTATTCTGACCTATTCTGCCTATGACTGAATCTGTGAACAACTAAGAACACACGGTAGTAGGTGTTCTAGAAAGATTTGGCTTTGTAGATCGTTGTTCATTTTTCTGTTTTCTTCTATTTCTTCAGTCGTCTTGCCAGCCTCACCAGCTTTTCTTATTCAATGGTGAGGAGGTATATATATAGGTGGAGATTCAAACTAGCCGTTTGAATCTTACCTACTCTTGTTGACTTCTGGCCTTTACCTACGAAGTAGGTCTGCATCTGCAGAGGCTATTCCTTCTCTGATTTGACTGCGTCAGACAAGATCTTCTGACATTGGGATCTTGTCTTGGAGAAGGTCTTCGTCTTCGAGCTGTCAAGCGTCTCTGCTGTGTCTTCAGCGTCTTGGACTCTGCTGCGTCTCGACTCTGAGCTGTGTCTTAGACCTGTGCTGTATCATCAACCTGAGCTGTGTCTTCATCCTGAGCTGTGTCCTTAACCTGAGCTGTGTTTTAGACCTGAGCTGTGTCAACGACACTAAGCTGGGTCTTTTACACTGAGCTGGGTCTTTGACACTAAGCTGGGTTTCCGTCACTGAGCTGGGTCTTGATACTGCAGGATCTTTGACTCTGCTTGGTCTTGCTCTGCTGAGTCTGCACTGCTGAGTTCTTAAGCTGTCTGCTTAGCTGTGTCTTCTGCTGTCTTCAGCTGTCTTCAGCGAATCTACCTGTAAACTAAGAAACTCTATAAGCTCAAACAGGTGAGCTGAAAAACGCTTAGGCTTGTGCGATCATCTACTCGGTTGGGGTCAGCTGGGTTTTGGTATCCAATCAAAACTCTATTAATTTTTCCAACAGTAATAATATATATTAATTTCCCCCTTTTTGATGATGCCAAAACCTAACTGAGAAAAACAACCTGCTTCCCCCTAAATGAGAAAGTGGGTTTAAAAGATTTCAGCAGTAGATTAAATTCAGAGTTCAGTGCCTGGACAAAGAGTTATTGTCATCAGGGTGAGCTTGAGAGCAAAAATATTTCAGTTTTATTAATCCATAAAAGATGATTACAAGAGATTTAGGATCAACGAACTGAAAAATTGACAAAAACAATTTAATCCCAGTTAACTGGGTCTTCATTTCTACCGCTGCTGATTCTTCATTCTATCTTCTTCCAGCTGCTCATCTGTTCTTAACCTGTATCGGTTAAATATCATCTGCTCCAGCTTCCTGTATTCTTCTTCGTTGTTTGCCTTGGAAATTTTCCTCCTGATCGCCCATCTGTTTACTTCAGCAATAATCTTTGATTTGTCAGGAAGTTGAGTTCCAGGTATCAACGGAGGTGGATATGATACGGTAGGGAGCGGTGAAATTTGGATCTTTGCGGTATTTGCAGCGTTGAAGAATGCCTTTGCCGTCATCCTGTCTTGATGATAAAGCTCATTTAGATGCATCATGAAAGCAACATCTGGGGGCGTATTTTGGTAAGTTCCCAGATAATAGAAATCTTCGATGAACTCAAACTTTGTATGTTCCCAGTCGTCGTTTAGCTCTTCTGGGATCCATTCATCTACTCTTCTCCAGTTCATCGGCATCTGAGACTTTTTCTTTGCGGCTCTCTTATGCTTGCTCTTTTCTTCTTCTTCTTTTCTTCGGCATTGAGCGGACTTTCTTTCTTCTTCTCTGTTCTAGGAGGCTTTTCATCTCTTGCTTTTGCTTTGAGTTACAAAGTTGCGGAGCCAATGAATATCATTGAACTGATTCGGCGTGGCTCCGCTAGCTTTGGCAAGAGGGATGATCATTCTCGCTCCATTTCCTTTCCGTCCACTGTTCATCTGCGTATCCAAATCAAGAACAACTTCGTCAATCTCCGATCGCATCACTTGGACTTCGGCTACGAACTTTTCCTTTGCCCGTCTTTGAAGTTTTTCTCTTGTCATTACCTTCCCCCTTTTTGGCATTATCAAAAAGAGTGGAGGAGAGGTTGACTACTGTCTCATTCAGCTGGGCCAAGGCTTTGTCAATGTCAGCAATCTTTGCTGAGTTGTCTGCTGTGACTAGGTTGAGCTGTGTGTTGTCTTTGTCTTCTTCCAGCTTTGAACCGATTGTCCTCCTTGTAAAGATTGAACGGTGGTGGATGTCGATTCTGTGGGAGAGAGTCTCATTGTTGGAGAGCGTCCGGTGGTGGATAAATCGATGACGCGGCTTTCCAGCGGAGCTTGGAGGTTTGAGATGATCTCAGGGACTCTCTTCTCTAGATGATTTGAATTATCAATACGTTGAAAAACGAGAGACTGTTTGAGATCTCTACTGGTGCTTTCCTGCAGATCCAGAGCGAATCTGTGAACGTCGTCAATGGACTGTCCATTGCTCTGGACTTGCGACTCTATAGCTGTGATGCGCAGAAGGGTATCAACATTTGATTTGAGTCTATCCTGAAAAAGGATTTCCTCGACTTGTTTGGCGATCTCGTCCTTCATTGCGTCAAAAATCACAGTAGGATCCGTCTGGGTCCCGGATTCGGCTTGGCTGGGTTTTACTGCCTCGATCTCGACCAGTGAGCGAGTGTCATCGGCAATTGGACTCTGTGGGGCAGCTTCGGTTGGCTCAACTGTTGCATCAGTTGGCTCTTCTTCAATCATCATTGCCTCAGCTGTGTCGGCAGGAACAGCTTCATTGGCAGTTTCAACTGGAACGATCCAGCTGAGATTGTGTAGGTAGGAGTTGGCACGAGAAATGACTTCCTCAGAAGGTGGTACTTCATCCTGTTCAACCTTCTGAATGAAGATCTGGATCAACTCGTCTTGATGCTCAAAAGCATCCGAAGACTTCCAAAACCAAATGTCTCCTGCAGAGCTGCTTCTTCGGCTTTAAGCTTATCGAAAGTGAAGAACTCCACCATTTCTTCATTTGCGTACCAAGTGGCCATCTTGGTAGCCAAATAAAATTTGAGTCACTTACAGCGACTAAAGCAGTATGGAGCGAGGCAAGAGAGGAATAATGTTGCAGTGCGCTCTTTATTCCTTGGAGTCTGAGGTCCTCGACCCTCATGACTGTGGCAGCACGTGCAACGGCTCTGGGACTGAGGATTTCGATTTCCTCAGAAGAAGAAGTAGGGCTTGATGGTTCAGCTTGGTATTCATCATCCAGCTGCAAAGGAGCGTCAGCTGGATGGGGCTCTTTAGGTGAAATTTGAGTCTTTGAAAGATGAGTGGTTTCAGGTACTGAAGAAGTAGGGGAGGATTCTTGGAGAAGTACCTGAGGATGAGGAGGAAGGAGAAGAGAGTGTTGTTGAGGAGGAGATCCAGATGATGTGAGATCAACTGGAGCGGGTTGTGAGGATGCTTGAAGGATTTGGCGAAGTGGAATAGCATCCTCCGGGTCAGGGTGGGGGACCACTATCTGTGGTTCCTCAGCTTCACGTGAAGCAATCACGAACTCCCTTCCTTGATCTGTGCTGGAGGAGGAATCTGAGCTCTCCTCGGCGGCGATCTCCATTCGGCTCCGGTGGCTTGTCGGTAGCTTCTTTCTTGTATCCTCGGGCTTCTTGTTGCCTTAAATTTGAGCTTCTTTTTGGCGGTGGAGATCCGGTGGTGAGTTTCCTCCATTGTTTTCTTTTCCCGGTTGAGAGGAGAGACGGATCTGTTGTTTTGCCTCATGCATCTTCTTCTTCCCTTCGAAGTGCTTTCTTCATCAAGTCGAGAGTGACTTTGTTTTTCAAAGAACTTTGGACACAGGGAACTCTTCTGTGTCTTTCCACTTGATTTGCCGTCCAGTTGTGTAGTGTTCTATTATGCACGCCGCCTTGGTGCATAAATAGATGGTCTCCCTACAGCTGAATTTGGTGAAGCTGTCATCTTCGAAGTGAATTTTCTTCGACTCCTTCTCCAACTTTTCCATAAAGTAGGAGAACCAATCCACAGGATCATTCCTGAGGATGGCTATCATGGGCTTCAGCTTGGGTATGCTGATCTCTCCTTGAGATCCAGCGATACCTAGAATACACTTCTGGGTGATATCCAGAAGTAGTCTGAATTTGGGCTTCAGCAGTAGCTTGGACATACTTGCCCTGTAGGGTTCCGGCTTGAACAGCATATGATCCAATTCGGCCTGGATCTCTTCTCTGGTGTAGTTGTCTGGAGAGCGGTCCCCAAGAGTTTTCAATCCGAACAGCTTGTTCAATATTCGGTTGATGTTGATGTCGACGTCCCAGGGAGTTGTATGCCCTGTCTTTTCTTTGAGTTGGAGGGTGATGTTGGAGCGGAGACGTTCTTCTCTGTTCGTCATCTCCATGAAGAACTCTGCTACTTCCCGGCGGAAGATGTTCTTCGGACGCGCCGTCGCCCATTGAAGTAGGCCTGCCTTCTCGATGAGATCCAGCACCTCTTGGAACTCCGAGTTCTTGTAGTTCTTGAGAGTTAAACAACTCTCAAAGTGCAGCTTTGACATGAGGTTCTCCGATTGGTTCGCTCCTGGGGTTATCTTCTTTGGTGTCATTGAATATATCTGTATTGAGGAGTTAGAAGAGTACAAGATAAAAGAGTTTTGCAGAGAGATAAACAAGAACTTGATTTGCAGAAAAATTTCAGAGATAATAAGTAAATATGGCGACGATTTGCATATCTTTGATATATATATATATCAACCGTCTATCTTGATGAACGATTGAGATCTTTAGATTTGAATTCAAGATCTGCGGCTGGGAGAGATTTGCGCAACACATTAAGTGACGTGCGTATGTAGATTGTAGGTCACGCGCGCGTGAGGTAGTCAAAACGTTCTGACTTCTGCCTCGACTTTCCCGAGCTACAGTACCCTGCATGCTTTTCATTAAATGCGATGGGATTCGATTTGCTGGATGGCTTATTGACGAATCCTTTTAAGAAATGATTGTGAATTTTGAATTTAAATTCAAATAATTTTATCCTTAAATAGCATATTCCTCAGGAAAGTAAATGAAAGACTGCAAACCTGTCAGCTGAACTTTGTAGTCAGCTGATACCTCGGCTGTGTTTCTTAATGTTGAGTTACTCCTTTCAGTTTAACTATCCAGCTGAGCTTGATTCCCCCTCAGCTGGTTTCCCTTCCTGAACGGTCAGCTTGGACATAGTATCCATCTGATATTACAGCGGTCTTCTCCTTTGCTTGATTGACAGTTCTCCTCAGCTGAGTATTTGTAGATTTTGCTTGAATTTTAGTCAGCTGAGTTCCCTTTAGCTCTTCGACTGATGTCCAGCGGAGCTTGATTCCCTTTTTGGCTGGGAAATCCTTCTGAGTTTTGGGATCCAGCTGAGTTTGTTTTCCATCAGCTGGATGAGCTTTTCTTTATCCGGTTTGAGCAGTCCAAATAATTCACACACATCATCTTGACTTGGATTTCAGCAGATTGTGCTTCGATGTGAATTTTCCCAACAATGGATAATCTTGATTTGATAGTAGGTGGCATTTTCTTCAGCTGCATCCTACTTCGTTTGAGCGGATTTTCTCACCATCAGCTCATTTCTTTGATGAAGTCTCAGTTTGTATAGCAAGTAGACAGTTGTCCCTAATCCAGCTGGTTCAAGTACTGCTTCTCTATTCTTCTCTTGAGACCAATGTACTCTTGAATATGAGTTGAATTTTCAGTTTTGTATCCAGCTGTCTTTATTTCACAGTTGGTCCCAGTCAACTAGCTGGGTTTCTTCATTTTCTTCGTTGGTTGAATCAATAAGATGTTTCAGACATCTTAATCAGAGCAAGCATCCTCATCTGAGTCGGAGACGGAGATTTGATCATTATCCATTTCGCTCGATTCGAAACTTTTATCCTTTCTCACGGAGGATGACTCAGCTGGGACCTCTTTGGGTAGAGTTGCTTGTCGTGATGAACCTTCACGATCTTCTTGTACCTTTCCTTGCTGTGATCCAGCCTATTGATGCTCCGTACAAGCATGGCAACTTCTTCGTGCAATTCTTCTTTGCTCATATTTTTGAACTCCTTTCTGACTTTTTCAGTTTGAGCTGATTGAGCTGATCTTCTTGACTCTGCACTGAGAGCTGTCTCCTTTGCCTTGGGATTCAGCTCCGTTTCATTTATCCGGCTGGATGATTCTCCGCTTGTGATCCACAGATCAAATTCGTTGGCTTTCAAGATGGAAAATAATTTTTCCGTCTCCATGCTGCTAAGATCAGTTCTGCTTTGGTGAACCACTTTGTGTGTACACCATTTTGAGGAGAGAGCTGAAAGAACTTTCAAGTTCTTATCTCGAACTGTATATTTTCCAGTTCGGATCGTCTCGATCTTGATGATGAGGTTGGAGAATCTGAGCTCCATTTGCTCGATGGACTCGTAGGGGAGTTGCTTGAAGTTGTCGAACTTCTGGCATGCAACTGAGAATTTGTTCTCTTGAATTTCCTCTGAGCCTTCACACAGTTTGGCTAGAGTGTCCCACATCCCCTTAGCTGTCTCGCAGTTGATGATCTTGCTGAGATAAGCGTCCGTCACCGTTGAGGAGATAACGTTGCGAGCGTAGCTATCCAATCCAGCTTGTCTTCTTTCTTCTGGAGAGTACTCCCTTTTGGGCTTCACAATTTGCCGGAGTACTGGTTCAGCTCCAGGTAAGGTTTCTGCTTGTCTTTCTGATTTCATGATGATGATGGGTCCGTCTGTGATAACACCCCACATCATGTCGTTTTGCGCGCACGGAAAGCTTTTGAGTCTGAACTTCCATATCTGATAATCATCGACTGAGAATGTTGGAAGATTCCTGCACATAGAAGATTCCATGACAGTATGCAATATAATGATTTTAAAAAGATTTTTAAAAAAAATTAAGGATCTGTTCAGGTGACCATTATCAGCAATGAAATGCTGACTTGACAGATACAGTGATCTTTTGAACCACTGCTCTGATACCAATTGTTGGTCCCAAGACGGATACCTTGGTGTAGAGGGGGGGTGAATACACCAAGGTTTAAAAACTTTTCCAAGTTAAAACTCTTTTGAGTGAAATTTGTTGTGTTCGATCCAGCTGGATGGCAGCTTGATCGACACAGCTGGCTGTGTGCGGAATGTGGTGGATTTGGAAAGTCCGTCTGTTGCTTCAAATATATTGCAAAGCTCTATTTCACTTTTCAGTTAGTCAGTTTATGCAGATTGAAATGTATGCTTATGAGAGATAGTAACATGCATAAAACAAAGCGATAAATAACAAGAGCATTTTTAACGTGGTTCGGAGTAACCCCTCCTACGTCCACGGCCAGATTCACTAGTAATTCACTACCACTTGGTTTCCAAGTACCAAGCAACTTCACAACTCTAACCCGAGCTGTGTTCCAACAGTTTGCGGGCACTGTCAAGCCTACACCTTCAGTTTCCGGGTACTGAAGAACCTATCCACTCGAATTACGCGCTTCGAGCAAGCGTACCTTTACCTAACCTTTCTGGGTTTGGGTTTGGGTATGGGGTTCCAACTATGAACGAGTTCTTACAATGAAGAACAAGGAGTATGATGA
Source organism: Agastache rugosa (assembly GCA_031470985.1). NCBI lineage: Eukaryota > Viridiplantae > Streptophyta > Magnoliopsida > Lamiales > Lamiaceae > Agastache > Agastache rugosa. The sequence goes on along the minus strand of CM062603.1, from coordinate 35,114,270 downwards.
ACTCGTTCAGACTAGGCTTAAGATATTTATTCTGATCTATTCTGCCTATGACTGAATCTGTGAACAACTAAGAACACAGCTGACTGACTGGGTGTTCTAGAAAGATTTGGCTTTGTAGATCGTTGTTCATTTTTCTGTTTTCTTCTATTTCTTCAGTCGTCTTGCCAGCCTCACCAGCTTTTCTTATTCAATGGTGAGGAGGTATATATATAGGTGGAGATTCAAACTAGCCGTTGGAAGAGAGTCGTTTGAATCTTACCTACTCTTGTTGACTTATGGCCTTTACCTACGAAGTAGGTCTGCATCTGCAGAGGCTATTCCTTCTCTGATTTGACTGCGTCAGACAAGATCTTCTGACATTGGGATCTTGTCTTGGAGAAGGTCTTCGTCTTCGAGCTGTCAAGCGTCTCTGCTGTGTCTTCAGCGTCTTGGACTCTGCTGCGTCTCGACTCTGAGCTGTGTCTTAGACCTGTGCTGTATCATCAACCTGAGCTGTGTCTTCATCCTGAGCTGTGTCCTTAACCTGAGCTGTGTTTTAGACCTGAGCTGTGTCAACGACACTAAGCTGGGTCTTTTACACTGAGCTGGGTCTTTGACACTAAGCTGGGTTTCCGTCACTGAGCTGGGTCTTGATACTGCAGGATCTTTGACTCTGCTTGGTCTTGCTCTCGAGTACGCACCGCCGAGTTCTTAAGCCGGCTCGCTTAGCCGTGTCTTCGTCGTCTTCACGTCTTCAGCGAATCTACCTGTAAACTAAGAAACTCTATAAGCTCAAACAGGTGAGCTGAAAAACGCTTAGGCTTGTGCGATCATCTACTCGGTTGGGGTCAGCTGGGTTTTGGTATCCAATCAAAACTCTATTAATTTTCCCAACAGTAATAATATATATTAAACCTCAAATAGGCCAAACATATCCCACAAAGATAATAACCATTTCAAGAAAATGATCTTACATGCTCTTCAAATAAGATATTTAGAGCTTACAAGCTCTTTCAAGTAAGAAACGACCCCAACTTTATTTTAATGGGGAAAAGCATTTGAAAAAAAGGTGTTCCTAAAATAACTGGAGTAGAAATATTTTTTATTAAAATAAAATATGTGTAAAGACAAATTCCGGAGTTACAAATAGCAACATCTAATAGTTTGTAATTAACAATGAGTGGTTGCTTATTAGCCACAGTAATAAATTGAGTAGTTTTTTAATAATATTTTGAAGGGATAATTCCTTCACTAATACAATTAACATCTGCTCCTGTATCAAGGAGTGCGTTAATAGTAATAGTAAATTCTTTGTTAATAATCAAAGTAACTTCAGAATACCATTTCTGAGATCGGATTTGATCAATTTTATTGACCCAAATTAAATCCTTAAAAATAATTTGATTAATTTTAGAATCTTCTTCTCTATTGGAGATAACATCATCTTCTTCATCTGATGATGATGAATCATTCTTCCAATTGTTGGTTTTAAGAAGATCAAACCTTTCATTAAGGTTCTTGACTTCAGATTTTATCTGATTAATTTCTGCTTTTAATTCAGAAATTGTGGGTTCTCTTTCAATAAAATTAGCCTTATCTAATATTTTTTTATAAGAGTATGTAACAATCTCTTATATTTCTGTTAAAAATAATCGTAATTCCTAAGCTAATACACCCATTTTAACGAGTATAACATGCACTACATTTGAATGATATTGTGATTATCCCGTATCTCAAGGGACACCATAGCTTCCTAGGGAGCAAAACCCCTACCCAAATATAGTCGAAACTTATAAAAACATAAAAAGATTTTCATAAATTTCCCGACAGCGACGCCAAATTTCTCCGGTGGTGGTGATCGCCTACGTGCATGGCTGAGCAGCCGCGGTAGCGCACAACCAGCAACCGTCCCGCTGTCCAGCGCCACCGCGCTCCTCCGCCGTGCAGGAACGTCATACTCGATCAACCAAACGTACTTAGGCTACATATTATGGCAAATTTGTTTGAAGATAGCCGGATTTCGTCGGCCGTGGCCATCGACAAGGACAAGAACAGCCAATCCGCCGTGAAATGGGCCATCGAGAAATTGAGGTTGAAAGATAACCGGATTCTCCTCGTCCACGTTAAAGTCCAACATGGTCTTGATTCGTGTATGCTCTCTCTCTCTCTCTCTCTCTCTCTCCCCTTCCCCTAGTTTTATTGATTTATGACCCCAATCTGAGACCTGAAAGACGAAGAACTATCAATCTAAGTATTAGATTTAAAAATTTGATACAAAAAATGATTAAAAAAAAAAAAGAATCTAAATGCATGCCATGCATTAAATAAAAAAATTCTGATTAATCTTGTAATAGTTTCATAGAATTTCATAAGTTGAAGGTGGCATTTTGAAGCATTCCTAATTTTGGTATTATGCAGATGATGTTCCTAAAGAGGGCAGAGAGCCTAATGCAGCTGAAACACAGCAATTGTTCTTTCCATATCGCGGTTTCTGTGCTCGAAAAGGGGTAACCTAGATCTGTTGTCGCTGCATTGTGCAACATCTCCTATTGCATTTATAAATCATCACTAAAAATTTAAATATCTACCAACTTTTGCTTATGAAAATCCTCAATTGTTTCCTCTACATGCAAAATTTTACTTGGAATGCTGCAATAACACGAGAAAAAAAAAATCAAATTTCATGAAACTACGATGAACTTGCCTGTTTTTTTTTTTTGTGTGATTGTGACGACTCCAGATTCGCGTAAAAGAGGTGGTTCTGCAAGGCCAAGACGTGGCAAGCACGCTCGCGGACTATATAAGCCGGAACTCTATCATGAATATGGTCCTAGGTGGTTCGAGCCGAGGTGCCATAGCAAGGTAGCCCCCTAGCTGCACATTTCACATTCTACTATAAAAGATTTGAACTCGCAGAATGTGTTTATATTGGGTAATAGCTTGGATAAAGAAAAGATAATATAGGTTAATCCACCGTATATTTTGGTGAATTGAATGATTTTGAGCTAGTTTAAACGTCTAATCCTTTAAATACTCGATTATATGCGTTGTCAATCTAATCTATCATTCAAAGTAAACATCTCCTCAAAGAAATTTCTTAACAATTTCTCTTTTTCAGGGCTTTCAAAAATGCGGACGTTCCGAGTTCTTTAGTGAAAAACGCACCTGATTTCTGCAACGTGTACTCCGTATCAAAGGCGAAAGTGCAGAAACTCAAAACTTCCAACGATTCTGGAACTCCCAACAGCACAACCAGTTCTTCTTCTAATTCTTCTTCACAAGATAGCTCATTTCCTGCAAAATTTCGCCCGTAAGCTCTTTTATCTACATTGGTGAAATCTATGATGCTAGCTATCAAATAATCGAGATTTAACTTAATCATCGTTCTTTAAATTACTTTGATGGAAATTGAAATGTTTTTTTATCTAAACATACACTTACATTCTTGATTGGCAATGTCTGATTTACAGTCAAGAGAGCTGGAAAAGTGCCGTCTCTGATGCCTCCGATGCCTCATCTCTGGACGGAGGCAAGAACATATCGCCTTTCAATAGCAGAGAGTCTCGTCAGATCACCCCGAGAGAACGGCCTTTTGGCAAAATACCTTCACCTCAACATTCAAGTAACAGCAATGAATCTCTTCAGAGGGCATCAGCAAACACTAGCTATGAGTCTATCGGCTTAGGCAGCTATTACAGCGCCAGCAATTTCTCTGCGGCCAGTGACAATGAAGTCGGGCATATTCCTCCAGCTAAGCAGCGAGGCTCAAATATATCAGATATCCTACAGTCTATGAAGAACCACAATCTTCAAATTCGAACCAAGGACGATCCATCATATTCTATGGCTTCTTCAAGTGATCGTTCTGATGTGCCGAGTTTCCCTTCAGATGTCTCGTATGAAACTCTAGACCAGTTGCAGATGTCGTTTGCTTCTAGAAGCTCTACCTCCTCACAAACAACTGTAAGTTCAAAAAAAAATCATGATTGTAAGAAAATGAGAGGTTAATAATGGTCATGCTCAAAGAATTTTCGACTGAAACAATGTCTATTTTTCAGGACGTAGAGGATGAGCTCAGGAGATTAAAACAAGATATGAAGCGAATCACGATGATGTATAACATGGTTTGTAAAGAATCTGACACAGCTAGAGATACGGTACATAAATTGCAATTTATGCTAAATGGAGATATTTTTTGATAAATGACAAAGGTATTCATGATACTTACATGTTGTCACAGGATGCCAGCAGCCTACGAGACACTAATAATTCCCAAGAAACGGCATTGGCCATGATCGAGAGGGAGAAGATGAAGTGTAAGGCTGCAGTTGAACTAGCACATACTGCACAACGCATAGCAGAACTGGAGTCGGAGAAGAGAAAGTCTGCAGAGATGAAGTTCAAAGTCGAGGTTGAAGAGAAGGAGAAGGCCATTCATGCACTAGCAAATACCGAGGTCCAATACAGAAAGTACACAATGGAAGAAATTCAAGAAGCAACAAAATTCTTCGCTGGCTCAGAAAAGATTGGTGAAGGCGGATACGGCCCTGTTTTCAAAGCTAGTCTCGATCACACGTCAGTTGCCATTAAGGTTCTCAGACCCGACATGTCACAAGGCGAAAAGCAATTCCAAAGAGAGGTAGTATTCCTTATTTCGTATCTCTCATATGTTTTACGAGTAAAAGCTTCTCGTAATGTCCATATTTGGATATTCTGCAGGTTGAGGTGCTGAGCCGTATGCGACATCCACATATGGTTATCCTTTTAGGTGCTTGTCCTGAGTATGGTTGCCTCGTATATGAGCACATGGAAAATGGCAGTTTAGAAGACAGGCTAAACTGCCAAAATGGCAGCTCCCCGTTATCATGGAGGGCTCGCTTCAGGATAGCTGTAGAAATCGCCACCGCCCTGAACTTTCTCCATCGGACAAGGCCAGAACCCCTCGTGCATCGTGACCTCAAGCCTGCCAATATTCTCTTAGACAGAAATTATGTGAGTAAGATCAGTGATGTCGGCCTATCCAGGCTGGTCCCGCCGTCGGTAGCTGATTCCATTACTCAGTGTTGCATGACTGCAGCAGCAGGCACATTTTGCTACATAGATCCAGAGTACCAACAAACCGGAATGTTGGGAACGAAATCCGATGTATATTCATTCGGAGTGGTGTTGCTGCAAATTCTTACTGCGAAACCAGCTATGGGATTGACTTATCACGTTGACACAGCAATAGAGAATGATCGATTCGCAGAGGTGCTTGATCCAACGGTGAAAGACTGGCCAGTTGAGGAGGCCTTATCCATGGCAAAATTGGCCTTACAGTGCTGTGAACTGAGGAAGAGAGATCGACCCGATCTTGATTCAGTGATATTACCTGAACTGCAACGAATAAGAGAAGTAGGCTCACCAACCAGACCTGAAGACAGATTCTAATAAATGCATTCACCAATTCAAAAAAACAAAATGTATTTATGATGGAGATGGAACAGTCTACTTCATTGCCAGCACTTACCGGTGGCGAAAACCTTAGATGAGCGCAGATATTGACGTGCGGGAGATACACATTTTTACTTTGTCCTTTTTGCAGAACCTGACATTTGAGCGCAAACACATAGAGAGCAAGGGTGTTGATGTATTAACGAAACGACAAACCAAATGGAGCTGTGAATATCTTGTTCTAGCTGTCATTCTAAAATAGTTTTGTAGATGTTACAATGTTCTTGACGAACGATACCATGACTAATTTTCCTGCTGACTTTACAAAGTCACCTGTTATTGTCAGATTCTCTTCATAATACAGGTGGATGATCGCTTCTTTAAAAAAAATAATAAATAAATAATAAATAATAAATAAAAAAAACAGATGAGCAACTTCAAGATTTTAAGATTTTCATGGGCCAAAATTCTCCGACCCCATCATCAGCTTGCTCCATCCATTATTATGAAGCAGAACATAACCCTGAAATGGAGATTCTAAGATTATCATCATATACATTCATGAGTTACAATAAATGAACTGCTTGTGAAATAGTTGAACAAATATGTTCCGTACCCTGTGTTCATTTCTTGTATCAATAGCAACAAGGATTAAACCCTTATAAGCTGGTAAAAATTGACAAACTGCCGCAAGGAATCTAAGAGTCAATCTTCTTGAATATGGCACGTATCCAACGCCTAACAGTACGAACCAAGAAAGCCATTAATCAAAAGCAAGAATGAAACTACAAACGAGGAGAATATCCAGAAAAAAGGACCAACCAACCCTCTTTGTCTGAAAACATGAGAGTTAGAAGAGAGTAGAGCCAAATACAGAATGTAAGCCCATAGTACTGAAATTTCTGGAAGGGTTCTTCTCCAATTTGTTCACTCCCAAATAGGGATACTAACTTTTTATTTCTGATTTTATTTCCCTTCTACCACCTCACTACCATCCCATTTTATACAGAAATTGTTTTATATCAGTAAATGACAACTTCAGGCAATGAGCAAAAGGTACAATCGACAGAACTAGCAAAATCAGATTATACCGGTCAAATGTCATATTTCGAGAGTGGTTCTCTACTTGTCTGCAATATGTATTCAGATCCACAGTGCAAAAACCAGCTTCCACAAACAAATTTGATAGGAAATCTTCAGAGAAATAAAATGAGCACTGCAAATAAAACAGCGACCATTGGAATTTGATAGTGTGATAAAGTAGCTGAACAAAACTATATTTTGAGGGTGCAGATACTCACAGTGCCATCGCCTCTAAAATAAAAATTCTTGCTGATCATCTGATTTCTGTTCTCTAACTTCACCTGAAAACTTTAGCTATTTAGTCTGGTTCGGAACAGATGGACTAGTTTGATACACATCACAATTGGTGATTTTCAAGATACTGAACACAAGTTATTTGATAACACTTTTCTTATAATTAAGAATATTGCCAACATTTATGGTATAAGTGTCTTCGCTTACATATTAGCACCCATGGCAATTCCAGTAGAAGATCCATCATAATAATAATAATAATAAGCACTTACTTGTGCAGAATCTCCAACGGCATAATCTCTGACTAGAATGTGACCATTTGGCTGTGAAAATGAGCCACACATTAACTTTGCATGAAGAAAGCGAATGCCAGAAGAAAAAAAAAAGAATGAAATGGAAGCAACAGCTAATCTGAACAACCTTCAGTATTTTCTTTAGGTTCTGTAGCAAGAAAGGCATCTTGTTTGGAGAAACTGCAGATAACATGAAAATCTGCATAAAGATACCAATACAAAAGCTCACATGCAGCACTTAATACTTTGAGGAAGACATAAAAACAACTGTATGAGCAGTTTAGACACTAACCAAAGTAACAAGATCAACAGAAGACGGCAAAATCTTGTCGCAGAGCTCTTCTTTTGTGACATCACAAATAAACACATTCATCCGTTTTTCATCGAAATTTGAATGAGACTGCATTCATTTGGACACCAAAAGTGAGCCAATGGAGGACTATTGACTATCAATTATAGAATTCAATTAGTTAATTAAATGAGTCAGAAACCTTCAAATCCCCTAAAGCAAGAGAACAGCAAACCTTAACAAGATCCAATGCCTCGGTTGAAAAATCGCAGGCGTGAACGAAAAGCATAGGATATGCAGCAATCAGAGGAAAAACAGTATTACCAGCACCAAAACCAACCTGTCAATCATCAAAATATACCTCAATAGTAATAGTCGTCAAATTAAGCTCACAAATCCAATCATGTACTACTTCACAACTAAGTTACTTCTGCCTAAATTCTATAGTGCAATTGCAATATTAACCTGATTAAAATCTCCTCATATGTTAATAATTTCAATAATTACTAAAAAGATACATTCTTTACCTCTAAAAGCACTTTCCCATCTGCAGAAACCTTATCATCATCATCAGAAAAATATTTGCCCCAATCTTTCTCCAAATAATGCCTGTCCTTGAAAAACTGCTACCACAAAAGAAATCCAAAATGCAAATGCTTAGCGCTGATAATTAGCAAAGAAATGTAAGCAAAAATCCAGAAACCTTATTCTGATGGCGCTTGTAAAACTTATCCCAGTATTTGAGCGACTTTCTGCAGTAGTAGTGCTCATCGCCGTCGTCAAAGCTACGATTTTTGCAGCTCATTGGCTTGGAGCGGTTGTTGGGCAAAAGGGAGAAAACCGTCCGACCAACGGGAAATGGTGGGGGTATAGATGGTCGTAATGTGGTGGTGGCCGCCATACTCGGCGGCGACGGTGGCCGTCGGGGAAGCTGCTTCCACTGTGGCGTTCACTGCTTACAACCGTAACGGTTGGGGTGCGCGACTGTAGCTGAGATAGGATCAGACTGAAGCAATATTTTTAGATATAATTTCAAATAATTTCTCAAATAAAAAAAATTGAGAGAGAGAGAGAGATGTTTAACTTCAAAATAATGTTTAATACTTGTCTTTTTTTTATAATTAATGTACGTGTTCATTTTTTTATTTCAAAAATTATGTTTGGAAGATATGTTGATGCAATCACAAAGTTATATTTTTTCATGAATCTATTAGAAATGGGGTACACGTTTCGTGAATAATTACAAGAGAAATATGAATAAACAAAAATATAAATTTAGATTAGAAATTAGAGATAAGAATTACAAGAAATAGACGTATTGAAATATAGAAAATATAGATTAAACTCTTGAACTAGTCGATTTGAAGGAATCTTTCTCTCCGCAAGACGAAGAATGCCCCGGTAGTGCGCTTGGATTGACAGTTCTTCCCCAAATATGAAACGACTTCGTCTCGACGAATGTATCACCACAATCCGCGCGAGATCTAGCGAACTAGACGACAACGAGAACTAAGCTCCGACAAATTAAATGCTATGCCTATGAATTTTCGTGAGGAAAGGTGTGTAAATTTTGTGATACCAAAACCATACAAATGAGATGGTATATATGGGCAATCTCAATGTGGGGATTTAAAGACAATTAATGCACTAATTAGTCAAAATGGTTGTTACATAGGTTACGACATATATATCCATTAACCACATATTTAAATGTGGGTGTTACATCTCGACCACAATAAAGGCTCATCAATTTCGTCAGTTTCATTTTTTTAAAATTTAATTGTGGTTGTTATAGACAAACTGAACAATTTATTTGGCCAAACAGATAGCTCCATCAGAAACACACACATCTCTTGCGCCAAATGAATTGGGCTCCGACTTACTTTAATTGGGAAGTGTAATCTCCCTACACCAGCATCCATCTTCAGCATACAATATCTCACTCATCGGAAAATCGGTTTTGAGACTTCGAGTATATCACGTTTATCTACTCACATCGTAGATTAACATCTAATAATTAGTTTACTTAAATAATAAATATTTAATAAAATAATTATTATACAAAAATAGTTTAACAAAATCAAATTTCAAACAGAATCTAGGAATACAAATGATGAAAACGATATAAGTATGTATACACAATCAAACATCTATTTCAGTAAAATTCGAAATTGTGGTATCCAATTTTTTTTTTTAAATCATAATTTCGTGCTGCAATTAAAAAATGATTTGAAGTTTTTTGGTAAGCAACAAATCAAATAAATTTTTTTATGTAAGAAAACAAAACATTTTTTTTTCCTCAGTGAAGTCGGTTTGAAGGAGGGGGGTTGAATGTGTAATAAACAAGAAAGTGAGGGAGCTAGCAGCAATAGCCCCCAAAGCAAGTTAAAGAGAAAAGACCTAAAATTGCCACGTGGATATCACCTGGACCCGTACGATGTCGTCTCCTTTATAAACATGAGAAATGAGAAAATTCAGCAAATTCTGAACCGGACCGGTTCGATTTTTATAGCTTGCCTCAATTCACAGCTTCAACAATTTTAACCTAAGTCTCTCGACTCCCCTCTCTCTCTCTCTCTCTAGAACTCTCTCTCCGCCATGGCGTACCCACCTCCCCCGCATCGCAATAACAACAACGACGAAACCACCTCAAATCGCCGACTTTACAACCCCTACCAAGATTTGAACATCCCCACGCAAACCCTATACCACCTCCCGACGCAGCCGGAATACCTCTTCCAGGAGGAGGCAATCGCGCAGCGCCGCTCGTGGGGGGAGAACGTCACCTACTACACCGGCATCGGATACCTCGCCGGGGCCACGGGAGGCGCCGTCAAGGGTTTTGGCTCGGCGGTCAAGGCTATCGAGCCGACCGATACCCTGAAGCTGAAAATCAACCGGATCTTAAACGGGTCGGGGCACACGGCCAGCAAGATCGGCAACCGGTTCGGCGTGATTGGCCTGATGTACGCCGGGCTCGAGGGCGGCATGGTCATGTATAGAGATACTGATGACATGATCAACAGCGTCGTGGCGGGGCTGGCCACCGGAGCGCTGTACAAGGCGGCGTCGGGGCCGAGGGCGGCGGCGCTGGCGGGGGCGCTTGGAGGCATGGTCGTTGCAGCTGCCGTTGCTGGGAAACCCTATATGAAACGATATATCCCGATTTGAGTGATCAATTTTCTTTTTTTCTTTTTTTGGGATTCGATTTTTACATTTTGTTTCGTCCTTTCGTGATCTACTATTAATCAATTGATGGTTTAATGTTGTTGAAGGTGCAATTTTGATAGTCATTAAGCTATTGTGGTTCTGAAATTTGAGTCTTTGGCATAAATGGGGCACACTTTTCTATTGGTAGTAAGTACTATATGATACTAGTAGTCAAGTATGAATATTTCTACTTTTTATCTCATTGGATGTAATCTCCCTAGTCTTGTAGACATAGGCTCCTGAATAATGCCCAGGAAACATTGGCTGCTGCTATCATTAATATTTATTTTCATATAAAGTTTGTGCTTTTTTTTTCTTGTTGCGCATTCCATTGCATGGTTTACAGCAGATGCTTGTAGAATTGATGGGAGTAACCACTTTAGTCTGTACTGTTTTATGTGGTTCTGCTCGTCCTCTTGTTTGTGTGCTTTAATTTTATGGATAATCATTTGTATAATAAACTGCTTTGCACAATTTTTACGAGTCGTGCAAGGTTTCGTTCTCCACAGCAACATGGTTGTGCTATATCTGCGGTTAGGTTGTTTTTCAGGGAATTGTAAGTACATGTAGTTAGATAGCTGATTTGAAAGGCATGTTCAAAGTTAGGCTTCCAGCTGTACAGGATTTTGTGTTTGTTTGCATGTGTTTTGCGTGTCCCACCCGATTATCTCAAGAATGCTACTCCATGATTATTATTGGTGTGCTTTATCTGAGGTTAGGTGGTTTGAAGGGGATTTAAGTTACGGTACATAATAATGTCTGATTTGGATGATCGGGGATAACTGATTAGCTATTAATCATGCAATCCTCTGTTCAAGTTGTGTGACAGACATAATTTCATATGTGGCTGATATTGTTAATGTGTATTCTCCATACTCATTTGTGGCCTATTACCAATCTATCTAGCTTGTTTATTTGTTAGTTTGTGTTGGATTCTGATGGAAAGGATTCTGTAGTCGAGGTTTGTTTGCATTTGTTGTATAGCTGATAGTTGATTGCTAGGCTGCTGATTGCCGATAATTGTTGGATCTGCCATGCTTCATTTCCATGTTAATGTGCATTTCTTGTGTACAACCTCAGGTTCAATCACCTTTCTCTTTGTAATTAAGCAACTGGATGAGCCTTTCTTAGTGTCAGTTCTTCATTTATGCTCTATTTATGATCATATTCTTTCGGGTGGTTAGTCGAGTATCTATTCTATAACCTAGTTAAGGGCAGGGACATTATTCAACTTCAAGAGATGCTCTGCTTATTGAAATCACCAGCCACGACATTGAGGTGGAAATGGTGATCTTAGCAACATTCTCCTCTGAACTCGTTTAAAAATGTTCTTTAGGTAGATGCCAGATACAGACTTGAAAATCCGTGTTCGTTCTTTTCGGTGTGGTTCCTCCGATTGTCTAACAGTGATAAGCTTCCGCATATTGAATTGTGTAGATATTGCTTTGGTAAAAGATGTGTTATGCCTTTGCTGTTTACTTGCTCTTTTATATGTATTGGGTGAGAAATCCATCAACCTTTTAGCCGAATGCTGTGATATGATTCTTTTCAGCTGAATGTAAGATCTTTTAACGTCTTTGCAATGAAATTCAAACATTATTTGTTCACATTCCATTATGTAAAAGAATCTGCATCTTTTGTGAGGAAAAATGGGAATGAAATTACTTACTTTATAACAATTGTCAAGAATACTCCTTTGGTTAGTATAGTACATAAACTTGATACATATACTTTTTTTTTAATACTGAGAATATGAGTAAATGAATAAAAATAAATAAATAACATTGAGAAGAAGATTGAATAAAATGAAATGGAAGTTTATGTAACAACATCCGACTAGATATTTGAGCATGTGGCAAGAGCCCTAGTAGTCCCAAAAAAACAATTATCAAGCCAATTGCGCCAACCTAAACGTGTTAAGAGTGCTTCTTCCCATTTTTGACATAAGAAAAATTTGCACTTCCACAATTCTTGCTCGACTTAGAAGACGTTAGCAGATAACCATGTTTATAATCTTTTACCACAGGTACGCTCATTACATCGATGAAGCCACCAGCCCCAAGGGACAATGTCGAAGCATTTTGCACGTAAAATCTTAGCATCATTAAAGCTAATGTAACTGAGACTGAAATAATCTCACAACAACTAATTTCATTCCATAATTCTGTTCAGAAGACATGGAGAGCTAACAAATTTTGCCAGGCAAAAGGGTAGTCAGAATTTTTTATTTTCTTCACATATATGTTGAAGAAGGTAGATGGCAAGTAAATCATCTCAAGCTGGGCAGATTTCTACACTCTATATCAGCAAAATTGGTTCATAGTATATTTGCCTCTGGACCCATTATTCGAAAATATGTAGCCCACATAAAATTGGTACTAGGTGGAAAAAAAAACAGAGAAATGGCATAAATTTCTTCTACACAAACGAAGGACTTGAAAGAACATGTGGGATTGTTGTGTCTTTCCCTTCACTGGCGGTCAAAGCAGAATAATTTGGAGTAAAGGAAATCATTTACTACTTTAAAGCAGCATCGACTCCGGATTCTCGATATAACCTTTGAATGCCTTCAGCCATTCTGCTCCAATAGCACCTATAAACAGCAGTATGAGTAGTACATTAGACAAGTGAAACCTCAAAATAGTATGGTAAGGATGAAATGGTATTGGCTATGTTGTGTATGATTTGAAATTAGCAACTTACCATCAATGACCCGGTGATCACAGCTCAATGTCACGGACATGAATGATGCAAACTTATAAAGGTCGGGGCCAGCACCGGGTATCAACCTTTTCTCAGCTGCTCATGCAGAGTGAGGACATAGATCAGCAATTAAGCAACTATTAAAACCCGCTACACTGCAATAATAGATAGAGCTCGAATTACCTGAGCCAACTGCGAGAATGCCAGCTTGGGGGGGATTGATAATGGCACAAAATTGCTTGATGCCAAAAGGCCCGCCTAAGTTTGATACTGTGAATGTACCACCCTGCAAACCAGACAGCAGACATAGTAAGATAGATATAATAAGCAATTGAGTCTTTCAGAACACTCGATGAAGTTCCTGTTTCACCTCAAAATCTTCGGGCTTCAAGCTGTTTTCCTTGGCCTTTTGAGCTAAATGCCTAACTTCCTCAGAGATTCTTGATAGACCCTTCTTGTCCGCATCCTTTGAGTTTTAGGGCAAAGAGTTGACAGGCACAAAATTGTCAGATCATTACTATCAAGTGGAGAGAGGCTGCCTTTACATGATAAGCATTGAACTCCTAAGATGACTTACCCTAATTATAGGCACGTACAATCCATTGTCTGTTTGCACAGCAACGTTAATATTCACATTGTTAAACCTGCGTGCACAGAAGAAGTTTTGCGATTAAGAAGCATGTGTGAGTTAAACTAAAACCTTCCTTCCCAAGAATACTTACTGGCGAATATAACTATCGGTCCATGAACTGTTGCACTGAGGAACTTTTTTAAGGGCCAAGGCAGCAGCCTGCAGTCAAAAAGTTGTGCGTGAGAAAATCCATCCAAACACAATACAATATGGGTCCATGAAAGAATTCTAATCCTTCTAGGGAATCATCAAAAACTTAGAAAATAAACGAAACTAAAAAAGAATCTTTAGCATATCTTATATATTGCAAGAAGAAGCAAGTTTGAACTTGATAAAAGAGAGAACGAGAAAGTGTGGATGAGCATACATATATCTTCTTTTGACATCAAGAAAGTGCAGATGAGCATACATACACGGGGAGATTAATGAAAACAAGGGCAGTGCTTCTTAGCCGAATGTCAATCATACCTTAATAACAAGATCGTTGACTGAGATCCTTTTCCCACCTGAAGCTTCTTGCAATGAATTTAGCTGGGAACGCAATCTGCAGATCATGTAGAGGTTAAAACAATTAGGATAAGAAACTTTAATGGGCCATTCTCATTTGTACAAGAATGCAAACTCACTCCATAAGCTTGTCAACACATGTTTCTACAGTCAGGTAATAGTGTGGGATTGTTTGCTTTGACTTCAATAACCGAGCTGCTGTTACCTGTCACACAGATGGCATATGTTAGCTACATGCAGCACTCTAAGTCATGTCAAAACTCGCAATGCGATCTGATTAATATTTTTCCAACATTTGCATATTACACATGCCATAGAGATGGTTGCAATAATTTACTACTATAATAAAGCCCTCTTTTTCCAACTAAGATGCTATACAGGATCAGATCATATGTTATAATGAACGTCTGCATTACTTGCAGAACAGTACCCCAACCTCTGACAGCCTTAGCCAAGGATAATTGTGACAGTGATGTGATAACGAAAGAAGTAAACTGCTCTTGTAGATATGGGAATGTGATATCAGTGCGAAAATATTACCTTTCTGATCTGCGTGTGTGGGATGTCAGTGTAATCTAAACCAGCAACTGTTGTGGTATCAACCTTAGGAGCTTTCGAAACTTCCGTACCGCCTGAAGCTGTAAGGAGGGTAATGTAATAAAACATATTTAGATTATGGTTCAAACTCAACTCCATTTCCAAATATTGTAAGTTAATAACAAAGCAGATCTCATTGAGTGAAGAAAAAAAATGATTCACATGGTACCAAACTACATAGTAACACATAGCCTCAAATAACTACCGAGATAGTCTTCAATATCTGCTTTCACAATGCGCCCATCAGGACCAGTTCCTTTGATGTTTGCAAGAGATACCTGCATTAATGTTGTGCAAGCAAGTGTACTGTTTGAATCACATCACTTCAAAATAATGCAACATGAAAACAAAAACCTATTATTCAATGTTCAGTCAGAAAAACATGATAGTAAAACCATCTAATTTACATTATGGTCTTCCGCAAGTTTTCTGGCAAGCGGACTGGCAAAAATGCGATCCGCAGATGAAGAAGGCACACTAGGCTTGGAAACTTTTGGCTCTGCTGAAGCGGCAGACACTTGTGGCACTTCTTCTTTTGGTGGAGTTGGAGCAGACGGTGCTTTGGGTGAGGGTTCTTCTGCAGCATCTGATGCTGGACTGTAGTCCTTGAATTTAGCAATATCCCCCTCTTCTTCAACAGTCACGGCAATTATCTAGTCGAATAATATTTTGATCAGACACAAAAATAGGTTGAAAAATCAACTTCCCATGCATCCTTCTAGCTTCCTTCAATATCTAGACAGCCAATTACTGCCAACTTTTTAGCTGGATATATATTAACACAAGTTTTAGCATCTGAATATAATTTCCAGCCAGCAGTACTAGCAAAGTCTTAAATCCTTTCAATTCATTCGGCAAACAAGTAATGTGGATTCCCATGAAAATTAGAAGCATGTTAACTAGGACAGAGTAAATCTCGTGATTGACTTGGAATTCATTGATAGAAAAATAAATACTAGTTTGAACCAGCTGGAATCACATGATTCAAGCGAACATCAAGCAACATTACAAAGATAATCAAATTAAATAAGGACCTAGCAAACATTATTAGGTTAGACATAAACAAAATCAAACTTAGAACTCCTTAGATAGAACAAGAAATATGCAAGAAATACTTTGAACGTGAAGTCCTATCTCTGATAACAGATAATTACCTCACCAACTTGAATCCCACTTGATCCATCTCCACGCACAATTTTTGCAAGATATCCTTCCTCCATACATTCCATTTCTACTGTTGCTTTGTCCTTAAAGACATTAATTAATGCAAAAACAGTAATCAGACTTACGAAGAGTGTGGTATTATGTTCAGTAAAATTGAGTAAACAGAGACTCGATAGAACCTACAGTTTCCACTTCACAAAGCACTTCTCCAGTAGCAATTTTATCACCCTCTTTCTTCAACCACCTCACAATATTACCCTACATTACAGCAAGCAAAAAACACTTAGCATGATAGTTGACAATAGCAAATAACGTGATGATTATCAGAAAGACACGTGCCTCTGTCATGGTAGGTGATAGAGAAGGCATTCCAATCTCAAAGTGTGGTGGAAGACCTGGAAGACAGTAGCATGTTTAGGTGTAGTCGTGTAGATTGATATACACCAACCAATACTGAAGAAAAAGGAAGCCTAATAAATCATGAGAACACATTCATCGCACATGCTAGAAAAGCTAAAAAATGTATAAGAAGTAAGAACTTTGCATAAAAAATGTGTATAATTCACAAATATAGAGAATGAGTAATCTCAAACCTACCTTCCCAAAGTACACAATCTAATAACTTCTCTTAAAGTGTTAAAAGCTCACACTAAATGAAATATACTCGAAGGATACAAACTAACCTGAATCTGTTGAAAATTGTCTGACCCTTCTTTCCGATTGGCTGAAAATAAGCATATCAAACAGACCAATTAGTAAAAGATGTCCTTTTACAAGAAATGATATATGGTTGAAAGATTAGAGAACCTGTTGAACTGCATTCCAATTGTTGGTGCGTGACTCCCAGCTCCATTGCCCATTTTTACAGCAGACATCTTTAATATGTAATCCATTACTTCAGATTATCAGAGTCTTGTCAACTAAATACAAATATTCATAAAACACCATAAAGCATAAATGCTAATTACCATCATTCTATTGACTGATACATGGTTGGGACTAAAAGAACCCATACTGGAGAACTTGGGACTGCCATTCTTGTCCATAGGTCCAATACCACCATGTCTTGAAACATCTGAACCCAAATGGAGATCACATTGATCATGTATGCATACGTGCAAAAGCATATGTGAAAGTGCACACCGATTAGACTCAGTTTCACACACAACAAGAACTAATTCAAGTACAAAGAGTCAGAATAACCAATAACGAATGAGCACGACTTGTTAAGGCTGAAAGTCCACGCCACAATCAATTGGAAAGTCGGCTTGAAACATCAGTACATACGCATGAAATTTGCAACTCAGCTAGTGTGATTAGCATGTAGTAAATTGTAAGAGCAGCAGGATCTAGTTCTTATAGGTTTTATACTTGATCTTTATTCATTTGTTTAGAACAGCTAGCATTGAAATTGTAAGGATTTAGTACTCCTTGAATCAATTCAATTCCATACGAACTTGATTATTATATTAGAAACGGAAGGTGACAAGTGAATTTACTTTGTACAACACAATAAGCCTTGCTCAGATAATGCCAAACAGTAATGGATTGCTAATAAAAGGTTCTAGACTATATCAACCAACTATCCCTATTCAAAGTGTAACCTTGACTTATTAGCCAGCTCCAATGTGTAAGCCTCATCAGTTATAGGCAGGAGTCACACGCTCAACTTCCTTGCCTTATGCAGAAACAAAGAAGAGAGATCTTGCTAAAAGAGGAGCATGTAAAGATCATGACTTACCATCTGTTTTGACAGTCGATCCCGCATCACTTGCAAAAGAGCGTGCATAGATTGCCCGACCTCGTAAAAGATTAGGGCCTTGTCTGAACTGTAAGTATAAAGCATGGCTATGTCATTTAAAACAAAGTAATTTCTTGCAACAGTCATAACAAAAAAAATGACATAGTTCTTGGCTGGTCTTTGATAGGTAATTTAGAAAGTAAAATTTTGAAACAGATGGTGTAACGCGGAAACAAGTAGTAATTATTAGCCATTAAACGAACTCATGTTTCAGTTCATTGGAGTAAGGGAGCAATTGGCCCAGGTAGTTGACTAACAATCAATCTACAGAACTGGAATCAACTTAATTAACATAACAATATTTTAATCAACATGATGAAAGTTCAGATACAGCATCAAAGAGCAATGAATGTACAAAGACATTTTATAAATTCGGAATTCATCAGGAAGCCAACTAAAAGTCTACTAACACCACCAGTGCGCCACTTCCACCTAATATGGAGACAAAATTTTAATGATTCTGCAACCATGAATTCCACTTAAGACATCTAAATTTGGCATGCATATAGCATATCTCAAAAAAACTACAACACACTGTTACATGAAACCCTCCTGCAAACCACACTCAACCGAGCATCCATCCGAGGCTTAAACTTGTATCTCATGGGAGCTAAGCTTCACCATTTGCTAAATTTACAATAAATTCCGAGATTAACACTAAACAATAAATTTCCATGCGATCCATCATTGCAAGTATCTGATTATGCAGCGAAAATTCTACAGAAAGTAAAACAGAATTCCAGCAACCCAACGAGAGATCCCAAACACGCATCAGAGATTGAACTCCACGTTCCGTAACCCTCCCCCATCCCACCCCGCCCAAAAACAAAAACGAAAGGCCAACACCAACAACACGCACACACACACATACATGCAAGTTCGCGATTCAAATAAAAACGATTCAATCACAGAAGCACGGCCCCGAACACCAAATAGAATCAGAAAACAATAAACGGAGCGATGAACAACCTTTTTGGCGTGATGCACAATTCGAGCGGAGTACATCATGGCGGAATATACTAAAATCTTCACGGAATGAAGATCAAATCCTCCGGTTCGTCGATTGAGAGGAGTTTTGGGGTTGGCTTTTCAACAGTCGAAAAAGGTCGGCTAAGGGCGGGGGTGGGTGGGTGGGTGGGGGGTAAGGGGTGCGCTGCAGATTCTGTTGTGAGCTCGTAATTTTCTATTATCAAACTGTGTGTTGTGTGTGTAAAATAGGGCTTAAATGTAAAAGTCAGCATATATTATTCCATTTTCAAATTCCGTTTTCTTATTAAAAAAAAAATGTCTGGTGTGGATAAATTTTCTGTTGCCTATCATATTATTCGTATGCAAAAAAAAATGTTTTTATTATTTATACGCATATTAAAAATAATATATTTAACATGTTGGTGAAATTCAAACTTATAACTTATTTTCGGCCTACTTGATTTAGGTTATGCATGTGGATGATAATTCAGCTCGTAACGAACGAGTTGATAAAAATGGCGGACTTAATGAAACTATGCAATTTAAATGTATGAGCAATTAGGTAGAAATAATTAATAGTAGCAGGTCTCGATATTGAGATACTTTTTTTTTTGAATAAAAGGTCTCTATATTGAATTAAATTGCTGGAAATTATTAATTTAGCAATACATTGTCCCGTATTAATCGGCCGCTTCAAACTAGCCCTACCTTGCGCGGCACCCTTCATAATGTTATTTATTACTCATAATTTCATTTTTAAAATATACTTTATATCTATGTATAAAATAACTGCACAATTTACAGACAAATAAAAACAAAAAATAAATAAAATTCCAAAGAGTAACTGACATATCATTATATCATTTAAAAAATTGACATATATTTCTTTCTTTTTCAAATGACGGTAATTCGCAGTCGCTACCCAAAATCAACTATAGACAAGCACAACAAAATTTGACATTTTGTAGTGGAATAACATAAAACATAATCAAATAGTTCATGCACTTGAGAATTGGGACCTAACGATTCCTACACCAACGAGTAGGTCAAAAGAGGCGATAATGTATTGCTTTAGGAAAAAAATGAGTATACTAATTTAGTTAGTTTACTTTATTATAATGTTGTTGACAATGTACAAATAAGACTTTAGATGATGCTAGGTTCACCGCTAGGGTGGACCCGAAAGAACTACGAGCTCTAAACTACTTTTTAAGTTTAGAGACGGAAAACAGTGAGAATTGAACTCGAGACATCTCCCTTACCATCAGTTCAATAGGTTCGATAACTCGAGACGGAATACTACCGAGCTACAATGCATGCATTTAAACTGATATATGATTCGACGCACAATGACACTTTTCCAGTTTGAAGACAAGCAACAAGAGATGAGTAAAGCACCCAAGAAGCTCAATACACATGTTCAATTACAAAATTCATCTAAATTTTCTGGTTTGAAACCAACTAAAAACACTAAAGATAGCAGCATAGATTTATAAGAAGGATAGGTCTTCCAAGAACAGAGAAAAAGCTCACTCGTACAAAAAATGATCGCCCGGGACAGCATGATCGAATCCCAGTCTGAATCTATAAGAGCACGAGCCCAAGCTCCGATGATCTCAGCACATGCTTTAGCCGATAGTTGTAGAGATAGTAATGAAGTTTCCCATCTCCGGGGCCAAATTTGAGCTCCTTCAAGAAAGCCTCGTTTTCCATAACATCCAACGCGTTGAAAACGTCGAAATCCTTCTTCTTGGCAACAATGAGGGCATCATTCATCAACTGAAGTAAGGGTGTCTTGGTGGATACGTTGTAATAAGAATAAGCCGCCTTCAGAATTGAATGGTTCTGGCTACCAAGTATAGAAGACGGCAGCGTGTAGAAACTGCAGAAATCAGTGATTTCGTGGCTCTCAGGACTTTCGACCAGATAACTATCCACAACGTCTTCCTTGGGAAGCAGCCAATGCTCGACATCATTCTCATCAAAATCCGGCGCGACAGCAAATTGCTTCAAGTAATTCCTAAGCAGACGAGTAACTGCAGGAACGTCATGAGGTTCCATCTTTCTGAAGCCAGGAGTCGCGGTTTGCTCTGGTAACTTGTACAATTTGATAGTTCTGCTCATCGTCATCCTAGCACCAAGTCTTGAAAACCCAACATCGATAAGCTTCTTCGGATTCAAAGACCTGTGCCAGTACTGACACGTTGTTATCGGTGTAGGAAGCACGACCCCAGCAGTATAAGCCGCCTGCCATATATTCTCCAAATGGACCCTCCGAGTAACCTCTTTGATCATGACAGGAGCAAGTCTTTTCGAACGAAGCTTCTTGTGAACACACAGAAAATTGACCTCCGCCAGCAGCACAACATCATCACGGACACGGATTCTTGC
The DNA here is from genome assembly GCA_031470985.1 of Agastache rugosa. NCBI lineage: Eukaryota > Viridiplantae > Streptophyta > Magnoliopsida > Lamiales > Lamiaceae > Agastache > Agastache rugosa. Next base: position 35,092,986 of record CM062603.1, on the reverse strand, counting down.
AGGGATCCCAGTAATGAATGCAACCAGTTTCTTTGAAGTCTTAACCCTTACTCCAATGTGCCAGCTCCGAAAGTAACCGGGAGGGCGAAGAGCCCACCGAAGAAACTCTTTCGAGTAATTGAATCTAAACATGTTCTCATCGTCCTCGACATAGTTATTGGTCAATAAAGTATACACCTCACTACACACCGCCTCAGATTCCAAATCGCACGTAACCCATTCATAGGGAGCTGGAAGATTATACGGCTCTTGCTTCACTTCAGACAGTGGTGTTGGTTGTTCAATCGGGCCTTCAGGCAGGCTCGTATCTCCAAGATCCTTGAACTGGCCAACGGGTTGGGTCTCCCAAAACTTATGCCTCTTTGAAAGTGAGAGGGACTCTTGAACCTTTCTTGCCAATACATCAATTGACGCTTCATTTTCATTCTCCAAAGGTGCATTATTCTCGTTAATGTTTTCAGCTGGAGCATCGTTGTCAGCCATTCTCAAACGACCTACTCTGACATTTATAAGACAGAAACACGAATCATATTTCTAGAGAAGCCATAAGATACTAATCAAATCCTCATTAACATCTATGGACTTAAGCAATAATGTTCTTTAATGTCTACGAGCCTTCGAAGTGCACACACTGTCACGTTCACTTCCATCCAAATGAAACTAATTCATCAAATCGCAGAATCCAATGCTTTAACACTAAGAAATACGATTAACAAACATAAATGCAGTAAACTTTACGCATGAAATCAACATTCTCCTTGAGTAGAGGAACAGATAAATAATTAGAAACAAATCAACAATATTATATACCAATTCCAATAATTTAACATCAGCTGAACAATGGGAGGGGTGCTAAGTGCTAGCTGCTAAATAGTGGATAATACATCAAAATGGAATATCCGAATCATAGAATCCCAATTCAACTATTCTCGCAAGAAACAATTTCTCATCTAAATTTCACAATTTTCAACAAACCTAGTTCACAACCAAACCCAAATAACAGTAATCTTCGATCATTCACTGGGAACTTCCACCTGAATAACACAGCTAAAAACCAAAAACTACGAACCAGATAATTAAAAAAAAAAGAGTTCATATTGTAAGATCCAAATCAACCCACAATGTGAAATTCAATCCTTATAATCAATGAAAACAATGAGTTGAAAAAATGCGTTACCTTAACCCCGATTCGCGAGCTGCGCAAGGAGAGCAATTAGTGGAGATCTACGTTGCCGGAATTTGGAAAAAATTGTTAGGTAATTTCAAGATAAGTCGAATTGAGTCCCGATCAATATAAATGGTTGATGGAATCGAAGGAGATGGAGCAAGGAAACATGAATTTGAGGTAAAGCATTGGAATATATGTAAAACGTCTGGACCAAAAAGAAAAAAGATGAATCTTTTGCTCCTTAACCCTAAATTACAAGGGCATTTTTGACATTTCGAATCGTCGCATTTTAAATTTCTTGATTTCTTATTTGAAGATTTTTTATTTTATTATATTTTTAGTAGAGCCGTCAAAAATCGATTTGCTCCCAGTATGGACTATAAAAATGAGGTTGGGTTGAATTTCGAATAGATTCGATTTGATCCGAAACGACTTCAAATTTGATGGGCTTGTGCCGGTCTGATAATTATTATATTAAATTTATCATTTCGAATTTGATTATACTGTCATTTTAACGACCTGATTGATTTTCAGGTTGGTCCAATACTATTTGAAAATTACATCTAGCCTGACAGGCTCGGGTTGTGTCGAGCCGATAGACTCGGGTTCCTCCATCCACATTCAATGTTGTATTGAAAATTGTATCAAATGAATTTGAATTTGATTATAAATGATCGTACATATATCAAGCTGCATCATCTAAGATTATGATCATTTGAATTTATCTTTTCAAGGCAAACTTACAACGGTCCCTTCAACTAGAAATAAAACATGAAATATTCAGTCATCAATTTACATAATCAATAAATTCTCCCAAAAAAATTACATAATTAACAAGTAATTAGTTTGCCATGCTTTATATTTAATATTTTTCAAACTTTATTGAATAGAAACTAAACTAGAAAGCTTTATGTTTATATACAAGAATCGTCCCCAGATTATCTATACAGGCAAATTTCACATAGTTGCAGAAGGAAAGGTGCCCGTTCTGCTTGACACAATATGTGAAAGTATTGAGCACTTATTCTTCTATTGCTCGTTTGCATACAAAGTCTGGACATCTTGCTATAGTTGGTTTGAACTCAATTATGCCGGGCACTTGAATCCAATATGTTACTTTAAGCAACATATGGGTTTTGCAAGGCAGAAACTTTCATCTGAGTGGTGGAAAGCTCTTTGGATATGTATTGTGTGGAATTTATGGAATCATCGAAATGGGGTGGGGAGCATGTCAAGTTGTTGTGAGGATGTAATCGAGTTGATCAAGGTGAGATTTTGATTTTGGCTTTCTAACCTTTTACATAGTTCTGCTTGCTTGAGTTTGGGGAACTGGATGTGCAATCCATCTTTTTGTCTTGAATTGTGATTTTGTCGCTTGAATTGTAATTTCTGAATTTTGTAGCTCGTTCATGGGTTGCATCCCTCGTGTGGTTTTAATTTTATTTTATTTATCAAAAAAAGAAGTGTAGTGTTCTCTTTGTTTTATCTCTATTGCTGTACTTTATTTTATTTTATTTTTTCGTCTCAAGCCTGAATTTGGTTTGGAGGTGTGGGCTGTTTGTTGTTTCTTAAGGCCATGGTTTTATTTGTTTGGTTCATACATGATCTTTGTTTGTAGGCCACTACTATTTATTGTATTTTTATAGCTCCATAATTTTATCACTTATTTTTTTTTTTAACATTATAGTAGGTTATAGTATTGCTTATTCCCTCAATCCACAATAAGTGTCTTATTTCCATATTGAGTTGTCTTACAATAAATGTCAGTACCTAATATGGAAAACACATTTTTTCACAAAAAGGTGTTGCTCCATCACTTTCTATTTTTTTAACCATTCTATTTAATATTCTTGTCGAAAAGTAAAAAGACACTTATTGTGGGAAGGAGGGAGTATTAAAAAAAATAAAATTTGAAAGTTTTTTTGCTTGGAGAACAAGTCACTCAGAGATTGCGTATGGCCCAAGTCCAATTAATGAATTCTTAATTAGGCATACCGTCTCATATTTTTAACTAAAAGCTAAAAGCATTATGAAATAAGTAATGCTAAATTAAAAAATATTAATTAAAATCTATATTTATATACTAAAATAAAGTTAAATTTCTCATTTTTCCAGCCCAAACATCTCATTTCCATGCATAATTAATACTCTCCTCCGTCCACAATAAGTGTAACATTTTGGATTCAGCACGTATTTTAAGAAAATGGTTAGTAGATTGTTTTTTATTGGAGAAAAAGACTCACCATAATGAATTGTTGTGAGGTTTAAAATAACAATAGTGGGTGAGGTCATTTCCTAAAATAAAAAGTGTTATATTTATCTTGAACGTACGTAAAAGGAAATTGTGTTACACTTATCATGGACGGAGATAGTATTTTCAACCACGTATCTAAAAGCTTGCGTCTATAAATTTTCTATTCACATTTGACATTTATTGTTGTCCACTAAAACCAATATACTACTACTTCCATATTCTTTTTTATTGAGCAAAAATATTTATTCTACATTTATACCTTGAAAATTTATATCATCTATATACATTTATTTGAACTTTTTCTTGTTTCATTCACATTTATTGTTGCTCAAAATATATATTTTTTTAAAACTTTTTTTCTTTCTATATGGTAGATATATATATAGTACACGAATACATGTATTTGCTTTCTATTTTATATCATACATTGATACACATAAGTACATAATTTTTCTAGTAAAAAGTATGTGAGTTAGTCTACATAATAAGAGTGGCTCATAAAATAAGAGATCAATAAACTAAACATAGATTTTTATGTTTTTTAGAACTGATAATACACACATACATAAATTTTGAAAAAAAAAAACAATTAACTCATACTTTAGAGTTAGCCTATGTGTGACAGCTAGTTAGTTTTTGATAAAAATAATTTATGAAATTATGGGCTATAACTATAAGAATTACATAATTTAATGAATTTTATAAAAAAATGCATTGTTGTTGGAGTATACAATATTTATCTAATTGCACTATTGTAACTTGTCTTTTTCTCTATAAGAATTGAGCTAATATTTTTTTATACAAACGCATGCCGCGATATGGGAAATTCTATTATACATGTATACACACTACACTTACCTCTCACATGGAATTATTTTAATAATATAAATTATATTAGAATGTAACGTGTGTACATGTATAATAGAATTTCCCGCTGGGATACAATACAAAATAACTCAAAACTAATGAGATATCTTAACATGAAAACCGGGGTACAATACTAATTAGAAACAAAAGAACTCAAAACTAATAAGATATCTTAATATGAAAACCTCATCCCTAATTAATAATCATGAACTAAAATAAAAATAAATAAATAACTGAAAAAATAACTAGAAATCAAAATATGGAATTCGCAACTCTACAGACATTATCAACTGAAATAAAAACTAAAACCAATAAAGTAATTAGGAATCATAGTTACGAAGATTTGTAATTTGTAACCTTAAACTAAAAATATTAAATTTAAAATTAAAAATTAAAAAAAACACTAATTTACTTTTCCCATGATAGGAGCAACCGAGAATCCTTCTCATAGTAGACTCCACTTTATTTTATTTTTTTCAAAAAAATAAAAAAATATTAAATACTCCATCCATCTCATTCGAAGTGATACGTTTTTTTTCGACACACATATTTAGAAGAAGTTATAAAGTATTTTAAAAGACTAAAAATTTGGTGGACCAAAACTTTTTTACAGAGATAATTTTTGCTATTTTTTAATTTAATTATTTTAAATGGGACAGCAAAAAGAAATATGTGTCACTTTAAATTAGACGAAATTTCATGTTTTTATTTAAAAAATTTATTATTTTATCAGAATTAGAATCAGATACAAAATTGACTTTTTGACACGGAAACCGACTGGTTGGAGGAGTTTAAGTTAAACACAAATTAGAATTCAATTCCTAATAAAAATAAATAAATACTTTCTATTTATTATAATGATATAATTTGCAGAATTTTTGCCCTAGACGAATTTAGTATAAAAAGGAGAAAGCCGATAGCAGCCCTTGTTTTTTGCAAACACAAGCGAATTTTCACTTCCTTACTTCTTCAACTCCACGGCGCCGATCCGGGGAGTTTTTCTGCAAGTTCAATCAATCCTACAGCAATCTTTATTCCCTTTCAATTCAAAGGTACGATCTGTTGTTATGATTGTTTGGCTTCTTTCGCTTTTCAAAATTTTTGTTACGATTTGGTGTGCCTTAATTTGTAGGTTTTATCGTGTTGGGGTTTTCAGAAATCTCATCGTGTTTGATCTGTTGTTTTGTGTTGTAGTACTGTGAAAAAAGGTTGAATCTTTAATGTAACGCGTATGTTTGGTGCTTGGGATCTTAAAATTAGGGTTCTTTTGTGTTTATTTGTTTAAATCTTCGACGAGTGTGTTTCTGCGAGCGTTTTTGGTGGGATTTGGTTACGGTTCCTCTTTATGTTTGTTTGTTAGAGCTTCAATTGGTTTCTTATTTCGTGCCAATGTAGTTGATGATGTATAAATCTGTAATGTTCATGCGATCTAACGTTGTTTTTTTGTTCATATTGTTTGGAAGTTATAGGCTTCTTTTTTTTGTTTTTCTGAAAAAGATAGCTTATTTTTGGTGTTCTAGAGATTTATCTCTCGAGAATTTGGGGACTAATATTTTTACTGCTATCATTAATCTTTGTTCGTGATAGTGCCTTCTCTTCCCCAGACATGGAAACAGGATTTTAATGCTTGTACTCCATAATGTATGGCGCCCAAGTTTGGCTATTCTGTGACATTATTTCTTCTAAAAATAATCATTGATTGGATTTGTATGCCTTTGTGGTCTTTGTGTGAAAAGATACAATTTTTTCCTGGTGTAACAGGGTTTATGGGTACTTTTTTTGTTTGAGATTTATCCCCATAGAATTTGGGGAGTAAGGATTATTATGACCGATATTGTCCATAGACGATCTAGTCTTTGTTCTTGATAGTGCCTTCTCTTCCCCAAATGTGGAAACATAATGCTTGTACATTGCTTGAACATTTAATTTGATATTGCCAGGAATGCTCTCTAGGTCAATTTGATTCCGGACTCGGTTTCTGAGTCCTCAATTATTCAATTGCATACTAATTTATATGTAAAATTGTATTGCAGTCATGGCAGGTTTGGCACCAGAAGGATCACAGTTTGATGGCCGTCAGTTTGATGCCAAGATGAATGAATTGTGAGATGCCTTACAAACCATGTTTTTCATTTAATCTCTGATGGCGATATAGTACAGCACGTGTTAAACTTCATCTGTTTTCTGATGCAGGCTCCAAGTTGACGGTGGTGATGAGTTTTTTACTTCTTATGATGAGGTTTATGATAGCTTTGATTCTATGGCTCTTCAAGAGAATCTTCTAAGGGGAATTTATGCCTATGGTATGCCTTCTATGATTTCTGTTTCATTTAACAATAACAGGACCCATTGATTTATACTAGTCTTTCTAAAAAGTGTGTCAAAAATAGCGGATTAGCCTTTTTTGAATTTATCCTTTATTGCTGGTAGTTGAAAGCAAGTTATAATGTTTTTGCCTTTTTTCTTTTATGAAGGTTTTGAGAAGCCTTCTGCTATCCAGCAAAGGGGAATTGTTCCTTTCTGCAAGGGGCTCGATGTTATCCAGCAGGCTCAGTCTGGAACTGGAAAAACTGCTACCTTCTGTTCTGGCATCTTGCAGCAGCTTGATTACGGTGTGGTGCAATGCCAGGCCTTGGTTTTGGCACCTACTAGAGAACTTGCTCAACAGATTGAGAAGGTTATGCGCGCGCTTGGTGACTACCTCGGTGTCAAGGTTCATGCCTGTGTGGGTGGAACCAGTGTTCGAGAGGATCAGAGGATTCTCTCAGCTGGTGTTCATGTTGTCGTTGGAACCCCTGGACGTGTGTTTGATATGTTGAGGAGGCAGTCACTTCGTGCTGAATATATTAAAATGTTCGTTTTGGATGAGGCCGATGAAATGCTTTCTCGAGGTTTCAAGGATCAGGTACATATCTTTTACTTTACATATTGGACACGATGCATATTTGAATATTGGATATGTTGCTGATTACGTAATGCTTGTGCTGCCAGATTTATGACATTTTCCAGTTGCTGCCATCCAAAGTTCAAGTTGGAGTTTTCTCGGCTACAATGCCTCCTGAGGCTCTTGAAATCACCAGGAAGTTCATGAACAAGCCAGTGAGGATCTTGGTGAAGAGGGACGAGCTAACCCTCGAAGGTATCAAGCAGTTCTACGTGAATGTTGACAAGGAAGAGTGGAAGCTGGAGACGCTCTGCGATCTCTACGAGACTCTAGCCATCACTCAGAGCGTCATCTTTGTCAACACCAGACGAAAGGTCGACTGGCTGACCGACAAGATGAGAGGCAGGGACCACACAGTCTCAGCCACCCACGGAGACATGGACCAGAACACTCGTGACATCATCATGCGCGAGTTCCGCTCAGGCTCTTCTCGTGTTCTCATCACTACTGATCTCCTTGCTCGTGGTATTGACGTGCAGCAAGTTTCTCTTGTCATCAACTACGATCTTCCTACTCAGCCCGAGAACTACCTGCATCGTATTGGAAGAAGTGGAAGGTTTGGGAGAAAGGGAGTTGCCATCAACTTCATGACGACGGAAGACGAGAAAATGCTCAACGACATCCAGAAGTTCTACAATGTCGTGATCGAGGAACTCCCAGCTAACGTCGCTGATCTTCTTTGAGCTGCTTTTTGGTTTCGGGTTTATCGATCGTTCTGGGGTTTAAGGGGGCCTTCTGAAGTTTTTTTTTTCTTATTTTGCTCTAGCTAGTCTGTTTTTGCTTCTTGTTCCTTTTTTACTATTTATTTTTGCTTAGATATATGTATGCAGCATAATATTTGGGTGTACATATATACTAATGCGATTTTGTCTGTAGGTATATTTCTGTAACGTATTTAATTTTTCCCCCAAATTTTGATTATTTCTGATTTCGGTCGTTATTTATTTTCTTGATTCTAGTCAGGTATTTATTATATTTCTTTACTGCATGTATAATGTGCTGCTTTATTATTTTTTATATCTCTTATTATAAATAAGCTTTGCCGTTGGAAAATATTATGATGAAACGGTAATTAGTAGTAGTATTATAGAATGTAATTATCGGCCCTTTCTTGCACTCTTAACCGTTTCAAGTTGGTCTTACTTTTAATGCATTTTAATAATTTCTCTGTCTAATTTCAAGTTAGATCTAACTTTTAAAATTCGAACTTCTACATTTTAAATTGGAATATACTTATTGAACACTAGTATATTAATTTGAAAATGTGTTTTGATTTTTAAAATTGGGAAAAACTAATTAACACTTTAAATAAACATCAAATAATGCGGCAATGCCAGTGCAAGAGTTTGGGGAAAAGGAAGTATTGAAATTGCCGGCGTAAATCATGCAATAAAATGTGATTGGTTGCTGGAAAACGCATGCAAAAAAGTTAGACTAAAAGAGCTTAAATTAGTTATAATCTAACAGAACACGACGTCTCATATATATATAATCTGACTATTTCATGTACATTTTTAATTTTTTATCTAAGGCTAACTTATGTCTAGCTTGAGCTTGATGTGAACTATAATCTATATATATATTAAAACAAAATAGTGGAATTGCAAATCAATTGTAATTCAATTTTAATGGCAATTTTGTTAATTATATAAAGTTGAAGGTAACAAATTCTATCCAATGTTCTATATAAAACATATAATTAAAATAGAATTGAGACAATTTAAAATACAATATATTTTTATTTGAAATAAATCTCAAAATATCTTATAATTTTGAATATGTGTGTTTTGAATTATTATTATATATTTTGGTTTTTATAGAATTATTTTGTTATTCTCATTAGATTTTTAACCTATTAACTCATTTTATCTTTAAATAAAATATTTTCATTATTCGAATTTATGACATATCTCTTATCCGTGCATTGCACGGAGGGCAATACTAGTATAATATAATAATAAAATGGAAGCAAAAAATCAGATGTGAAAAGCCGGAGATCGACGTCGTTTAATGTCTATGTGACAAGTGGAGAAATTCGCATCGATATTCTCTAGCTCTCCACGTTTATTTTTTTCGATCCCAAAAAATCGATCTCAGATATTTTAGTTAAATTATCTAAACTTTGAGTTAAAATTGATATTTTTTTAGGGGAAAAAATTGATACTTTTAAACACTACATATTTTTGAGAATTTGGGCAAATGATATTTTAAAATATTTTCCCAAATTTAAAAGAAGAGAAGAAAGACTTTGCAGTTAACAGAATACATAAAAGTACAGCTTGAAACACACTACATATAGCCAAATAATTCCCTATAAAAAGCTCCAATCCACTTCAAAAACTCCACCATTTCAAACTACAGCTCAAACCAATCCACAAGAATCTCTCTCTCTCTGCTCTCTCTCTCTCTCTCTCTCTCTCTCTCTCAAATATGGAGAAATTTTCAAGATCCACTTCGAGCAGAGAAAGTATGGTGCAGCCAACCAGCATGAATGGTCTGAGGAGTTACAGCGCCTCTGTAACTCCAGCTCCAAAATTTGATCACAACAATTCCAAGGAGATTAAATTCAAGAACAATAAAAGCACAAAAAAAGATCCAATTTCTTCAAAGAATTGGAATTTTAATGTGGATCCTGAACTGCAGAGGAAAAAGAGAGTTGTTTGCTACAAAGCTTATACTGTGGAAGGAAAAATGAAGGGCTCTGTCAGGAAAAGTTTCAGATGGATTAAAGAAACTTGCAATCAAGTTGTTCATGGAATTTGGTGATTTTATTAATTTATTGTTTTATTATTATTTTTTTTAATCTCTTTTGGACCATTAATTATATCAATATTTCCTGTATTTTTTTTAATAGCTTTTGGGTTTTTCTATATTAATTTGTGAAGTTGATGATGACAAGAATATGAGATGTTGAGAATTGTGTCACTGTTGATGTAAAGTTCTTGATGATCAGATCAAATATACAATGGAGTTATTCAATTTTGTGAAATAGTTGGCACTTTCAGACATGAATGCTTTTGTTGTTTGATCAAAGATTTCTTGTTTCTTCGATTTGACAAAGGATTTGGTTCATGAATCCTTAGAAACTGAAACTTGTATAAAGTAACACTATATTAATATGGCGAATGTCTATGCTAGCTCAATTTTAAAGAAGTCGCACCACAAAATAAATTGAGTAATTACAAAACTCAATGGGACGATATTTATGCAATTTTAATATTAAAGTAAATCGTCATATTTAATTGGTGATATGGAAATTTAAGAAAATCATTATTAACCAGATATTGATCCGACATATATTAACATTTACATAAAATGTGTTGGGCATAAAAAATAAAACACTATTCATAACAAACAAAATAAAATTAAATGGTGATTGAGAAGAGCTAGATCAAGATTCCTGGTTAGACTTTTTCTTTATCATTGGAACTTTTATTAAGTGATTAGAAATCAATTGTATGAGGTATTTTAAAATTATTTGATTTCATTATGTTTGTTACTGAGTGGATACAATGATAAAATTGGGACATGAAATGATGAAAGAACAGTTTTCTAAGGCATGCTTATTAGATTAGATTGATTATGAAAAAAGACATGTTAATAAGTTAATTAGATTTGTTACACAGACAAATCACTTTATGCTTCCAAATTAATTTTTCAACAAATGCCTTTTGTTTTATCTTTTTCGGTTTTCCACATTTTCCCCAATCTCCTTTTTCCAAAGCTAATTATTAAATTCCATCCTTCCTTCCAAGTGAAGAAAGCTAATTAAAAAATTTATTATTGTCATTACAAAAATCTTCAGTACCTTGTAACTTTTCTTTCTATATTTGGGACCAAAAATTTGCAAGACTATTAGATAAAAAAATAAAAATAAAAAGAAGTAATAAACTCAAGAAAAAAGTGGGAATTTTCTTCGTTAGGTATGACTTTGAATGGGAGAGTTGGTTGGGTTTAATTAAAACTGTACACCAACCTACCCCATACAACAACCAATTAAATTCCTTCATGACCATTCTACTCCAATTAAGGTCAGCAGTAATACGGTACGTAACAAGTTTGTTGTGCATGGCAATCCAACAGCAAACTAGAGAGAGAGAGAGAGAGAGAGAGAGAGTGATGTTATTTCATGGCTACAACATGTTATTGTTATAAATACTATTGCTATTATTATTTCTTATGATGAAAGTAACCCACAACTGCTATCTGAGCTAGGGGTGGCAATCGGGTCAGGTTGGGTCGGGTTCGAGTCGACCTGATCTGTTAAAGCCCAATCCGAACCCGACCTATTAAGAATGTAATCAACTCAAACTCGAACCCAACCCGAACACGACACAAACCCGACACGAACACGAAATTGACATGATAAAATACGGATTGACCCGAACCCAAATTTAAAAGATTTAATAAGAGAAAAAATATTTTAAAATAAGATTTAATAAGAGAAAAATAAAATTTAAAAATTTAATATCTTTTGATGACTTGAAAGTAAAAATAAATATGTCATCAATTTAAAAGCTTGATATGAATTAAATAAATATAATATTAAAAAACTTAATACCTTATCGAGTAACCCAAACCCGACCCGAACCCAACAAAGCTTGATCCAAACCCATTAATTGTGTATCGGTTCGTATCGGATTATCGTGTCGTGTTGAAAATTATCAGTCTTAATCTAAGCAAACTTCTATTCAATAACCTGCAAACTATAAACAAAAGGTACATAAAAAGCTAATGCGACAAACTCGACCTGAAAGTGTCATGAGATTCGCTCATGAAATTTTTTGTCACAAAAATACCCACTACACCAATTCTGGGGAAATGTGTTACTGTTATTATTATGAGTATCTATACTAAGTGCTCCATAGAACCAATTGACCTGATCAAAATCTGAAGTAACACTGAAGCATCCAAATAACAGCAAATAATCTCCCAAACATAGATTAAAATACAAGAATATTTAGTATGCCTCAAATATGCGACTTATCAGAAAATTGGGCAATGAATTTTAAGCAATTACAGAATACAAACACACCCCTTTGTATAGACAAATAAATAACAGCAGCAAGTAGGAGAGCTATAAGCGAGAAAGAAGTCAAAGAAAATCTTTAGTGAGACTACTGCCTCTTCTCTTAAACTGCTGATACAACATAACCAGATTCGACCGCGCTTTCAACCCTTGTTTGGCTGTGTCTTGCTCACTCTGTGCTCTTTCAAAACTCTGCATCGAATAATAATTTCAATTTCCGTTAGCACAATTATGTGCTGGGATGGAGCAACAGATTTCCGAATGCTAATATGTATTATCGCATTCTGATAGTAGAAACAATCATTCCGGCTAATAATGTACCCTCTCATCAGGGCCGATTTTCAGGCCTGCTATGCCCTTGAGCGTAGATTCAAAACTCTTCACGTTCGAGGGGTTTCTTGTAAAAGATGAGCGCTTACGGTCTGATGATACTACTGGTGAACTTCTCTGTGCGGCAATGGAGCTATTACCGAATTTTCTTGGGCTGGGATCTGTTGTACGTGTGCCAGAAGGCTCATTACCATTGGCAGAAATCTCCAGATCACGACTACTGGAAACAGTAGGCCTCCTTGATGTTCCAATTTGCCTGAAGATGTTAGAACTAGATAGCTGCAACCACAAGAACAGGCAAATGAAAACATGAATAGGGATTGAGTAATTGAAGGATTACACAACACAATCAAACATGCTCAAAATTGCTCAATCCATTAGAGTAAGTGGTGAATTAGCCTACATATTTTGATCTATCTAAACTACGCATTTTTTATGGAATTGAAGAAGCAGATAGGAAGAAGTGAGGGAGATTTCTTTCTTTTGTTTGTGCAAGTGAGGAACATGCTTACTTCTTTAGCCATGGTGAAGTCATTTGCAGTTGCACCTTTCTGTCTAGAAAAGCTTCCAGAATTCAAAAAGTTTCTGCTGTGAGAAGCATTAGCAGATAAACCACGGATGACATCTTCCTCACGACCTGCAAAAATATTTTTGATGTAATTTTACGTTGGAGCAGACAGATCGTACCAGACTTACCAAAAAGTAAAGGGTTTCAGGAAAAAAGATGAACTCCACCACAAGTAGCTTGTAATACAGTTATAAAGACATGTTAGCAGCGAGCAGAGAGAATAAGCTGCAAAATGATAAAATGTTTCTTAATGAAAAGCCCAAGGATTACCTGGCCGTCTCCCAATATTAGCGAGCATCCCTGAACTTGTTCCAGCCGCAGTTCCCTATCCCAAAATTTGTGAGGGTTTTATCTTGGAGACAAAAGGAGGAACATAAAAAAAATTAAAAATTACTAACAAGAGCATGAGATGGAGGAGTGGCAAAATCAGCCTGCTGATATTTCAAAATTGTCCAGTCATATATATGATCGAATTGAAAACCTGCCAGAGGAGTCGAAACATAAGAAGTAAGCACGCATAAAAAAGTTTGTAAAGATCATGGAATTGTTGGAATTGGAAGGGAAAGTTTATAACCTTCACGAATGAAAAGGTCACGGAAATTCCTCTTCAAATAGGAATAATCTGGCTTATCATCAAATTTAAGTGAACGGCAATAATGGAAGTAAGAAGCGAACTCAGTAGGATATCCGCGACATAGAGACTGTAAAGGTATTGAAGCAATGTCAGTATCATGCAATTCGAAATACACAATTATCAAGAAATAGAATAATATGTCCCATCACCTCAATCGAAGTTGAAACTTTTTTCTCACTGATTTTATCATACTTCTGTTTCTTGGTTCCAGCTTTCAGCCCCTGCCAGGGAAGGCTGCATATTTCCAAGAATGAATATACGCATCACAAGAACGCAATATTGAGAAAGGGATAAGGTCTATTAGATATACCTTCCTCTTAGGAAATACATCAAAACATATCCAAGTGATTCTAGGTCATCCCTGCGACTTTGTTCTATGCATTCAAAAATGTATCAGAACATAATCAAGCATAAAAGCCATACATAATCAGATAACAATACATCCCAATGGCTAAAATTGACAGAAGATATGATATAGGTTACATACCGATGCCAAGATGTGTATTCATACTTGCATATCTGGCCGTCCCAGTCAAGTTCTTATTTTCTCTGCAGCACACAACAAGAATCTTACTGAGTAACGTCTAATATGTTCTTAGGGATCTCTACATATTTGAGTTCTGAACTGATGCAGCTGAAGGCAGCCTACCGATAAGGAATGTGCTGATGAGTCGAGGTATCTCTATATTTCTTGGCAAGTCCAAAATCTATGGCGTAAACCTGCATGTAACGGAGTTGCAAATTCCAACATATCACATAATCAAGAAATGTAAAATGACACTGGAAAAACTTTTAAAGTAAGGCAAAAAGGGTAACCTGATTCGCACGTCTCCCCAATCCCATGAGAAAGTTGTCGGGTTTTATATCTCGATGCAGAAAAGATTTAGAGTGAATAAACTCAACCCGGGTTATCTGAAAAAGGTTCAGCCTTTTAAGCTTAATATTGAAACACCAAACCATCTATAAGTGTAAACGATTACAAGCGAACAGAACATCATACCATCTGATCTGCAAGCATGAGAACAGTCTTCAACGACAGTTTCCTACTACAGAAGTTAAACAAGTCTTCAAGACTATGCCCCAACAATTCAATCACAAGCACATTATAGTCTCCTTCGACTCCAAACCATTTAACACTCGGAATTCCAGCTACGGAGACGAAAAAGAATACGAAAAACGATGAGAATGCCACAAATACAATAATGTGGAGATCAAATATTCAAATTGATAAAAATTAAAAAGATCATTACTTCCTCCTTGAAGCAACTTGTACAATTTCGACTCGTACTGTAATTGGGGATGTTTTGTCTTCACATTTTCCTGGGAAAATTCAGCACATGTGAATGATTGCAACAGATATGTACATATAATAATCAACGATAAGCATCAAGAAAACACCTGAGACATAAAAAGATAAAAGAAAAAAACATTTAAAATTACTGACAAGCTTAATTGCCACTTCTTCATTCGTCTGGATATTAGTTCCTGCAAACAAACAGCACAACAACAAAATCAAAAACCCACTGAGGAAAAAGAAACACACACACACACACACACAGATAGACACAAATACAAATACAAAGCATCAAATTCAAACAGTTAGAACATCAAAAAAATTCCCCAAAAAGAACACACAACTCACTCAAAACGAACCTAAATAGATCTCCCCAAAGGAGCCGCTCCCAATTTTCCTGCCGAGGCGATACTTATTCCCAACTCGGGGCTCCATCCAGTTCAAATAGTACAAACTCCAATCCCCTCCCTCTTTTTTCCCGAACTCAATCAAATCAAGCTAAATCCTGCAAATTCCTAGATAGAGAAAGCGAGGCAGAGAGAGAAAGCGCGACAACTCCTATCCGCGACAAGGTAACAACGTTAATCCATGGTTGGCTCCTCGTTTCGTCGATCTGATCAAGAAATCCGGGAGATTTTTTTTGTTCCGTTCACACCTAAGTTCCAATGATTTATCTATTTCTCCTTTTCCTTTTTCTGCTTTTTGTTTTCTACTGTTTCTGCTTTTTAAAACGAGGAGACAGTGTACAAATGCACAGTACGACGTCGTCTACGCTGACCCGTATATTTTGCCGGGTGCCCGGTAACGGGCTGATGGACAACCCGACAACCCGTGGACCATTATTTATTGGTTAAAAACAAAACATTACTTTCAAATTTGTAACGTCGGTACCGTACGTTACCAATCGATTGGGATGTAGATATTCTAGAGATTTTGAAAATATAAAAATTAATGACATAACATTTTTTTTGAACTAAAATAATGACATGCCAAAAAATTTTATAATTGCCGCAATTGAATTGCATGTATTGAATACTGAACTTACTGAAATATGTTGTTTATGTATAGGGTTAATGGTCGGAAAATACACGAACTTTGACCAAATTCGATTTTTTCACATGAACTTTTAATTTGGTTAAAAAGTACATGAACTTTGAATTTAATCTCATTTTTCACACAGTTTTAATTTTGGGCAAAATCGATTCTCAATTCAAAATCGGAACTTCAAACATTAGATAGTTGGCAGTCGGAATCTCCACTGGAAATACATACTTTTTTTAAATAATCGGACAACTATTCCATGTTGGAAATTTCTAACTGCTAATTGAAAGTCAATTTTTTCCAAAGTCAAAGTTCGCGTATTTTTTAACCAAATGGAAAGTTCACGTGAAAAAATTGAATTTGGCCAAAATTCGTGAATTTTCCAACCATTAACCCTAATATGTAAATGAGATATTGCTCATTTCATGTCACCAATGGGCATGTTACTCAATTGGACGAACCGAATAGCTCAAAAGTCAAATAGAACTAGCCCAAAAATCGAACAAAATGGCCGATTGATATCCCTAATTACTTATACAATCAAAACGAAATAAAAGGCACAAATATGTAAATGCTGTAATATATAAAGAAGCTATACATAAATATGTTACATACATTAGCCATGGAGCTTCAGCTCAAAGAAGTTCACCTCTGTAACACTCTCACTATACTGGATGAGAGAGAAACACTCCAACCACCCGAATAGCCTTTACAAAACTATCAAGAATCAATCATCATCATCAGGTCGATCAATATATTTAAGTAACTATACTTATACTTATATATATCATCATGTTTGTTGCCTTGCAGGAGAAGAATGCCCACTTATCACCACCGAGTATTTCTTGTGCAGCCTCCCTTTGAGCTGCCTTATCTTTGCATCGACTCTCGCGGAGAACCCGATCTTGGTCTTCTGCCGCGCCTTGGACCTCTCCCGACTCCACATGTGCCCGTCCTCGATGTCCTTCTTGTAGTACTTGATCTCCTGAATGATGTGGTGATCCAACGGGTTCAAGGACCTCTGGAACGCGATGTGAGCAAAGTAAGGCAGGTTGCACACGATCGTGACCAGGAGGGTGGTGGACCAGTAGATCGGGGCAGGAGCAAGAATCTCCAAGAGGATTCTGAACGCGTTTACGTGAAGGGCATGATGCAGCTCTCCGTACACCAAGAGGAAAAGGTACCAAGTAGCTACGCTGGAAACGATGAGGACGTGTTGGATCCATGTGAAGTGGCTCATTGCTAGAGCAATCTGGACGTTGACGGCCCAGATTACACAGGTCATCATGGCAGTCCCAACTGCTGTCAAGTCGGCTGTCTGGCCTCCAACACGGAAAGCTTGGTCGTAAAAGATGATGATGTTGAGGAAGAAGATAATAAGGGAAGCATAGAGACCATTTGCCATCCATCCGAATATTCTTAGCCAGTCGAAGAACAGATTTTTCGGTCCTTGCTGATACAAAGCTGGGAACTGCAGCAAGCAGAGTTTTAGACAGTACCATGAGAGAGGCATATACTTAAGGAAACAAAACAATTTAATGAATCTCTATATCTTTCACTAAAATATAAAAAAATCAGCTTATTTAGTATATTATTAGAAATATAGCGTTATTTATAGTATGATAGAATAGGGTTTAATACTTTCCTTGTTTAGCTTAGTATTTCTTGTATATATAGGTGCTTTGATAAGTTGAATAACACAGAGAAAATCGTCCCAAACTATGTTTTACATTACGTTTGAACATGGTACCAGAGCAAAAGATCTAGGGTTTGGGATTTAGCAAAATTTTTTTTTTTTCGAGAGGGTGCCGCCACCCATCTCCGTTCTAAGCATCTCCGGTCGACACCTCCGGCGCAGGGAGAAGCGCCACCATCTGGCGAGCCGTCGCCAGAAATTTCGCGGCCGGAAACCACGCGTGTGGGCCACACGCTCCACCGCAGTCCGTCGCCGCCAGAACTTCCGCCGGCGCGTGAGGGCGCGTGGCTTGCCGGAATTTGGTCCGGTCAGTTCCGTTCGACTCGTCTCGACATATCCTCTCGAACCGTGTGCCTGTTTGGGTCAATACCAGGTCGGTGTTGGATTCCGTTTCGGTACAGTTCAGTTTTTGTTGGGAATTTCAGATTTTGTTTGCGGGTTGATTTGTTGTAGTCCATTATGTCTGAAAACGAGAATAGAACGATTGATATTGTACCTGTGATGACCAGAATCACAGAACACAAACTCAATTCTAAAAATTATATGGATTGGCGTCAGACTATTGAACTTTATCTGTTGAGTATGTCTATGGATACACATATGACCGATGATCCACCATCCTCTGCTACGTCTAAACTTACTTGGCTTCGAGAGGATGCTCGATTGTTCTTGCAGATTCGAAATTCTATCAGTAGCGAGGTCGTTGGGATGATTACTCACTGCAAGACAGTCAAAACTCTCATGTCATATCTTGACTTCTTGTATTCGGGAAAAGAGAATATTTCTCGAATCTATGATGTGTGTCAGGCATTCTATAGGCCAGACAAAGGGGATAGATCGATTACGGAGTATTTCATGGAGTTCAAGAAGACATACGAAGAACTCGATGCCTCTTCCTTTCGGATGCGATATCAGTGTCCAACATGCCCAACGAGAGCAGATGGCTGTGATGAGTTTTTTGGCAGGCCTTCCGGCGGGCTTTGAGACGGCTAAATCGCAAATTTTGTCAAACTCTCAGATTTCGTCTTTGCAAGAGGCTTTTAGTAGGATTCTTCGGACTGAACGCCCAACCTCTGTCCCAGATTCTCACCTCGGAAGTGTTCTTTTTAGTCATGCTTCTACATACGGAGCTGAAGACTCGGTACAAACCTAGCGGGACCAAAGGACAAACTTCAGCATCTCGAGGGCATTGGTCAGCCTCTATAGAGTGTCGTTATTGTCATAAATTTGGACATATTAAGCGGGATTGTCCGAAATTGCGTAATAAGAAGTCTCATTCTTCCGCTCATGTGGAAGACAGTGGCCATCATACTGTTCCATCTAGTGATTCCATCACTATTTCAGCCGATGAGTATGCCAAGTTATTACAGCAACAGGGGATAAACCAATCTCAGTCCAGCTCTGTCACCGCTATTGCCGAGTCAGGTAAACCTAATGCTTGTCTAGTTTCCTCACCTTCCAAATGGGTCATAGATTCCGGTGCCACTGATCACATGACAGGTAATTCCCAAGTTTTTTCTACCTTTGAGTCTCATAATACTCATTTTCCTATTACTTTAGCTGATGGTTCTCAATCTCATGTCGTTGGATCGGGAACGGTCAATCCTACATCGTCCCTATCCTTGTCCTCCGTTCTTAGTCTCCCTAAACTCTCGTTTAATTTGGTTTCTGTGAGTAAACTCACTCGCAATCTTCGTTGTAGTGTCTCATTTTTTCCTGATTATTGTTTGTTTCAGGATCTTGCGACGAAGAAGATTATTGGTAAGGGACATGAATCAGACGGTCTCTACATTCTTGATACACAACCATCTTCATCAGTAGCATGTACCGGAACCGTCTCCCCTATGGATGCACATTGTCGGTTGGGGCATCCTTCTCTATTATCCTTGAAGAAGTTGTGTCCACAACTTTCTAAGTTGTCGTCTTTAGATTGTGAGTCATGTCAGCTTGCAAAACTTCATCGTGTTAGTTTAAGTCATAGAGTCAATAAACGAGCTAGTGCTCCGTTTGAGTTAGTCCACTCTGATGTTTGGGGTCCTTGTCCCATTACATCAAAACCCGGATTTCGTTATTTTGTCACTTTTGTTGATGACTATTCTCGTATGACATGGTTATTTTTGATGAAAAATCGTTCTGAGTTATTTACCCATTTTTCTGCCTTTTTTGAAATTAAGACTCAATTTGGTGTGCCTATCAAAATTTTGCGAAGTGATAATGCTAAAGAATATCTATCCGATATATTTCGCAATTATATGATGCACAATGGTATTCTTCATCAAACTTCCTGTGTTGATACACCATCTCAAAATGGTGTTGCCGAAAGAAAAAATAGGCATCTTCTTGAGATTGCTAGAGCTTTGTTATTTACTCGACAAGTTCCTAAATGTTTTTGGGCTGATGCTGTCTCTACTGCTTGTTTTCTCATCAATCGCATGCCATCTTCTGTTCTTCGTGGTGAGTCTCCATTTCATGTTCTTTTTCCATCCCAACCTTCGTTTTCGATTGAACCCAGAATATTTGGTAGTATATGCTTTGTCCGAGATGTTTGGCCTCACGTTACAAAATTGGATCCGAAGTCTTTAAAGTGTATATTTTTAGGCTATTCCAGAGTTCAAAAGGGTTATCGGTGTTTTTGTCCTAGTCTCAACAAATATCTTGTGTCCATTGATATCTCCTTTTCAGAACATATACCTTACTCTCCCGACTCCACTCCTAGTCCTACTGAGGAGGAGGATCCAGACTTTCTCAGTTATATAGTTGTCTCTCCGATTGTTCCTCCATCCAAGTCTGCTAAGCCACCCATCATGCAAACCTACTCCCGTCGTCCCCCTCCTCCTTCTGTACCAGCTACTGTTGAGATGGTTCCTGATTCCTCTGTGTGTCCCGATGAGCCAATACCTTCGTCGTCAGATCCGACACCGAGTGATGATCTTCCCATTGCTCTTCGCAAAGGTAAACGCTCTTGTACTTATCCCATTGCTGCTTTTGTCTCTTATGCTCATTTGTCTCCACCCACTCATGCTCTTGTTGCTTCTCTTGTTCGTATTCCTAAACTGCTTGTGCTTGAAGCTTTGGCTCGTTCAGTTTGAATTTCTTTGCTATGGTTGAGGAAATGAATGCTTTGATCGCTAATGGGACTTGGGTTCTTGTTGAACTTCCCCCTGGTAAACGATCCATTGGATGTAAGTGGGTGTTTACAATTAAAGTTAATCCTGATGGCTCCATTTCTCGTTTAAAGGCTCGTCTTGTAGCCAAAGGCTATGCTCAGATACATGGTGTTGATTATTCTGAAACTTTCTCTCCTGTTGCTAAGTTGACTTCTATTCGGCTCTTGATTTCGATGGCTGCTTCTAATCATTGGCCTTTGCATCAGTTAGATATCAAAAATGCATTTCTCCATGGTGATCTACTTGATGACATCTATATGGAGCAACCGCCTGGCTTCGTTGCTCAGGGGGAGTCTCATAAGGTTTGTTA
The DNA here is from genome assembly GCA_031470985.1 of Agastache rugosa. NCBI lineage: Eukaryota > Viridiplantae > Streptophyta > Magnoliopsida > Lamiales > Lamiaceae > Agastache > Agastache rugosa. The sequence goes on along the minus strand of CM062603.1, from coordinate 35,071,684 downwards.
TCTTCGTAAATCATTGTATGGTTTGAAACAGAGTCCTCGTGCATGGTTTGGTACATTTACTCGTGCTCTTGAGAAGTTTGGTATGAAGCAGAGTAAATCTGATGATTCGGTTTTCTACAAACATTCTGATCATGGCATTATCCTGTTGGTTGTTTATGTTGATGATATTGTGATCACTGGTAGTGACTTTGAAGGCATTGCCTCTCTGAAAGTTTTTTTCTCTACTCAGTTTGATACTAAAGATGTGGGAGAGCTTAAATATTTTCTAGGTGTTGAAGTGATCAGAAGCAAGAAAGGAAGAATTTTCTTGTCTCAAAGGAAATATGTGCTTGATTTATTGTCTGACACGGGAAAGTTGGAGGCTAAACCATGCAGCACTCCAATGGCTCCTAACTTGCAACTTACAAAGGATGGTGTTCTATTTGATGACCCTGAGAGATACAGAACAACTGTTGGAAAGCTGAATTATTTGCGAATGACGCGTCCTGATATTGCTTATTCAGTAAGTGTGGTAAGCCAATTTATGTCCTCACCAACAGTTGATCATTGGAGGATGGTAGAGCAGATTTTATGCTATTTGAAGGGAGCGCCTGGACGTGGAATTGTGTTTGGTGATCATGGTCATGACAAGATTGAATGTTTCTCAGATGCTGATTGGGCTGGAGCAAAAGAAGATCGAAAGTCTACCTCAGGATATTGTGTGTTTTTCGGAGGGAATTTGATTTCGTGGCAAAGCAAGAAACAAAAGGTGGTCTCACGCTCAAGTGCAGAATCAGAATATAGAGCTATGGCTAAATCTGCATGTGAGATTATGTGGGTGCGTCAGTTTTTGATTGAAGTGGGCTTTAATGTCTCAATACCAGCTAAGTTGTGGTGTGATAATCAGGTTGCACGTCATATTGCATCTAATCCAGTCTTTCATGAAAGGACGAAGCACATTGAAATTGATTGCCACTTTATCCGTGAAAAGATTCAACAAGGGCTGATTACTACTGGATATATGAAGAGTGAAGATCAGTTGGGAGATATCTTCACAAAGGCTCTTAATGGTGTTAAGATTAATTATCTTTGTAACAAGCTGGGCATGATTAATATCTATGCTCCGCTTGAGGGGGAGTATTAGAAATATAGTGTTATTTATAGTATGATAGAATAGGGTTTAATACTTTCCTTGTTTAGCTTAGTATTTCTTGTATATATAGGTGCTTTGATAAGTTGAATAACACAGAGAAAATCGTCCCAAACTATGTTTTACATTACGTTTGAACATATATGATTTTAGGTATTGCAATCAACTTTTTTTTTTTTTTACTATTTTCAAGTAGATAAATCATGCTTTAGTTTTTTGGACTGTCTAGATAAGTTCATTGCATATGGTGTCTAACTCAGGGTCAAATTTGTGGGTTTTCACAAATAAAAATAAATGAGACGGGCGCTAGGAGAATACTAACCTGCAAGCAAACTTCAGAATCCACATCCTGTTCGAACACGCCAAGCGAAATGACAGGCAATGAAGTGAGAACAACATTGAATAGCAGCATGTACCAGTCGTCATACACTGACTGTCCGGAAAAACCAGCAAACGCCTCAAAATAGAAGATTGTGAGACCAAACGCAATATTCTTGTAGAAGAAATAACAAATCTGCAACAGAAAATTGCAGTCTAGTCAGAACTAATTAAATGTAGATGAAAGTGAAAACATGTCAGAATATTTGTAACAAGCATGACTAAATGGTTGTTCAGACAACAGCAGGAGAATTTATGTAGTTTTAACTTTATTATTATTACCATTTGCGCAATCCTTTTGTAGCACCAATGCCCATGTACTACCAGAAGCCTCTCTAGAAACCGAAACTCGGCAATAGCAAAGTCACTAGCCATCACAGCCTGCAAACAACTGATTATATAAGTCGGACAGTTTCAAATCATATGAATGCAGCACAGGTTGATCACAAATGAAATAAAGCTGTACTAATTATTTATCATACAGCATATATTACTACTTAATGTCATCCACAGTCTGAAATGGTACAATAGAAAGAAAAGATAGGTCAGCAGCCAGAAATGATTTTGTTTGATGATATTCTGATGACAAAGACGAACTTTAGAACATGAGTTGTGAGTAAACAATCAAAAACAAAATAACGACAAGAATAAGAGAGGGTATAAAATTATATAGCTAGTCAATTTTCTGAAGTGATCTGTACTGGTAAGTAAATTTACAGCATCACCAATTGAAATTTACAGACCTGCATTCCTTCACATCCACTGATGCCAACTCCAATGTCAGCTTCTTGAATCATGCCAACATCATTCGCACCATCACCAATAGCTAATGTGATTTTTCCAGTACCTTCTTTCACTAATCTCGTTACCTAGTAGCCATATATTATAGGTGTGAATTGACAGGATGATAACTTGAAATCATATAAAGCCAACAGACTGAATACCCCACTGGAACATGAACCCACAATCAGAAAAGACAGGTTATCAAATTTTAGAAGAATATAACTAAAGTATCTTACCAGAGCTTTCTGCTTAGGGGAGACTCGGCAGCATATGACCGAAGCACATTCAACAGCTAACTTCAAAAATTTGTGCTTCATGTCATCTTCCAGTGCAAATGCAAGAGTCTTCCCATCAATGATCAATGCAAATGCAGCATGAGGATCCTTTTCTTTCTTGATCATTTGGTATCCATCGGTAATTTGCTTTAAGATGTCCTCCGTTGCAGACTTCGGTGAAAAATCAATAGCATAATTAGGTTAATGTTGCCAAGTATCATTTGATATCCATTTCTACAGACAAAATACCTGGTTGGACTCATGGACTAGTGCATCAGGATTGATTGATATACAAATTTGCTTCATGCCTTGTCGAAGCAAACTGCAAGCAAATCTGCATCGCGACAACACTATTTTAGTTTAAACATCAAAAAGATTTAATACTAGAATTGCGGAATTACCATAAATAGGTACAGCCAACAGACCCTATATTAATTGCAGTTTCCATCTTATCACCTGTCAGAACCCATATCTTCAAACCAGCTTGTGCAAGTTTGTCTATGCACTGAGGCACCTGCAGAGAAACAATAAAGAAAAATGTAAACGGAAAATTGCAAAGTAATGAGCATAAGCAATGATAGTTTATATGACATACTCCTTTCTGTAATTTGTCCTCCACAGCAGTTGCACCAACAAGTATCAAGTCCTTTTCCATCATATCAGACACTCGCTCAAGATTTGCCTCCCTATCACTACCAAATGAGGTTTTTGCTCTGGTGAACTCTTCGTTCCAAGCAGCATACTCCGCCTCATCGAGTTTTTTGTAAGCAAGTGCAAGAGTCCGCAATCCGGCCTCCCCGTAATCATTCAAATGCTTTGTGGTAACATCCAAATACTTCTTCCCGTTGTTTGCTAACCGATCAAAGATGATGCTGCATCAAACAAATGCTTTAAATACAAGAGTGAAGAGATCATGAAGGTAGTAGTCAAATAAATGCAAAACAAAAGTGGTAAGAGAATCACAGATAAAAGTTTAGTCCATACTCTGAAATAGGGTTTCTAGAAGCAAATAAAAAATTCTACAAATATGTAGCATCTGCTAGAAGCCACTTCATCCTTCAGTTCTTTCTTTTCTTGGGGGTGAGAGTTTCTATGTAGGAACCTTTTGAGTATCAGAAGACACATGATTAGCGACGTACCTGTCAGCTCCTTTGCAGAGGAGAAGAATCTGATCATTTTCATCCCGAACAATTACAGACATTCTCTTCCTCTTGCTAGTGAAGTCCAGCAAATTTAGAACTTTGTATTCCCTGAAATCAGAGATAAATAGTGCGCATCACACCCTGGTTAAAGAAAAACCAATACTCCAGGGAGAAGTTAGAACTAATTGATACGCATTTCACCTTTCAACAGGCTCTTCAAAGGAAGGATATCTCTCACGTACATGTACACCTGCCTGTGTTCTTTTACATAACTCAAAACCAAATTCTCTGGCAGCAACAAGAAATGCACCTTCATCAGGTGATTCTGCTTCATAGGTAAAGGCTCCAGTCTCTTCATTTTGCTCTGGAATTGCAGTGTGACAAACTGACAGTATTCTGAAAAATAACAAGATGTCATCAGCAATTGGCTCATTAAACCAATTCCCGGACATTAGACGGCTATCCTCAAAGCTAAACCCCTTTATAGGAGGCTTAAGAATGTCATCTTTTGCAGTAACAACAGTCTCCAATTGGATTTCTGATTTCTCAAATTCACGACTTTTCTCCGCTGATTGGGTTCCATTTTGGTTCTTTCCATCCATATCCATAACCATCTGCTCTGCAGCAGCAAGTTCTACATCGCTAGGACGAGTTCCATATGCAATACCGGCAATGGAGCATTTAAGGAAATCCATTTGGTTGCATGTCAACGTGCCAGTTTTATCCGAAAGGATTGTATCAACCTGCCCTAATTCCTCATTCAAGTTTGATGTCCTAGCCTGAGCTGGCGTTCCACTCTCTTCATCATACATATGAATATCCTTGTTTATGAAAAGTGCTTGGAGGACTTTTACGACCTCAATCGACACATAGAGGGATATTGGTATCAAGTACCCGTACAACATAAGAGCCGTAACCAGATGATAAAATCCCGACTGTAGTGGCTGCTGAGGATCATAAAGATGTTCGTTGTCCGGAACCTGTAAATACCACCAGTTTGGCAAATCATATTTGGTCTTCACGATAAAACCAATAGAACTCAGAACTGATATGACCACCAGAAGAGTGAAAAGGATGTATATTATTTTGTCCATTTGTTTCTCGATTGTACTCCTCTTAGAAGGAGATTTTGTGGAGTTCTGCATAACTTTGCTATCATGACCAGTGAATATAGCTACTCCATAAACATAGGCTGTATTCCGAAGCTTTGAGTCTCGAAGGAGTATTTGACTCGGATCAATGGGATATACCTTACAATCGTATTCCATTTTCCCCACAAAAGAGTAAAGACTGGAGTTGGGATCCTCACATTTAATGGTTCCACTAAAATCCTTTAAAGAAGAATCATCTTCAAGGCTTTGAGTTATCTCCAGGGCTCGTTTCACCTTCAAATTTGTCTCCCCGTCTAAATTCATAGTCTCGACATAACAAATTCCATCTTCATAACTAGAAGATAGAAAGAGTAGATCAGCAGGGAAAAACTGATCCTTTTCTACTTTCACTACATCTCCAACCCGAATCTTCATCCACGGCTTCAGACCAAACGTACCATCTTGCTTGTGTACAGATGCTTTCCTTAAATTAACCTTCATATCCTGCATGAACCTACGCCAATCTTCCATAGCTTCCTTAGCCATACTCAACCCCACAACAAAGACCAACGGAGCAATCACGCTCAGAGGAGCAAATGGTGTCACGGGAGTCAGTGACAAGGCTGCAGCGAGGAGAAAGTACAAATTGGCAACACGTCTGAATTGCTCAAATATTGCCTTTGGAAGGAACGTAATGAAATTGTACTTGGTGGTGGAAATATAATTCGTGCAATACTTGAGAGGTTTTAGCTCGTGTAGATGAGGTTGGTTGCACATAACAACTCGTGAGTAACCAGGTCCTTCAACAGGAAGTGTTCTATCTTCCTCAGAAGTGCGTGGCCTGTGGCAAGTAGCAAACGTGTACAGACTGCTCCTACGGAACTTTGCCCTTATTCTTCCCCCAGCCATTTTGTAACTATCTCGAAGTAAACTACTTAGCTTTCTCAGAGAATTACGCAAACAAAACCCACAGCACTTGCCTTCACCAGGCAAGTGAAAGGCTTGCTTATGCAAGCATCATTCTCCATGGCAAATTGACATGCCCTCCTGAAAATTTGCCTGCCCTAGAATATTCGAATCTAAGAATCGTAGAAATGTACCACCTAGAAGGAAATTAAAGCAGAAAAAGAAAAATAATTCATATATCGTATGTTGCAAATAGTTTAAACATAGAGAAGTAGATTCCACCAACTCTCTTCCAAATCACTCCATCATTACCATAGCCAACACAATCATATTAGCATCCACAAAATTCCAGTTAAACAACATGATCAATGCAAATATCATCACAAAAACACCAGATTCAAATTAACCATGGATCACAAGGGGGAAAAAAAAATCAGCTCGAAAGCAATAAATTGACAACAAATGAACTCATCACTTTCAACAACGTTCCTTCAAATAACAAACAAATCATAGCTTCGGGAATATTAAGGAAAACTACGCAATTTAACAAGATGCGCATAGACAAAATGCCAGCTAAAATATCAATCTCTGCAACTCCAAAATATTGCAATTAATAAACATTTTGAAAAAGAAAAAAAAAATTAAACGTAAAGGCTGCATTTCACATTTGTTTTCCCTCGAGATTCATCACGACGAAACAAATTCCACGAAAATAAACACAATTTCCGCACATATACATGCATGAACACGACAAAAAAACGATCTTTCCGCAATTTGATCTCGTTTTACCTGAGCAGAATATGATAAAACGGAAATGTGGGGCAAACCCAGATGGAATATCAGCTGAGGGATGGCGCGGAGGAGAAAGATGGCAGGAACGAAGATGGGGAAGAAGAAAAATGGGTCGGTAAAGAGAGACTCAGAGAGTTTTTAGAGAGAGATGCGAAAAATTAGTGTCTTCTGTATTCTGTCGAAGTCCGCAACGCCAGTTTTTCACGCTGTTTCTCTCCTCTCTCTAAGTTCTTCGTGTTTCTCTCTCTTGAGTAAAGTTTTCATCACGAAAAGAAAAAGAAAATCAAGAGTAAATGTTATTTCGGCTATTTATTATTATTATCCTTCAAGATTTATTAGAGAGATTTCATTTTAGAAGCAATACAATAATTGTTTGAATTTGAATAATGGATTTAGACGATTCTGAGTATTATTATTATGGTTAGTATTAATTTTATTAGTTGGCTAATTAATGAAGTTAATTTATTTATGTAGAGAAAAATAGTGTTTTTGGAACTAACAAAAAAAGAAATGAGATGACTAAATAGTTATTATCAATTTCTGAATGATGAGATTAAAAATAAAGTGAATTATTTTTCCAATCTTATACTGTATTTTTTTACAATAAAGCTATTCAGCCACACTGTGGCCGGCCACACGTGTAAGAAAAAGGAAAGTTAACTGTAAAAATGGAAATAATCACATTTCCCCTTAGGGTTTATGATTCCCCAATTAGGGTATATTTTCTTTTTCAAAACCTATATTACCTTTTTTTAGCTTGTGTGGCTGGACACAGTGTGTCCAAATAGCACTACCCATTTTTTTAATAGACTATACTCGTGATAATTTATTACATTGCTTGTTTGGTAAGGATGATTAAGGAGTATAATATATCTATAATATTCTAATATTTTGTTTGGTATAAATTATAGGGTAAATTGCCTATAAATTCCTGAACTTTTTACAAATTCTGGTTTGGCTCCCCACAAAAAAATTCAGCGTGACAATTCTCGAACTTTCTATTTTGTCTGATTTTGCATCCAAGGTCAATTTCCCCCAAATTGTGTGCTGACTTGGTAGACGGAAATTCCTACTTGTCGTAATCGGTAGACGAGTTAATATTTATCCAAACAATAAATTGCCCGTAAATTCCTTCATTTTTTTCAAATTTTATTTTTGCTCATCACAAAAAAATATTTTGCGCAACAATTCCCAAACTTTCTAATTTGTCTGATTTTGTGCAAAAAAATAAAATTTGATGAGCAAAACAGAATTTGAAAAAAGTTAAGGAATTTATGGGCAATTTATTATTTGGATAAATATTAACTCGTCTACCGATTACGACACGTAGGAATTTCCGTCTGCCAAGTCAGCACACAATTTGGGGAAAATTGACATTGGATGCAAAATCAGACAAAATAGAAAGTTTGGGATTGTCACGCTGAATTTTTTTGTGGGGAGCAAAACCAGAATTTATAAAAAGTTCAGGAATTTACAGGCAATTTATCCTAAATTATAATGTTATTTATGGGGTGATTAAGGTATATAAGTATATCACTAAGACTATAACATCCTAATATCTTGTTCGATATAAATTATACAGCTAAGTTTCAGCTCATATGTATTATACTGATTTTTGTTGTCATGTATAATATTGCAATTAATTATAACAATAAAAAATTACAATTCACCCTCCTATTATAATTACTATGTGTTGTATATAATTAATATGCATCTTAGTTAAATATTAAATCATGTTTGATCACATATTGTGTAGCAAACGAGAGCCATGTTATCAAATTATTACTATCAACTTATGCAAGATTAATTTATAGCTAATATATTCACATAAATTACATAATTGTGCTCTTAATACATATTGATGTTCTGATTTGCTTTATAAATATCGCAACACTGTCAAATATTGATAAAAACACATAATACTGTAGAATAATCGATAAACACTAAATGCTAAAAATAAATAAATACAGTGGGCAAAATAAGTTCGCACCAACAAAACAATTTGATATAGCTGGATCAATATAAATCCAAAAATCTTTAACTTTAATAAATGTATTATTAAAATTAAAAAACAAAATGATTCATGCAAAAACATCGAAATTAAGTTTTATCAGATAAAGAAGAGAAAGAAAAGTAGTATACTGCTTGCTGTCGTCAGCCTGAAAAAAGAGAGGTTAAGGTGATATATATCTTCTTCTTTTTCTAATTTTTTTTTCTCAAGTAAATATATGAAATCAAATTTATTTTCAAGGCCATTTATCACTCTTTCTTGAGTCCAAATTACGTAATTTCTTTATGCTCCTATTTAACTAGAGGTGTTCAACGGAACCGGAACCGGAACCGGCGGTTCCGACCCGGAACCGGCGGTTCCGACCCGGAACCGGCGGTTCCGACCCGGAACCGGAACCGTGGTCAACGGTTTCCGAACCGGAACCGTGGGGTAGACGGGCCGGTTCCGGTTCCAATGGTTCGAAACCGCGAACCGGCGGTTCCGGCAATTTTTTTATTTTTTTAGTTTTAAATTATATTTTGTGTTAATTCCTGTTAATTATATTCCTTAGGGATCAAAAATGACAATTACAATGGTAAATTGAATGAAAAAGCCAAAAATAATGATAATAATAATAAGGTTCGAACATGAACCGGCGGTTCCGGTTCGGAACCGTGGAACCGTGTTTGAATAATTATATATTTTCATTTGTAATTAATCACATATTATTATGAATGAAGATATATTTTGTTCTATATCGATTTTATACATTACACTGATGATTTATGAGTTTGAATTACAATATAATTTATATTTTTAAAGAAAAAAAAAATAGGCGGTTCGGACCCTAAACCGGCGGTTCCGACCCGGAACCGGAAACGTCCAATACGGGCCGGTTCCGACCCGGAACCGTGGGCTATGGCGGGCCGGTTCCGGTTCCAATTTTCTCGAACCGGAACTGGCGGTTTCAGGCCGGTTCTGAACCGGGACCGGCCCGTGAACACCTCTATATTTAACCCGTTTTAAAGCCGAAATTAGCCCAAATATCTTAACTTTGTATCCTACTCAAGACATGTATAATAAAATCCAATTTAAACATAATACAAGATCAATATAATATGAAACATCAATAATGGAAATACAAAATACAATAATGGATCAATACTTAAAACTATGTTCCAATTAATTAATTCTTTTGCCAATGATAAACTGTTTTAAAATATCAAGTTAATTGAATTTGCTAGGAGTGAACATTCGGTTCGGTTATTACATAAAAAATAACCAAACTATTTTTTTTTTTTGAAACAGTTTTCCTACATTTTTTTATATTCATCCAAACCATTGAAAACTAGAGAAATCGAACATGTCAATAAACAACAACAATAAACATGAAAAACAACCACCAACAACAACAAATAAAGTTTCAAATCTTCAAAAAATATCAAACCATCAACAACAAAATGAAAATTATCCAACAAATAGTTAAATTAAAATCCAAGTACCAATAAAAACTAATACAAAGTTCAATAATCAATATCTTCCAACAAATACTAGAGCACGAGCATGTTAATAGCTTTCAATTTAAAGTAGTATTCAATATTTTAGTTTTAATAAATTAAATATAAATTTAAAGAAATTTAAATAGTATATATAATTCGGATTTTGGATATTTCGGTTTTTTAAACAATAAAACGGAACCGAAATCCGAAATTTTAAAAGTTTGAAATCCAAATTAACCGAAATATTCGAAATAACCGAACCGAAATTAATTTTCGGTTTCGGTTCGGTTCGGTTTTCGGAACAATTTGCTCACCCCCTAGAATTTGCCATTAAACTCGCAGGACTCAATTAAATGTGCACCACTAGGCATAACTAATTAGATATATAGATTTGAACATATGCATTAGTTTGAATTGCGTGTGTGTGTGTTTTTTTTCTTTGACTTGTGCATTTATTGCCACATAAAAGTAGCACAAGAGTTATTCCTTTTAATGACATTTAACTAAAGTTTAGTGAAATTATTGTCCCAAACTAAGAAAAATTTGGTACTAATTAAATTTTGAAATGAAATTCATCCAAAAGGAACACGATTCGAACAATTACACCAATTCAAAACTAACTCTAAATTAGGGTTTACTAGGGATAATGCTTTTGGAATTCAAAGTAATTTTCGAAAATTTAATTGTTACGAGTATTATGATAAGCTCGAAAATATGATAGGCTGATAGATTTTCGGACCGACGAATTTGAAATCTTTTGAGTATCTTCAAAGATACTAGCATCGAATTCCGAGCGGGTAATTGATGTAGGACCCACAACATGAGCGCATTTGATTGGATATTCTCATGTTGGGCCCACAGTATGGAAAGGATGGTATCAATTATAGAATTATAGAAATTCTCATGTTTGGGCCCACAGTTTGGAAATTCTCAGTTGGGCCCACGAATGAAAATAAACAAGGAAAGGCCCACAGAAATATCCAAGTAAATTCATAGTATCAATTATGAATATAATCATACTATTTTCATAGAAATGTAGTCTTTTTATTTAACTTATATGTATAGATATTTTTTGATGTTGTACAATCTAATTGGGGGCTTGGTGTATTCATTTTCCAAAATTGCTTCTACTTTTTATGATTGTCTATTATTTTCTATTTTTGTGAAAAAAACACACAGCATTTTCATTTTCTCTAATGTATTTAGCAAGTACGTACTTTTTGTCACAAAAAAAATCATGTCATGAATGAAAATCGAAAATTGCCAAAACTTTCTGATATTTTGTATGCTAAAAGCTTTTGAAAATTAAATTTGGCCGTTTAAATTAATTCTTATTTTCTGAAATACTGGGCCATTTATTTCAAAATAAGCCTTGGTTACTTTGGGCCAATTCAGTACTGAATAAGAAGTTTCTTTCCAAATTTAAATGATTTGACACAAAGTTTAACGAACTCAAATGTTGAACATCCAAAAAACTTGCTAGCAAAAGACCACGGGAAATTTTAAATATAGCCCCCATTTTACTCTCCATAGCCCCATAAAAAATAATAATGAAATTAATTATAAATATACTATTATGTCATTATAGCTCCCAATTAAATTTTAAATAAAATAAATCCTAAAACCCTTATAGCCTCCACTTAAAATTTAAATAACATAAATCCTAAAGATATATTATCGGTTTATAGCCCTTAACCATCAGACAGAAGAACTCGTACGAAGCTATGAAAGAAGAAAAAAACTATCAGTATTTCAATTGTTACTTTCTATTTAATATTTTTGTTCTTCTATAATTTGTTTAAATTTGTAATGGTATTAAAGAAAAATATTGAATTGCGTGAAAAAATAATTGTTCGTGTGTTTAGCTATCTCATGTGCCGCCTGCTTTGAGAGTTATCTTAAGCATTCATAATTTGATAAATCCTTTGTCTCCTATCTCAATTTCTAACATAATTAATTGTTCTCATGTATTAACAAAGACTTAATTGCAAACAAAAATAATGGATAAATGTAAAAATATGGAAAGAATTATCGAGCTAGAGTTCCGAACTTTAGGTGCTTATAAATATTAAGTATGTGTAGTGCAACTCGTACGGTAAAAATAGTTATTAATTAGGATCGAAGAACAACTGTGAAACAACCATGTTTGTATTTAATTTCGTTATTATTTTTTATAGGGGGCTATGTGGAGTAAAATGTGGGCTATGTAATTAAATTATTTAAAATTTAATTGTGGGCTATAAGGGCATAATAGTATATTTATAATTAATTTCATTATTATTTTTTATAGGGGGCTATGTGGAGTAAAATAGGGGCTATGTTTAAAATTTCCCAAAGACCACATATTTCGGTTAAAAATTAATTTAATTTCACCACATTCAATATAGAGTGAAATTTTTTTATACACACTTTCAAATTTAAAAAAATTGTTATACACATCTGTTTTGAAACAAATTAGTTATACTCAAGTTTACAAAAATACCCTTGGATTGTGACATATTTTATTGAAAAAGTTGCTAATGATTGAGAATCTATTACATTGTGTCATAATTTTTGTCCTTGTGTACTTATCTTACACAATCATTGTGAAATTATCTGCGAATTATTGTTTAAATTGTAGATTTTGCAGATTATTTATTTATTAAATATTATTTTACATATTTATTTAGTATTAACGAGTACGTACAGATAAAGAAATATTGAAGGCCGAAAAATATGTAAAGTATACCAAAAGAACAATAATATCATGAAGAACCAAAAAAATGAAGATCCCTCTCGGACAATGGCAAAAAAAATGAAGATCCCTCTCGGACAATGGCAAAAAAAATGAAGATCCCTCTCGACAAAAGGTAAATCCCTCTCGAGCGGGATCTTCTTAAAAAATGTAGATGTCCGAGAGAGAAATTAATTTTTTATGTCTAGATTTAATTATAAAAATTAACCATGAAATTTTATTGTGAATTAGTGCAACATATATTAATATTTGTAATTTTTCTTTAATTTATTCATGATTTCATATTTTTAGACGAATGATCATAATTTGATTAAATATATGATTTTTTTAATTATAAATGCATTGAGAGATTCCTAAATCAAATCCCTCTCGGTTTAACCAAGATCCCTCTCGACATACATGAAATCCCGCTCGAGCGGGATCTAGACACGTTGTAGATGTCCGAGAGGGATCTTGGTTTTTTATGTTTGGATTTAAATATAAAAATTAATTATGTAATTTTTATGTGAATTAGTGTAAAATATATTAATTTTTGTAATTTTTGTATGATTCATTCATGATTTCATAATTTTGGACTGTTATAATAACATATTCTTTATAATTAAAAAATTATATATTTAATCAAATTATGATTATTCGTCCAAAAATACGAAATCATGAATAAATCACACAAAAATTACAAATATTAATATATTTTGCACTAATTCACCTAAAAATTACATAGTTAATTTTTATACTTAAATCCCGACATAAAAAACCAAGATCCCTCTCGGTCATCTTGGGGTATTGAGACTTCAATATATATCAAGAACTATTTTAAGTAACGGCACACACCCACATCTAAAATTGTCAAATATTTTATAAGAAAGAGATTAGACACTTCATCAAATTTTACAATTTATTGGAAATTAGTGTTAGCCTGTCGAAAATCGACGAGAGTCATTATTCAATAAAATTATTAGACATATAATAAGTGATACATTAATTACCTTAAGAAAGATATATATTTTTCCTTAATTCATTATTTTCCTTATTTTTGCATTTTTCAGAGGTAGGAGAGAGTGTGCATGCAATGCAATTGCAAACTTTTTCTTAACATGTGGGGTTCTTAACCTATAATTTTATCAAGTGTATATTTTACATTTTCAGAAAAAAAAAACACTATAGTTATATTTTCTTTCTGATCAATGTTATAATTTAAAGCAAAAATCAAAATTGTAGAAATAATAATATCAAGAAAACGTCATCACATCAATTCTATTTAGTGAATTAATAATTAAATCCTCGTCATTATACAAACACAACTACTAGTAGCTAGCTAAATACTTCTACTACTCTCTCTCACAAAGATCGCAGATAAAAATTCGAAAAATGATACAAATCACCCTCTCTCTCTCTCTCTCTCTCTAAGAAAGATTAAGGGCTATAGAAGGTAGGTCCACACTTACATTTCCAACCCTCTGGTTCATAATTAGTGTAAAGAACCCCAAAATGTGTGATGGTTGGAACTTGGATTGCTTCACATGGATTGCACCCATAACACTTGTGCTCACAGCTTGGTGGCTTTGATCCTATTTTCTTTATTTCCTTGTATTTTCCTTCTTTTTCCACCATTCCCATTTCCTTCACCTTCAACAATTAATGACAAAAAAATTTAATCAGATACAAAAATAAAAATAAAAATAAAACCAATGAGTATATATTTTTATTTGTGTGCTTGATTACCTTATCAATTGGGGTTGGAGACTGGTTAATTCTGACCGAGCCTGCCACGTCATCACAAATGAAACACAAGTTAGAAGACTACAAAGATTTCACACACAACACACACACACACACAAAAATGGATATATATAATATAATCTTTCCTTTTTGTTGTGATATGAAATAAAAGATTGTTAAAAGAGGAGAAGAAATGCAAAGAAAATGAACCTTGATTAATATGCCTACTTGATACTCCAACCAAATTGAGCAACACTACAAACAAGACAAGAAAACAATAGATTCTTGCCCACATTTTTCTCAAAGGATCGACCGTTTTTTACACTGTGTGCTGTGTGTGTGAGAGAATGGAGTGTATCTGTATTGGATGAGTTGGGAATTCTTGAATTTTAAGATGGCAACCTTCTCCCTATATATATATATATATAAAGTTATATACTAACAACACTAGTCCCAATTCCGAGGCTAAAATATTAACTCTCTCTCTCTCTCTCTATATCTCTCTCTCCCTCTCTCATGTAGAGTAGACTGGAGGTTGGAGGGGTTGCTTTACAAACAAGTGATTCTAAAATCTGAGTGGAAAAATCAGAGCACTTTTCTTTTCCTAGTTTGACAAATGTAGCTGACAAAGAGCAGGAATCAAGAACCTTTAATCTTAAATTACTTGAATCAAGAATACAAGTAATCCTATAAATGTCAATAGTATAGAAAGACGAAAATTATTTGGACTGCAGAGCCTAAATTTCTATCTGAGAGTAATTGTTAGATATTTTTTTCCATAAGTGGAACAATATAAAAAAAAAACTTTTAGGAAATTTGGAAAAAGGAGGCTGTAATTAAAACCATAATAAATAGTCTAAAAACGACAAAACATTAATCATTCAAAGATGACTACCACTCGGAAATTCATATAATCGGGAAAAAGTTTGAGTAAATTTTAGCTAGTGTTTATTCAAGTTCAACAAGTCAAATGTATACATATAATTATAAATCAGTATAAGTTTTTAATTAAGATATAATGAAATCAATTTATAAAAGAATAAAAAATTAATGATATACGTATATCAAAGAAGGTCAAACAGATTCCAAACCGGTCTAACTTGGTCTAATCAATCGCTTCATAATTGAATTCATAATTGAATTATCGAATCATTCGTTCCAATTCTAAATAATAATAATAATAATAATAATAATAATAATAATAATAATAATAATATAGTAGTATATAATATAAAGGGTTATTACAAAAATTTCAAAATATCATGATCTTATGTAAAAAGAATCGCAGACTTGGGTTTTGTCCATATTTTTTTATTGATTTAACTAAGGTTAAATTATTGAATATTAATAAATTCTATTTGAAAATAAATAATTTCAATAATTAGGATTTTAAATTCCGGCATCATATTTCTGAATTTGCACACTGGATCCCGCATGTGAAACGTGTATCTAATTTTAAAAATAATCTGACATGCCAAGTCATAAATCTGATGCTACAATTTTGATAGGAATAGTTTTGAGAAAGAATTGAAGATCAATTTTTTACATATTTCGTAACTCATGAAACATTTTTGCAAAGTTCAATTAGGCTGATTTATAAGTTGATAATAACAAATACTAATATTATAAAATAACAAATTAATTCTTTTAGGAACATGCAACGATCATACCTATCATTTATTTGTTTGAAGGGATTCTCATCATTTACCTAACCCTTAGTATAACTTTTTGCAAAATTTTGATCATCTAAATCCCAAGAAAAATATCATCTTTTTGTTGGAAATGGAAGAAGTATTTATGATGCAAGAATGAGAAGCCAATGATCACTCGTTATCCTGTAACTGTAACTGTAGAAGGTAAGAAATTGTGACATGCAAAATCAAATCTGTTAAGCAACATTCAATTCTCAGAAATAATTAAAAAACAAAAAAAGCAGCTGACAAACCCCATCATCTCAATCTTCGCAACCAATTAAACATGAAAAACAAAATAAAAAAATAGGGCTATAAAATTAGGGTTCTTGGGATTAGGGAAATTTGTGCACAGAATTAATATCAAATTTGGAATATGTGTTTGACATTTAATTGGTTTTACCCAAAAAGGGCCCCCCAATATTTGATGGATTGAAGAATGAAATATTACAAAAATATAGTAAAAAATAGGCAATATATATATATAGGCATACAGCAGAGCAATATGTAACTCTCAATTGTCTATCGGTAATTTTTGATGTGTCACTGAGAAAGGATTTGATCATTCACTGATAAAATGCATGCATAGTACACTTTGACTCACTGTCTCATTTTTCATAAATTTCGATGACTTCTTTTCTTCTTCTCGAGAAAAATTAATTGATTTCTTAACTTTTATATGAATCATACATATACATATACCACCACGTATGCATAATGGAATGAAATTGTAAGTAAAGATTACGAAATGAAGTTTCGTCACCGTCTTTTAAGTCGAGCTAGTTGGAACAAGATTTGCCTCCGTTTTATTTTTCCGTTATAGTTAACGGGCTAATTGCCCAGCCGTGATCGTGGCTTACCACAAATAATGTACCGTATATATATACATACTAATGTTATTTTATAAAATTGCAATCAATTTAACATAAATCAGCTCGTACTTGTACTGCATTTTGGAAAAGCTGATTAGTATATATATATATATATTAATATTTGAAGCACTGTTTTGGTCTTGCAATAGAAAATCAGAATGTTTCTGACATAAAGATTTTGAGATTGAATGGCGGATACTAAAAAAGAGAGATTAGAAAATTTATATTTTAAATAAGATATATATTGTACTCTAGAACTGTAACTTCATTTGTTTAGAAGAGTGCCGTTTATTTTTTTAATTAATAAGAGTTTTTGGTTGATGTTTCTTTAACGCAATAATTCATAAAAAGCCCGTCTTTAGTCGGGCCTTGGCATCCTATAGTACATTTTACAGGCCCAACAAGTTTGGGCCTGACCCGAAACTTTTACTGGCCCGTCGATTAGCCTATTTTGATTCTCCATCCATCCCATCGAAAATGGCTTGTATTCCATTTTGGGCCGTCCCACCGAATATGACATGTTTTCTTTTTGGGAAAGAATTAGAGCTTACTTTAAGCTAAAAAAACACTTTAGTAGTACGGAGTACATTGTTGACCAAAAAAATACTTTATTAACTAAAAAGTTATTTTATTGATACTTTATTATACCTAATTCCCTTTTTCTTAATCTCCGTGCCGAAAACAAATAGGCCATATTCGGTAGGACGGAGGGAGTATCTGTTACTAGAACGAGATGGTTCACTTAAATACTTTGTAAATTATACTCTCTACGCCCCCTAAAAGTGTGATTCATATTTAATTTGTTGTGAGATATAAAATATTAGTTGAACCACACTAACCTGAGATGGAGGGAGTATAATACTTATCTCTTCATGCCAATTATAGATTCAAAGTGGTTTTTTTTTAATAAAAAGAATGACGTGTTTTTATTTTCCCAATTCTATAACCTTAAAATATCAAATTATTAATTACTCCAAAACCTTTATCATTTAAAAAAAAATCAATAGGTTTCGTAAATTGCCTAATTAAAATCAGAAACCGTAGCTGGAAATAAAATGAAACATCTCGAATTCCCTAACAGCCAATTGTGCATTACAAGAGATAAATCCCATTACACTAGTAAAATCTGGTGCGAAAAGCTCGAACTATAATAAATTGTTAATTATATATATTGGTCTGAATTTTTGCATGTTGTTCACTTTATGGATTGAACTTTAAAAAATGTTAAAATGACTTAAACTTTGACTCGTTTTAGATAATGAAAAACTGATGTGGATTGTCGGACCACAAACCTATTGTATTTTTTAGAGAGAATTACAAAATATATATATACTGATACCACTTAACGTGGTATCTCCTTAAAATTAAGGATATTTAATCAGAGTGCTTAATTTAAGCAGATAATAAAGACCCTTGTTGTTCAAAGAGTCTTAAGCTTCGTTTAGCGGATTTAAGAGTAGGATAAAAATATATCCTTTTTGAAACCTCTGGAATTTCAGAGTCTTCAATACATTCAATTAAATAAGATATAAAATTTCTAGTAGAAGATATTTTATCTCTAACAGTTAATTTATAATTTTTATAATGAACATAATCATAATCATGCGGTGCATTCCAAAATTCATATGAATTGCAAGGAAGATTCATAAAACAAGAACTTACATTAATTCTTGGGGAGCGTTACACTGGAATAATTACAATACGAAGAGAGGAAAGTAGTGAGGAAATGAGAATATTACAAGAGAAAGGAAATCAGAGAAAACAGAGAAAGCAGAGAAAGGCGTGTCCTTAAAACATCTGAGGACGGGCTATTAAATAGCCAAAAGAAAAAGAAACGACAAAAAGTAAACATACTATTCATAAATAGCAACAAACTATTCATGAATAGTAACCTACAATCTAAAAAGAAAAACCTATTAAACCTATGATATGCGTATTTCGCAGTTATTATTTTTGTAGTTCTCCTTCAAGAAGAAAACTCATGCAGTCTAGATCTTCGTAGGGATCTTGGGCTTCTTCAAAATTTTCAATTTCTTTCATTTCAGTATCTGAGATATTTTTCTCTACTGAAGAAGAGGAGGAACTTGCTTTAGTAATTTCTGGATTATCTTTTCCAAAAACTTCTTTCCACATATTATTAATGGAGTCTTTATCCATTTTCTGGAAAAGTTCTTTAAGTAAGGAGTCTGAGGAAGGAGTCTGTGCATTGAGACTTCTGTAAATTTGTTGAGATGGTTTGATAGCCAAAACTCCTCGTCTATCATAAGTTTTTCCTTCGCCAAAGAAATCTTCTTTGGGCCACCATTTGATAAGAATTCTCATAACTAAAATTGTTGGAGTGAATTGAATTTCATTCTTTTCTCTTTTTTGCTCTTGCAAACCATAGTCCCATCTTAAAATCCATGGAACAGAGTAATAGTTTGCAAATTGCAAAACTGCATTAAGACTTTCAAGGTTGTCATTAACCTGTTGAAATTTTTTCCAAATCATTTTTATTTTCTTAGGAAATATACAAGGTGATACCCCCATGAAAAGAAAAATGTTGAAAACCAAATCGGGATGTATTGTGTAACATCATCAAGATCAAATTTAATCCACCACGAATGCTTTTTAGCATTATTTTCATAAATAAATAAATTATCCCAAGCTTTAATATAATAAAAAAAACTATAAAAATTTGGGAGTGCTTTATAATTTTCAAGTTGCCTGCTTTGATAAAGAGGCAATCCCCAATCTGAAGAAGAAAGAATTTTCTTAATAATACATTTAGAATAAGCGTATTCTTTACCGCGATCCATATGTTGAATTTCAACGAGATCCGATTTCAGTAAGAATTGCTTCAAAATATTCTCGACTTTTCTTTCCAAAGATTGGTAGCATATCTTTATTAAGATAGCTTTGTGCCAATTGATTTGGAGAAAGACCTTTTAGATCTTTTTCAATTGGAAAACAATTAATATATCCCAAAATAATATATGGGTATCTAATTTCTTCTTTTGAACCCTTTTGAAGGAAGATGACGTTTTGATAATATTGAATTTCATATGCCATTTCATCTTCTTCAAATTCTTTGTTAGGATTAAATTTCGGAAAATCTTTTAGATCAAGAAAATCATCATCTGATTTTTGTTGATCATTTGATTTATGTTGAGAAGGCTTTTTAGCCATATTTGATGAAGTTGACTTTTTAGTCAAATTAACCATTGGTCTTTTGCCCATGGACCGTTGTTTTACCATGGTGTTCCAAGCTTCTGCCCTGCAAGAATTCTCTGGTTAGAAAATCTGGTAATGAATTAGATTTTCCAGCAATATGCTCAATATCAAAATCAAAACATGCAAGAATGGATTGCCATCTAGCAAAAATTTGTTTTGATGCAATATTCTTAACATCTTTTAAAAGAATATCTTTAGCTGATTTACAATCAACTCTAATTAAAAAATTTTTATTTAAAATATCACTTTCAAATTTAGTGACACATTTGACAATGGCAAGTAATTCTTTTTTAATAGTAGAATAATTCTTTTGAGAGTCATTCCAATTTCCAGAAGTAAATCTGACTAGTTCTTCTTTAGAACTGTTGGAATTCTTTTGTTTAAGGATTCCACCATATCCGATTTCAGATGCATCAGCTTCAATTATTTTAAATGCTTCGGGATTAGCAATAGACAAACATGGGAGTTCTTTAACTCTTTCTTTTATTCTTAAAACGACTTCAGATGCTTATTAGTCCAAGGTAAAGGGTTTTTCTTTAACCTTTGGAATAATAACTTACAATCTTGTGCAAGATCTTGGTAAAAATCACCTATATAATTTAGGCAACCAAGAAAACGTTGTAATTGATTAAGATCAATTATTTTATCAGGAAATTTATCTGCAAATAAAATTACCCGTTCAATTGGAATAATAATTTTATTCTCAATATAATGACCAAGGAATTTAATTTTAGTACGAAAAAGTTTAACCTTTTTAATATTTATAGCAAAACCAACTCTTTTAGTAGTTTGTATAAATATATTGAGATGCTTAAAATGTTGTTCTATATTTTCTGAAAATATTAGAACGTCATCAATATAAACTAAAATAAAATCCATATGAGGATTATAAATTTGATTCATAATATTTTGAAATTCCATTGGAGCATTTTTTAAACCAAATGGCATAACATTCCATTCAAAATGCCCAAAAGGAACTGTAAAAGCAGTTTTATATTTATCTTCTTCTTTTAGAAAAATTTGATAAAACCCAGATTTAAGATCGAATGAAGAAAATATATTTCCTTTAAACATTCGATTAATTAAATCTCTTTTATTTGGTAATGGATGTTTTATCCATTTAAGAGCTTTATTAAGCGGTTTATAATTAATAACTAGTCTTGGAGCTCCTCTTTCGATTTCAGCAGCATTTTCAACATAAAATCTTTGGACAACTCCATAGACTTTTACTAGGTCTTATTAAACCCTTTTTAAGAAGACTATCAATTTCTTCTTTACAATATTTTAATAATCTTTCATTCATAGCAATAGGTCTAGCTTTAGTGGAAATATTATTTTCATCAAAGCCATCTATATAGGGAAGACTAACTTCATGTCTTTTTCTATTCCAAAAAGCATTTGGAACTTACTTGCACAAATTTCATCATTAATTTGTTGAAAAATATTTTTTATTTTATTCGATTTTTTCAGAATTAATTTTTCTTTAATATTTCTAAAATTTATCTCTTCCTTAAGAGAATAAATAAATTTATTTTTATTATTAATAACTTTTTGAATTAAATTAATAGATTTAGTAATAGAAACCGATGAAAAAGGAAAATGTAAATTTTTTTCCTCTAACCTTTGCAAAAAGTCCTTTCTCATTAATTTTATTAATGGGGAAAAACATTTGGAAAAAAGGTGTTCCTAAAATAAGCTGAGTAGAAATATTTTTTATTAAAATAAAAGATGTGTTAAGACAAACTCCGAGTTACAAATAGCAACATCTCGATAGTTTGTAATTTACAATGAGTGGTTGCTTATTAGGCTGCATTAATAAATTGAGTAGTTTTTGAATAATATTTTGAAGGGATAATTCCTTCACTAATACAATTAACATCTGCTCCTGTATCAAGGAGTGCATTAATAGTAATAGTAAATTCTTTGTTAATAATCAAAGTAACTTCAGAATACCATTTCTGAGATCGGATTTGATCAATTTTATTGACCCAAATTAAATCCTTAAAAATAATTTGATTAATTTTAGAATCTTCTTCTCTATTGGAGATGACATCATCTTCTTCATCTGATGATGATGAATCATTCTTCCAATTGTTGATTTTGAGAAGATCAAACCTTTCATTAAGGTTTTTAACTTGATTTTTATACGATTAATTTCTCGCTTTTAATTCGGGAAATTGTGGGTTCTCTTTCACTAAAATTAGCCTTATCTAATATTTTTTGATAAGAGTATAATTCTCTTTCTTGACTAACTTGTTTAGTTAGTTTAGTTTGTCTTTGTTCTTGATTAGAACTAGATGATAAAGTAAGATAATGTTCTATAGCTTTTCTTTTTTCTATAGGATCTATGATTTGATCTATTAGATCAAGAATAAAGTTTTCTTCTTTTGAAATAACATTAATTTCAAGACCCATAAATTTTATAAGACAAACATTACAATCACAATATTCACCACAATCTGTGGTGTTGATTGTTCTTCTTCGATTCATTTTCGTAAGATTCAACGAGAAGAATAATCTTTAATAATATTAACAAAAATATCATCTTGTTCTTCTTCATTGAGAAGAATACTACATAAAGATTCTTTTAAATCTCTATCTATATTAAGATTATTAATTTTCTTTTTAACATAACATTTATTTGCTTTGTGACCAATTTTGCCACATTTCCGGCAAACGGGCTTAACATCATCATCTTTTTTAGCGCTTTTTTATCCTTTTAGGATATCCTAACTTTTAACAGACTGTTTAGAAGAATCTTTTGGATAAAATTTTTGTTTATTTCTAAACTTATGTTTTTTCTTTTTTCTATTAGGAAAATTCTCAGATTGTAATCCAATTTGATCACGTAAATTTCCAATTATATTTCTATTTTCATTCTTTTGCAATTCAAAATTGTCTTTTAGCTTGATATCATTGCAAAGAACAATTCCTTCTGCAGTAATTTACGCGGATATGTCTCCATAAGTGAGTTTTTCCCACTCAATTTTTCCATTAGAAAATTTAGTTTTAAGTTTATTAGAAACTCTTTACGCAAAGAGTGGAGGAAGTCTGAAATAAATATTTCTTTCCGAGTAAATTCATACCACAATCATTGCGAGTTAGAACTTTAGACATAAAAACATCTTTATACCATCTAAAATCGGATAGTGTTGAACATCTAAGGTTCATAAGCTGTTTTTGAGATCTATCTAGTTGAAGTTCATTAGCTCCAACAAAATTAGATAAAATAGTATAAATTAATGTATTAACAACATCAGATTCTTCTCTATTAGAGATAGGATCATTAATACTGGCACTAAGAATTTTATTCTTAGCTTCTTTTGAGATATAAAAATCCCACCAACCTTGTAGCTGACCAGTAAAACCAGTAATAATAGCTTGAGCAATTTGCCTATCATTATTACCTTTAATTTTAGCAGCAGAGGAATAAATAAGCATTTGCTTGACAATAGTTTTAATCTGATATTCAGATTTTCCATCAATATTCCATTATGTAATAGATTCGCCATTGAACTGAGCAAAATCCTTACCTTCTTCAATTTGAAGATCAATTGGTGTAGCTTTTGTATAATACGGTTTAACATTAGAAACTTTAACAATTTTATTAACTTGCATTTCTTCATCAGAAGTTTCTATTGAAGAATTTTCTTCTTTAGTAATAAACTGAGATGATTTTAGAACTACTCTCACCTTTTTCAGTTACACTAATTTTTTGAAGTCTATTGATTAAACCATCTAGAAAATCATTATCTTTCTTAGAACTTAATAAGAAATTTTCTTTTTTAAGATTCGGTGGAGGTTTAATCATGAGAGAATTATTATTACATTTTTTAATAGGTTTAGGACAAAGTAGTTCTTCAATCCTATTAGTTTGATTACCTAATGAATGTAAAGCAAGATTAGTAAAATTATTTTGCTGTATTAAATTATCAAAATCTCCTTTTCAGTTACTGTTTTAATAGGAGTAGCATAGATTTCTTTTTCTCCTGTTTTCAAAACAAGAGTTGAAAATGGTGGATGAATTTCTTCTATTTCTTCACCTGTTTCATGAATGTAAATTTTATATTTTTTCTCTAAAACAGATAAAAAGATTTTATTATTAAAATCAGGAAATTCCTTTTTTCTTTGAGGGAAATATAAATTTTCTAACCAAAGGAAAAAATCTAGGTTAGAATTATTTATTATATTCCATTCATCATATCTCTTTGTATAAAGAGATTTTTGACCTGATGATAAAGAACAAAGAAACCATTTTCTTTTTTCAACATTTTTAGTCTTATTAAGACTTTTTTCAATTCTTTTTGAAAAAGAAATATTATTTTTAATCATAAAAACATTACTACTATATCCCATATCAGAAAGAGTTGGGGATCCAGGATTTCTCCTAGAATTTCTACTCTCTGGCATTTCAACCTTATATTCAGGTCGAGATATTTGTTCTGGAGTTTTATTAATCCCATAAATGCTTATTTTTTCAAAATCAGATAAAAGAATAGAAGATGTAGAAGCTCTAGAAGAGTTTTCATCTAATTTTAGACGAAATTTTCTAGATTCAAACTTGATTTCAACATCACCATCAACATACTGAATGATGCTTTCAAGTTTTCTTTTACAGGTGGGGTTACATTTTCAAGCCTCCAGGTTTCTGGAAGAGTAACCTAATTCCACTCTATAGTTTTTGGTACAACTATATTTCCTTTAGCTGTATCCGTAAGAAAGAGAGTTGTTTCTCCTTTTTTAGATCTCATTAGATCAGCATTGATATTATAATTAGAAATAAGTGGTATCAGAGCCAGTAAGCGTGAAGAGAAATTCTTCATTAAGAATTTTGTAAAATTTATAAATTAAAGTTTGTGATTGCTCTACACGAGTTTTGCTCTAAGTCGGGTATCTGTAAAACCTGTAAAGCCTAAAGGGTAAGGTAAGATTAAATCCTTGACAGTATCAATCAATAACTTTAATGAATAAATTATTACGAACCTTCTCAATAAATCATCTTCAAGTAGTTCAGAGAACTACAAGAATAAAGAAATTATCCTTTCTAAAAATTTTGAGAGACACTTACATGACTGGAAATTACCAGATATTTCTCAAACTCAAATTTATAAAAAAGGAAGCTTTGAATTTCGAAGCAATTATATTGTAAAAACAATAGAAAAATCAATCCCCTTAAATGGAGGATTTGATTCTTTCAATTTGCTTACAAAAGATCTAATTGAAGATCATAAATTACAAAAGTTTAAATTCCTTCATCTTGGAATGGTCCAAATTGGATTAAAACCGTTAACAAGAGATGGATTAAATGTTAGTGCTTTAATTATGGTAAGAGACCAAAGGCACCTACAACTAGAAGATTCTTTATTAGGAATTGTTGAATCATCACTTTGTGATGGCCCAATATTTTTTAGTTGTTTTCCAAATTATACGGTTTCTCTTTCGGATCCACATATTATGGATACTTTGCTTACTCTAAATATAAAAACGAAGGATTTAAAATGAAATCCCTTTACGAAAATATCTGTTCTTGTTTATAGAATGCGCTACTATATATATATATATATATATATATATATAATCTAATCAATGATCGCACTATCATAAATATAGGCGGGGCCTACACCACATAAACGTGGGATCACTATACCACCACGCAGGTGAGGCAGCTGTCTGCGAAACAATTGGGAAATATACTTCTGTATGACATGCGGGATTGAAAAAGGGTCAAAGTTCAATCTATTTTAGATATTTTTCTATTGGTTGTTAACAAACGCGGGAGCGGGCAAGCAACACATTCTTAAAAGTTAAAAGATCAACCAAGTAACCGCCAACTGCCAAAAGAAAATGAAAATAAATAAATAAATCATAATTTGAATTTTCAAGTAAACCCATCTTCACAGTAATTTCCATGGCAGCAGCTTATGCAGCTCTAGTTTCTCTCACTCATATTATACACCAAATCGAGCATCATCCTCGCCCTCCACTTTCTCTCAACGAGCAACAAGTTGATTCTCTCACTAGAAACGTTAATTTCATGCTAGAATTTCTCGAAACCTACACCTCCCATGGCGGTTACAGCGAAGAAGAATTAGCACAAGGCTTGGAGAATCGCATCGCAGATGCTGCTCATCTAGCTGAAGATGTCATCGAATCGCAAATTGTGGATCGAATTCTCGCCGACGCGTCCACAAATCGCGACTTCGATCGAAGTTTGGAGGATGTGATAGAATCCATGGATTTGATCAGGAAAGAGGCGATGGAGATTAAGGAGAAGTTGGGGGAGATACAGAGAAGTTGTTCGATCAGATCTGGTTACACAGAGCAGAGACTCGTGACCGTGGGTTTCGATGATGAATTGTACGAATTGTTGGATAAGCTCACCGGAGGGGATTGCCGGATTATCTCGATCGTCGGAATGGGCGGAATTGGTAAGACTACTCTTGCTAGAAAAGTGTTTGAAAATCAGCTAATTGCTTACCATTTCGATATTATTGCTTGGATTACAGTTTCTCAAGAATATAGTATTAGAGCTATTTTAGAACTTCTTTGTGTCAAAATTACTATGCTGACAGATAGGGAAATCTTGAATGAGATGAGTGAGGATGAATTAGGGGAGAAATTATACAAAAGTTTGTGGAAGGAGAGGTATTTGATAGTGATGGATGATGTTTGGGATATTGAGGTTTTCGATCAGCTTAAATTGTTCCTTCCAAATTACAGAAATGGAAGTAGAATAATGATCACTACTAGGCTATCTAACTTAGTATTTCAGCAGAGTAATTTTCATAAACTCGAGGTAAAATTCTTAGATGAGGATGAAAGTTGGGATCTACTTTGTAGGAGTGTGTTTGGAGAGAGAAATTGCCCCCATGAAATGGTGGAAATTGGAAAGAGGATTGCTAAGAATTGCAGTGGATTTCCTCTGTCAATTGTTGTTCTTGGAGGGCTTCTAGCAAAATCCGAACCAACACTGGAATATTGGGAATGTATCTTGAATGACTTGAACTCGATTGTGAATTCGGAGGAGGATGAGCGTTGCTTGAAAATAGTGCACCTGAGTTATAGGCAATTGCCGGTTTACCTAAAACCATGCTTTCTTTATATGGGCTTGTTTCCTGAAGATCGTACAATTCGCGTCTCAAAGCTCATCAAGCTATTGGTTGGAGAAGGATTTCTGAAACGAATTAGTGGCAAAAGCCATGAAGATGTTGCAGAAGACTGTGTTCAAGAACTTATTGATAGGAATCTCATTTTAGTCAATTCGTATTGTTATGATGGGAAAGTGAAAGTATGCAAGATGCATGATCTCTTAAGGGACTTATGCTTGAAAGAAGTTAAAAAACATAAGTTTTTCTGTCCCCTAACAGAGCAGAGTCTTGGGATTCCACAGGAGATGAGCTATGAACGTCGTATTGTTATTAATAAACACAAATCAAAGGAGGAAATTTTCCCAGGTCAAGTCTTTGACGCCCTTGGATCTGCAAAGCTTGTTCGTTCTTTGATATCGGAGTTTCAAGAACCCTTGCCATCATTCAATCTTAGATTGCTGAGGGTATGTTCATTAGTTGATGAAAGTTTTCCAAAACCTATTTTTCAGCAAGTTAACTTGAGGTACCTTTCTCTTGACCTCTCTGATCAAGTGTTGAATCTGTTACCTAGAAGTATTCCTTCTTCGATCTCTCTCCTTTGGAATCTTCAGATACTGATTTGGGTTACAAACGCAACTGTATTTGTACCACCTGAGATTTGGAAGATGCCTCTAATCAAACATGTCATTTTCAGCAAAGCTGAACTCCCAGATCCTCCTCTAGATGATGACATTGTGTTGGAAAACCTCGAGACACTCGTAAAGATACATAATTTCAAGTGTAGCGAAGAGGTGGTTAAGAGAATCCCGAGTATCAAGAAATTGAAGATATACTACGAGGACTTCACAGAAGGGCCTCGTAGCTGTATCAGCAACCTAGGCCGTCTGCAAGAACTCGAATCACTTGGGATAGTCATTGATCCCTTTCCAGATGTGGCGAAAACTCGGAGGCTTTTGGTGCAGAGCCTCACCTTCCCACACTCGCTCAAGAAGTTGACTATAGGCCACACTCGTCTCCGTTGGGAAGACTTGACTACAAAGATAGGTGCGTTGCCACTTCTTGAAGTCCTCAAACTGAAATGGCAATCGTTCGTAGGGCCAGAGTGGGAAACAGTTGAAGGGAATTTTTGCAGTTTGAAGTTCTTGCTACTTGAGTTCTGTGATCTGGAGTACTGGACGACGGAGAGCTCCCACTTTCCGCGCCTTGAGCACGTCGTTTTGAGAGATTTGCCGTTGTTGAAAGAGATTGATTCGAGTATAGGAGATATACCTACACTTGCATCAATTGAGTTGGAGTCTTGCACCATTTCTGCTGTGATCTCTGCTAAAAGATTACTAGAGGATCAAGAGGAACTCGGGAATGATGGTCTTCGAGTTCGAGTTTTGTTTTCGAGGAAGAACAAGGTACTGGAGAGCTTGGCAAGCTCCAACTTCCAAGTTAAGACCTGAATCTGCCTGGTTGAAGTCTCTTTGTCAAGGGGAAAACAAGTATGTTAGTTCTATGACTACTGCTTCAATATATTAAAAAAAAGAAGTATATATGTTGCTACTAATCTAGTCTACACAAGAACTTGTATATGAGAAACGGTCTCACGGTGGAATGGATCAAAAACTTCTGAAGCTGATTGTTACAGTGGTTTAAAACTCTTCACCGTAAAAGTAATTAATATCGCATAATTTTGATTGTGAATTTTAATCGGACTAGTAGTAAATCTCTCTCTAACCTCTACTACACTTAGTCGATCGATTAGCAACTCTCTCTCTCTCTCTCTCATTAATTCCTACTCCTTCTCTACATCTCAAAAATCGCCAATTATTTATACATAGATATTTCTTAAGCCATTGTGATTGGACAATTGAAAATAGCAATCACCCAACTCCTTTGAGAAAACTTGATATTTCAAGGTTTATATACACAAAAATATGGCTGGCTATCAATATTCGTTGGTTTCTTTCCGCCGTGTTGCTGGTGATGGCGGTGGTTTTGACGGCGGCTGACCTCCTCGGTTACATGACTGACTGAAGATAATTTAAGTAAGAAATATATGTAGTAGACCGTACCGAACGGTTGGTGTAGTTCCTTCTATTTTTTTCTATTTATTTATCTAATTTATTTGTTTTTGTTTAATTAATTTTAGTTATCTAAGTTTTTGCCTTTATCTTTATGACTTTGCAAAAGAGGGCACATATGTTTGAATCAATAATTGTAGAATCGTAACGACTTATCTCGATCGAGTCAACGGATTGATCTCCACCACCATAAATCCAGATTCGAGAGACAAACAAAAGGGGATTTCGATATAAACGAAGATAGTGAGGTAGTAGTTATAATAATGGCGGATGCTGTTATTTCAATTGTGGCGGAGAGAGTTGCAGCTATCATAGCAGATCAGATCCGCTACGAAGTGAATCTGGTGAGAGGCGCGGAGAAGGAGATTATCGATCTTTCCGACAAGCTTCAGACGATTACAGATGTGCTGGATGATGCAGAAAAGAGAGGAGTCAACGATCAAAGCGTCAAAAAATGGTTGAAGAAGCTCGAAGATATGGCTTATGAAATGGACGACATTTTGGATGAATGGAACTACGCTCTTCTCAAACATAAGATGGAACATCCTGCTGCTGAGAAAAAGGTATGCTGCTCCTTCATCCCATCTTCATGTTTATCTTTCAACAAAGTTGCTGTTCGTCGTGATATTGCCAAGAAAATACTAAACGTGAAAGCAACACTTGATCGGATTTTGAAGGAGAAAGATGAGTTTAATTTTGTGACGTCTCTGCCCCAACTTGATCCTGTGCCTACACCTCCGCGAGTTCAATCGACATCTTCGATTGAACTCGAAAAGGTTCAGGGTGTGGACATACATAGGAATAAGAATGATATAGTGAGGAAGCTTAGGCTTAATGGTGATAACAAAATTCTGTGTATAGTTGGGATGGGGGGAATTGGGAAGACAACTCTTGCTCAGCTTGTTTATAATGATACTCGAGTAAAGGATTGTTTCCAATTTAAAATTTGGATATGTGTTGCTGATCCCTTTGATGTGGCTGGGATTGCAATGTGGCTGGGATTGCAAGAGGAATTGTTGAGAGTGTGACGAAAGAGATTATTCCTTCAAATACCATCCAATTGGAATTGGTGCTAGAAAAACTTAGAGATTGTATTTCGGGAAAGAAGTTCCTTCTTGTCCTTGATGATGTTTGGACAGAGGACTACAACGAATGGGAACCCCTGAAAATCAATCTCAGATATGGTGCACCGGGTAGTAAAATTTTGGTGACGACAAGAAATGAAAGGGTAGCTAAGATGATGATGAGGGACAATGTAGATGTCGAGATCTACCACCCACAAAAGCTTTCTGATGAAGAGTGTTGGAAATTGTTGCGTCACATATCCCTTTCAGGAAAGAGTGAGGAGGAATGTGGAAAATTTGAGGATGCTGGTAAGAAAATAGCTAGCAAGTGCGAGGGCTTGCCACTCGCTGCTAATGTTTTGGGAAGTCTTTTGCAATTTAAGGACAATTTGGAAGACTGGAGAAATGTATTGGAGAGTGAGATATGGCAGTTGGAGAAGGCAGAAGTAGATCTTTTTCCTCATTTGCTTTTAAGCTACAATGAATTGTCCCCATCTCTTAAGCGTTGTTTTTCATATTGTGCCGTCTATCCTAAAGATTACCAAATTCATGTCGAAAGTCTGATAGAAGAGTGGATGGCGCTAGGTTATCTGGGGTCTGTTACTGGAGATGGTGGAGTGGATCTTAAAGGGCGAGACTACTTCAATAATTTGGCAATGCGTTCTTTGTTTCAAGAATTCAAGAAGATTAGACATGAGTCGGGGAGGGAGATAAAATTGTGTAAAATGCATGATATAGTACATGATTTTGCTCAATTACTTAAGAAGAACAAAGGCAGAGTGGAGGGTGCCGAAATCAGAAAGAGAAGTTGCCAAGTTTGTGATCCTTTTCTAGCTTGTCAGGCCCAGGAATATCGTAGCTTATCTTTGGTGGGACAAACACTCGAGAATATTTGTGATTGCCTTACAAGTATAAGAGTGTTAAGATTGATACACCAACGGAAAGGAATGGAAAAGTTGATTCACTTGAGATGGTTGGAATTAAGGAGCTGTGCATTGTGTAAGGAAGATCTCAAAATCATTTGTAGGCTTTATTTCTTGCAAACTCTTTTGTTAGAATCGTGCTCCATCAAAGAGATTCCAACTGAAATTGGAAATTTGGTTGAGTTGAGACACCTCGACTTAAGTAATAATAGAGATTTAAAGGTGTTACCAGAGAGCATGTGTAGTTTGGTTGAATTGAAAATCTTGAACCTCAAACACTGTATTGATCTCAGTGGATTTCCGGAAGGGTTCCATATGCTCGAAAACCTCCAGCACCTTCTTATTATGTACACACGCGCAAGCTATTATTTACCTGAAGTAGTAGGTCGGTTAAGTGGTCTCCGCACATTGAGTATTGAGAGTTTCTTTGCAGGAAGTGGTCAGAACAAGTTGGGATTGTTGAAAAACTTAAACCGTCTTTCTGGATCTCTAAGACTGAAAATCCATTTGCACAGTATGAGTGATCTGGAGGATTTGGTTGAGGATGCTCGAGAAGCAGAATTAAGGAACAAGGTACACATTCAATCATTGTATCTACTATTCTACGATTACATGGATGAAACGGAGAGGTCATCATCATCACTGTCGATGGACGTAATGGAAGCTCTAGATCCCCATCAGAAGCTGAAAAAACTTGAAATAAAGGATTACAGGGGCTCAAGACTTCCGCATTGGATCTCATCGCCCCACAACTTAATAAAAGAGATTCGTCTTTTTAATTTGAGTGAGGTATTGTCATTGCCGCCTATGGGAAAACTACCTTTCTTGGAAGATCTCAGTGTGGAGAGACTGTCTAAATTGAAGTTGGTGGGGCGGGAGTTTTTGGGAATTGAATGTTGGTCTTCTTCGTCTTCTTCTTCATCATCAACGTCGTCTAATCATGTTGTTGCTGTTGCCTTTCCTAAACTCAAGAAACTGAAATTTTCTGAGTGTCTCAACTGGTCGGAGTGGGAGGACATAACGGCGGAAGAAGCAGAATCCGCGGCCGTCTCCGTCATGCCATGTCTCGCGGAGTTGCGTATCGTTTATTGTGAGGGTTTGAAGAAGCTGCCGCATCGCCTCCTTCGTAAGGC
The DNA here is from genome assembly GCA_031470985.1 of Agastache rugosa. Lineage (NCBI taxonomy): Eukaryota > Viridiplantae > Streptophyta > Magnoliopsida > Lamiales > Lamiaceae > Agastache > Agastache rugosa. The sequence continues at coordinate 35,039,190 of CM062603.1, read as the reverse complement.
TTCCTCGTCGTTGCAAATCTTGAAACTTTTCAATTCATCAGAGCTGCAAAAAAGTTATGGAGACGATCCTTATCCCAATATTATCCCAATCTTCAACTTCGTCACCCATAATAATGACTAATGCAAATTTATGCCTTCTTCTGCTGCTGCTGCTGCTGCTTCTTATGTTGTATGTTTTCTAGCTACATTTTCAGAATTATTGTTCCATGTAAAACTCTTTTCACGGTTATGTTTCAAGTACAGATTGAGAAATGTAATTTTCATGTAGAATTCCAATATTTTTATTGGTTGATTTTGTACAGATTGAGAAATGTAATTTATAATGCATATATATGTTTAATGATTGAGAATAATAATAGTAGGTCAAAATGCATTTAAATTTCCGACTTTTTTTGAAATTCTGTTTTATTTTCTAACTTTTTAATTCTTCGCCTAAAATCTGCACCTTTCAATTTGTTTGATTTTTCTCTCTGCAAAGTATTCCAGTGCACTTAAAGCAAAAAATTCTCAAGAGTTTCCACAATAAATTAAATCAGTGATTTATCAGTTATTTTTCAAGAGTTACGGACGTTGAAGGATGGAGTAAAAGAGAGGAAAAGATGAGAAAATTCTGGGTTGAAATCGATCTGCGCCCTAATCCTATAATATAAGTGTTTGTTAGACATAAAAAACGACGACGTTTTGAAGTTCTTGAAACTACGTCATTTGTTCAGTTGGGGCGATTTGCCATGTAAGCATTTCCAACGTCCAACTCAGCTTTAATTTGGGGAAAAATTGTACACGGGAGAAAAATCAAACAAATTGAAAAGTAGAGATTTTAAGCAAAAAATTAAAAGGTTAAAAAATAAAACAGAATTTCAAAAAAGATCGGGAATTTAAATGCATTTTACCCATAATAGTATATAGAATATGAAGATAAAGATGCACCGAGTTCATGACCGTTACTTTCATCTCTTTAATTTTTTCACTACTGATTATCTAGGTAAATATAATTACGAAATTAAATCATCGAGAAAGAAATGGAAAATCAATACCCAGAGCCATATTGAATTTTGCATTGATTAAATCGAGCAGCAAGTCCTAATTCTCTTTATCTAAAAAAACTTTTTTCCTACAAATTAATATACCCATTTTCATGCACGCACTAAAGTCTTATTTTAAATTCAATACTACTTATATTATATTCACACACTCATTTATTTTAGAAGAGAGAACAAAGAAATTAATACTCCCTCCTTCTCATTTATATAGGCTTATTTTTCTTTTTCGGATGTCCCAAACATATAGGCTTGTTTCTATAAAAAGTAATGTTTTTTTAGCTCATTAACTAATATATCCCTATTTAATTATATGATTAACTCATAAAAAATACATAGTCAAATAATAAATAAGGGCATATTAAGAAATTTACTATATAAATTTACTTTTTCAATAACTTTTCTTAATCTTTGTGAAAATTTCAATCCGCTTATATAAATGGGATGGGGGTAATAATTATAATCAAATCATCTCTCTCTGTCCATTTTGCCGGCAAATCCAGAATTGAATTTCTAAATCATCTCCATTTCTTCTTCTTTTTTCAAAATCTTTTAGATGAGCTTATTATATTATTAAAATAATATTTAAGATATAAATTAGTACATTTATTAATAAGGAACTATAATGAAAATAAAAGGATTTTTGGTCATCTCTTTCAATTTTGTTACAAAAGAACGTGTAATATCTTTCCTCAAAAAAAAAAAAGAGCGTGTTATATCAAAAACATACCAAATGGGCCTGGTTCGATGTTTGGGCTATTGGATCTCCTATAATTTGGGTATTTGGCCCAATCAGAACTGGGTAATTCCAATTATACCCCTTTCAATTTTGTTACAGAAATGTGTGCAATATCGAAAAAATACTTTTAGAAGCAGCATAATTTTGCAGGCTACGTTTTCATTTAATTATTTCAATAAAGAAATAGATCAAAAGCCATTGTACTTCACTTATTAAGAAGCTTCATTTAATTCTCTAGAAGGACCACCACTCCATTGAAGTTATATAAATTATGATAGTAATATATAAAAAATTATGATTGCAAAATTGATGTATCATAAACAGCATAATCATTTTTTTTATCTTAAACCAAGATGAGGGGCAGTTTTGGGAAAATAGAGCCAAGGACTATTGATTGCCTCTCTATTTTAATTACCACTTATGTTTAGTGATTTGGGCCCTTTATTGTAAAATTTCTTGCTCTTTTTGGGAAACACATTTTTCTACAGATGAGAATTATGTTGACAGAGTCTCATGGTTTAATTATTCTCTTCGAAATTCTTTTAAAGTCAACCTTGTTTAATGATTATGCATGTCTAATTGTCTACTACTATCACTATTTTTGAGACGTGGGTCGTTTTGTTAGTACTAGCTAAAGGTATGTGCAACGCATGTAAAATAAAAGAGATTTTACTAAATAAAGTTTAAGATGTATAGTTTATAGGGTTAATGGCATGTAAATTCCTCAACTTTCAGTAATTTCTGGTTTTGCTCTCCACCTAAAGATTCTGCGTGTAAATTCCTTAACTTTCAATTGTTTCTGATTTTGCGTCCGAGGTCAAATTTTTCCCAAATTAATACTGACATGGCCGCCGAAAAATTTGTAGGTTCGTAGATGAACGAAATGGTCGTTTTGAAATTTATTTAATAATAAGATGGATAAAAAAGGCAAAATCAATTTTGATTTTCTCACTCTTTATTTCTCTCCTCTCTCTTTCCATTCCCGTCCAAATTTCCTTCACCGTCACCACACTCTGCTCCTTTCATTGCCGCCGCCACAATCACCTTCTTCGACACCAAAACTGCCCCCAAACTCCTCATCGAGATTGGTGAACCAGATCGACTCACCCACTCTCTCTCTCTCTCTCTCCCCCCCCCCAAGATTGGTTTGCTAGATTTTTCAGTGTTTTTGCTTCGTATGGATGTGAAAATTATTGTTATGGCTATTTGGAGATTTGATGAATTCAAGATTATATGGGTGTGAGTAGGATTTAAAATTCTTGTGGTTTTATATGGGTGCCTTCTAGCGCATGATCTGTATTTTCTCGATTGAATTATCTCTGCGGAGGATGAAATAAAGCAGAGAAGAACGAGACTGAGAGGGGTGGGATGATGACATGGAATATTTTTTATTTTTTTAATTTACATATATGCCACGAGAGTGCCACATAGATTAATTTAAGTCACGTCTATAAATCTCCAAAACTGTTCTTGCCGGATTCCATCGCCGGAAGCAAAATCAGAAACAATTGAAGGTTGAGGAATTTACAGGCAGAATCTTTAGATGGAGAGCAAAACCAGAAATTACTGAAAGTTGAGGAATTTACAGGCCATTACCCCTAGTTTATATTTGATGAATTCTAATAGTATAGTATTATTAAGAAAATTATAACAAAAAGATGTAAGTTCCAACGAATTGTCAAAAAGGCAAAATCAATTTTATAATGATATGCTCTTTTAAAATAATAAATAACATGATTTAAGCGAGTTGCCCTCGAGTTTATTACGGATTTAATTAGTCTCACTCTAGACCTAATCTATTGTTGTTCTGGCTCTATAAATAATTCTAATTACAACAATAAGTCGGGAAAATAACAGAAATTCCATTGGCTAATTATTAATTTATTTGAATCCTTTTGTTCTGTAAAATCCATAAAACGTGAAAGAAACAAAACTCATTGTGAGCTTCTGTCCCTTTATGGCTCATCAAATAAAGCAATGGAGTTTGCTGCCATTATTTCTTGCATGTGCAAAAATTAAATTCATACTATCTTGATTTAGTGTGCTATATATTTTTATTTCTCATTTCTATTTTTGTTCTTCCATAACATAATAAATATATATATGTGTGTGTATATTATTTACTTATGTTTAAGGAAACATGATATTACTGCTTCTTTCCTTACTGAAATTATACTTATGTTTATATATAAATAGTGTATGTTGCTAAATATCTCATTTGTTAACTTAAACAATCCATATATAACAATATTAACATACAATTATTTGTATATCAAAATTACTTAAGTAACCGAAGAACATCTATTTTTTTTTATAACTTATATCCTATTTTGTTGTGCTGAAAAAAAACCTCAAGGTTTTGCATTAGGAAACACACAAATAAGTGGTAAGATATTAATGCATGTTCTTTTTGGGAAGAAATTAAGAATACAAATTTTTTTTATTTATTTTAAGGGTGGGGGGTGTTTAACCCCTGTAATGAAGGGAAAATTAACATTTCTTACAAAAAGTTTATTTGCGTGATCTAGCAATTAATCCATATATATGTTTGAAAAAAAAATAGTAATGATTCTCTCATCAAAAGGCTTAAATAAAAAATAAAGTAGCCAGTTCTTTGAAAAATTACCATAATTGGCTAGGGAAAAGGTATAAATAATTTGCCACCAAATAATGGAAAAACTATACGTACAACTAAACTTTTTTCTACTCCAATTAACTATATCTACCCAATTTTATGATTTTTTTCGTTTTTGTTTTTGTTTTTTTGCAAAAGACCCCCTACAGTTTACAAAATCCTCTTTTACTATCGTGTATTTGGCCATGTAAGTTCAAGGAAAAAACTAATAAATAAATATTAGCACATTTTGGCGTAAAAAAGCAACAATTCTGACACTCCCCTTCCAATTCCAACCATGGGATTGAAAGTTCGAATTATGTGTGATGTGTTGAAACTTAAAAAAAAATGTTCGCCCCAAAAATGGCAATTATATATTTATGTTTCCCATGCAAGTCTAACGGCGGAATTCCGGTTAAATATTACATCGATAATGTATGAGTGGTTGTTTTTAGAAAAAAAAAACCTGTAAAATTGGGTGGATGCGTTACGACTAGAATAATTTTGGACGCGTGTGTTCAATACAAATTACGAGTAATATAATACAAATATTACTTGAATCATAATTTCAAAGCAAAACACACTAGAATATTATAGGGCAAAATTCTGCAAGGGGTATGACTTATTAACTTTAACCAAAAAAGAATACGTAATAAATTACTATATCGGAAAACTAGTTATGATTATTCTATTTCATAAGAAAATTGCAACTTTAGCTCAAATTAATATCATACAAACATTAATAAGTTAAATTAATTTGTTTCTAGTTAATACGGGAGGGATTGTTCCTACTAGAAACCCATATAATTATATTGGTTGTGATGTTCATCAACGAACGTTGGTATCATTAATATAAGACAGCTAGACATATATTCTTGCATTTATATGTTGTTGATTAATATTTTAAGCATATGTAGCATCATTTTTTATTCATGTTTCTTATTTCTAACAAATGATTAAGCAAAATTAGATATTTTCTATTTACTCAAAAGCCAAAGAAGCAAATTTCAGTTTTATTTATTTGAGGCAAACAAATTTCAGTTCAAATACGAGAATTGGGGACCAAAAATCACTTTTGCCAACAAATATATTCGAAACATGGCACTATAATCATTAATCATCATTATAGTTTTTATTGGAATTATTCTTGATGTTGATCCCATATTAACAATTAAGGAAAAAGCGGAATTTAATGTGGTCCTCATCCCTAATATATACCCCCTCTGTTTTTTTTTTAAGTGTCCTATTGAGAAAAATTACAAAAACCAAGGAAGCATGAGATATTACTTTTATACCCATTATTTATTATTTTCAAAGTCTAATAATTACATTTTCCAATAACTTTTTTGAGGGTAAAATAGGAGTTTTATCATTATTTTAATCTCAAATTCCGCAATAGGACACTTAAAAGGGACAAGAATTTTTTCTCAATAGGACACTTAAAAAAAACGGAGGGAATATATTTTTTTCTCTCCACAATTAATTAATACTTAATGCATGCAGTATTTAATTTACTCTATTATATGTCCTCAAAAGTTCAAATGTAGCCTGCTGATTATTTTCCACTATTACAAAATCTCCAATCCCGAATAAGAAATTTCAAAAATTAAAATAATATTTTTTTATTGTTTCGATCGTAGCCCAACCAATTCCACACACACACAAAATATATATTTATATATATATGAACTCTAGCTTACAGAATCTAAAGATTGAAGGGATGATTCCAAAAATGAATTTTGTGATGAAAGAAGCACAATGGAGAGAGAGAGAGAGAGGGAGGCATGTGAAGAATTTTTTTGCAAATTTTCCAATTTAAATAAACCTTCTTTTCTGTGTTAGATAGCGGCAGAAGTAGCACATCTCTGCTAGATTCCTTTGCTAAGTTTTTTCATATTGCAAATGTAGAATGAAATGATGAACACATGCCAAAAACAATTAGCTATGTAAATCTACATAATTGGAACCAAAAAAAATATTCCTAAAAAAATAATGTGCTCAAGAATTTAAAGAGCTAGCTCATCACAATTTTTTTTTCTTTTTTTTCTTTTTCTTACAAGAGTACGTACTCCTATATATGCAGCACACATGATTACAATAAAAAAAGGACAGTCACAGTTAACCTTAAAACCAAAATAAGTAAGAAGCAAATGTGAGAAGAAGCATACGGCTGTATATATATATATATATATATATATATATATATATATATATATGTATGTATGTATGTATATGTATTTGGACCACCTCATATTTCATTTTGTACAGCATAGACATACTTATGCATTTTGTAAGAAATCACTACTTATCTTCTGGCTAACTTCTCAAGAGTACAAGCTCTTTTAATCTAGCTTTTTGTGTATTTCAGCTTGTTTATGTCAATGTGGTTGTACAAGAAATGATTAATATTTGTTATGAAGCCAAACATAAATTTAATTCAAGAATTCTTGTGGGTTGTTGTATTTACATTTGTTTCAGAATTTAATTAGTACGACCCTTGTCCAAATAAATAGGTTCATATGTTCAACAATTAATTAATGCATATTAAAAAAAAACTCTTAATCATAAAAAGGGTGTACATATATTATATGTATGTATGTTTTAATCAAATTAATTATTTTCTAGGTTTAATGGACTTAATTAGAATTTTAATTCATGTATATATAGTTTCATATATAAAACTGATCCAAGATTGGGAAGCATATACAGAAGTGCGACATAAAATACAATCTATATATATTATATATACTTAGCTGGAGTAGAGTTGTGTAGTAATTAATGTAATTTGCTAGTTTCATAAATAAACCAAATTTCTTGATGACAGACCCTCAAAGATCCCTTCTCATCATATCCCTCTCATTATGTGGATTAATATCAGTGTATATATACACACATCTTTATGTATGTTACTGGAACTCTGAAATCTAAATGATAATTAATTAATTACTGTATATTACAAAATGACAGTGAGGAAGAGTTACTTAGCTAGTTATGTTGCATACACACACACACACACACTCATACATATATACACATATACAGATATGTATAATTTTATGCTCAATATGACCTTCTAGCTAGTATGCTCGTACTATCATACTTACATTCATAAATACATACACATATATTTGTGTGTGTATGTATAGATTTATACATGGAAGTATGTATAAATTGAATATGTCAACAGATGGGAGGATAGGAAAACTGCATGGATGACTCGTGGACTATAGGCCAATTTTAATGCCACTAAAACCCTCACTATAAAACATCCTCAACGGTTCTATCTCCTCTCCAAATCAAGAATCTCTATTTCTATCTCCCCTCCCCCACTCAAATCCTCTCTCTCTCTCTCTCTCTCTCTCTCTCTCTCTCTCTCAGATCCCACCTCAGATTTCTCTCCACTAATATTCCCTCTGCACTACTGCAACCTCTCTCTCTCTCTCTCTCTCAAGGTTTGATTGTGTGTATGAGATATATATAAAGGGCTGTCAGAAGTGTTTGGAGAAATTAAGGATAAATGTCGCATCACACTTGCTGCAATAAACAGAAAGTGAAGAGGGGGCTTTGGTCTCCCGAGGAAGATGAGAAACTCATCAACTACATTTCCACCTACGGCCATGGCTGCTGGAGCACTGTTCCGAGACTTGCAGGTCTCTCTCTCTCCCCTCTCCTCTCTCTCTTCCATGCACATACATAGGTTGCATGTGTGTGAGATTTTACGTTGTGTGTGTGCAGGATTACAAAGATGTGGGAAAAGCTGCAGACTGAGATGGATTAACTACCTTAGGCCTGATCTCAAGAGAGGGAATTTCACTCCTCAAGAAGCTGCTCTCATCATCGAACTCCACAGACTTTTAGGCAACAGGTCTACAAACACACACACACACACACACACACACATACCTTTTAATTTATGTCACACATTAATTTGCATGTAAATTGAGATAATTTTTTTTTTTTTATTTTGTATAGATGGGCTCAAATAGCAAAGCATCTTCCGGGAAGAACAGACAACGAGGTCAAGAATTTCTGGAACTCGAGCATCAAGAAAAAAATCATGGCTCATCACAACATGTCTGCTGATCTTGCTGCAGCATTCTCCTCGAATCTCTCAAATTCGAATCTCACCAACACCACTCTCATCCCAAATCCACAAATCGAACAAATCATAATCCCTAATTCCCAAATCGACCAACAACCCCCATACCATCACGCCTTCCAATTCGATCCTCTCGAATCAAGAATCGATCACCCGATGAACTACAGCCCTAATTTACACCTAATTCATCAAAATCCATCACTTTCCGACCTGCCCTCATGGCCCATCTCATGCAATAATCCACCTCTTCTCGATCAGAAACAAGATCACAGCGCCATGTTCGGATACGACAGCTCCGGCCCGGATTTCCTCAACTCGAAGCCCGATAACGTTTCGGGCTATGATCAAGATTCAGTCTTTCTTGATGCTTTGATGCCGGAACTTGCTGAAATGGCGAAAGGCTTTGAATTTGGGATTTCTGCTGCTCCTATCTTGCAAGAACAAGTTCTTGATGCAGCTTCCGGGCTTGATTCTGGCTTCGGGCCTCTCCATCCCAATCATATCAAGAACATTTCATCTCTCATGGCCTCATTCGTACCTCCGCCGCCGCCCGCCGCCGCGTCGCTGCCGCCGGTCTCGTACCTGCCGCCGCTGCCGGCCTCTTTTATTCCTTCGAGCTGGGGGTCTCAACCATGATTGAGCTTTGTGTTGATGTTATAGTTTTATAATTATGGTTATGGCATTTCCTTCAAATTGTTCAATGTTTGTAATTTATTCAGTATCTTTCGTAATTTAATATTCACAATGTGTGTAAATTATGTGTTCATCAAGAGTTATATTATGCAGATCTTTCGTGATTTAATGTTCATAAAGTGCTGTATTATGATTTCTCAAGAATCGATTTATTTAATGAAAAAGAAAAATGCACATTGTCGTATTTTGATACATGTTCTTTAATTAGTATGCATAATATCATTCTATAAATGTATGAAACACACAAAACTAGAAACAATATGGATTTTATAAAAAGAAAATTCCAATTAAAACCTCTGAAAATGATGATGTTACTTGTATGCACACATCTTGCTTGTATTTCTATTCATTGATGTGGAATATTGGACTTTCCTTATGTAACAGCTGACATCAATTTGGATACCCTACTTTTATTATATTTGTACAACTTTTTTTCACAATAAATGATTTAATACCAAATAAAGAATGATCCCATTGCCTGTTCCTATTATCTCTAAACAAATTCTTCAGGATAAAAACCCAAAATAATCACCATAAGTCTTATATTTATTTACATTAATTAATTGTGCACATTGACATTCCATAGATCATGTCAGTATTTTGTCAATAGATACATGTGAATAAGAGTGAACAACTAAATCAACAATATTAATTATGTTTCTCCACCAAACTTCAAAGGCATCACTTGAAAGACTGAAACGCACAATAGATTCCAAATAGGCGAGAGCCGGGTCATTTTTTCTCCGAATCTTTGGCTTATCAAACAGAAAAACCTTCTTATCTGTAGCCAAATTTTGCTAGAAGCAACATAATGCTGTGATTCTAGCTCATAGTTTGAAAATCCCAAGCAACAAGTCGTTGGCCGGCCTTAGTTGCGTCTCTGAGGAAAGGAAATACGGGTTATATATACATTTAACATAGTGTATGCAGTAGCCACAGATCTAAATCCAGAAGCAAGTTTTATACACAGCTAGGCTTAGACTGGATGACAGATTTGAGGGGTAAGTAGTCGTGCAACCAATGTGGCGAAGCGAAACAAGACTTTATGGAATTTCTAAAAGCATTTTTTTATACTTAAATGCAAGATGAGATCTCCAACACCACACATTTACAAGAATACTACTGTAAGTGATCTAGAATTATGATGATAAGCAAGTAAGTATACGTGATGTGCACAGGACCGTGCATGGCACGACGTGAGAAGAAGTAAAGTAGGCAAAGGATCGTAAGGAAACAATGCCAACTTCAACCTTTAAGTTTCCTATTTCCGTAGGGTTTGTTAGACTAAATTCTGTCCATAATTGACCCAGAAAACAAGGGGACTAAATTCTGTGCCTAGTTGACTCTGAAAACATACATATAACACCGTATCTAAGTTTGATCGGACTAACAGTCAGTAACTAACAATACATCTTTGCATTTACGAGCTCACATTCTCTGAGTTTGGATGCATACGTCTGTGAAGAACTTGAACAATTTATTTCAGCAATGGAGCAATCTCTAAGTACTAATATTTTGGTGATTGATTTTATGTACATAGTAACATAAATATGATTAGTTACTACAGATAACGTATAGCCATTTCATCATACATGAACTACTGACCCCATAAAGGCATTCCATTTCAAAAAGATCCGTTTCGAAATCTAACGATCCCATGTCATCTAGGGCATGAGTTTGCCCATGCATGCAAATAGAACATCTCCCTATGTCGGAAATTTCTATCTATTAACTATTTGAAATGGAAATCACCCCCCCCCCCCCTCAATAATCCAAATCATTCACAGCTATTAATCCAATTGCCTTTCACGCGCTACGCACTAAATGAAACACTGTACGATCAAACTGTCATGACTTGAACCTTAAGCCCCAACCTAAGTGGATAATGGAGATGCATAACAATGCCTAGTTGCTTACCAATCGTAATCGAAGAAAAGACATCTAAAACCTCTGTTTGGAGGATCAGTATACTGTTATTCAGAAACAGTGGATGCATATTAATGATATTATTACCACCATCAGAAGCAAACAAGCATGGCATTATCAATACACACATGTTTCGATCTAAAACATCAAAGACGGCATTCCTAGCTGCTCATACGTATGGAATCTCTTAACTTTCAGATGGCGCTACAAAGATTTCAGAAACTAATTTTGATCAGTTCCGGCCAACTGCAATTCTACCATCTCTTCCAAAACCTAATTGGCTAAATTCAATAGAAATAAGCAGTTTCACATATAACAACGCGTGAGTTTGATCAAAAATTCAAATACCAAATTTCTAACAACAAGCAAATGCTAGGTATCAATAAAAACAAAATATTGAAAGGAAAGTGGGACGCACCATCACGAAGGCGGGCCAAAAGGTGTCGGAATCCTTGAGAGGAGAGCTCCCCCAGCTATACGGCGTCGTTTATGCAGCTGAAAAATCGCGCAGCGGCCAGTGAGAAAAGAAAGGGGATTTACCGCTGGTCTATAAATTCGGGGCTCCGATAGAGATTTTGGTATCTTGGATTCGGATCCTGGTTGGATAATCGGGTCGATAGAGAATCTGCTGCGAGGTTTAGGGTTTTACAGGACGCCATTTTTTTAGTTGAGGGATTTGGAAGAGGCGGGCTTTTTTATATTTTTCTTTTTTTCGATTTTCTTTCTCTTTCCCTTTTTTCTCTCTTTTTTAACCCCTTTTTACTTTTGTTTTTAGCTTTCACTTTTTATCATAACTAGATTTATTCACGCACGTTGCGCTGCACCATGCGATTGTACTTCAATTTTTATATTTTTAAATGTCAATAGAACATTATTTAAGTATTATTATTATATATATAATCTAATTAAATAATTTCAAATTAATAAAATTTATCTTTGTGAATTTTCTTATACAAAATAATGCATTTGTAAATACAAAAAATTAATTAACGTGACAAACAAATAAAATAATTACTATATTTTAGTATAATAATGCAACATGCACGTGATTAAATAGTGAACTAAATTTGTTAGGCTTTAAACTTTAATATTTGAATTTAAAAAATTGAAATGACATGGGAAAATGTACAATTATGAATTTGCATTGGAAAGTGTACAATTATTTGCATGTGGCATGCAAAATGGAAGGAAAAAAATCCATGAATGAACAGGAAAATGCATTGCAAATTATTTTGCTTTAATATAGTAATAGATTTAATTGGTACTAATTCCCTTTCTAGGTGGGAATAGATAGGATACGCGGTAAACTATTTTTTTATTTTTTATTTTGAGTATTTTCGGAGTGAAGTTTTATTTCTAATCTATGTAATAATTTGTGATTAAAAAAATAAACAAAAGTAAAAGTTCCAAAATTAATCCTTAAAAAGAAAACTCATAAAGGGAGAGATAGGAATGTGGGACCCAACTACTTGTTAATCTAAAATCGTTTGAAGTCAAATATGATATTCCACAACATCAACATGGAACCCACTAAGGATATAATTAGGTTGACACAGGCATTATTAAATGCATAATAAAAAGTTCAAAAAACTCCATTGAAATAGCAAAGTATAGATAGTGTTGCATAGCATAGCAATCAAATTAAATCTTGAAAGTTGAAACCTATCACTTGCTACAAAAACAATCACATATACCTCCACTAATATACCCAACAAACTTGACATAATAACATAAACTATCGTATTGTACGATAATCTTATAATAATGTTCACGTGACAGTTTATACGACACACAAATTCCTCGTAATAATATACACGTAACAGCTTACTCCCTCCGTCCCCCAATAAGTGTCTCGAACCGTCAAAAATTTTGTTCCCAAATAAGTGTCCTATCGTAGTTTTCAATGCAAATTTTAGGGTAAATTGTTACATTTGCCACTTGACTCAAGGGCAAAAAATTTACTTTTTCAGTTTTCTATGCAATAATTAAGAGTAAAATGTGTCATTTTGTCCACTGTCTTGATATATATTTTTTGGTGGCTCGGAAAACTTATTTGGGGACGGAGGGAGTATACGCTAATGGATAAAGTGATCATTATTCCCACTTGACAAAGCTCCAACCTGTCATAATTACAAAACCTATCACCAGATCACAGATTGCACCAAAAAGATGCTACAAACTACCAACATCAAAAGGAATGTCAAGCAAATTAATCTAATTTTGGACACAAATGTTAAACATCACAGCCTGCAACAACTAAAAGTAAAATGTAAGAAAATAAAATTTCATCATCCAAAAAAAAAAAAAACAACCTTTTTTTCTGGCAAAGCAGAGTATATATATCACCATCTTTCATGGATCAACACATCCAGTAACATGGGAGACTACAACAAACCAATCCACCAACCTCAAAACCAGAATTTGAGGATAAACAAAAACACAAAATCGCGAAAATATTAAAAGAAAAAAAAAACACCTATTTCGATGCCTAGTCACATAAACTAGAAGGGGAAGCGTTTGCCTCACAAATGTATGGGAAATAAACTAAGTAGTAGCTGGAGAAAATGAGGAAAAAATAAATAAATACAGCCACATGGTATTAGAAAAATACATGTGACAAATGATTAAGCTCGAGGCTTTAAATGTACAAATAAGTTGCAATAAGTCGTCGCGCTGCCTTCTTACTGTCCCTCTAATACTGCAGAGCGTATCCAGTTCAAAGCTGCGGTCTCAGTCTCTGAATCCTCGGAGGCGTAGAGTGGAGTAAGGGAAACCTGTTTCAAGATGCAAAAATCATTAACTCCTAATAATCCGGTTTATCACTGGGGTAAGAGAATTGCCATTTCCCACCATTCGAAAAAAAAGCAAATGGACGTTAAGTACGCAAATTTTGCAAGAAAACATAGACTTACGAAGCCATTTTCAACCGCCTTGAAATCCAGATCCTCATCCTCTACCTTGTGTTCCTTGTTCAGCATCTGAACAATAAAATACTCGGTGAAAAGGGTATAGAATCAAAAATATTACCAGTATAAATTTTGAAATAGAGACGAACAAAATGAGTAATCACCATGATAGAAAATGAGAAACATAAGAAGAGAATTATTGCGCATGATTGCAGATTTATGTGCCGCATGATTTAGGCAACGCATACTAAAGATCACTAATACCGAGTTTAATTTTCCCATACACCAGTCCGAGCATCAATTTAACATAGAAAATCTTACCTCGGCCCGAAAGTACTTGACTGTCCTTTTAAAATCAGATTTTGCCGAGACACCGACTGATTCCACAACCTCAATATCCTTCTTCTGAGTCGTGAGACGCCTAGCAGCACCCTGAGGATTAAAGAACGAAGAGTAACTAACACATCCTGCATTATAAACTCCAACGAAAACTAGTAATAGATAAACAACATATTGAATATCTAAAAACTACCCACAGCAGCAGATGCATCACGGCTGAGTTGGGCGATGTTCAATCCCATTGCTGGCTGAGCACCGTTGAAACGTGCAGCAGCCTGAGCCCTGGTGCTTGAAATAGCTTTCCAGTTGAGAGTGGACCTCCAATGGCTTCTCTTGGTAACTTTAATTCCCTGTTGAAATATATTGCATTAATGCCAAGCAAAATCAGTAGTTGAGAACCACCGATATCATACAACACTTTCCTCCATTAATTATTCACATGAGTTGCAAAGGATCAATTCTTTTCTCAAAACCATAAAACAAAACTCAGAATTAACAACTTTTTTGGCCCGAGGTTTTCAGAAGAGGCTGGAATATCTTATGATCCATTCTACTTCAATGGGGAACATTTACAAACTCTAAATTAGCTACTGCAATCAAGATCACAACTCATAAGGCTTAAGCCGCTTAACACAATTAACCAAGTCGATCAACTTTAAGTGTCAAAATCAAACATCACGTTGGAATAACTATAAAAAAAAACTTTTGCAACTATTTCAGTAATACTCCATTCTAGCGAAGCTTAAATTTTACGAAAGAAAAAATTAACCAAGCAATGTTTATATAACTAGTTGCTTATGCTGTTCTCCTGTGCACTTATAATAAGCTGAATGTGTGGCAACTATGTATCTAGCAGTTCGACGAGAATATAATTTCAGCAAGATCGAGCCCAGAAAAATAAACACTTCACTACCATAAGATACACATTCAAACTATAAACTTTTACCAGGATGAATAAGATACTAATACCGAACCTTGTTTGCCGAGGGTGACGTCGGAACTTCTAAGTTCAATGAGAAACCTTTTGGAAAAACCCCCTTCCCTATATCTCTTAAGGCTGCATTTAGTATTGGTAAGCACACAGTCACAGCATCCTTGAAGTCATTTTCCTGACTTTCATCCTTTTGCCTGCAATAGTTTGCTATCTAAGCCAATCATAACACAGTTTGAAAGTTAAAATTTGCAAAGTACTTCCAAGGACAAAGAACAGACCAGTTAAGCGATATTGATATGGACGGCACACCATAAACCAATGCTTCTCTAGCTCCAGCAACAACGCTCGAATAAAACCTAGATTAGTATGGTTCTTCCAAAAATCAGTGAAACACAAAGATTAAGTACATGGACAAACAAATTAGCCAGAACAAAAGCAGCAACTTACATGTGGTGTCCACAGCTCGAACCCTTGTTGATACCACTTATTACCTACACACCAAACAAGTGAAAGAAACGAGATGACATCTTTGAAGCGCCAAGCAACACCAAAATAACATAATCTACTCCTAAAGGTGGGATAAAATGAAACATACCACAAGAGGCTTTGACCATGCAAACAGTGCACCGGATAATGCAAGAGACACACAATCTACTGGAGTTCCTGAAAATTGTGTACAGCACAACATTTGCTTCAAGATTATACGGTCCCATATAATTCAAATAAAAGCTCAATTAACCAACATTCCAACAAATCGAACTCATTGAAATTCAATCGAACAGCATAAGAACTGCAAACGTAAAGGCAAAACATACAATCATACCAGAAATTTCATAAGCAGTGGCGCCCTTAACGTCAACTGAAGCCACCTCAACAGTCTCCTTAAGCGACACCGAATGCCCCGATGTCGATTTATCCCTACATGCGACCTCAAGAAAATCAGCATAACTCCATAAACCAACATAGAAAATAAGAGAAATTTTATTTGGCTCCAACTCGCCACAGAAAAGATCAAACAAAAATATTCAGCATTCCACCCCCAAATAATAATCGAAACGAAAAATACAGATAATCAAATCACAAGATTGAATACAACAAAACACATAAAAAGACTCATTTCCTAAATCATTCACAGCACTAAAAGCATCCACATATCATATCCAGAACCACAGGAAAACTATCGAAGATCCATAGAAAAAATGGAATACAAACAGACGGCGCAGCGAAACAACAAAAAATGCATCAACATAACGGCGCAAAATTATAATTATTATAAGATAGAAACAGAAGGGAAAAAGGAAAAACAGCAAAAAGAAATGGATAATTACGATTGAGGGGCCATGACATTGACATTGTAAACGCCTTGCTGAACGAGAGCTTCGACCAGACAAGATAGGCCGGGAGATTCAATCCCATCACTATTGGTAACCAAGATTACGGGTTTTGACGAATTATCATCAGCGGGCTCGCCCTCGGAGGAGGAGGGCGGGGCCGAATCCTCATCGGGCTTGCGATTTGCAAGAGCTTGTTGAAGATTGGATACGAGGCCGGGAGGCAAGAAGTTGTTCTTCGGCGCAGAACTTGTCATTTTCAGAGTGAAATAGGCGGGGTAAATGATAAAAAGGAAGTGGAATCTGACTGAAATGATGATGAAGAAAGCGGGGAGATGGTAGAGGGGTAGATTAGGGAAGGGGGATTCGGAAATCAAGCTACTGTAGGGAGAGATATTATGAGGTAAGGGGGAGAGAGAGAGAGAGAGAACGGTTCAAACGGTGGTATTTTGGCCTTTTTTGCTTTCTAGAGAGGGGGGGGGGGCGGAGGGCTGCCATTGGCGCGTGGTGAACAATCGCTTGAGCAAGTCGTTGGGGTTAATTTGTGGTTGTCTTTTCCAAGCTGGCTTTGATTGAATTCGAGCGAAATATTAACATACGTTTCAAAAAATATTTCTTTTTTAAGGGAATTCCAATTTCCACATTGATTAATTAATATTTTATATTTCCCTAAAAAAAAATTACTTATATTTTATATTTACAGTAGCAAAATGTTAGCTTTTTCCTAATTTTCCATGTGAAATTGCTTTTAGTTATCCTTTTTTTAATGAATTTTTTCATATATATGAAATACTTTATTCATTTTACAAATATAGAAGTTGTGTCAAATGAGAGTTGTATTTTGTTTGTTTCAAAACATAAATTCATGTTATAGAGCAAGAAATCGAAATCTTTTATATAATAGATGCCATATTACATAATATTGATATCTTATACGTTAAAAAAAATCATAATGTAACATATCAAGCTTATATATCTATAATTAGTATAAAAAGTAATGAACCTTTAGCTTCATGGTTTGGTCAATGATTTTCAAAAAAGTTGGAAAAAGAAAGATTTATTGAAAAAAAAAATATTAGCGTACGACTTATTTCGTACTCAACAATAAATGAGAGTTAGAAATATTATATTCTAAGGGGGCAAAATCATGTTATGTGGGCACAAATGTACCATACCATGAAGCATTTGAGATTTCAATGCACTATTAAATTAGTCACTTTTTTATTTATCATTAATGTTGCATTATATTCAACTGTTCGTTAAATATCACATTTTTTTCCATTTTTTATTGGACATGAAAGTACTTTTGTGGAAAGAGAGCAACCGTTTAAATCAAGTATGAATTGAATCGTTTATTTCCATGCATCAATATAATAAATTCACAAACTACCGTCATTAACTAATTGATATTTCATTTATTATTGCATGTACACTTCGCCATATTTGGTCTCGTAGTATATGAATGTGATAGATTCAATTTTTAATAACTTATATATATATAGGGGTTGGTTCACATGCAAAATATTTTTCCCGTAAAAAATAATAATAATGCATTTTATGTACTAAAATAATGTATTTTATGTCTTATTACAATGCATTGTCATAATAATGCATTTTTAATTTATTACAATGTATTGTTCCACTATGCATTTCATGTTCAATTATAATGCATCGGTCAATGACAACCGTAGATCTACAAAGATCAATGAGATCGCTTCTTATTTCTTACGGTAAAATGATTTTACATATGATCTCTTCCCTATATATATATATGTCGATATTTATATATAGGCCAAATATATCAAAATAATCCAAATTATGTCTATTTGCATCAAAGTAACCTATACTATCAATATTACACCAAAATTAATTCAAACTATCAAAGTGTTACACAAAAATAAGATATAAACGAGCCGGTCTCAACTTAAGAAGAATCGAATCACAAAATATCATAGTTTCGAATTCCGCCATTACCTTATAGATCGAGTTTGTCGTTCAAGAATTTTCTAGTACAATTATATATCCTTATGCACCTCCGGTAGCGACTGCGAATTGCATAAAAAAATACATAAATTCATGGTCTACCGGTGCAATGTGTATACTTGTGTGACCAAATGTGTCAAATTTGGATCCCATCGACACCTTATAGGTTGAGCATATCACACATAATTTTTCTAATTTGACTTGCCTTTTATATGTGGTATGCAAACTATTGTATATGAGCTAAGTTTACCCAATACACACTTCAGATAAAGAAAACACAGTCGTCATAAAAAATCACACAAATTCATATTTCTACACATATTTATTGTTTCCTAATCAATTTACTTAATGTTGTTGTACTGTAATTAATTATTATTATTATTATACATTAACAGTTAGAAATTTATTACAATCTTAAAATAATTACTTATGTACAGCATTTTAAGTGGCATTACTTCAACACCACTATTTTCACAAAGTTAGATTTTTAGTCCACTACTCTTAAAATATCAATATCTGACTGACCACAAGTGAAAATGGGTTGATTTTTCCCCCAGCCATATCCTCCTTTTTATTAATATAAATTTCATTAATAAACTTACGAAATATCATTAATAACAATTTTCCTCAATCAATATGGAAAATTTTCAGTCCAAACAACCACACTAGAAATATGCGCTGCAAATTGCGCTAAAAAGTTAATTGCTTTCAATACAGATCTATAATCATGAAACACTTCTATTACTAACACATCATGAGTATCCTCTATTATATCCTCCTTTGTTTTTACCTTTTGTTTAGGAAATCCAACCATATCATATCCTCATTCCTTGTCCAGAATCAAGAGTATTTTATTGCATATTTCTTCCGTTTTTAAATAAATATCCGACTATAAAAGTTATATATATTTATAAAAGTTATATATATTAGGAAGTTGATAAATTACTCTCTTTATTTTCAAAAGGGAGAGACTAGTATGTTACAATAATTTCATTTAATATCTTATCTAAACTTGGGTGAAATTAAGAAATACTGACGGTGCTACGTATACAAAAGAGGGAGGGCTGTCCCAGTGGGGATGGCCTAGTGGTGGAGTGGTTGCTTGTTGATCAATAGGTCAGAGGTTCGAGTACTCTCGGCCACAAAAAAACCCTAGGTGGAGTGTGTGAGTATTAATATTTGTATTGTTATTCAAAAAAAAAAAAAAAAAAAAAAAAGAGGGAGGGCAGTGGGGTCCACCGTCCGAATCTATAATCACAAAACACTTTTTGACTGGAGCGTGAGCGGGATCGCCCGTAATGGCGCGTGAGTTCAAGATAGATGATTGTGCAGAAGAACACGTGGCGGAGGCCCATTGGGTGTCCTTTTCCATGATGTTTGCAGGGAGATTTGTATAATCATCAATCAATATGCCATTTTAATCAATAATCAAATGCTACAATTATGCTTCCATCGAAGTTTAGCAAATTAAGACTATTATACATAGTATGGTTATGTCTCCATTTTTGCAACTCATAATCATTTAGATCTTAATTGTACAAAGTATTTTAACGTTGTTTGACTCTCTCTCTCTCTCTGCTTAAATAATTCACTTTTTTTTGTATGTGGAAAGTAAAATCATTATATTGTAACTCCCTCCTATTTCTAATATAAGCCTTTTTAGACTTGTGCACACAAATTAAGAAAATTTTATCTTGTCAAATTTATCCTTAATAAATGATGAATTGAAATTAGTAAAGAGTGAAAAATGTGAATTTGGTGAATTAATTAAGGGCAATTATGGATTTAAGAGGTTAAAAAGAACTAGAAAGACATATATTTTGCAAAAGTTTAAAAAGTAAAAAGATTTATATTAAAAATAGGAGGGAGTATATTTTATTGTTCGACTAGTTATTAAGGGGAAAAAAAATCCATGTAACCTCCTTATATATTTCCAAAAATGCAGGAAAAAAAAACATGTTTTATAAGGTTTAAAATCACTCACTTATTGTAAAAAGCTGTAAAATGATGTGGTACGTAACAGATGTACCACACGCGTCGGTCAAACATTTTTGGGTATTTTTTGACCAATTTTACCCTATAATGACTTAATTTTAACATTTCATTAAATACAAATAATGTTTAATTAAGATTTTATTTCTTATACATTTATGCAATAATTAGGCATGCATTTCCTTGAAAAGGTCAAGTCACTTATTACATCTGGTTTCATTCGGTGTACGACATCAGATTTATTCAATTAAATAAATTGGGTATGCAGCCTTAATTAATTTGTTGTTTGTAATAAGTGGAAATTCAAACAACTTTATACAGAAATTCACAATTTTCCACAACATTGCATCTTCTAGTCAGTTACAAAAATACAAGGATAGTGACATAGACCATTTTTTTTTTCTTCAAACCTATCCGAAAAATAGAAGCAGCAAAAATATATTTGCACTATTTTTTTTTTTTTTTTTTTTTTGCAAAAGGAAAAATTGAATTTCATAAAGATAGTAGCAGTAACTTTCACGTAGAGCGAGAAAACAACAAATTCGTATTCAAACATCTATGCTTCATTCTTGCAACTCTTTCTCATTTAAACATTGCCAATATAATCGAAATACTGGAATAATTTTATTAATTTATGGCTGAATAAAGTTTTTCAGAAAAAAAAAAACAAAAGTGATCAATAAAAACTAAATTTAAGTAACCAGTGCAGCAGTTTGGTGATCCCTCGTGCCACTGTCAGTTACTCCCTCCGTCCCTAATAAGTGTAGTCCCCTTTCCTTTTTCGTCCGTCCCCCACAAGTGTGGTCATTCCTTAAATAGATATAACCTCACTTAAAATTTTACCCTTTAAAAGTAACTAACACAATAACAAAGTGGGTCCCATTATCCACTCACTACACATCTACCTAACATCCTTCTTAAAACCCTTGCCCCTCCCTCCAGACCACACTTATCAGAGACGGAGGGAGTACATTATTTGATATTTGGGCTTTTATTTTAAGAGGCCCATGTAGGCCCACTATGAGAAGGAAAAAGCCCACTAAAAATAGTCTTACTTAATATGCATTACAAGGTGATCAATTAATTGATTAAACACAAAAGGATCGAAGAATTCACTTAATTCACTTAAGGTGATCAATTAATTGATTAATTGACATAAGTGAAAGCAAAGTTATCTTTAATTTACCTTGCAAAAGATGGGATATGTAATATAATCAATATATAATGGATTGGACGATGCAGAAAAGAGAGGAGCCAACTCAGCCAAGGAACAAAGTGTGAAAAAATGGTTGAAGAAGCTCGAAGATACGGCTTATGAGATGGACGACATTTTGGATGAATGGAAATACACTCTTCTCAAGCATAAATCATAAAGAGATAGAAAGTGGCGGAATTCACACCTTTTTATGATAAAAAGTACTCCATCAGTCTCGTTCAATATGGTCTGTTTTCCTGTTTGGGCTGTCTCATTCAATATGACATGTTTCCTTTGATGGAAAGAAATATAACTTATTTTAAGCTAAAAAAATACTGTATTGACTAAAAATTTACCATATTGAACGGGACGGAGCGAGTAATTTCTTTTTTGAACTTTACCACTTCAAGTAGGACGGAAGGAGTAATAGTTTGGGACGAGTAATATAGACTGCATTTATTCAAATTATATGATTGAATTGAAACTTTCTCATCATTCATATCGCCCATAGGCAAATTCTTACCGCCTATTTCCGTTTTCTAATAATTTGCCGTTCCTGGAAATCTTACGTAGAAATGGTACTATATAACAATTATACATTAATATTTAACATACAAAGAATCATTTTCCGACATTTAAAAAAAGAAAAAAAAATTAAAAAAATTGATTTGCTCCCAAAATTAAGCTTTCATACACAACGAAATAGATGATGTTAAGCACAACAATATCCTGTAAAGACGACGAGCTTTACAAGGTGCAAAATATCGAGAGGATCAGACTTACAACCATCCAGTGGCACCGCAATTAAGTATAAAATAAAACACTACGACTTAATACGAAAAATTAAAAAATAAAGCAACTTTTCTTAGCAGATCAGTCCTACACTTAACGAAAAATCGGAACATCTACCTCTAGAAGTTCACAACAACGCTCATTTCCGGTAGGGATGGAACCGGCCGCTCGTACCGTTGCCGTTGCCATTGCCATATCCTTTGCTGCCTCCATACCCACCAGCACCTGCTCCCCCTCCACCTGCGCCTGCACCACCACTCCCGCCACCAGCACCACCACCTCCATAGCCTTTCACGGGGCCATACCCGCCACTGCTGCCGCTGCTGCTACCTCCAAAGCCTTTACCGCCATCATATCCACCACCCGGGCCACCATAGCCTTTACCTACACCGTATCCAGCAGCTCCACCATAACCAACGGGAGCACCAAATCCACTGCTTGCATATGCACCGCCACCGTACATTGGTCCACCAAATCCATAACCATAGCCGTATCCACCATACCCTGCTGCATAAAATCCTGAAGCCCCACCAGCGTAATTTCCAGGGAAGTTTCCATAACCACCGTAAGCACCATAGCTACCATAACCACCATAACCCCCTCCTCTTCCCATTTTACCGCCGTAGCCACCACCAAAACCTTCTGAACCACCAGCAAAATTTCCAGAAGATCTCGAACTGCTACTTCCACGACGAAATCGACCTTCGTTTGAATTATCAAACCCTGACCTCTTTGGCTCAGCCTTCTTTATCTCGACCTGTACATTTTAATATAAGATGATGAGTCACCTCACAGAACCTTAAGTGCAATAATACAAGAGATCATAGACTCACTTGCTTTCCACCAAGTTCATGCATTCGACCATCAGTGAATATTTTTTCAACGGAGTCTTCACTTTCAAAGGTTACAAAACCAAAGCCCCTAGACCGATTAGTTTTGTGGTCCAACATGATTTGGTGCTCCACAATGTTACCATAGGAAGAGAAATAGTCCCTCAAATCATCTACAGTACAATATTAACAAATATTTGGTCAACAAGGAGTTCAATATTCTACAGAAAGAATAACAAATTATCTCAGACAAGATTTACCTTCATTTAATGACAATGGAAGGCCACCCACAAATATTTTCCTTGTCTTTGAAACTCCTCTACTACCTTGCATGTCCTCTCTAGGAACGGTTCTCTTTACTTCAACCTGTTACGTAGTGCAAACAGTAAGGTCCTATGGCGACAGTTTCCAATAAAAAATAATGATATGTAATGAAAACCTAAATGTTCACAGTTAGATTATTACTGAATTCTTACCGCTCTACCATCAATGACATGTTCTTCCTGTAAAACCTTGTCAGCAGTTTCTGGATCAGCAAAAGTTACAAATCCAAAACCACGAGGCCTTCCTGAGATTTTGTCCAACATTATCACAGAATCTGTGATTTCTCCATACTTGCTAAAATACCTGTTAAACGAATCTGCAAAGAATATCGCACAAAATATAAGCACAAATGATCTAAGATGCTACTTCAGACATCAAGCAGCTGAATTAATAAAAATTCAATAGCACCAGTCAATAGAGATATTGCTTTGTCCACCATTGTATGTAAGAATCAAAGCATAACATGGACATAATGCCCACAGCACAAGTGGCGGGTATAGTTTGAGTCTCAAAACAGTATATTTTATAGATTGTTGCTATTAACCATATGTTCCTAATAATTAGAATGATAGTGGAACCATTGGCATACCAATAGATATACTATTTCACACAATATGCATATATCTAGAGGTGTATATGAGTTGATAGCCTACTTGCATTGCACACAACCAAGAAATAAATTACTGAGTTTTAGCATTATACAAGCTGCCACAGACTCACACTAAAACTATCTGAAAATTGAAATACAATTCTGAATAATCCGCTGCTGCAACGAAGCAGAAGAATTTGATAAATTCATTGATCTTGTTTGACTAGATTCAAGCAAGACATTTCAAATACTTTAGTATCCATTTCAAGCTGTTTCTTCAATTATTATGGTGACTACTAATTTCAAATCCATCTAATCTAGAAGCCAAGGTTATGATCTCTGAAAGTACACATAAAAGAAATAAGATACACAAAACCATGAGACAAGATGATTAATCTATATATCAAATTTAGAGAGAAGGCAAATTTTTATCATCTTCAACAAAACTCAGAAGTTTATAACTTTATCGCAATATGTCAAGCTAGAGCAGAAACAGCCACAAGAGTTTAAAAACTCGGAATAAGTAAGCATTATGATAATTTATTACACTATTAAAAAGTCATCAGAAAAAAGTTTTGAAGCTCAACTGGCCACTTTACTGTAAATCTACTGAACTTGCAAATTTCAGTCCTTTACACAATAGTTGAATATAAACAGCATTCACAGGCAGATTTGCCAAAAGGAGCAGAAAAAAGTTGTGGGCAATTACAACAATTAAAATCAGAGAAGTGTATGGAGAGAGCAGGATATTAGCTATTCTAGGGGTTGCTTGAATGTTCCATTACGATAAAGAGAAATACAAACTTTCAAGCGACTGTAAACCCAAAAAAACAAATATAAACTTGCTAGGAAAACAAACACATCTAAAAATTTCAATAACAATATCATAAATCCATATCGGAGAGTGCAAACTCATTCTCACTCTAGTTCATGTGAAAGGACAATCTAACAAGCAGCCAACAGAAATGCAGTGAACGAGATGCATTACTCTTTGTGTCTCTCTCTTAAATCATGAAATATAGTAAAATTTAACAAACAATAAACCATAATGGAAAAAAATTACAGTAGATACGTATAATTACCTTCAGAAGTCTCCCAAGCAATGCCGCCGACGAAAAGTTTTCTATCACAACAAAAAAACCAACAGTTACTACAATTTCTTCACATCCTCTTATTTTTTCTTGGGGATCGAACCCAAACCCTCGATCTCACCCCTCATAATACAACAACAATACCAAACTAATCAAAGCATTTTCAATTTCTAACAAGTTTTGAGACCTAACTTGACACAAGACTAAGCTAACACAAACTAACCCTGCAGACGACGAAGAATCATGCTTTATGCCTGCACTATCATCTATGTTATCAATTGAACCGTAGTTCCCCTCTTCTGCGTCGTAATGCCCTTCATACTGAGGCTCATCTTCGCCATAAACGGCGACGTTTTGGTCGGGCACACCATAATCCATTCTGTTCTATTTTCCTACCTATACAAAAGGAGACAGATTCAAAAGACCTGCAAACAAATAGAGAATATTTTCTTCACCCCTTTTTTCAGTTGCCCCATTTTATTTCGGGGAAACCCTAAACAAAGACCTGAACAAATTACCTAACTCGATAGCTAGCTAGAAAATCACTATTCGTTGAAGCTGAGGACGATGGAGGTGGACGAGAGCTCCCAGCTGCGGT
This sequence comes from Agastache rugosa, assembly GCA_031470985.1. NCBI lineage: Eukaryota > Viridiplantae > Streptophyta > Magnoliopsida > Lamiales > Lamiaceae > Agastache > Agastache rugosa. The sequence continues at coordinate 35,013,178 of CM062603.1, read as the reverse complement.
GTCGTTTTTGAGAAATTTGGGGTTGTTGAAACCCTAGCTGCCCCCTTTCTCTTCTTTCTACGAAATTCAATTTTTTCCCGTCCTGATTTTACAGGAAATATTTTTCATTTCCCCTCCTTTTTTATTTCCCTTTTTATATTAAGCAAAGTTAATTTTTGTTTGGGCTTCCTACTGGGCCAATATTTGTCGGGACAGTCCAATCTCTCTCTCTCTCTCTCTTTTGTGAAGTTTTCAAGTTCATTTAATGTGTTTTTTTTTTTTTAAAGAAAGTTCATGTAATGTGTTCGAATTTTGATATGTGCGTTTATTTCAAACTAAGATATGATGGAGTTAGTTGTGAGTGAATAATTTCTTCATCAAACAGTAAGAGGGCCCACTTCTTTTTTTTTTTGAAAACTACAGGACCCGCTTTTTAAAGAGAGGGCCCACTTTTTAAAAAAAATGATAATCTTCAATTAGTATTATTAATACTCCCTCCGTCCCATTTATATTATATAGGCTTATTGAACTTTTCACAAGGATTAAGAAAAATTATTGGAAATGTAAATTATATAGTAAACTTTAGAATATGTACCTATTTATTCTTTGACTATGCATATTTTATGAGTCAATCAAAGAATTAAATAGGAATATATTAGTAAATGAGTTAAGAACAAAAATCTTTATTGTCACATTCAACTCCTTCACCCCTCTTTCTATCTCTCATATGTCATGTCCCTTGCACATAACTTAAAAAAAAATACTATTATATAGGTGAGTCCCTGCATGCATAACTTATCTAGTGTATTTGTTCAACTAGTATCGCACCCGTGCGTTGCACGGTAGAATGCATTATAAAAATATGTAATATAGAAATTATTAAATTACATGAATAAGGAGTAAAATGTACACCCCCGTCACACTACGTATATCTCATTTTTCTAATCGAGTTGTCCCACTACGAATGGTCCATTCCAAAATAAGAAAATTTCTTCTCTCACACAAAGGTGTGAGGTTCACCACATTCTATCTCTTTAATTATCCTTTAATCATCCTATTCATAAATACTCGTGCCGAAAAGAAATGAGACGGAGTAGTGGGACAGAGAGAGTATTAATTACAAAATTTCAAGTAACAAAGGAGAAAAATAATAATGTTTGTATATTAGATTTTGAATACATCAATGATGACATTTTTCTGAATAACAGTAACAAACAAATACAACATATTTTATTTCAAACATTACGAAAAACTTCTTTATACACAACATTTTCAGTAACTGTTGAAGACTGTTTTTCGTTGCCACACACCAATATCTTCAAGCCTTTTCGATTTGTAACTCTTGAGACGGCCACATAAAGTTGTCCATGACTAAACACGGGCTTTTTTAGGAACAATCCAACATGAGAAAGAGATTGTCCTTGACTTTTATTAATTATCATTGCATATGACACAATTAATGGAAATTGTCGACGCACGAACTTGAAACGCAACCTTGAATCAGATGGAGTCATCGACAATCGAGGAATCAAAACTATTTGTCCAGCATTATGGCCACTAATAAGTTTTCCTTCTAACACATGGCTCCCAAGTTTTGTAATAACCAGTCTAGTACCATTACACAATCCATTCGAATGATCAATATTTCTCAATAGCATAACAGGAGTACCAACTTTAAGAACCAATTCATGATTTGGAGTACCAGGACACTTCAATCCATTCAAGAATTCAGGTGTGTAGACATTTTCCAATAAATTTGAATTTGAATCTGATTTCGATGTGCTATCATAACTTAAATATTGTCGACCAAGTGATGAATTCAAAGAAATCATATGTTCATTAACTGAATTTACGACGTCCAATGTAGGAGCAAGTATAGCACGATCCTCCAAATATGAAATATCATCAACATTATCTATGTACGTAGGATAAGTGCTAGAAACAATGGTCTCCAAATCTTTACCATAACTCTGCAATAAAATATCTTCTGGAATAGATATAGTAACATGACCATCATTTGGACCTCTAATAACACCATCCCCAATACTTGCAATCCAATCTGAAAACTCTCTCAGTTCAGATGATTCAGCAGATGATTCTAGATTCTGAAGTCTCATATTTTTCGTCAATTTTAATACTTTGCAGCTATTCCAAAGATAAGAAGAATTTATAGTTGCATTCACAATGTCTTGTCTACTACCTTTAGGAATAACTGGCAAAATCTGACGAAAATCTCCACCAAAGACAACTGTTTTACCTCCAAAAGGTAAACTCATACTCAACTCATTCGAAAATCGCATAAGATCGCGAAAGCTCCAATCCAAAGCTTCAAAACAATATTTGTGCATCATGAGAGCTTCATCTCATATGATAAGCTTTGCCTTCATAACCAACTCTCCCAATGGAGTACCGTGTTTAATGTTACAGATCGAATCTTCATTTGGATTTAGCGGTATCTTAAAATGTGAATGAGCTGTTCTCCCACCAGGCAACAATAATGAAGCTATACCACTTGAAGCAACATTCAAAACGATTCCACCTTTAGATCGAATACCAGCAGATAATGACTTCCATATAAAAGTTTTGCCAGTACCTCCATATCCGTAGACGAAAAATAACTCACCAATATCTAACTCCACAGAAGTCATTATAGAATCATAAACATGTCGTTGCTCATCAGTAAATTTAGAAAGATATTCTGCAAGATTCTTTGACAAACTTTCTTTATCATAAGATAACTCTTCAGTAATCAATCTATTCAAATTTGATTCAAAATACTCAGCCGATGGGTACGATATCAAATCAAACTGACGTACACCCATCATGCTTCTTACACATATCACAATAGAACCTCCCAACATCCTTGCTCACTTTCTTAGAACGCCTAATGCAGGATAAGTAAACCAATCCTCAAAGCAGTTAACACTCTCTATTCTTGCACAAATCCAGTACATGCCATCCTGTCCATAAAAGCTGGCCAACAACTATAGGTTTATTAATATTTATAACATATTTTGTTAAATTCTAGTAAATAATATAAATATTTTTAAAACAATTATACCTCCAAGCAGAAAAGATCTTGAATATTTTTCAATTGTAGATCATTGCTATCCAACTCATCTCTAGCTTTCATTTTAGGAGCAACAGTCACAACAGTAGGTATACTATTGATAAAACTCTCATCTCCAAAGATTCTGTTATAAAAAAAAACACAACATTAAAGTATATCTCAATTCCTGATACAACAACTCCCAAAAAAGTAGAAAAAAATGGGCTTATATAGAAAATAAATTCAGTCAGAATATTCATTCAAAATAAAAAGAAGATTCATATGTATTACCTGTTCCTAAACTCATTAATTGCTGGAATATCTTTGTTCCAGGATACCTTTGAACAATTATAGGAAGTATTGGTACGAATTGTACCTACAACAAAACAAATAATTAATAGAAGTATAATATAATTACAACAGTAACAAAAAATATATATTTACCTTTAAAGATAGAGGGCCTGCAGAATTGAATGACAACAATGGGTATCTTCTTCTGCTTAGAATCAGTTTGTTTTAGATAGTTATCCACATGATCTTCCCAAGGAGTGCAGTAAACAGTTTGATATCTGTCAAAAAATTAAAATTATAAGTGCAAAGTACAAAAATATTTTCAAAAAGAATGTTATATACATATATACTTATAACTCATCCTCCAACTCTAGTTCAATAAGTTTGCCATTCTTTTCATTAACAACAGGTCACTGCCTTTTAATGACTCCAATAATATCTGAAAATATTTAATATTTCAGTATTTTTTTATCAATAAGAAATTATATTTTTAATAAAAAATTTACCAAAGAGTGGCTCTTCATTAAGATTTGCTATTGTAGCAACTTCTGGAAATGTTTTGAAACTGAACATGTTAATTGGAAAATCTGCTTCAAACACTTCACACACATCAGTTTTAACATATGCATTTATACGAAACTGATTTGGAGTTATTTTCATACTCATATGGTTCAGCCTCACTAAGAAATTCTTAATAACATAGATATGGCTTTCTTCCATCTTCAAGCCAAGTTTGTGTACAACCTTCTTGGGAAAAGGCACGTGTATTTTGACACCCTACACAAAGAAAAAGTAATAGAAAATAAAAACTGAGAGAAGAAAAATATATTATGTTATGAAATGTATTTTTGGATCCATTATTATGAATGTCTCACATTTCTATCGTGCACCACACACTCTAAGCTCATAATATCTTTTTCCCGTCCATTATATGAAACTTTATACGCTCTCACACACCGGACCTTGATGGTTGCAGTAATGCTAGCTGGAGAAAGATTATCGATGGTGGTAATGAAGGCACACATATTTTCGGAAGAATAGCAGATCTAGCTGGAAATGAAACGAAAATAAAGGGTAAGCATTTATTTGTAATATTCTGTATAAATAGAGTAGTAATATAATATGTAATAGAATAGCATTTTCAAAGCTCAAAAAGTGGCTTCATTGTAATTGATCTCAGCCCTTTGTAATAGAGCTAGGAAAAATAGTAAAAAGCAAAGCAGCACTACAAACTAAAAAACAAAACAAAAAAAATTAAGACAGAAAGAGCTTTATTGTAATAGAACTCATCTCTTTTTAATAGCAAAGAAAAAATTGAAAAGAAAAACTAAGAACAGTAAAACTAAAGAACAAAAATGATGAAGAAAACTTGTTATCATACTTTGAAATAATAAAACTGAACTTCAAGTTGTGAGAATTTACTAATCAGTAAACAGGTTTATATAGAATTCATTGGTAGTGTTAAATTTGAATTTCAAATTTTCCCTCCCATTTTTGGAGCCAAAAAATTATTTCTGAACCACAATTAAGTAATTTAAATATACTAATTATTTATGACATGAAATATATTAGATTGAAAAATGCTTGGTGAATCGATGACTGAGTTTCTGGAGTAACAATCAGAATAAATTATAAAGTGATTGGACAAAATCTAAAAGTCTAACAAATAACCTAAAAATCTATGAGGTTGCCAATAAATAACTTCTAGTCCATAATTATTATCCAATTTGTAAACTGTGACCTAAGGCTGAACAATCACTCAATCAACAATATTACAGAAGGAATAAATAATCTGAATTAGCTGGAATAAAATTAGGAAAAAAATAGATTTTGTTACAGATTTATAAAGTCAACCAAATATCCAAAATACAAAAAAAGTTGACACCTAAAAGACTTTAAGTCATAACTTATTATCCAATTTGTTGGATATGGCGGTAAAAGGGTAGATATTGTAATTTTAGTTATAACTCTCCTATTTATTATTAGTATAGATGTGATTTGTAAATTGTTGCATGAAAACGACGTCCACAATAAACTGTTACAAATTGCAAAACACAATAAAATAAAGATTTTTGTTATTTTTTTAGCTATCTATCCCATATTTGATTCAATGTATATATTTTCTAGCAAGCACTAATCGAAGTTTTTAGAAAAACATGAATGAAAAATGAATAGGATTCCATATGTTGATTAAATATATTTATGTAGTCTTCATAGGAATTTTCATTCACAAATTTTCTATTGGCTTCTTAAAACGCTAATTTATTTTTTCAAAATTTGTGTATTACTTTAAATTTAATTATTAACGCTACTTATATACTAACTTAAAAAGTAATTTTATTTCTAAAATCTAAACATAATTGAGTGACAATTCTTCTAATACATAATTTAGTGTCATAATATGACACATAAAAGTCTATTAGAATTCAATAACAACATGGATAGATCAATATTACAACATTTAATAGTTTATTAATGTCATTACACACAGAAAGATAAATATAAATAAATTACAAATATTAATTAAATACATATATAATGAATATAATAATAATCATAATGATAGATTCGAATTAGAATATATGAATATATATATATAAATAATTAATTAAATTGATTGACTAATACTTTTCGAGCACTTACAATTTTATACATAATCTAATTGATAATATAATTTTATAATTGTATATAATATAATAAAGGAAACTTTAATGAATATACTGCCACATAATAGGAACATAAATTTTTTTATAATATTAAATATATTGTTGGGAAAATTCTAATGTTTTGATTTGATTCCAAAACCCAACTGTTCTCCAACCTAGTAGATGTTTGTACAAACCTAAGTTAAGTTTTCCAGCTCACTTGTTTGAGCCTTAGATTTTCTAAGTTCACAGGTTTGGAAGCTGAAGATAGAAGAAGACCCATCTGAGTAATCAGCTGGACCCAAAGTCATCTAAAAGATCTCTTAGCTGAACAGAGCTCCAGAACTGAGCTGAGTCGGACTGACTCAAGAAAAGAAGAATGAATCCAGCCAGGAAGATCCAACTGAGCAGAATAAATTGAGCTGCATCAAAGTCTAAGAAAGACAGCTGAGCTGACCAAAAAAGGGAACTAACTCTGAAGACGTCACTTCAAGTCAGTTTACACTTCCAGCTCTAAATTCAAAGTCAAGCTCAAAAGACAGAAATCCCGGTTTCAGAGGAAGTCAATATACCTCGACCAATGAGGGATTGACAACTCAGCATCCTAGAAAGACGAACCTAGGATCTGACACAGTGATGAAGACAGGTGAAGATACACTCAACGGCAGATCGACAGATCAGGGAGTAGGTAAGATTCAAATGGGTCCCCCAACGGCTAGTTTGAATCTCTACCTATAAATACCAGTCTTCAACCTCAGAATCATAAACGAAAAACTCCCCACAAGCTTACAACTTTTCTGAATCTCTCAAGTATTTAAAAGCTCTCCAGCAGTTATCCAACTCTTTAAAAAGAGCACTTAACTTCTTAAGTGTTCAATTTCAGAAACTGCTTTAGTTTTTCGTCTGATCAATAGGCTGTAATAATTGTAAATCCAAAGCCTAGATCTGAACGAGTTCATCTTTCAAAGTTCTTCATTGTAAGAACTCGTTCAAAGTTGGAAACCCAAACCCTCCTTTACCCAGAAAATGTTAGGTCAAGGTTACGCCGTCTCGAAGCGCGAAATTCGAGTGTAAGGTTATTCAGTACCCGAAAACTGAAAAGGTGCAGGCTTCTACAAAGGCTCCGTAAACTGTTAGAACACAGCTCGAGGAAGAGCTGCGAAGTTGCTTGGTACTCGTAAACCAAGTGGTCATCCTTAGTGGATTTACCAGCTAAAACCTGGTCGTGGACGTAGGAGTTTTCTCTCCGAACCACGTTACAATTCTGTGTTCTTTATTGCGTTATTAAGTCTTTGCTTTATTCTTATTTAAAGAACTAACCGCATTTACACAGCACAAGTTTTCAAAGCTTCATCTTTCTGGCTGTGTGACCCAGCCAGCTGCATATTTCTCAAACCTGCTTAAACTGAAAACTGAAACTAAGTTTTTCTGAGCTTTTATAAAAGGAACGAGCTAAGTTTTTCCTTCCACCACATTCCGCACAGCCAGCTAAGTTATCAGTCCAGCTGACCATCTTCTTTAGAAGTCAGTTGAACTCATAACTGAGCTCTCACTCAACTCCGTTTTAACTTGTTAAAAGTTTTCAAAAATCCCTCTTCGGTGTATTCACCCCCCCTCTACACCGAAGACCTCGTTCCGGGACCATCAATTGGTATCAGAGCAGTGGTTCAATCGACTGCTATTTCTGAATCAAGAGATTTGTCTTGAAACTCTGCGTTAGTGGTCAACTGAACAGATCCATTTTTCAGAAAAACTCACTCTAGTGCATTCTGTACATCTCTTCATGGATTCCTATCTTAACAGGAATCTTCCCACCTTCTCAGTTGATGACTATGCAATCTGGAAATTCAGATTGAAAAGCTTCCTGTGTGCGCATCACGACATGATGTGGGACGTCATTTCAGACGGACCCATCCTTATTTATAAACAAGGAAATGAACTCGTACCTGCTCATGATGGAGGACAACCAGAATACCGGCCAACTCTCAAGCCAAAGAAAGAATACTCTTCAGAAGAGCGAAAGCAAGCTGGACTAGACAGCTTCGCAAGGAACACCATCTCATCAACAGTCTCAAACGCCTATCTGAGTAAAATCATCAAGTGCGAGACAGCCAAAGAGATGTGGGAAACACTCGCCAAGCTATGTGAAGGATCAGAAGAGATCAAAGAAAACAAATTCACAATAGCTTGCCAAAAATTCGACAACTTCAAACAGCTAGCCAAAGAGTCCATTGAAGCGATGGAGCTAAGGTTCTCAAACATAGTCGTCGAGATAGAGACAATCGAACCGGGAAGTATACCCAATGGAAAAGAATCTAAAGGTTCTTTCAAATTTCTTTCAGCTGAATGGAACACTTACAAGGTAGTTCACCAAAGTCGAAGTGACTTGGGTGATCTATCTACAGAAAGGTTGTTCTCACTCTTAAAGGCCAATGAATACAACTTGAAGATCACTCAAGAAGAATCTTCAAGCAGACAGAATGACGGAGAACTCACCCCAGCTCCAAAAGAAATAGCTTTCAGAGCCAACTCTGAAAAGTCAGCTCATGTCAAGTCAGCCGAGTCCTCCAAGAAGAAGAAGGACAAAAAGGATATGAGCAAAGAGGAGCTACTCGAAGAGATTGCCATGTTGGTGAAAAATTATAACGTACTCAACACCAAGAAAGGCAAGTACAAGAAATTCGCCAAGTCGTACGTAGACAAATACACAAGAACTCGATGAAAAATCACTGACACCTCAAAACGGACAGTATAAGGCCGTCTTCAATTGCAAGGAGCCGGACACTACAAGCAGGATCGTCCCAAACCGTCTAAGAAAGAAAAGATCTTCCGAAAGCTAAGGCGGTGACGAAGAAGAGCATATATAGCCGATGAAGAGTCCGAGTGCAACAAAATAGATGATGACATGCCCTTCTCGGATTCGTATAAGATGCACTCATGGCCCGTGATGATCAAGACTAGGATGCTTGCTTCATGGGACAGACAGAAGGACTCGACGATGATGAGGTAACTTCTAAAATTCAGAACATATCTAACCCATCACCATCACACGAACACTCTACGCAGTCTCGAATCGAAGGACAACCCGATTGGAATCGCGAGAAAGTCATGAATGACTTCAAGGATTTACAAGAAATTCTTGATGTCATAATGTGTGAAAATGCTGAGCTGAAGGTAGAACTGAAAAAGAAAGAAGCATCAGAAGCAGCTGATGCTACACAGCTCAACGAGGAAATAGTGTTGCTCAAGGAAAAGTTAGTCAAACAGGATCAGCTGATGAAGGAGTTCTACTATGAGAGAAAGCAGTTGATGGACGATTTGGAAAAATCCACAGCTGAGTCAGGCAAAAAGACAGCTGAGATCTTGGAGTTAAAAAGGTCAGAGGAAACACTATCCACAAAGCTGGTAGCACTCATCAAAGCTACATCAACGATGGATGAAATAATCAGCGTACAACGACCCGCAGCATTAAAAACGGGATTGGGTTATGATGGATCTAAGGATCTAACAAATGTTGCAACTACAAGCGGAACGAAGGTAACTTTTGTGAAAGCAAAAGAGAATCCAATTCTAGCCGGACAAAAGACTGAGAAACAGAAAACACAGCAAGGTCCAAGAAGACAAGCTGTAAGGCAACCCCAAGCTCAAATCAGACCACATTGGGTTCAGCAACAACGAAGGAATGACGATGGACAACATCGACACCAAAGATCATCGGCAACAAGTGGCAAGATATCAACCGAGATATCGAAAAGATACCCACTGGATATCGCCTTATGATTACCAGCTGGATTATCAAGTCCAGCCGAGATTCCAAGTTAGACAGCAGAGACAGAAGCAAAGAAATGTCTCAGCGGTACACTCAGCTGGAAATCAACGAAGAACTGAACTATCAAGAAATCAAACTGAGAGAAGACAGAGATCAAGATCCAGCCAAAAGAGTCAAACTAAGAACACCAGGAATGTGTTCATAGACACAGCTGGGAGAATTATCAGATCTAACGATCCAATCAGAGTCATCAAACAAATATGGATCGTAAAGGGATCTCTAACTAACCCATAAGGACCCAATCACAACTGGGGACCTAAATTTTGATTTCTGTGACAGGCTGCAAGAAAAAGATGCATCATAGAGGAATCAATGAGAACACTGTGGTACTTGGACAGCGGATGCTCAAAACACATGACTCATCTAAAGCATCTACTCCAAGAATACGAAGAGCGTCCAGGTCCTCAAGTAACGTTTGGTGACAACTCCAAAGGTTTAACCAAAGGTTACGGTACATTTGAAACCTACAATGTTAAAATATCTAACGTGTCATATGTACAAGGATTAAAACATAACTTGCTTTCCATTAGTCAATTCTGCGATAATGGTTTTTCTGTCAAGTTCGATGCACAAGGATGTACAGTGAAAAACAGAGAAACCAAGCAGGTATTACTGAGAGGGAAAAGAGAAGCAAATATATACTTTGCTGACTGGAACAGCAGCCCTCCAGACACATGTCTTGTATCAAAAAGCAGCAATGAAGTCAGCTGGCTGTGGCACAGACGGCTGAATCATCTCAACTTCAAGACAATCAACAAGCTGGCTAGAAATCAGCTCACTAATGGAATTCCAGATCAAGTTTATGACAAGAGTCACATTTGCAGTGCTTGTCAACAAGGAAAACAGACAAGGATTACATTCTCTCTCAAGCCATCACCCTCAACTGATCGAGTTCTTCAACTCCTTCACATGGATCTTTTTGGTCCAGTAACACCAGCAAGTTTCAACGGTAGGAAATACACTCTGGTCGTAGTGGATGACTTCTCCAGATTCACTTGGGTTTCATTCCCCGTACTGAAAAGTGAAACAAGATCCAAGCTGCCGGCCCTGCTGGAAAGGTTGACGACTCAAAAGGAGTGCAAAATTATCTCAATCAGATCAGACCGAGGAACTGAGTTTCTAAATGAAACCATATATGATTATTGTGAGAAGAACGGAGTACAACATCAAACCTCAGCTGCACGCACACCTCAGCAGAATGGTGTAGCTGAGAGGAGGAACAGAACTCTCAAAGAAGCAGCTACCTCAATGTTAGCAAGCTCAGCCATTCCAAAGAAATTCTGGGCTGAAGCTATCAACACAGCTTGCTTCACTCAAAATAGATCGCTACTCACATCAAGACAAGGAAAGACTCCGTACGAGCTATGGAATAACAGGAAACCCTTCATCGGGTATTTCAAGGTTTTCGGATCTAAATGCCATATCCTAAATAATAGGAAAACCCAGCTGAAGACGTTAGACGCCAAAACTGACCGAGGAGTATTCCTTGGTTACTCAGCTGTAAGTAAAGCCTACAGAGTCTTCAACAGGAGAACACAAACAGTCGAAGTGACCCCTCATGTCACCTTTGATGAAACATCCTTCGAATTCAGAGTCGATCAAACAAAGAAACACAAATTGAACATCAAGCTCCGATCCAAATTTCAAACAAGATCACAAGTAATTCGAATCCGAATCTAGCCGAACCATTGATTTGGGATGATGAACTGTAAGAACCTCAAATCAATTCAGAGGCAAATCAACCAAATTCGATGATCCAGAGGAATCCCCAATATCGTATCAAGGGGAATGCCGCCACTGGAAATCAAGACCCACTGATTCCCCAGCTCCCTCTCCAGCTGGATTCACTCAGTCTACGCCTCAAGATCAATCTAACTCTACTCCAAATCGAACGAGTCTCGTGATACGACTCCGCATCATCTCCAAGCAAGACGTGACCTAGCAACCTCAAGCATCAATGAACTAGAAGAAGAAATTAGAACAAGACGAAGATGGATCGAAGATCATCCAAATTTCAAGAATCATTGGAGAACCATCGACAGAGTTAGAACAAGAAATTCAATCGCTCAAAACCCGACATCAAATCCGCAAGAAGCAAATAATGAAGCTCAAGTCGCAATGAGCTAGTTTCGACCGTCGACAACGAAGACACAGCCTCTCATGGCATGTTATGTAGCTCAAGTTCCGCAGCCTCAAACAATTGTCGAAGCCTTAAAGAGTGTGCCTCGGACAAATGCTATGCAAGAAGAATCGAATGAATTTCTCGAAATTGCGTCTCCGGAACCGGTCGATAAACCGCATGAGTCAAAATAATAGGTCCGAAATGGATATTCAAAAACAAGCCGGATACTCTTGGAGTAATAATCGTAAATAAGGCTCGCTTAGTCGCCAAGGGATATACACAAAGCAAGAAGGAATAGACTTTGAAGAGTCATTTGCTCCAGAGCAAGATTGGAAGCCATCGATTATTCCTTGCATACGCAGCACATCACAAATTCAAAGTATATCAAATGGACGTGAAGTGTGCATTCTTGAATGGGGAAATCGTAGAAGATGTCTATGTAGATCAACCCCGTGATTTGAAGTAGAAGGAAACAAAGTTTACAAGCTAAAGAATGCGCTTTATGGTCTGAAGCAAGCACCTCGAGCTTGGTATGACACTCTGTCATGATTTCTAGTATCCAAAGGTTTCAAGAAAGGTTCGCTGACGAACTCTCTTCACCATCAAGCTAGGCGAAGATATTTTAGTTGTTCAAATTTATGTGGACGACATCATCTTCGGCTCAAGATCAACTTTCTTATGTGAAAGATTTGGAGAGATGATGTCAAAACAATTCCAAATGTCAATGATGGGAGAAATGAGTTTCTTCCTAGGACTCCAAGTCAAGCAATCAACAGAAGGAATATTCATAAATCAATCCAAGTACGTGAAAGACTTGATCACCAAATATGGAATTCAATCCAAAGAAACGGTGAAGATCCCTATGAATACAAATTGGAAGATTGAACTGAACCGAAGGAAAATCAAATGGATCCCAAAGAATACAGAGGATAATTGGTTCCTCGTCGTATCTCACAAATGCCGCCCGTATATATCATTTGCAATGGAGTATGTGCTGCATTTCAAGTTGATCCTAAGGAGGCACATATGCAAGCAACAAGAATATTCTCAAATATCTAAAAGGCACTCGTAGCGTTGGGCCGTGGTATCTATCGAAGATAATTTGTACTCGACCGGATACTCGTACTCGACTATGCCGGAGATCGATTAGACGTAAAATCAACTTCGAACATGTCGGGCCTTAGGAAGCAAGTTGATATCATGGTTTTCAAAGAAGCGTACGTGTGTCGCTACCTCTACAACCGAAGCGGGAGTATATGGCACGGAAGCCGCTCGCTCTCAAATTCTCTCGTCGAAGCATCACCGGATGACTATGAAGTGAAAACCGGTCAAGTTCCAATCTTCCGTGATAGCTCAAGTGCTATTGCAATTTCGAAAATCCAGCTTCTTCACACAAGGTGTAAACACGTTGACATTCGACATCACTTCATCGTAGATCACGTGGAAAAGAAAGACGTCATTGTTGAGAAAATTCACACGTATATTCAACGAGCCGACATATTAACAAAGCCGCCGATGGAAGCAAGATTCAAAATGTTGTGTGGATTGCTTGGATTGCTTAACTCGATGAAGAAACTTCATCCAAATTCGAGGGAATAAGACTCAGCTGGAAACCTTTTTGGGATATCAAGATGGAAGAATCCAGACCCAGTAGTTTCGTGAACTCAGTTCAAGAAGGGAAACCAGCTTAGGGGGAATCAAACTCAGCTGGATAGTTAAACTGAAGAAGTAACTCAACACAAAGAAACACAGCCGAGGTATCAGCTGACTACAAAGTTCAAATTGATGTGCTCATGGTCTATCATTTATTTCCCTGAGGAATATGCTATTTAAGGATAAATTTATTTGAATTTAAATTCAAAATTCACAGACATTCCTTAGAAGGATTCGTCAATAAGCCATCCATCAAATCGTATCCCATCGCATTTAATGAAAAGCATGCAGGGTACTGTAGCTCGGGAAAGTCGAGGCAGAAGTCAGAATGTTTTGACTACCTCACGCGCGCGTGACCTACACTCTACATACGCACGTCACTTAACGTGTTGCGCAAATCTCTCCCAGCCGCAGATCTTGAATTCAAATCTAAAGATCTCAACCATTCATCAAGATAGACGGTTGATATATATATCAAAGATATGCAAATCGTCGCCATATTTACTTATATTCTCTGAAATTTTTCTGCAAATCAAGTTATTGATTATCAAGCTCTCTCTGCAAAACTTTTTTTTTTCTTATATTCTTCTAACTCTTCAATACAGAAATATACAATGGCACCAAAGAAGATAACCCCGGGAGCAAACCAATCGGAGAACCTCATGTCAAAATTGCATTTTGAGAGTTGCTTAACTCTCAAGAACTACAAGAACTCAGAGTTCCAGGAGGTGCTGGATCTCATCGATAAGGCAGGCCTACTTCAATGGGCAACGGCGCGTCCGAAGAACATCTTCCGCCGGGAAGTAGCAGAGTTCTTCATGGAGATGACGAACAGAGATGAACGCCTCCGCTCCAACATCACCCTCCAACTCAAAGAAAAGACAAGTGGCATACAACTCCCCGGGACGTCGACATCAACATCAACCGGATATTGAACAAGCTGTTCGGATTGAAAACTCTTGGGGACCGCTCCCGTACAACTACACCGCAGAAGAGATCCAGCCGAACCGGACAAGATGTCGTTCAAGCCGGAACCCTACAGGCGAGTATGTCCAAACCACTCGCTCAAGCCCAAATTCGTACTACTTCGGATGTGACCCGTAAGTGCATCCTAGGTATTGGCCGGATCTCAAGGAGAGATCAAGATACCCAAGTTGAAGCCCATGATAGCCATCCTCGTGAATGATCATGTGGATTGGTTCTCCTACTTTACGGGAAAGTCGAGAAGGAGTCGAAGAAGATTCACTTCGAAGATGACAGCTTCACCAAGTTCAGCTGTAGGGAGACCATCTATTTATGCACCAAGGTGGCGTGCATAATAGAACACTACACAACTGAACGGCAAATCAAGTGGAAAGACGCAGAAGAGTTCCCTGTGTCCAAAGTTCTTTTTGAAAAGCGTAGCCGCCCGACTTGATGAAGAAAACAGCCCCTGAAGGGAAGAAGATGCAGGAGGCAAAACAGCAGACTGCCTCTCCCTCTCAAACTGGGAAAAGGAAACAGCCGGAGGAAACTCAGCCAGCTGGATCTCCACCTGCCAAAAAGAAGCTAAAATTTAAGGCAACAAGAAGCCAGCCGAGCAGACAAGAAGAAGCCACCGACAAGCCACTGAACCGAATGGAGATCGCTTGCCGAGAGACAACAGATTCCTCCTCCAGCACAGACCAAGGAAGGGAGTTCGTGATTGCTTCACGAGAAGCTGAGGAACCATAGATAGTGGTCCCCCACCCTGACCCAGAGGATGCTATTCCACTTCGCCAAATCCTACAAGCATCCTCACAACCCGCTCCAGTTGATCTCACATCATCTGGATCTCCTCCTCAACAACACTCTCTTCTCCTTCCTCCTCCTCCTCCTTCTCCTCATGTACCTCTCCAAGAATCCTCCCCTACCTCTTCAGTACCTGAAACCACCCATCTTTCAGCACCCAGCTCACCCAAAGAGCCCCATCCAGCTGACGCTCCTTTGCAGCTGGATGATGAATACCAAGCTGAACTATCAAGCCCTACTACTTCTTCTGAGGAAATCGAAATCCTCAGTCCCAGAGCCGTTGCACGTGCTGCCACAGTCATGAGGGTCGAGGACCTCAGACTCCAAGGAATAAAGAGCGCACTGCAACATTATCCCTCTCTTGTCTCCCTCCCTGCTGCTCTAGTCGCTGTAAGCGACTTCAAATTTTATTTGGCTACCAAGATGGCCACTTGGTACGCAAATGAAGAAATGGTGGAGTTCTTCACTTTCGATAAGCTTAAAGCTGAAGAAGCAGCTCTGCAGGAGACATTTGGCTTTGGAAGTCTTCAGGATGCTTTTGAGCATCAAGACGAGCTGATCCAGATATTCATTCAGAAGGTTAAACAAGATGAAGTACCACCTTCTGAGGAAATCATTTCTCAAGCCAACTCCTACCTACACAATCTCAGCTGGATCGTTCCAGTTGAAACTGTCAATGAAGCTGTCCCTGCCGACACAAATCGAGGCAATGATGATTGAAGACGAGCCAATCCGCCGCAACAAGCCGAGCCAACCGAAGCTGCCCCACAGAGTCCAATTGCCGATGACACTCGCTCACTGGTTGAGATCGAGGCAGTAAAACCCAGCCAAGCCGAATCCGGGACCCAGACGGATCCTGTTGTGCTCTCTAATGCAATGAAGGACGAGATTGCCAAACAAGTCGAGGAAATTCTTTTTCAGGATAGACTCAAATCAAATGTGGATACCCTTCTGCGCATCACAACTATAGAGTCGCAAGTCCATAGCAATGGACAGTCCATTGACGACGTTCACAGATTCGCTCTGAATCTGTAAGAAAGCACCAGCAGAGATCTCAAACAGTCTCTCGTTTCTCAACGTATTGATAATTCAAATCATCTAGAGAAGAGAGTCCCTGAGATCATCTCAAACCTCCAAGCTCCGCTGGAAAGCCGCGTCATCGATTTATCCACCACTGACGCTCTCCAACAGCAGACTCTCTCCTTCAGAACTGACATCCACCAGCTGTTCAATCTTTACAAGGAGCTGGACAATCAGTTCAAAGCAGGAAGCAGTAGCACAGCACAGCTCAATCTCGTCACAGCAGACAACTCAACAAAGATCGCTGACATTGACAAAGCCTTGGCCCAAATTGAACGAGACAAGAGTCAACCTCACCTCCACTCTTATTGATAATGCCAAAAAGTTTTTTAAGGTAATGACAAGAGAAAAACATCAAAGACGGGCAAAGGAAAAGCCGTCAGCTGAAATCCAAGTGATGCAACAGAGATTGACGAAGTTGTTGCTGAGCCGATGCAGAGGAACCAATGACGGAAAGGAAATGGAGCAGAATGATCATCCCTCTTGCCAAAGCTAGCGGAGCCACGCCCAACTCAATGATATTCATTGGCTCGCAACTTTGTAACTCGGCAAAGCAAGAGATGAAAAGCCTCCAAGATTTGAGCAGAAGAAGAAAGAAAGTCTGCTAAATGCCGAAAAGAAGAAGCAGCAGAAGAAAAGAGCAAACATAAGAGCTGCAAAGAAAAAGTCTCAGATGCCGATAAACTGGAGAAGAGTTGATGAATGGATCCCAGAAGAGCTAAATGACGACTGGGAACATACTAAGTTTGAGTTCATCGAAGATTTCTATTATCTGGGAGCTTACCTAAATACGCCCTGCATATTGCTTTCATGATGCATCTAAATGAGCTTTTTCATCAAGACAGGATGACGGCAAAAGCATTCTTCAACGCTGCAAATACCGCGAAGATCCAGCTCACTGCTCCCCAGCTGTATCATATCCAGCCTCCGTTGATACCTGGAACTAATCTTCCTGACAAATCAAAGATTATCTCTGAAGTAAACAGATGGGCGATCAGGAGGAAAATTTCCAAGGCAAACAACGAAGAAGAATACAGGAAGCTGGAGCAGATGATTTTTAACCGGTATAGATTGAGAACAGATGAGCAGCTGGAAGAAGATCGTCTGAAGAATCACAGGCAACAGAGATGAAGACCCGCCATCGGGATTTAATTTTGTTTGTTTTCAGTTCGTTAATCCTGTATCTCTTGTAATCATCTTTTGTGGATTAATAAAACTGAAATATTTTGCTCTCAAGCTCACCCTGATGACAATAACTCTTTGTCCAAGCAATGAACTTTAAATCTAATCTTCTGCTGAAATCTTTTAAAAACCCACTTTCTCATTTAGGGGAAAGCAGGTTGTTTTTCTCAGTTAGGTTTTGGCATCATCAAAAATGGGAAAATTGTTGGGAAAATTCTAATGTTTTGATTTGATTCCAAAACCCAACTGTTCTCCAACCTAGTAGATGTTTGTACAAACCTAAGTTAAGTTTTCCAGCTCACTTGTTTGAGCCTTAGATTTTCTAAGTTCACAGGTTTGGAAGCTGAAGATAGAAGAAGACCCAGCTGAGTAATCGACCGACTCCAAAGTCATTAAAAGATCTCTTAGCCGAACGAGCTCAGAATCGAGCCGAGTCTGATCGACTCAAGAAAAGAAGAATGAATCCAGCCAAGAAGATCCAACTGAGCAGAATAAATTGAGCTGCATCAAAGTCTAAGAAAGACAGCTGAGCTGACCAAAAAGGGAACTAACTCTGAAGACGTCACTTCAAGTCAGTTTACACTTCCAGCTCTAAATTCAAAGTCAAGCTCAAAAGACAGAAATCCCGGTTTCGTATAAGTCAATATACCTCGACCAATGAGGGATTGACAACTCAAAGATCCTAGAAAGGCGAACCTAGGATCCGACACGGTGATGAAGACAGCGAAGATACACTCAACGGCAGATCGACGTATCGTAGAGTAGGTAAGATTCAAACGGGTCCTCCAACGGCTAGTTTGAATCTCTACCTATAAATACCGCCTTTCAACCTCGAATCGACACGAAAACTCCCCACAAGCTTACAACTTTTCCGAATCTCTCAAGTATTTAAAAGCTCTCCAAATAGCTTATCCAACTCTTTAAAAAGAGCACTTAACTTCTTAAGTGTTCAATTTCAGAAACTGCTTTAGTTTTTCGTCTGATCAATAGGCTGTAATAATTGTAAATCCAAAGCATAGATCTGAACGAGTTCATCTTTCAAAGTTCTTCATTGTAAGAACTCGTTCAAAGTTGGAAACCCAAACCCTCCTTTACCTTAAAAGGTTAGGTCAAGGTTACGCCGTCTCGAAGCGCGAAATTCGAGTGTAAGGTTATTCAGTACCCGAAAACTGAAAAGGTGCAGTTTCTACAAAGGCTCCGTAAATCGTTAGAACACAGCTCGAGGAAGAGCTGCGAAGTTGCTTGGTACTCGTAAACCAAGTGGTCATCCTTAGTGGATTTACCAGCTAAAACCTGGTCGTGGACGTAGGAGTTTTCTCTCCGAACCATGTTAAAATTCTGTGTTCTTTATTGCGTTATTAAGTCTTTGCTTTATTCTTATTTAAAGAACTAACCGCATTTACACAGCACAAGTTTTCAAAGCTTCATCTTTCCGTCGCGTGACATACCTACCGCATATTTCTCAAACCTGCTTAAACTGAAAACTGAAACTAAGTTTTTCTGAGCTTTTATAAAAGGAACGAGCTAAGTTTTTCCTTCCACCACATTCCGCACGCCTAAGTTATCACCCAAATTCGACCATCTTCTTTAGAAGTCAGTTGAACTCATAACTGAGCTCTCACTCAACTCCGTTTTAACTTGTTAAAAGTTTTCAAAAATCCCTCTTCGGTGTATTCACCCCCCCACCGAAGACCTCGTTCCGGGACCATCATATATATATATATATATTATTATATATGAATTAAGAATGTATAAAATAAGGATTTATAAGAATGTATTCCGATATTATTATTATTTTAATATGTGTAATAGAAGAAATTAATTAAATAGAGAGAAAGATAAATATGAGATGTGATTAATAGATAAACATGTGATATTTCAAGAAAATATGAAATTAATAAAATTTTAATTAATAAAATTTAGAATATATATGAATTAAAATTAGACAAATTACCGGAGTAAAGAAAAATCTGAAAGGAGCACCGTGAAGGGGACATCTTTATTTTCGTATTAGTAATAGATTTTATTTTATTATTTTATACTCCATATAAGTTAGAAATAAAATATAGGTGATATGCATATTAATTTGGGGGTCACGGGAGAGGGGTTAAGACAACATGGACCCGTGCAAATTTTTAAAATTGGGCCTTTTATTCAAATTTTTTTTTTTTTTTGTTACATTATAAGATAACAATATAACATATAAAAGATTGCATTCACAAAAAAAAAGTGTTTCTCTACTTGCAAGTTTTAAAACAATCGCCAACAACACTTTCATCATCAATTTCTTCCAAAATATTATTCAATCGCCATGAGAGCAAGTCCATTTGATCTTTCTTGCTACATAATTGTCCATAAGTATGACTTGAGCAACTTTTTATTGAATATAAGAGAGCATATGAGAGAAGACATTTGAGGAGTAGAGGGACGTTCTATTTTAGCAAAAAATTTGGATTTTTTGGGCCTCTTTAAATAAATTAATGAGCAAAAATGTAAACTTCATGGTTTGAACACATGATCTCATAGATACACTCTGCAAGCCTCACCAACTATACTATGACCCATATTTTAAGGGAAATCGAATTATGCCCAAGACATGAGGAAATAAATTAATGTGCAAAAATGTAGACATCAAGTTTTGAACATATGACCTTATAGATAAATTCACAAAGGCAATCTCTGATAAATAGAAGAATTTAGAAGTATATGTCCATATAAATACTATATGCATCGAATACTTTTGGGCCCTCATTTTTTTGGAGTCATGTGCGATCAACCATCCCGCACACCCTTAAATATCGCCCCTGTTGGGGGCTTCTTGCCCTAGCCACCCGATGGCTCTGCCATTGATTACCAATATCTTCTTGATTGAATTTATTGCACCGGGTTTTTTTAACTTTTCCCATCTATGTTTTATGTGTAGTTTACGAACTATTATACAAAAGTAATATTTATCAAAACCTGATCACCCTTGTAGTGGGCAAAGTTTTCATCAATGAATCGGGGTAGATTGACATAAAAATTTGTTTCCATGAATTAACATAGGAATTACCATACTTTTTTTTTTATATATATACAATAATATTTATCTATATATATAAAGTTTACATTATGATACTGCTTATTTATATATACATTAACTAAGAATCATAGAAAGATCGACGGTCCATATTGATTCTTGATATAATAATATTAATATGTTATGGGATTTTTTTAAGGAGTTAAGGCATAAAATATTAATAATTAAACGATAGTTAAATGCATGCAATAATACAAAAGGTTAGCCCTTTACGAAGTAAGAAACTTCTCGACGCCACAAACAACCAAAAACCGTGCATGGCATCACATATGCACATTATTCTTGAACTCATAGAGCCAGCCAATAAGCCTAACGTGATATTGTATTAAATCTTTTGTTATGATGACAAAATCTTAGATACCAATTAATATTATTTGTTTATTTTAAATATATCAACTTGCGAAAGTAGATTTTAATTAGCTGTTTAACAGGCATTATAATTAAGCATGGCATGTTCTTGGTTAAGGATAAATCAAGGAGATGAATGTTTCCACGTATGAAACAATTTCCAATTTATGCTATTTAAATCATGCAGACTGTCATGATTTGCACCCACCAATCCTTATTTAGAATGTCAGAAACTATATATATCAACTTGTATTATACTAGGAATTTTAATTGCAACTTGATTAAGGTGACATAATATACTTAGTTAATTAATGAGTTATAATGAAAATATATTCTTCAAAGTTTGAAAAATTGGAGGGTCTTATATTGTTGCAAATTTTTTATATATATTATTATACAACGATTATGTATTCGATGTCTCCCCTTAATTTTAGCCTTTTAGGTCATACGTGGCGCAACTTCCATTCATTATTCATATTTATCTTAAATTCTTACTAGTAAGTAGCCCGTCGGAATTCGACGGGAAATAAATTCATATTTTAATTTATATGTATACATTTTAAAAATAATTTTATATCTTATTTTAATCAAAATTAGAAAATTAATTTTATTTCACGTATCTAAATTTATAATTAGGAATGATAATGAATCGGGTATACTCATTCATTATGTATTTTCTAAATCTAAATTTGTTAAGATTTTTTCTACATGTTCGTCCTAATCTCGGTTAAAATAGTGACTTTACTGTACATACGCGTCTCAAATCCGTTGAGTAATACTCGATAAAAATATGAACACCCAAGTAAAATTAGTAAAATTCCTTCTTTCTATATTATTTGAACCGTCTCGTTGGTTTATGCTAAATCGACTCGATAAAAATCTAAACAAAGTTAATATTAATTAAAATTTGTAAAAATTATTATTTTTAAGTATATTTGAACCGTCTTGTTGGTTTATGCTAAATCGATATCTCTAATCTTTGCCAAAATACGGAAAAAAATATCTACATCTTCAAAATAATATTAATTAAAATTAGTAAAAATCATTTTTTCTATGTTATTTGAACCGTCTCGTTGGTTTATACTAAATTACTCGATAAAAATATAAAAAAGTTAATATTAATTAAAATTAGTAAAAATCCTCCTTTTTAAGTATATTTGAACCGTGTCGTTAGTTCATGTTAAATCGATATCTCTAATCTTTGCCAAAATGCGGAAAAAATATGTTTACATTTTCTTTAGCTACGTATCCCACATTTGATTCAATGTATATATTTTATAGAAAGCACTAATCGAATTTTTAGAAAAATATGAATGAAAAATAAAAAGAAATGATTAAATATATTTATTTAGACTTCATAGGGATTTTCATTTACAAATTTTCTATAGATTATTATATACTCCCTCCGTCCCATGATAAGTGGCTACTTTCTTTTGGGCACGGGTATTTAGGAGAAGAGTGTTTAAAGGAGTATGAATTAAGAATGTATAAAATAAGAATTTATAACAATGCATTCCGAAATTGTTATTATTTTAATATGTATAATAGAAGAATTTAATTATATAGAGGAAAAGATAAATATGAGATGTGATTAATAGATAAACATGTGATATATCAAGAATATGGAATTAATAAAAATAAAAATTAGAATATATATATGAATTAAAATTAGATAAATTACCAGAATAAAGGAAAATCTGAACGGAGCACCGTGGAGGAAGCAGCTTATTTTCGTATTAGTAATAGATGTATAATAGAAGAATTTAATTATATAGAGGAAAAGATAAATATGAGATGTGATTAATAGATAAACATGTGATATATCAAGAATATGGAATTAATAAAAATAAAAATTAGAATATATATGAATTAAAATTAGATAAATTACCAGAATAAAGGAAAATCTGAACGGAGCACCGTGGAGGGAGCAGCTTATTTTCGTATTAGTAATAGACTAGTAAGTAGCCCGTCGAGACTCGACGGAAAATAATTTTATGTTTTAATTTACGTGTATACATTTTAAAAATAATTTTATATCTTATTTAAAAGTTGTGATATTGTTTGCGTTAATTATTCATCAAACTTAAAAAATTAATTTTATTTCACGTATCCAAATTTATTATTAGGAATGACATTGGATCGGGTATATTCATTCATTATGTATTTTCTAAATCTAAATTTGTTTAGAAGTTTTCTGCATGTTCGTCCTAATCTCGGTTAAAATAGTGACTTTACTGTATATACGCGTCTCAAATCCGTTGAGTAATACTCGATAAAAATATGAACACTCCAAGTAAAATTAATTAAAATTAGTAAAAATCATTCTTTCTATGTTATTTGAACCGTCTCGTTAGTTTATGCTAAATTACTCGATAAAAATCAAAACAAAGTTAATATTAATTAAAATTTGTAAAAATTCTTCTTTTTAAGTATATTTGAACCGTCTCGTTGGTTCATGCTAAATCGATATCTCTAATCTTTGCCAAAATACGAAGAAAAAAAATGTTTACATCTTCAAAGTAATATTAATTAAAATTAGTAAATTCGACGGGAAATAACTTTTATGTTTTAATTTATTTGTATACATTTTAAAAATAAGTTTATATCTTATTTAAAAGTTGTGATATTGTTCGCGTTAATTATTAATCAAACTTAGAAAATTAATTTTATTTCACGTATCTAAATTTATAATTAGGAATGATAATGGATCGAGTATACTCATTCATTATATTTTTTTAAATCTAAATTTGTTTATAATTTTACATGTTCGTCCTAATTTCGATTAAAATAGTGACTTTACTGTACATATCCGTCTCAAATCCGTTGAGTAATACTCGATAAAAATATGAACACTCCAATTAAAATTAGTAAAAATCCTTCTTTCTATGTTATTTGAACCGTCTTGTTGGTTTATACTAAATTACTCGATAAAAATATAAACAAAGTTAATATTAATTAAAATTTGTAAATTTTTTTCTTTTTAATTATATTTGATCTGTGTCGTTGGTTCATGCTAAATCGATATCTCTAATCTTTGTCAAAATGCTGAAAAAAAATGTTTACATCTTCAAAATAATACTTATTAATTAAAATTAGTAAAAATCATTCTTTGTATGTTATTTGAACCGTCTCGTAAAAATCTAAACAAAGTTAATATTAATTAAAATTAGTAAAAATCCTTTTTTTAAGTATATTTGAACCGTCTCGTTAGTTCATATTAAATCGATATCTCTAATCTTTGTCAAAATGCGGAAAAAAATATATTTACATTTTCAAGTTTTTTTGTTTTTTTCTTTAGCTATCCATCCCACATTTGATTCAATGTATATATAATCTAGAAAATACTAATCGAAGTTTTTAGAAAAACATGAATGAAAAATGAAAAGGATTCCATATAGACATGTTGATTAAATATATTTATTTAGTCTTCATAGGGATTTTCATTTACAAATTTTCTATAGATTATTATATATGAATTAAGAATGTGCATTCCGAAATTGTTATTATTTTAACATGCATAATAGAAGAAATTAATTAAATAGAGGGAAAGATAAATATGAGATGTGATTAATAGATAAACATGTGATATTTCAAGAATATGAAATTAATAACATTTTAATAAATTATAATATATATGAATTAAAATTAGATAAACTACCAGATTAAAGGAAAATCTGAACGGAGCACCGTGGAGGGGCAGCTTTATTTTCATATTAGTAATGGACTAGTAAGTAGCCCGTCGAAATTCGACGGAAAATAATTTTATGTTTAATTTGTATATATATATATTTTAAAAATAATTTTATATCTTATTTAGAAGTTGTGATATTGTTGGCGTTAAATATTAATCAAACTTATAAAATTAATTTATTTCACGTATCTAAATTTATAATTAGGAATGACAATGGATCGGGTATACTCAATCATTATGTATTTTCTAAATCTAAATTTGTTATTAATTTTTCTACATGTTCGTCCTAATCTCGGTTAAAATAGTGACTTTACTGTACATACTCGTCTCAAATCCGTTGAGTAATACTCGATAAAAATATGAACACTCCAAGTAAAATTAATTAAAATTAGTAAAAATTATTCTTTCTATGTTATTTGAACCGTCTTGTTGGTTTATTCTAAATTACTCGATAAAAATCTAAACAAAGTTAATATTAATTAAAATTAGTAAAAAATATTCTTTTTAAGTTTATTTGAATTATCTCGTTGGTTTATGCTAAATCGATATATCTAATTTTTGCCAAAATGCGGGAAAAAAATATTTACATCTTCAAAATAATATTAATTAAAATTAGTAAAAATCATTCTTTCTATGTTATTTGAACCGTCTCGTTGGTTTATGCTAAATTACTCGATAAAAATATAAACAAAGTTAATTTTAGTTAAAATTTGTAAAAATCCTTCTTTTTAAGTATTTTTGAATCGTCTCGTTAGTTCATGTTAAATTGATATCTCTAATCTTTGCCAAAATGCGGAAAAAAATATGTTTACACCTTCAAGTTTTTTTTGTTTTTTCTTTAGCTACCTATCCCATATTTGATTCAATGTATATATTTTATAGTCGAATTTCTAGAAAAATATGAATGAAAAATAAAAAAGGATTCCATATAGACATGTTGATTAAATATATTTAGTCTTCATAGGGATTTTCATTTATAAATTTTCTATAGATTGTTATATATGAATTAAGAATGTATAAAATAAGGGTTTATAAGAATGCATTCCGAAATTGTTATTATTTTAAAATGGATAATAGTAAAATTAGTAAAAATCATTCTTTCTATGTTATTTGAACCGTCTCGTTGGTTTATGCTAAATTACTCGATAAAAATATAAATAAAGTTAATATTAATTAAAATTAGTAAAAATCATTCTTTTTAAGTATATTTGAACCGTCTCGTTAGTTCATGTTAAATCGATATCTCTAATCTTTGTCAAAATACGGAAAAAAATATGTTTACATCTTCTAGTTTTTTTGTTCTTTTCTTTACATACCTATCCCACATTTGATTCAATGTATATATTTTATAGAAAGCACTAATCGAATTTTTAGAAAAACATGAATGAAAAATAAAAAGGATTCCATACAGACATGTTGATTAAATATGTTTATTTAGTATTCATAGAGATTTTCATATACAAATTTTCTATAGATTATTATATATGAATTAAGAATGTATAAAATAAGGGTTTATAAGAATGCATTCCGAAATTGTTATTATTTTAATATGGATAATAGAAGAAATTAATTAAATAGAGGGAAAGATAAATATGAGATGTGATTAATAGATAAACATGTGATATTTCAAGAATATGAAATTAATAAAAATAAAAAATAGAATATATATGAATTAAAATTAGACAAATTACCAGAATAAAGGAAAATCTGAACGGAGCACCGTGGAGGGAGTAGCTTATTTTCGTATTAGTAATAGATAGATAATAAAATAATAATAATAATAATAATAATAATAATAATAATAATAATAATTAATAATTTTCGATTATAATAAACCTAAAACCCTGCTCAAACCAAAACACAAAACCTGCGTCATTGTAATTTGTAAATGACTAGTAATAATTTCCGATTATAATAAATTTCCAGCTATCTCCGCGGTCCAATCACGGTACTTTTTCCCTCCTTAAATCTTCAATTTCCCCCTTTTTCTCTCTCTAGGTTTTCGATTTTCGATTTTCCTCTTCTCCCGTGCATAGCAGCATAATGGGTAATCCCGACAAAGAAAGCCTCGATATGTCCGAGTTGGATTCCTCCCTCCCCGCCGCCGCAGCCGGTGATTCACTCTTTTCTACAACCTACTTTACTCTGTGTGTGTGTGGAGCTCGTGTGAATTCGTGATTAATTGTTTCAATTTCTCTGCAGCTCTGAGTGCGGAGGATCGTGAGGGTTTAGTAAATGCCCTCAAGGTTTGTGATATTCTCATTTCCCCCCTTTTTTTTTCTTTCTAATTTATTATTTGTTAATTAGCAGTCCGATTGAAGCTTTTGACTTCGCTTTGTAGAATAAGCTGCAGGATTTGGCCGAGCAGCACGTTGACGTGATGGAGTCGCTGCCGCCTAGAGTGCGGAAGCGCGTCGAGGCGCTGAAGAGTATTCAGGTTTTTCTCGTGATGCTACGATGTGTGTGTGTGTGTGTGTGTGTGTTTATTTCGATGTTTCTATTGTGTGGTTTCTGGCATGCTAGTAGTTTCTGCTTAAAAATTGTAATTTTATTTACTTTACTGGATATTGTATGCTGAGTTGCTGAAGTGTTAACCGAATATGTAAGTTTTTCATTGGTTGTTAGTGGTGGATTAAGTTTTTTGATGTTTTTCTAGCAGTTTATTACTATATTATGTCAGTAAGTTGTGGTAAATTCCTTGTTATTGTACTGGAAATTGTACTGGTGATTACGGTGTTGGTCTAACACGTTCTTGTTATTGCAGAGCCAACACGATGAGCTTGAGGCGAAGTTTCTCGAGGAGAGAGCAGCACTTGAAGCTAAATACCAGAACCTTTATCAACCTTTTTATACGAAAGTAGGTGCATCATATAGGGTTTTTTGCATTTTCTTAGCTTCTTTCGAGTGCTACCTTTAAATACCTATTAATCTCTTTTCCAAACGTACTACAGCGATTTGAAATTGTGAATGGTGTTGCGGAAGTTGAAGGAGTGTCTGATGCTGACAATGAAGGTAAAGAAACATCATTTCGTTTCCCCCTATTTCCCAAGTCAGTCCAGGGTTCAGATTGTGCTGTGTTATTGTTTGGGAAAAGCTTTAGTTTCATTTATCTTTTGTTTTTCCATAACTGGCTTATCTAATAGTATAAAGGGTTCATCTCAGTAAAAGGTGTCCCTGACTTCTGGCTGACAGCAATGAAGACTAATGAGATATTGGCCGAGGAGGTTGGTATTTGAGCACACTATTTATTAATCCAACCGGTTATTTAACTTCAATTGAACTCTTAACACATACTTGTTCAGATCTCAGAACGTGATGAAGAGGCTCTGCAATACCTCAAGGATATTAAGTGGTCTAGGCTTGATGATCCCAAAGGCTTTAAGCTCGAATTCTTCTTTGATACCAATCCCTTTTTCAAGAATTCTGTTCTTACGAAAACCTATCATATGATTGATGACGACGAGCCCATACTAGAGAAGGCAATTGGGTAATTTGTTAATTCACATTGGGAGTCCTTTATAGTTCAATTTCCAAATTTTATTTGCTGAGTTTGTAATCTGTTTATGAATGCCATATTGATTCTTGCAGGACAGAGATTGAATGGCATCCTGGTAAATGCTTGACTCAGAAGGTTTTAAAGAAAAAACCAAAGAAGGGAGCAAAAAATGCAAAGCCAATTATTAAGACTGAAAAGTGTGAAAGCTTTTTCAACTTCTTTAATCCACCAGAGGTACCAGAAGATGAAGATGATATCGATGACGATGCGGTATGTATGGTTATTCCCTGTTTGGTTTATAATCGAAACAAGAAGCTCTAAAATATCTCTGTATCGTGCTCACCTTTTCTGTTATTATTTGTGATATGTCCCAATAGGCTGAAGACCTCCAAAATCTGATGGAACAAGACTATGACATTGGGTAAGTTTCTGTCAAATCTACGAATTTGTCTATATTGGATCTCATCCATTTTCCCTCTGCCATGGAGTCATTAGCAGCATATGCCTTGATATACTGGTTGGCATTTTTTCAATCGTGTATATGTGGAAACAATCTTTACCATTACTTTTTCACACTGCAGCTCCACGATTCGTGATAAAATTATCCCTCATGCTGTTTCGTGGTTTACTGGGGAGGCTGCTGAAGGTGATGAACTTATAATATCAGATGAGGATGAGGAGGATGATGATGAAGAGGAAGACGAAGACGAAGATGAAGATGAAGATGATGACGAGGATGATGAGGAGGAAAAAGTGGAAGTGAAGAGCAGGAAAAAGGTGAACAACTTAAGTTCAAGTTTAGTATCTACGTATGAATTTCCGAATTTTAGCTTCTATACTTAAGTTTGTTGTTCATTTTGTTATACTCGTTACGACTTACCATTAAGTTGGATGTTTCTGTATTAACAGAAAGGCGGCAAAGCACAAGCCGGAGAAGGTCAACCGGGTGAACGCCCTCCAGAATGCAAGCAGCAGTAGAATGGCAGAAAACATCAAAAGATCCTGAAACTGGTTTCACTTCTCTTTGCATCTGTGTCCATCAAGTTCGAGCTCTCGACTCCTTTGCTTCACCCCTTTCCGTTTTTATGGCCCTTGGTTGTTAGGTGATATCGTTCAGTTTTCAGCTGTTACTTGAGCGCATGTATCTAGATGGTTTTTGCTCATCTTCTGTAATACACTAACCTACGGTGTTTGCCGTAGGTTTATATACCAGTGGAGTTTGATTTCACCATTTTTGTCCTAAGATGTAAGAAACTACAACATTGTGTCTAAATATTCACTGGTTTACTATACCATTTTTTGTATTGTTGAAGACATCATTGTGTTTTGGATGACGAGCATCCATGTTATCAAGAATCATGAACTCTTTTGCTAAAAAAATAAAATAAAATAATAATAGTAATAATATCATGAACTCTGATGAACAGAGGTATGAACGTAAATTAACTCTCATCACTTCATGCCATTATACAATCTTATTCGTTTGCAACGATAAATAAACAAGTTTATTCATTTGAGGATGTAATAAAATGGAGTGAAGGAATGTTGCATCCCATTTCATATTAACTTTGCTTTTTATTCTATCAATTGATTTGAGCTGCCTTCATGCTCCATGCAGCCAGTTTTGAGATCTTAACGTTGTCGGTCCCGTTGTTGAAGGCATACAAATGTGCATCTCCATCAATGGCCAGTGAGGGATAAACTCTAGCTGTGATACAAGCCTTCCCCTCTCCACCAAAACTCTCCACAATCGAACGATCAATCTGTCAACAGGTAATAAAAAGAGTGCAGAATTCCATTAAAATTCAACCTCTCTATCTCTCTTCACTAAACTTGATAGTCTGATAGATAGCAAGGACTTACCAAAGTTCTCAGAGACAGTTTCTCTTTTACAGGATCCACATCAACGAAAGCTCCATAGGTGGGCTTATCGTAATCTAGATGCAACGATGACCTACAATTGGAATCATAAGAAAATGAAACAAAATATAATTTGAATCTTAATATAGAGTGTGACAATATATATACCTGCTCTGGTCACTGCACATGAGCACAACATATTTGCTTTTGGCTCTGAAAACTCTGAAGTAAACTGCTGTGTATTCTTGAATATCCTTTGATGCCAATACTAATAGACCAAATGGTCCCACCCCACTCTTGGCTGGTCCATTCTTTAGACTGCAAATTGCTTGTGGGTCAGTCAAGCTTGGGTCCAGTTCCTCTACATTCTTAAATGTAGAGATCTCAAATAAAATTTCCACATCAGCCTGCAAGAAAATATCATAGTCTAGTTTTAGGGAGCATTAGAGAGAGAGAGAGAGAGCGAGGGGGGGGGGGTGGTTATTATTACCTGTGAGGCTGTCACTCCTGATATTTCAAGAACTGATCCTCCCTTAAGCTCTTTGGTGGGAGAGATTACTTTGCCTTCTCTCAACTTTTCAATTTCTTTAACTGGCCATTGCACCAATTGGTTTCCTGACTTGTCAAGCCAGATCTTTCTAGGAATTGCCTAAATTTTTTGGAATAGAAACATTTGAAAACACACTTGCATAAATGAAATAAACTAATGGTATTGATTCAAGAACAGAAATTTCATGATTTGAGAATCAAGAATCAAGAATCTACCTGAAGGCCAGACCAACCCTTGTTGATATCAATGGCAGCATCTGTGGATTCATTGATCCAACCCCACAAGATCCTCCTCTTTGTTGAGCTATCAAAGAAGGTCTTTGAAGCATAAAACTTGCCATGATCATATCTCATCTCTGAGTCGAGACTCAACGAGCCTTTCTCCGGGACAAACACATCTTTCCCAAGATTGTACATCCCAATAGCATAAGAGTCAAAGAGTCCATCATTCATACTAGCTTTCAACACATGCTTAATCCCTTCCCCTACCGTGGATGTATCTACTCCATCCTCACTGCTAGTCGAAACTGGATAAAAATCGGGGCACTCCCACATGCCCGTACCCCTTCTTGTATACAAAGAATGCTTAGCTTCAGTCCACTGAACAAAATTTCTACTCCTAAACATAAGTGCCCTCCCCCTGTGGCCTATCTTGTTCCCAACTATCAATCTCCACCGTCCATCACGGCCTAACCAAGCAGTAGTAGGATCTCTAAATGAGCTAGCATTGATCATATTTTGCTGTGTTGGTGCCATCACAGGATTATATGATGGTTTGGTCCACTCTATAAGGTAAGGATCAGAAAGATTTTTCGGTATTGCTATGTTCTGAACTTGCTGGTTCTGTGTGTTGATCCCTGTGTAGAGGATGACAGGTTTGCCCTTGGAGAGAATCGTGGTCGAACCCGACCAGCATCCGTTGATGTCGGATTCAATGGTCGGGTAGATTGCCAAGGGGTGAGGTGTCCAGTTGATGAGATCTTTTGATGTAGAATGCGCCCAAACTATGTTTCCCCATACTGCTCCTTTGGGATTGTATTGGTAGAATAAGTGGTAAATTCCTTTGTATATCATTGGCCCTGCATTAGTACTTGGATAGTTAGATTGTCACATGTTTCTGTTATTGCAACATAGTTGTGTTCCAATGTTTTTGATACAGACAGAATAGGAAAGAGAAACTCACCATTAGGATCTGAGAATCCAAAGTTGTGGAGAAAACCATGTCCCAAAAATGAAAATATATTAACATTAGCCAAAAATTGAAGAAACAGAAGATGTAATGATCAAGAAATTGTATGATCATAAGATTTGTTACCATTCATCCAGTTCTTGGGTGGTTGGAAATGATATGCAGTTCTGTAGGGCTGATCATCATCTTTGTGAATACCATGAGAAGATTGAATTTCAAGAACTAATATGAAGAATGTTATCAGCCAATAATTCAGAGAATATGGCATGTTTTCAACTTCTGCAATGAGCAAAGGAAGTCTAGATATCTGTTTGTGTGTATATATATAGAGGGACTCAGTTGTTTACTTCATGTTGTTATCTCTCTCTCTCACACACACACACACACACACACACATCTGTGGGTACAGATGCAAGCTTCCATGAATTGTGATGTTCATTTCAAGTTAAGAGGTCAAGGTCAACCCAATTGTTTCCTATTTTGTCCTATTACGTGCATATTGTCTAATGCAGATTTGAATGAGATAAAATATCATTTAGTCCAACGGCCTTGACAAAATGCTTCGAATTCTAGTCGCAGCATCTTGTGTGTTATGCGACACACAAGTGTCTTATTATTAAATTTAATAATTTAACTAATAAAACAAGATTTATAATATAATGAACTCGGATTAATATTTATTACTTTATATGCCCTAATTATAAACAATTACAAACTTAAAGACATGGGAAATAAAAAAAAATGTGAGAAAAAATAAAAATATCATGGAACACAAAGTTTTGGTTGGTCTGAGTTGTTTTCAAGATTTTTGAAGGAAACTTCTTACCTTCTCGAAGACATTAAATTCCACAGTTTCGTTTTCTTCCTCAGTTTTATTGACTTATTCGTGTGTTGAAATTTGAAAACCTACTAAAAATCTATTGGTGCCATAAAGTTTTGTGGAATTTGATGACATCTATAGTCTCTTACAAAATTAGATGTAACATGTAATGTGATTAAATTTGTAAGAGAATTTCAAATGAAAATTACAAAGATTGATAGGACAAATAATTCATATTCGTCACACCATCAATATTTTATTAGTCGAGGTATCATGTGTATATCTTTAGATGACAACGACACGTCTTCGCAAAATAATTATAAAAAAGTTGACTAGCCAGTGTCCCGAACAGCTGGTGAATTATGTTAAATAAGCATCAATAATATGTTTGATTAATGTAGGTATAAACATATTTTATTTTATCAGGCATGTGAAATCAAGCAGCTGTACGTCAGAAATTCAGGCAGCAAACTCAGTATAAAATTGGCAGAATAATTTGATAAAATAATGAATATTTCATTTGTATGTATACATATGGTCACACCCGTGAAAGTGATTATATATATAAGCTATATTGGTGATTTTATTTTTTAACTTTGATTTATTTACAAGAAAATGATTCTGTTGTATTTACCTCTAACTTTTTTACTTGCAATCAAAATTAAGTAATACTTAGGTAATTTTCACCTTGTTGCCTAATTGTACAGGTTTTGTGGTTAATCTTTAAATATTATATATAATCATCGATATTTTAATTATGGATCATAAAAATGAGTATTTTGTAGAGACTGTTTTCACTTTCACATAGCCATTTTTCACTTGGCGGCTTGGCGCTATTTTTACATTTATTTATAATTGCAAAAGTTGTTAAATTTTTTTTTGATGAAAATATTTTTATGGTCAGTGTGAAAAATCAAAATTATTCCACAAATTATGTATTTTGCGGACAATTATCTTACTAATCTGTAATTAACAAAACTTTCGGGACTAATCTGCAATTGTTTTACTAATGTCTCCTCTCCTCCACCGGTATAAAAACTGCATTTCTCTCTGTATCTGAAAAAAATTTGAAAAAAATGGTTGTACCTCTCACCTTCGGAGTTGTACGTCCGCTCCATGCTCCATGGCTCCGTCTAACCCGATCCATGAACCCGTTTTCTCTCTCTAGGAAGGGACCATTTTCGCTTCCAGTAAACGGGCCGTCTCGCTTGAGCCATATCGTCCGAGCTTCGCTTCATTCCAGTCAGTATTTTCAATTCCATTATCTTTCTGAGAGGTGTATTTTATTTCTCTTTGGAGTTTTTAATTTGGAGATGTAATTGTTGCGTGAAATTGATGATCATAAAACTGACATGTTTTGGTTTTTGATTGTTTTATAAAGTTTACTTTTTGTTTGGTGAGTATCGGTTTTGAATTTCTCAAAAAGGTGTTTGATCATAGTTTAATGCGGCTTTTGAGTCAAGAATTAAGCAATTCTGTTTCTTTGTTTAACCTTTTCTTTCCCTCTTTTTTGTTGCTGCCTTTACGAGTTAGCACTGTACTATTGAGATAGTGGCCGAAGAGTTGGAGCAGTCTTATAATAATCATTGATATAATTAGCACAAATACACTAGTTGGCTTGATTGATTATGAGTGTTTAAGGTTTCTTTATTATTTATGGAAGTGAGTTTGTATGTTATGAGAAACCAATCAAAGAGGTGAATCATTGCTTGTGCTTTAGATTCTCTCCAATTAATCAGCCGTAAAATGTTAATTGATGTCATGATATGTAAGAAGCTAAGTTGGCTCGATTTATTACGAGTTTTTGGGAGTTTACTTTAGGTATAAATTTTCTTTCTGGAGGTGAGTTTGTATGTTATGAGAAATCATACTGGCGTAGAAGAGAGCGAACATTGATTCATTTTGAGGGAAGTAAGGTATTTGGAAATGGAATATATCAAAATTTTCATTTTTTTATCTATTAATTCCTCTTTGGAATGATAGTTAGAGATTTAATGTACTTGTCATGATATATGCAGCCTCTTCTAGTTTCAACTCGTAAAGTCAATCTATTAAGCATATGAAGGAAACAATGCAAAACATTATTCATTCATTCTTGTAAATGATTGTCTTGCATAAGAGTCATAATTTGGCGGACAGTCTGCATTTGTAGTTAAAATACTGAGTGCCTTGATGCGCAGAAGGTGGCTCATGAATCATGTGCATGTCCAATAAACTATGCATTTTCACTTGTATGGATTAAGTTGGGATGGGTTGTCAGTTTGTGTGGTTTTTATAATGATACTAGAGCGCATGTGCTGCCTAATTTAAGGTCTAAATTATTGTTCCCCACTTGGGAATTGTACAGGTTCTGCCACTGATTCTGGTGGAGCACAGGTTTCTGCTGAACAATCTGAAATCATTTTTATAGGGACTGGGACTAGTGAAGGGATTCCACGTGTGAGCTGCCTCACTAATCCTATCAAGACATGTCCAGTAAGCCGGAAGACTTGCATTACGAGCCCAACAACATTTTCAGTTTATTTGGTTACGGTTTCATCAAACAAGATTTCAAATTTGCAACTTGCTACATAAATTAATAGGTTTGCTCAAAGGCTACGGAACCGAGGAGCAAGAATAGGAGACTTAACACAAGCCTCCTTGTTCGCTACTTCAACTCATCTGGCAAATGGAACATTCTTATCGATGCTGGCAAGTATGTTAAAGATTCTCCCTGTTCTGACCTTAGATTTTTTTTTTTTTTTCCTCCTCTTGTATCTTATATCTGCACATCTTTGATTATTGTAGGTTATATGCTAATACCTCTGTTCTATTCACTCATTGTTTCAAACTATCATGTTAAGACTTAAGAAAGCTAGAAAGTTCATCTCTATCTGACGCATAGTTTAGTTCAAAATTTTCATGCTATTAATATGACTGAACTTGGAGAATATCTATTGTCGAGGGACTTCCTTTTTTGTGCCCATCACTACAGTGGTTTGTGATGGAGGGCATATATGCTATCTACTAAGCTGTCATCATGCTTAATGCAGGTTTTTCTATCACAGTGCTCTGAGGTGGTTCCCAGCTTATGGGTAAGCTAGCTTAAGTTCATTATCTTTGGGCTGCTATATGGATTCCAAAATTTATATTAACTGCTATTATGCACACAAAGCTGGCCTCAGTTAATATTACTGGACGATTGTCCATCTACTGCTATATGGAGGGCACATAATTTGTGTTACTTGCTAATATGCACACACAATTGATGTTCCATATCTTCACATGTCCTAAATTTTGTGCAAGTATTTCACACTAGTGTCTTGTAAGAATTTGCATCTCTATTCAAGCTTCATGAATCATGGATATGAAGACTGAAAGTGGGAGACTGAGGATTACTTAATTGATTGTGATAAAATTGTTGTAAGGCATCTGAGATATTGATAGCATCCTACTGGTCCTCCAGTATGTTTCAGAATATGCATCTAAGCTTAGTGGCATATTTAAGATCTTTTAGTTTTTAGGTTCCACTTACGTAGGGGATCTTAGAATTTCCAGGAGATATCTAGCTTGTGAATGTGGTAAGAATTTTCTCTTATATAGTTAATCTTCTATTGGATAATTTATAACACTATTGTTAGAATTTAACGTTGGAAGCCCCCTTATGGCTAGTAAGAGGAAATTATTGCTAGGAAACATGTCATTAGTGACCTACAGCTTCAGAACATATCAAATTATACGGAGATTAATGTTTCAAAAAACGCTAGGTGCCAGTTGGCTGGTGGACCAGCACCTAGTTCCTAGGCACCAAGTAGTGGTTCACAGTAATCTCCTATTTCTCCACATCTTATTTAAATTTATTTTCATGGTTTAAGCCATTCTCTACTTTTCAAAGCACTGCAAGGTAGATTAATCAGACTGATGTTAAGATTCTAATAATATTTAAGCTAAAGAGGCCGATTAGACAATTGTCACTGTGGCTATACTCTGCCTAGCACCTAAGCGCTGCCTAAGCTGATCTTTACAGATAAACCATCTTCTTCTTAGTGAATCAGTTAATTGGACTTCAGTTGATTTTTGGAAGTTCTTTCTGTTGTGGTTTCATAATTCCTAGTCTGCCGAGAGAAAAGTGTCTAGATTATCACCTTCAACCTTGGTGTTTATACCAATACCTTGTGTCTCTTGAATTTCTGGATATACGGCACTGAATACAGGAATAAATAAGTTTCTGGTTTTGGCTGAGACGCATGTAGCATGCGCATAGATAGTATAGAAAAGGAGTAATGCTTATTGATGATTTTTTGATATTCTTGTTTAGGCTTCCTCTTTTAAATTGGAGAATCTGTCTCTCTGCCATCCAGTTGCTCATATGAAAAGGAATTTTGTCTGCAGTGCAGATGTATGTATTTCCAGTTTGCACCATATCTTCTCCCGGGACTTTTTCTCTTGTTTTTTTGTTTCCTACTTTTTAAGACAACTTGTTGTGCCATACTTCTATTCATTATTATGTAAGTTTCTATATTGACGTGCAAGTTCCTTTTCGTGACTACTTTAATTTCTGTCAGGATAAGAACAATTGATGCGGTTATTATTACTCATTCTCATGCTGATGCAATTGGAGGTCTCTGACATGATTACTTTGTACATTTTTGTGTATGATTGACATCATCAAATGCATGAGTATGCTCATAAGAGAACTTTTGTTTTTCCAGGGCTCGATGATCTACGTGATTGGACAAACAATGTTCAACCTACTATTCCCATATATACAGCAGTGCGCGATTTTGAGGTCATTACTCTTTGCTGAATCTGCACTCTCTACTAATGTTTCAGTAGTTATTCGACTGTCCCTGCATGGGTTTGAAACTCGGCATATGCTTTTCATGCTAGCAAATATATCAGCAGGTTTTTG
Organism: Agastache rugosa; assembly: GCA_031470985.1. Classification (NCBI taxonomy): domain Eukaryota; kingdom Viridiplantae; phylum Streptophyta; class Magnoliopsida; order Lamiales; family Lamiaceae; genus Agastache; species Agastache rugosa. The sequence goes on along the minus strand of CM062603.1, from coordinate 34,975,655 downwards.
GAACTGTAACCATTGTCCCAAAATACGACTTCTTGTTGAAACAAACTATACCTTCAACTGATTAGACGTACCCACCACAAAAAGAATATTTGCAATTCATCCAAGGATTTGTTGGTGGTTAGGGATCAGCTAGTTAAGGGCCAAAGTCTAGCATGTCTGGGTGTATACTTTATTACATCATCAGATATGCCATAATGGTGATGTGCGGGTCCCTGTATCTTGAAAATCTCCTTTCATTTATGCTTATTGCCAGACCTTTCCAATACATGTGTTTGTTTGTGTCTGTACACAAATCTGTAGCTATCTGAGTGCTTTCCAACTAGACGTCTTAGTTTCATTGATTTGATTTCAGGTAATGAAGAAAACTCATTATTATTTGGTAGATAAAAGTGTTGTTACACCTGGTGCTGCAGTTTCAACCTTGCAATTTAACATGATACAAGAAGAACCATTTGCAGTACATGATCTTGAGGTAAGAATTTGTGAAAGATTTTCTACTTTTGGTAAGTTTATGTGTCCTGTCATGTATGCTGTAAGTATTTCTGGTGCAGCCATAGGGTGATTGGGGTATGGTAGTTTATCATATCCAGTAGTTCAAGCATTTCTAAGGTAGTGAGATACTGAGATCCTTGCATTTTCTGCGTGGATATCACATGCACGTTCACTAATATTAGTTTAAGAAATCACTAGGCCCGTCTGTCTATTCAGCCTTATTACCCGAACATTATATTTGTTCAGCTCATAAAATTACACGGCTTCATTGACACATCAGCTCATATTTTGTTTTCCTTAGCATTGGCTAAATTTAGCCTACAATTGTATTGCACTTTCTTGGGCCCTGCCTTTAATATTCGTTTATTCTTCTGTGTCGTTATCTTGCAGTTTACACCTTTACCAGTATGGCATGGTCGTGGCTATCGCTCTTTGGGTTTTCGTTTTGGTGATGTTTGTTACATTAGGTAATGATTCTAATTTTGCTTGCACTTGACTCAATGTTCCTTAGGGAATCTAATCATTCTCCTTTGTGCTTGTAGTGATGTCAGTGATATACCAGACGAAACTTATCCTCTTCTCAACAACTGTGATATCCTTATTATGGTCTCTCTCTCTCTCTCTCATATATATATATATATATATATATATATATATACACATCCAAAAAAAAAAAAAGTAAAAGAACAAAAAGGCATGTACATACATATGCACGTGTAGTAAAAAATGCTTTCTTTTTAGTGCAAATGATGAGAGTAAATTTCATTCTCTCTGTTGGATTGTATTCACTATCATTGATTTGTTTTTTTCGTTTTTCATAAAAGGACGCCCTAAGACCAGATCGATCTTCTTCAACTCATTTTGGACTTCCAAGAGTAAGTTTTCTATGTAATATGTACTCACCTTTTGATGCCACTTATGCTTCATCTGATACATACGTCTAAAACTTCTTAGGCGCTGGACGAAGTTAGGAAAATCCGACCAAAAAGAACCCTCTTCACCGGTATGCTCATGATACTATATGGCTTTCTAGTTTCTACACAAAAATAATTTTTTGCTTATTTCAGATATTTCCAGTACTATGATTCTGCTTCTTGTTTCAACCATGATCATATGATTCACTAATGTACTAGTGCACCATGATCTAGTGATGTAGTTTGTCTAAACCCTTAACCATAACCTGCGCATCCAACGCTCGTCTGATAATACTTTTTTCGCATATTTGAAGGTATGATGCATCTGATGGATCACGAAAAAGTAAACGAAGAACTCGTGAAGTTGAAGGAGACAGAAGGCCTCGACATTCAACTGAGCTACGACGGGCTTCGTGTTCCAGTTACTCTATAGCCTCTTTGAAGTTTTCAAATCATCGGTCTCTCTATAGCATAAATCATTCAATATGGAGTCATTTATTTGGTGGAATTCTGTCATGCATAGCTATTTTTTCTGCTGTATTTAAGCAGTATGAGATAAGAAGAAGCTGACAAGGAGAAAAATGCCAGTTTCTTATCATTTTTTTCTTCCTTTGTTGCAAATTACTCAGGAAATCATTTTTTTAATAGAGATTCACAGTTCCTTAATTTACTTGGAAGAATTATTTGATAGATTTTTGAGAAGTTTTTTTGTTGTGTTGTCCATTCTTTGCAGCAACTTGTGCCACCCTTTTTTGACTTTAGATCTGGGCACCCTTTCAAACTTAAAATGGAAATTAAATCAGTTCGAATATTCTATCCCAATAATTTCTTCGTCCCATTATTAAATTCATAAATAATAATAATAATAAATTTTAATGAAATGAGTATATATAATTACAGAATAATCAATCCTAACAATTAATTATTAACTCAAAGATTGAAAATTAAATACTATTAAATGATCATAAACTCTTATTGGATGTAATCGTTTTTATTTAATAATTAGTGTGTAACCCGTCAAAATTCGACGGGAATCACTTAATATAATAATTTATGAGTATTATTTAAAAAAATTTAATTAAATAATTTATTTAAAGTAATAGTACAACGGTGAATAATTAAAAGAAGTATTACGTTATATATAATTGAACATAATTAAATAATAAAAAGAGACTCCTTTTATCTGTAAGAAACGAAAGAAATCAAAGTAAATATAATAATAATAATAATAATCAATTTTAAAAATAGGTAATTTTATTATACAATTAAATCGAAATATAAAAATTAAAATTGAAAAAAAATAAAATCGATAGTGGGATTGAAACTCATCTGAAATTCAATTACTCAATGCTACCATATTATGCCCATTAATACACGCTTACACTCAAGTTCTGAAAATATTTTTAAATTTCATCTCTAACTCAAATGAACTTGAATTTCTACGTTAAAATAATTTTAAAGGAGGATTTTTTTTTTTCTTTTCAAAAAAGTAAATATGGAGATTATAATAAAGCAAGCTTTGCTGGCATTATGCAAGAAACAGATCTAGCATATACTTTTAGTACATGTGAATTTCATTTTCTTGTTCCTGTTATTTTTGTCTTTTGTTTCTGTCCCTTCCAAAAATTTATACAACTCATATCAAACTTTTAACGGAAATTTGTTATTATTGTTATTGAGATTTATTTAATTTCTATCTTATTTTAGGTCCACTGATTTCTCAATCAATTATTGTCCCGGACCCTTTGCAGTTTTTGCCCCCACCTCGTCCTTACTGCATTGACTTTTATTTATTAAAATTTTGAAAACTTTAATCAAATCAAATTAAATTATTGATCCCCGTCATTTGGTCAAATTTTGAGGATATAAGTAATTATGCTGGAACATGGCGATTTTTAATTTTCAAGTTTAATCTTGAAAAGTTCTAACTTTGTATGTATCACGACATATTCTACTAACTTTAAAATTTTCATTTTTGCAGGATTTTTTATGGGAAAAAATGACATAATAAAAAGGGTAAATTGCCTGTTAATTTCTGAACTTTTCATAAATTCTGGTTTTGCTCCCTACAAAAAAAATCTGCGTGTAAATTCCAAAACTTTCTCTTTTGTCTGGTTTTGCATCCAACGTCGGTTTTCCCCAAACTTTCACTTCTGATTGAGCCATAATGATCTTCCACTGAACCTCTCATAAGCTCTTTGTGCAATTTTCCTAGCCTTGTACAATCTATCCTTGGGCACACGAGTACTCAAAATCAGCACACAATTTGAAAAAAACCGACGTTGGATGCAAAACCAGACAAAAGGAAAAGTTTGGGAATTTACACGTAGAATTTTTTTGTGGGGAGCAAAATCAGAATTTATGAAAAGTTCAGGAATTTACAGGCAATTTACCATAATAAAAATGTACTAATTTACCTAAAAATGTACCAGAATACAATTATATTGGTAATTTTTTTAAGTATATGCAAACAAGAAATGAATTGAACTCTCAAAGTTTCGTGTATTTAATATTTTAAAGTGTTGAAAAATTAAATACTCGGTACTTATAACTATTTAAGCTCAACTATTTATTGGTTAAATAACTTGCACGAGATGATAATTTTGTACAAATATATAATGATATTAAAAAAAAGAGTAATACAAAAGAATTTAATCAGAGCTAAGTTGCAGTCACGTTCTCATACTTACGTGGCTAAGTTTTATTAGTAGAAGTAACACTCTCTTTGTCCCACAAAAATAGATCTATTTATTATTTTGTCGTTCCGATAAACATAGATTACTAATTACATATTCAACGTGTGTTGTTTATTTATTTATTTTTATTTTGTTGGCATTTGATGCCCTTAATTAATGCATTTTGGTATTACTCCTAATTAGCCCATTAATGAGATAAGGACATACGAGAACATACAAAAAAACTTAATGTTCTAATTCTATAATCTCTATTAACTACTTTCATTCTCTCTCTAAAAAACTGTAAATCTCTAAGATGGTACAAAAATTATATGATCGTTTTTTAATCAAATCGGATTATCTATTGCCTTTTCATGTGACATCTCCTATTACATTAATAAGGGGACGATATGTGGCATGACTAAGAGTTCAAGATTTAAGATATATATATAAGGAAATAACTACAGATTTATCATTATTGTTTCATGAAAGAAATTAAAGCTAGGAATTGTAGAAAGATAAGAATATTATGGTATTTCAAGTCTTCAAGCAAAGATGTGACATTGGTTGATAGCATACATATAATAGAAACCTAATTATTTCTTGAAATATAAATAGCAATGCACAAATTATTATTGATCAGAACTATTCTAGGGGAACAAATAAAGTAACAAGTAACAACCACATACTATATATTTATGTATATATTTCAATAACTAATTAGTTACACACAGAGTTTAAACAAAGCACATACTATTATTTTAAGAAATAAATTATAATAGCAGTTTATTATAACAGATGAGCTGGAAGAGCATGTTGATACTTGGTTTCAGCAATATTCCACTTAAAAAAAATCAGGTCACTGAAAAATAAAACAGGATAATGACAAAACAAAGATTATTTTTTATTTCAAACTTTAGAATATATATGTATGATTCAAAGGTTATTAAATTTATATAGCAACATGCATGAACTACTAGAAAAGGTGCCAATTATAATGTATATTTTATGTTATTTACAATGTATACTCCATGTAGCTGCATATTTTATCTTATTAACCTGAAACAAATAAAAAAACAATATTGATAGGTGTTGTTATGTCCAAAGCTTTTTGTAGCTGTACAAGTAGGACTGAAAAACATACTAAATAATTTGATTTTGACTTAACTTCAATAGTACTATAAGAAACCAAACTTAATTAATATATTAATTTGTCCTGTCTCAGGACATCTTAAATTTTTGTTTGAGCTCGATTTATAAATTAGTACAAACAACACTATAACACTATATATTATATATGTGAAAAAGAAATTCTAATTTATATGAAGTTAATTTTTTTGCTATACAAACTAGTCAAATTTTAAGTACTAATAGCAAAATGTTACATTGATGTAGGTAAAAATTATTAATTTAATTTAACTAAATTAATATATACATGTATATTATCATAATTTTAAATAACTTTTAGATTCGAAATGATTATGATCTTTTATCGAATAAAAAAAAACTCAATCAATATATATACCGATAATCCATATTTTAAAAATAAAGATATTATAAATATAATATCTAAGTTTATTAAAAAAATAATTTTATAATAATAATAATAATAGATTTTTCTTAATATATAAAAACGTACTCGACTCAACTCGAATAGAGTATGATAGCCGTGTATCTTTTGTCAAGGAGGAGTGGGGATAATTATAGCCCTTTTTAAGGTATGGGCTTTTAGCCGAAGGGCTTAATCAATGACTCAATCATGTAACATTGTAAAAAAAACTAAGTAAAAGCTAAAAGGGATCCACTTTCAAGACTTAGTTTACTGTTAAAAAAAGATTACAATTATACAAATGAAAGTCTCTATCTCTGCTACAAATGAACTCTTTTTTTAATCATGGTGGGCTCTTTTTTGAGTTACTTTTTACAATAAGAGGGAAAGGCTGTATACAATGGAGGAAAACAGAAAGTGATCCATTTTTAAATTTTAATTATTTTTAAAATTTTGAATAAGTATTGTATAATTTGTAAAGTAAATAAGTGTGGTGTAAAGAAAGAATAGATTTTTATGGGGTTTTGGAGAAGAGAACAAAAGTAGACAGAAAGTGCACGTCAGAGTTAGCCGTAGCTAGGGATGTGGTTTGATTTTTGAGGTGATATTATGGTGTTTTTCTTTTCTTTTTCTATCCTTTCTTTCTCATCCACACCTCTGTGTTTTCTCTCTCATAAAAAACACACAGAAAAAGAGAGATGAGGAGAGAGAAATAGCTTTGTTTGTAGAGGAAGACGGTCTTTCTCTTCTTTTGTTCTTACATGCATGCCTATAATTGGATTTTCTTGATTTTAGCAAGGAAAAAAAAACCATTGAAAACCTGCAAGAAGGCATAATAGTGTGTGCAGAGCTCTCTCTCTCTCTAACCAGAAAGTTGTCTGTTGGGGTGAAGCCAAAGATGAAGAAGAAGCCATAATCAAGAAGAGGCAGTCGAAGAAGTTTCTTGTGAGAGAGAAGTTCGAACAAGAAACAAAAATTAAACCTTGGAAAAACACTCACTTTGTCCATTTTTTTCACCTACTTTAGCCTTTCTCTAGGTCAGTATATTTTTTTGTCTTCAGATCTCGAAAATTCCTGTCTTATTCCCAACAACGTAGTTAAAGAGAGATCTGTGTCCTCATCTCAACACTTTTAGTAGATTAAACTTTCTCTCTCATCCCACCCAAAATCTCAAAAATGATGAAGAAAATCTCAGCAATCCAAGAAGAAAACATGTCCAACCTCACCTCCGCCTCCAACGATGCCAGCGTCTCCTCCTCCACCAACAACGGCGGCGGCGAGATGTTCCCGCCGCCGTACCTCGCCACCGCCACCACCCCACCTCCGCCCGCCAAGAAAAAGAGGAGTCAACCAGGCCATCCAGGTAAAAATCAAATCTTTCCACAAAATCTTCAATCCCATTTCATCAATTCCTTTTAAAAACTCAAGATTTCAAAATAAGAATCAAATTTTGATTGCTTTTTCTATTTTTTCCCCTCAGACCCTGGTTCAGAAGTAATCTCTCTTTCGCCAAGAACCCTTATGGCAACGAACAGATTTGTGTGTGAAATCTGCAACAAAGGGTTTCAAAGAGACCAGAATCTGCAGCTGCACAGAAGAGGGCACAATCTGCCATGGAAGCTGAAGCAGAGAAGCAGCAAAGATGTAAGAAAAAAGGTTTATGTCTGCCCAGAGACAAACTGCGTGCACCACGATCCATCTAGAGCTTTGGGAGATCTTACAGGAATCAAGAAACACTTTTGCAGAAAACATGGTGAGAAGAAATGGAAATGTGAGAAATGCTCAAAGAAGTATGCAGTTCAATCAGACTGGAAAGCTCACTCCAAAACTTGTGGCACTAGGGAGTACAGATGTGACTGTGGCACCCTTTTTTCAAGGTAAATTAATGAATAAATTTTAATTAATGATTTTCAAGATTTCAATTTTAATTATTGTTGGTGAAAAATGAGAGGTAATTATTTCAAGATTTGCATTATTGAGACATGACTAGGAGTCTAGGAGTTGAGCAGGAGAATTTGATCTTGATTGTTCATTTTTGAAGAGTTTTTGTGGTCTAAAATGTGGGGATGAAATTTGAAGGATGTTGAAATAATTTCTCTTGAATTTTCTGGGGTTTGATTAATTTATTTTCTTGGGGTCTACTCTAATCCTTAGTTGGGGTTTCAAATTTCAAAAATGAGTGTGAGAGTCAAATTTCAATTTGATGAGGACATGCTTGTTTTCTTTAATTACAGCCATTATCTTAATTTAATCCCCATATCACTGTCACAAAGAGTCAGAAAACAGTCATACACACATACAGTAGTACATGATACATGACACATCCACAACAATAAAAAACTATTCTAGGAGTATTTTTTTAATTTTTTTTTTTTACTGTGTGGACTGTGTTTTCTCTTTCTTGATTCTTACATGCACTTTCTCTTTCATCAGGAGGGACAGTTTCATCACACACAGAGCCTTCTGTGATGCTCTAGCAGAAGAGAGTGCAAGATCCATAACTGGAAACACCACCCCCTCCCCCACAATCCCAATCCCAATCCAAAATGCTGCAACTTCTCTCTCATTCTCTCACCACATAAACCTCCAACAAATCCAATCCCAATTCAACAATGCAGCAAATCATCAAGAACTCCCATTTTCAATCAAGAAAGAGCAGCAAAACTTCACCCTAAGGCCACCATGGCTAGCCTCCCCACCCACCCTGGGCCCACCACATGCACCCATTGACCTCACCACCCCATCTTCAATCTTCCAAGATTTTCAAGAAAACCACACTAATCATCACCATCATCCCCAAAACCCTAACCCTAACACCACCAGCATGGGGCCCGCCACCACCAGCCTCCACCCCTTCCACCACCATCCACAACCACACATCTCAGCCACTGCATTGCTGCAGAAAGCAGCAGAGATGGGCGCCAAAAGCAGCAGCAGCTGCAGCGCCCCATCACCCGCTGGTGAGTTTAGCAGCGGGGCCCACCATGCTCACGTGTCTGCTGGTGAAACCAGAACAGCTGGGTTCGGTCTAAAGTTGTCCTCACGTGACCAGTTCATCAATGGCATGGCTCCATTCGGGAATAAAGCTGCTACCATCACAGTCACAGCCACCAACAGCCCTTCACCTTCCTTGCTTCTACACGATATGATGATCAACAACAATTCTGCTGCATTCGATCATCATGGGTCAACTTTCGAGGACGATCTGTCGTTTGCCGGAATCTTGAACAACTCCTCCAAGAAAGTTGACCATGACGAAGAAAGTTTGGATTTTCATGCAACCCTTAATCATTTCACCACCAGAAACAACACTACTTCTTCTAATGGCGGTAATGATGATAATCTGACGAGGGATTTCCTAGGATTAAGGCCTTTGTCTCAAAGCGACATCCTTAGCATCGCAGGTTTGAGTAATTGCATGAATCAGAATCAAACTGAAAGATCTTGGCAAGATTAATTAGCCTTCTTGAAGAGTTTTCAAGGTGTTTTGATCTTCTTGCGGGGTGGGGTGGGGTGGGGTGGGGTAGGGTTGGTTGAGTTTAGAATCTTGACCTTGTTCAATGTGTATCTATGGTTTCATTAGTTTACTCTCTCTCTCTACTATCAAAAAATTTGAAACCCTAGTTGATATATATCTCAACTCCTTTTGATCATCAATATATCAATATATGTCCGTTTGATTTGATGAGGTGTATGAGTATTATTTTACAATAATTTTTTTTATCTTTAATTAATTGTATAAAACAATTGTTTGTCTAGTACAAGTGCACAGACATTGCTTCTTCGTGCATTCTACTTGTATAAATTGTGCATTCTACTTGTATAAATTAAATTTAACATTTATTTAGTGGGGATCGAACTATTCGCACTACTGATAGCTATAGGCGGTGTTCGTCACAAAAATTAGATATAGTATGAGACAAACAAAGACTGGTCTAGAATTTCGAATAATTGACTTAAGATTAATTTTGTCATATGAGAGAGCCTAAGGCTCATAAAAGCAAATGAGACTGTGTATCGAGCCCGAACACCTTTTATATATGATGCAGTTCATCGAACCAAACAAATCCTTAGGAGATTAGAAGTTGCATTTCTAATTCGTAGATTTTGGGAGTTGTCTTTCTTGGTGAAATGTGCTAAAATTCGAGATTGAATGGAAATTTACCACTTTGATTCTTGGAATAATTTATGGAACATACCTAGCTAGAACAGTATTGAATTCTGCCTATGATTAAAATTAAATGCTTTGGACCATTCATAAATGAGTCCATCTTTTCTTGCACTCCTCCCTAAATTGATTGTATGATTTTGGAAAACTTAAATGACATGTCTGTGAAAGAGAATCAACCCATTTTTGGGATGGTGACATACATACCCATATATACATATACGTATATGTGTATATATATATATATATATTATTTAATGTAAGTGGTGTTTTCTGTCTGAAAAAGATCGAAGCTCCTTTCAAGGTGCCTCTTGGAAAAATAAAGATAATTTATTATTATTATTATTATTATTATTATTTTATTTTTTACATTGACTTAAAATTTCTAGTTCTAAGTGAGTTCTAATATTTTAAATTTTTTAGTTTATACAAATTTATCTTGATGTATTTGAATTTGGACGCAACATAATTTGGATGAATATAATAGAGAGAATACAAACATTTTTGTAGAAAGAATGAGACAGAACTATATTCATACTAATCATGATAGAATTTAAGTGAAGGATATAACAATAACATAAAATATAATATACTTAGTACTTTTTAAATGAATTAAATATCTAACTACATCGGTTTGCTTTCATTTAATGGATCAAATTATAGTCGACAACATTATGACGGAATTAATAGCATCACTCTTTGGGGAGTACTATATTGTTATTGAATTCCTAACATCCAAGATGTTGCATTATAAGAATCATGTACCTTGAATAAACACATTGATAAATTTATCTTAGTTCCAATGTCTTGAATTTTTAGAATGACTAGTTCTTTCTACGAAAGAACAAAAAATACTCGCAATCCAACGTACAAGTCATAAATTAAAATTTATTTATTTATTTTTATTTGGCGGAAAAGAAGTTGTAATGATCGAATCCTAAACCTTTCCATTTACAAAAACGATGTCCATCACTTGGATGTCTTCAGATGAACAAAAATTGCTAAGTTTTGATGGGATTGAGTTCTCCATGAATTACTAGTACTTTAAGACATTAATATCAAGCAACATTAAACATGTTTAATAAAGTCCTAAATTCCACATTGAATATAGCTTGATCCAACTGAATGGCTATAAATGGAATGGTTAATGTCAATAAAGTGGTACCTATGATATACGGATTCTTTTAAAAATACCATATTATCATATCGGATTCTCGTTGAGGTACGATTCTCTTCGGATTCCCGTGGGATTCGCATCCGATTCGCCACGTGGCGTATCCTTCTAAATAAAGAATAAAAAGTAATCGGATTCGCGAATCCTGTGTGTAAATTTTGCGAATTTCGTGGATGAAGTGAGTGTATGAGGTTGACTTTGATAACTTTATCTGAATTATGGCTTCTTTATTGGACTAATGATATTTGAATTGATATTTTGTTACTTAATTAAATTGCATAATTCAAAATGCTTAAATTTTGGGTTAAAGAAAATGAATTACATACATATGATTTATAAAAATTTAAATTTCTAATTATTTTATTAGTGTTACGTACATATAATAAAATATTAATACTAGACGTATCCTTGCCGAATCGCACCATATAATTTTCAAAATTTCGTATCCACGTACTCGTATCATATCGCTCCCGCACCCGCCCCCATGCACCCATGCAACATAGAGTGGTACATATTAGGTCAAATATTATGTGGAGATTCACATATTGGTTGGAGGTATCTCAGAACTAATTAATATTTGTCCTCAACTTTGAAAGATATTATTATACGTACATATCAATTTGATCCTTTGTAATATAGGTCAACAATGTAGGAAATCTAATGATGTCAACATATGTAATGAATCTACACACATCAACCTAGCGAATTATTTGTGTGTGTGTGTGTGTGTGAGAGAGAGAGAGAGAGAGAGAGAGAGAGAGAGAGAGAGAGAGATGGAATAGTATATAATTGTCAGTAGAAAAGCATAGGATTCTTTGGTGAGTAGAAAAGATTCTTGAAATGTGTAAGTTGAAAACATTGTATGATATTGTTAAGAGTTTTGCAGATGAAATGAGAAAGGAGGGATGCTGTTTGACTCCAATTTTGGGTACAATTGGGAGTCAATCCCAAGATTGCCCTTGCCCCAACCTCTTCTTCTCTATTATTTTTTTTTTCATTTTTTGTTTAATTTTTATTGTCTAGTATTAGTACACCTGAATAACTTCATAATATATATATATATATAGTGTGTGTGTGTGTAAATGTCTTTTCTATCCCTATCCCTGCCACCTTATAATTTCATCTCTCTGTAGTACTTTTCTCAAAATTTAAGAAAGAAAAAAAGCAAAAGGAAAGTAACTATAGTTGATTGGCAGATTTTATTTTTAAACATTTGTTTCTATTCATGTGAAGTAATTACATGAATTAAAAAAGAAAAAAAATTAACAAACATTTTGACCGTTAGTTGTCTTGAAGTTGGTCGAGACGACATTTTTTATCTATTTGCCTAACTATAAAAAGAATAAAATTGTCAAACCTAGTAAAATATATATCTTTGTTCTTGATATTATCATATATATTTTAATAGGACCCTCCAGTACGTAGTCATATACTAGTTTGCACCTCAAATAATGTGAAAAATCTTACGCAGTCATAGTTTGTATCTAATTCTATGTCAAAACTCTCTCTCTCTCTCTCTCTCTCTTAGTATGTTTGTATCTATGGGGTGAGCTCGTGTATGTATGTGTCTGAGGAGTGGGGATGTCATATATATTAAACATTTAAATTGGAATTTAATCAAATGAAGCTTTAAAGAGGATGAATTAAACTCTTGAAATTTGTTACAATGCTTCTTAATTAGTTTATTTAGAATTTATACAAAAGATATATCTAATAATAATTGATCTTAATTTAGAATAAATTTAAAATTATGCAAGCAATATCAAATATTAACATGGCACTATTGTACATGCATAGTCAACTAATATACTAGACTAGGTACTGAGAATTTCATTAAATGATTAAATAAAATCTTAAAACCTAATAAAGAATCTATTTGAACTCGTAATCTTCCCCCTATTCCCAAATAATATGTATTAATTAATCGATAGCATAAGTTACCAATTTATTTGTTTATTATATCTATACGTTCTCCCAAGCACTCTATATCAGCATACTGCAAATTTGAAAATTGAAATAGCCCTCAATTAACGATAAGATAGGGCCAATTAATTATTAAAAAAATATAATATTATAATTGTAGGTTTTATAGCCAAAAAGAAAGAAAGAAAAAAAAAAGTTCACATGCAAAATGTTAGTAGGTGGGAGCAAGCTTAGCTAGAATGAAAGTGACATGCCCTAGGCCCATTGTGTTGTCACTATAATCAGTACTCCTATTTATACCTCCATTTCTATACCCATTCAAAAAAATATTTCATATATATATTTATATATAAAATAAATATTAACGTATTACTCCCTCTGTCCCGTTGAAATTGCCCTGATATTGTTCAGCATGGTTATTAAGGAGAAAGGTAAAAAGAGAGAAAATGAGTAGGTTCCATTACTTTTGAAGGGTTAATTATTTCCTTTTTGGAAAAGAGGACAATTTAAATGGGACGATCCAAAAAAAAAGGATGACAATTTCAATGGGACAGACGTGGTACCTTATTTGAGGATGATATGTTTAATTTTCCACAAGAATATAGAAGTAATTGGAAAATGAGATTATGACGTCGTATATGAAGGGTCTTCTTTTATAATAATTTTTAGAGTAGTGCTATTTGGACACACTGTGGCCAGCCACACAAGCTAAAAAAGGTAATATATGTTTTGAAAAAGGAAATATATCCTAATTGGAGAATCATAAATTCTAAGGGAAAGTATGATTATTTTCATTTTTACAGTTAACTTTTCTTTTTCTTACGCGTGTGGCCGGCCATAGTGTGGCCGAATAACTTTATTGTAATTTTTAATTGTGTTTGAATCTCATATTTTGTTTAATATATAAAATTGTATGCAATATAATATAGTGTAGTGATAATGGGACATAATGTCCTAAACATAATGGGGGTATATTAGTAAACTCCAAATTTTCGAATTATTAATTCAATTAATAGGATTTTTGCAATTACTCCATTGTCCTTAGCACTAATTAAGGGATATATTACATGATTGATTTCAAATTTGGAAAATCAAATCATATCTATATATTATATAATTAATTTCAAACATATCCATAATTATTTCATAAAATATTAAATAATACAAAGATTTTAGTTTCACTTTTGCTGGAGAAAAATTTAAAATAACTAGCTCGTTCTTTTCCATGATATCTAGAGTAATTAATTTCAATTGAAGAACAAATTACTCGTTCTTTCCCTGTTTTTTATTTATTTTTATTATTTTTCTTAAAAATTTCATTTTTTTATTTTTTAATTTATTTTGTTGTTTTTTCCGGGTTTTTTATTTATTTTTATTATTTTTCTTAAAAATTTCATTTTTTTATTTTTTAATTTATTTTGTTGTTTTTTCCGGGTTTTTTATTTATTTTTATTATTTTTCTTAAAAATTTCATTTTTTTATTTTTTAATTTATTTTGTTGTTTTTTCCGGGTTTTTTATTTATTTTTATTATTTTTCTTATAAATTTCATTTTTTATTTTTAAATTTATTTTGATGTTTTTTCCGATTTTTTTTAATTTTTATTATTTTTCTTATAAATTTCATTTTTTATTTTTTTTATTTATTTTGTTGTTTTTTCCGATTTTTTTATTTATTTTTATTATTTCCTCGGGGCCCCCATCTCCAACACGACACATGACGCCCCATCCCCGTGCATGCCACCACACACGGTGCCCTGGTCCCCATCTCGAACAAGACATACGAAGCCTCATTCCCGTGCACGGCACAAAATATGGCGCCCTGGCCCCTTCTAAACCGATTAACTTTATTATAAGTAAATTGAAAAAATTATATATGAAATGATAACCGATTAACCACACCACTACTTTATAATTATTTTATTTTTTCTAAATGTTTATTTATAATACATTAGTTCAATTTATTTATAATAAATTTAATACTATCTCAATACTATCTATATCAACGTCTAACAATTTAAATTATTATCGATTAACCTTCTGATAAATTAATTGATCATATACTACAACAAATTCTCATTGATTAACAATATTATTATTTGATCCATCAAATTATCGCCGATTAACTAACTACTATATTATGAATGAATTGAGCTTATACTAGAGCAACTTCTCACTGATAAATTATGTTGTTAGTGAAATGATCAAATTTTCACCGATTAACATTCTGATGAGTTAATTGATCATATACTACATCAAATTCTCATTGATTAACAATATTATTAGTGGATCCATCAGATTCTCACCGATTAACTACTATATATTACAAGTGAATTGAGCTTATACTAGAGCAACTTCTGATCGATAAAGTATATTGTTAGTGAAATGATCAAATTTTCACCGATTAACATTCTGATGAGTTAATTGATCATATACTACAACAAATTTACACCACTTCAATATAAAATTCTGATGAGCAAATTTTATCTATTAGTTTACTTTTATAATTTTTTAATAATATCGTCACTCAACCCTATATTTAAGTACAATTACTTGTCAACATATTTCGCGGGCTTCCACTTACCTCAGTGGCAAAGTACTCTATATTATGCTTTGATGTCTCGAGTTCGATCCTCCTAGTTAATAACAATATTTTAGAAATTCTTATAAATTTCAATTTTTATTTTTTAATTTATTTTGTTGTTTTTTCCAGTTTTTTTATTTTTTTTTCTTATAAATTTCATTTTTTATTTTTAAATTTATTTGTTGTTTTTTCCGGTTTTTTATTTAAAATATACGTATAGGCTAATTAAATATATTGGCATTATAGTGTCATTTTCAAAAAAATATAGTGTATTATATTGAATTATAATTTTTTTTTCGTTTAAAACAATAAAAAAATATAGATAAACATAAGGAGGAGTTTAGTAAATCATATTTCGATTATCTCCTAAAATAATTTTTTCTCCTAAATTAAGCATGGTGGATTTTATGCATTTTATGAAAAATGATGTAAATAGTAGAAAAAAGAAACAAGATTATGTATATTTTGATTTTTTAAAGATTATGTATATTTCGATTTTTTGAAAGATTATGTATATTTCGATTTTTAATTTAGTTACCTAATTTTAAGGGATCAAATAATATTTACTTAATTAAGATTATGATGATAATTAAAACATTCCAAAATTACATAAGGGTAAATTAGAGAAATGTGTAAACCAGAAAACCGGAAATGAAGGAACTGGTTTTGAAAAACCGGTTTTTAAAATATATGAGCAAAAAAAACCAATTATGTCCAAAACATTATGTCAAAAAATCATTTCCCTATAATATACTCCCTCCGTCCCATTTATATAGGCTGATTGAAATTTTCACATGGATTAAGAAAAATTATTGGAAAATTAAATTATATAGTAAATTTCTTAATATGCCCCTATTTATTATTTGATTATGTATTTTTTATGAGTTAATCAAAGAATTAAATAGGGATATATTAGTAAATGAGCTAAAAAACATTACTTTTTATGGAAACAAGCCTATATATTTGGGACATCCGAAAAAGAAAAACAAGCCTATATATATGAGACGGAGGGAGTAATTGGCGTTTGCCTAGCTATGGTAACTAACATACTTTTTCTAGTTAATTATTTGGGAAATACACCTAACTATGGATTGACTTAAGCTTAAATTTTGTTACAACATTGGGATTCAACCATTGAATGTCGTCGCATTTTACTAGGAATGTTTTACTTTTCCGTAAGTTATTCTTTTTTGTTTTATTTCCAGAGAGAGAGAGAGTAAAATGTTTGAATCGAAATCAACCAAAAATTACTTATCCTAAACTAACCGCAAATTTTAAAAAGATAAAAATTAATTTGTGTTACAAATTACTTTGATTGGTGATTATAGATTAACAATTTTTTTAGGGGACAGGTTAGCAAATATATATATATATATATGTATATACGTGTTTAAATAAGATAATAGTATTGGTATAACAAAAGATTCCTCTTTCATCAACCTTTGGCGTTTTTGATTATTATAAATATCAAGGAATTAACTTTTATATATACTTGTTGCTCCAAAAAAAAAAAAAAACTTTTATATATACTTACGAAGTTGTAGCAATGTTATATATATATGTATATACGTGTTTAAATAAGATAATAGTATTGGTATAACAAAAGATTCCTCTTTCATCAACCTTTGGCGTTTTTGATTATTATAAATATCAAGGAATTAACTTTTATATATACTTGTTGCTCCAAAAAAAAAAACTTTTATATATACTTACGAAGTTGTAGCAATGTTATATATATATGTATATACGTGTTTAAATAAGATAATAGTATTGGTATAACAAAAGATTCCTCTTTCATCAACCTTTGGCGTTTTTGATTATTATAAATATCAAGGAATTAACTTTTATATATACTTGTTGCTCCAAAAAAAAAAAAAACTTTTATATATACTTACGAAGTTGTAGCAATGTTATATATATATGTATATACGTGTTTAAATAAGATAATAGTATTGGTATAACAAAAGATTCCTCTTTCATCAACCTTTGGCGTTTTTGATTATTATAAATATCAAGGAATTAACTTTTATATATACTTGTTGCTCCAAAAAAAAAAACACTTTTATATATACTTACGGATTTGTAGCAATGTTATACATGCAAGATGGTCCTACCACACAGCCCCCCACCACACACACGTCTTAGTTTTCAATTGTATAATTGAATATTGTTGTTGATCATAAATCTTTCTTAATTATCACATAATCTGCACGCCCATTTTCGAATTAAACAAAATTTGGGCATTGTTGACTTGTCAAATGTAGCTAATTATATACTAAATTAAGGCATTAACTATTCACATGCAAAACATATACAAATTGGTCTCACTCATAATGATTCAATTATTGGTTGAAAAGTCAAAATTGTATAGATTTAGATTGCACTTAAAATCCTCAAATTGTATTCACGCTGAAATTGAATATAATAAAATGGAATAGATATCTCTAGGACAAAGGGGAAAGATGATTAATTATAATCTTTCTGCTGATTTAATATTGCATAAAGATTTACCACTTTCGACTTAGATGGCATTAATTTTAATTCTATACTTTCCAAATTATAAAAGCTCGTGGGAGAGTTTTTGACGGATCAACATTCATGAATCGGGTCATAACCCCCCATCAAATGGCGGATTCATTAAACTGTTTTAAAAACTCATTATCGTGTATGACAGATTTAAATATGAAATCAGTCTTGATGCGTCAAACGATCTGATAAGAGATTGTCTTAATATATATATATGAAAATATTAGATAAAATGATTGATTAAAATGATTTTATTAGATAAATCTTAGGTTAAAATTATTAATATACCCTTTTATGTCCGGACATATATGTCCAAAAAGTATTATTGTATATATATAGGGGTGGGTTCAAATGAGAACCAATCTCAATGTGTTAACTAGGAACCAATATAATCCCTTGATTATATAAAATTTAATAGCTTAGATCTAATTTTACTATGAAAGCCAAGATTGGAAAATTACACCCTAATTAATATTTCAAATCGCAACTCAGTAATTGAATTTGGAAGCAATTTTGACTACCAAAATTTCCGGAAATAAAACTTGAAATCAATTAACCTGTAGAGATAATATATCTCATTTCCAAATCAAATCAAGTTATAATTACTTGACAAAAATTTCGGATGAATCACAATTTTATGAACATCGTAAGCATTACATGTTTTTTTGTAATGCATTTCATATAATATTTTTTTGCTTTTAATGTTCATTATATTTGCTTATCATAGTAATATTCTTTGCTTGATTTGTATTGATATTATTATAAAAAGCAGTGGATTACACAGAAAAAACTATGAATTATACTAAAATAAGCAATATGAAAATGTAATGAAAAACAATGAATTATGCATTTACATAATATAAAAATAAAATTTGTTTTGCTTTAAATGTTTATTATGTTTGCTTATCATAGTAATATTTTTTGCTTAATTTGTATTGATAGTATAAAAAGCAATGAATTACACCGAAAAAAGCAATGAATTATACTAAAAAAAAAGCAATATGAAAATATAATAAAAATCAATTAATTATATCTAAACATAATATGTAAATATAATCGGTTTGCTTTTAATGTTTATTTTATTTGCTTATCATAGCAATATTATTTGCTTAATTGTATTGATATTATAAAAAGCAATGAATTATAACGAAAAAAGCAATTAATTATACCAAAAAAACCAATATGAAAATATAATAAAAATCAATAAATTACATATAAACACAATATGAAAATAAATCTGTTTGCTTTTAATGTTTATTATATTTGCTTATCATAGTAAATGGAGTATTATTTGCTTAATTTGTAAAAAAAAAATGAATTACACATAAAAAGAGAAAACAACTTTCAAAAAAGGAAAAATGAAAGGAAAAAAAAGAAGAAGAAGAGAAAACAAGTTCTCAACACTCAACAGTAGTACATGGGGCGGTGGGTGATCTCTCTAATGAAGTTAAGATAGAAGATCCTTAAACATAAATATGGAATGATTAATATGGAATTCCAATAATTAAGGACAAGAAGCGTTACATATAAAATTAAAGTTACTTCATTATCCTTCTCGGTTTTAAAAGGAATAAAACAATATTAAAATTTGCAATAAATATAATCCGTTGATTAAAGAAAATAGACGGTCTAGATCGGTTCCTAGTTAATACGTGAGGATCTAGTTCTTATTTGAACCCTCCCCTATATATATATATAATGTGGTACTCTCACTCCTCCCGATAAGTATCATATTTCAAAAATCTATAGAAAAATGATGTCAAATTTCTCATTTTATGTTTATTATCAATGCAAATTCTTTAGTCGTCCGATTTTTCATGTATTTAAGAGTAAAAGGAGTAAATTATCCCATTTTCTTAGTGTACGATTTTTTACGTCAAAAGATATTTATTCAGGAACGGATGAAGCATGTTGGTAGGATGAATGATTATTTACTTTATATTGGTAATCATGGTAATATTTAGGGTGGATTATGTGTCAAGTACTAACACCCTTTATGGTGAAAAAAGAGGTGTACCGTGTTTGTTGAAAATGGTAAAGTAGTTCTCCTTAGTGCTTCACAATTCATCATTCTCCTTTTTTGTTCCAAACAAATCATTATTTTTTGTGCTACTTTTCACTGTCACTGCTAAACCGTCACGGGATTATTAATCCAATAGGAATTTAAGCCCTAAAGCATTACTAACTTTTAATATCCGATAATATATACATTTATAGCAATGAGGCAGATCTAAATTTGAATCTTAAAAAGGCTAGATATAATTTATGGACCCATCTCATTTATTTCATATTTATATTATATAATAGAAGCTCTTAAAATTAATACTCAAATTAATAACTTCTATGAGATAATAATTTTTCTGTCCCGACTGATTATTGATTTATAGAGGTTATACTGTATTATATGTGGAGTTATATATACTAAATTCTAGCATTATCGTGACATGTATTTTTAATTTACGTAATTTCATATCACATATGTGTACATATCAGCTTGTTCTGTACAAATATTTAATATGTATTGATTCGGAAGATCTAAAAAGCTCGTGGATGAAATTTGCTAAAATTAAAAGTTTTGGATAGGATTGCAAAATGGCCCAATATTTTTTTTAAGTTATAAATGTCAAGAGAAAAATATCGAAGACATCGTAGTCTAGATTATTAATTGTCACGAGTTTTTTATTTTTTTGAACAAACATTAAAAAAAATTTTAAAGGCTGCATGACAGTGGACTTGAAACCATGACCTTTGGCCTGTGCATTAACCACTCTACCACTAGGCTAACACACGCACACAATTATTATGAGTTAAAAACGAGAGTATCATATAGTCAATTTTTCTCGTTGCAAAATAAAAATTTTAGATTTGAATTTATTTTCATGTATGATAAAAGTTTGCTGAGATGGCCCAAATCCATCATATGAAATTGGATGGCAAGTCCAATGAGCCCAAATTACACAAATTGGGCTAACCTTTCTATGACAGTTTGTGAAATTGGTGGTCACAAACTATTATTATTATTATTTGGATGGTTTATGCTATTTTTAGTGAATTTTTACGATACAACAACTCCAAAATATGATTGATGTGCATAAATTGGATAGAAATGAAATTGCCATTCTTACATTTTATTTTTAATTGGAAAAAAATGTGTAAAAATACATTCAAAGTTTGAGGCGCATATTCACAAAATATTGTTGGGCGCAATTTAAGTACTCACTCCGTCCCATGATAAGTGTCTACTTTCTTTTGGACACGAGTATTTAGGAGAGAAGTGTTTAAAGGGTAAAAAGATAAAAAGTGGTGGAGCCCACATCTTTTGTGTGAGAGAGGGTGTTTCCATATTAGGAAAGTAGACACTTATGATGGGACAGACCAATAAGGAAATGTAGACACTTATGGCGGGATGGAGGGAGTATATGTAATTGGAAATTTTATTATTCAAAATTTAGAATTAATTATTTTGATTCAGCTATGTAAAACAACAAAAACAAGATAAAATTAATTAAATTTATAACCAATAATATATTTATATTTTTAAAAATTATAACATATCATTAGTTTTACTCAAAGTTTCCTCGTTAACAAAAAAGTAAAAGATAAAAAATAAGACCGAAAAAGAGTAAAAAGAGATTCGATAATTTATCCAAACCGTACACAACGGCTTGAAACGAGCTAAGTACGGAATCGAGCGTACGTAGAGACAATAGAGCCCGGCCCGATAAATCAAGGGCTTGACTGTGGAGGCCCGCACGAGTGGTGATGCTTGCAAGCAAGAAGCAGCAGCTTCAGCTCACTTAGAGCGTAAAACTGGCAACTCTGCTCCATCATTTTCTCAGAAAAATGGCAAGAAACCCAAGCCTGAGGAGAGCTACGCTCTTAACACTTGCCTTCTTTATAGCTCTCTTCGTCTTGGGTGTTTTTGCTCCTCTGCCTACCATTTCCGATCATTCTTCCCAATTTGATTTGGGTAATGTAAGTTTTCTGTGATGAGATTAGTTTTTGTTCATTCGGCCCATTTTGCTTTCTTCATCTTTTGTTGTTTTGAATCGAGAAGTAGAAAATTAGCTCAAATGATGATATGGGCTTTTAGTTTGGTTGGGGTATATGGTTTCTGTTGTGATTTGTTGAGGTGTAAAAATTCTTAGTTTCGGACAGCTGATTGTGTAGTTTGATTGAATGATATGCGTTTATGATCAAGAAAGTAAGAGGGTTGTTTTACACAATTGAACTTGGGGGAGAGATGTAACAAGATCTTCTCTAACTATCTGTTGGAGGACAAATGTCTTCTTGTGGTGTAATTATGTGAATTTCCTTATGGTGTTAGCCTAGAATGACAAAGATTGAAATTGCAATTCATCCATGTTCGTAGACTTCTTGTGTTAGGACCTAAGTGTTATTGATCATGGCCATTTAAAGTCGGGGCGGAGTTTGGTTTATGGTGTTTCGAGCAATGCTTGGATTCAATGCCCTTAAAGTCTTATATGCTCTTCAAATGCTATACCGTGATAGGGATACACGCAGAAATTTGAGATAGCAGAGGACATGTTTTGGAGAGATGGAGAGCCATTTAGGATAATCGGAGGAGACTTGCATTATTTCCGAGTGCATCCTGAGGTATGTATCGTTGCTATGAGCCTATGATATTAGTAACTTCTTTTTAGATGTCAAGCATCACATGGTTGTTCTTGCACAACTTATGGGTTTCAGTATTGGAGAGATCGACTGCTGAGAGCAAAGGCATTGGGATTGAACACAGTACAAACTTACGTTCCCTGGAACTTACATGAGCCAAAACAAGGCCATCTGGTATTTGAGGGCATTGCAGATATAATTTCATTTATCGAGCTATGCAAGGAAATGGATTTGTTGGTTATGCTGCGTGCTGGGCCCTATATTTGTGGCGGTTAGTACACTTTAATGTGGTTTATCATAAAAGCTTATTTCTTGAAATTCTAGTGATTTTAAAATCAATTAATTTGCATATGAATGTGTGTGTTTACTAAGCTGAAATGCTTGGATGATATAACTTGGAGTTCCTTCTACGTACCTTTACCTTTACCTTTACCATTTGCTTTTTTTTTTATTTAAAATTTCTTGTGGTTGTAGAGTGGGATTTGGGCGGCTTCCCTGCATGGTTGCTTGCTGAAGAGCCTGCTATCAGACTAAGATCGTCTGACCCCGCGTACCTTGAATTGGTATAATCTACTATGTACATGGTTCATCAGCTGCAACCTTATTGTATTTGTAAGTTCCCTCTAATCTTGCCTATTGCAGGTTGAGAAGTGGTGGAGCATCCTACTTCCGAAAGTGTCTCCACTTCTTTACAGCAACGGAGGTCCTATTATAATGGTCCAGGTAGGATAAAACTATACATGTCCCTGTCAAATGTACAGTGAATGACTAGCATGTGGTAACTCCATCCGAATAAAGAACACAAAGCATGTGAACTGGTTATTCTGCAATGTCGAGGAATATCTAAACCAATTATTTCTCTGCTAACTAGTCTTTTGCACTTGCCAAGCCTGTATATGAACCGTGCCTCTTTCTTAGTTTCAAGAAACCATGGCCATGGATCAGCAATTAAGATGCTAATCTAAGTTGGCAGAGATACACAATGAAGGAACCTTAAACCTATCCCTTGTGAGAATTTCTTGTATTATTTATCTTCCTTCGACATTCCCTCCCACAACAGATATGAGAGTAATTACTGCCATCGAACTAGAGTTAATGATCATGTCCTTATGAGAATATTGACTGCTTATATAATTAATTTTGACATGACATCAAACTAAACAACGTTACAATCTGCCTTTATTTGACCACCTTAGTGTTATCTAACTGCAAAATCTGTAACAGATTGAAAATGAATTTGGTTCATATGGTGATGACAAAGCTTACCTACATTATCTGGTCAAACTAGCTAGAAGACACCTCGGAGATGATATAATATTGTAAGTCTAGTATTGTAAGTTGAGAATGTAGCTTCTTTGGATCAGTCAATGTATTCAAATTATGCACAACCTTTTGAAATTTGGTTCGAACAAGACTTGGCGAAACTACAATATCTCTAGAGCATGTGGTTCACTATATGTTCGAATAATTTTGCCTGCATTGTCCTCTTTCTACATTAACATCCATAATTTACTACTGTTTTTTGTTTCTTTGCCATCTTTTTTAAATTTCTGCTGGTGTTTGCAGGTATACTACTGATGGTGGTACTAGGGAAACTCTGGAGAAAGGAACGATTCGAGGAGATGCTGTTTTCTCAGGTTAGCCAATAGGAGTTGTTGGATGAGTTTCTGGACTTCCCATGCAAGTTGCAACTTAGATAATGCTTCTTTTGTTACACAATGGCTATTCAAATTTCATAAATCTGTTGTTTCGAGGTAGTATAGAAATTAGCAATTACGGGTCATTTTTATGTTTAATCATTGATCCACATAATTTCTATTTTGAATATAATTGTAAAACTTTGACAAGTACTCTGATCAGTAATCCGTTAAATCTTTATTTATATCCAGCGGTTGACTTCAGCACTGGAGACGACCCATGGTCAGCCTTCAAGCTGCAGAAAGAGTTCAATTCACCAGGAAGATCACCTCCACTGTCAACGTTGGTATCTTATTGTTTTTTCCCTTCCTTTCTTTCATTTCTACACCACCTCTGCTGAATATACCGATAATTTTCTGCGTGCTTATCATTTCAGGGAGTTCTATACTGGTTGGCTTACCCACTGGGGGGAGACTATTGCAAGCACTGATGCAGTTTTTACTGCTACGTACTTGGAAAAGATTTTATCAAAGAACGGATCCGCTGTTCTCTATGTATGCAATTGCCTCAACCTTCAACCTTCATTTCTTGTAACTAACTGCTTCTGCTTATGGGATTACATATACTTCTGAATCTAGATGGCCCATGGTGGAACGAACTTTGGATTCTACAATGGTGCTAATACTGCTGGAGATGTTGAGTCAGCCTACAAGGCAGATCTTACATCTTATGATTATGTGAGGAAGATCGTCGTTTTTGTTAAGTTTGGTAGTAGCCTGAATGATAGTTATCAGCAATCTTTTCTAACTCCTCCTTACTTTTGCCGGGACCTGTTTCATTAGGATGCACCAATAAGTGAATCTGGTGATGTGGACAATGCTAAGTACAAAGGTAGATCTTACCTTTTTGGTTCCTACTTAGTATATCTTGTACCTGTCTTTTCTCGTTCCCAATCAAAGTGGTTGTCTGAAGTATTGCTTGCAGATGCCACTTCTTCCAGTTAAATATTTGAGATAGACAATAACTTGAGATGGCTGCTTACAATCAAATGCATGGACAAAAGCTGCATTTGTACGACTTGCATGCACGTGAAATCAACATTTTGATCTAAACATGATATTTACAGGTTATCTCGTCTTTCCAATAATGATTTGATATTGCTTGCAGCTCTGAGAAGTGTCATCGCAAAATATAGTCCAAAGCCTCTTGCTTCTGTTCCTTCCAATAATGAAAAGATAGCTTATGGACGTATTAAGCTAGATAAAAATTCATTTTTGTACGACACAACCACGATGAAAGACCTTAATGATTTAGTAGAGTCTGAGAATCCAGCTTCAATGGAAGCTATGGGACAGGTGATAAAGTATAGATGATACTTTTTGTTCTTTCAAATGCTTAAGGCATGAACGATAACTTCATCTTCTTGTTCGATTATTTTCAGATGTTTGGCTTCATGTTATATGCCTCTGACTACAGTCCAAAAGGCAATGCAAGTGTGCTGTCCATACCAAAGGTTACCTCATCGTATCGATAGCTACTAAAAGTTCTTGGTTGCATTCATCAACATGCTATTATTCGTCATAAACCTCATGTATAACTCAAAGAATTTCGTTTTATCATAGTTCGTACTTGTGAAAGTAGAGGATCTGAATTTGGTAAAAAGAGAAGCATATATTGCTCCATGTCGTTTATTTTCCAAGCTGATCACAATCCTCATGACAACTAGCTTATGATATATTATTGAAACAATGGGCCGCCCGCTACATTTACGTAATACTGATCTCACCTTGTAATAACAGGTGCATGATAGAGCTCAAGTGTTTATTTCCTGTGCTGGAGATAGTGGGAAAAGGCCAATGTATGTTGATGTCATCACGAGATGGTCAAATAAACCCATTCATCTGCCTTCCTTGAAATGTGAATCGAAGAATCAACTGTTTATCTTGGTATGGACGCTCTCTTACCTTACTCATTGCAGTTCGTCTATTTGAATCTGCAGTAATTTTGTAATTTCATCATCGTTGCCAATGTTAATTGTATTTTGCTCATATAGGTTGAAAACATGGGTCGCTTGAATTATGGGCCGTATATATTTGACAGAAAGGTAAATATCTTGTAACGAGCTAACTCTGCTGTATCCTTACTTGTATCTTCTTAAAAATGTTTGATCATCCTATTGAATTTCCATCATTCTTGAATTTTTCTATTATTGCCGTTATTTTCTTTCCCTTTGGCATCCACAGTGCCTTAATTGTTTGAAAACTTGTTTCAGGGTATTTTGTCTTCTGTATATGTGGATGGAAGGCCTCTGTACAAGTGGAAAATGCTTCCCATTTCTCTCGAAAATTTCAATGAGGCCCGAAACATCAACCCCATCGTTCACAACGCAACGAGGACAGAGTTTACTAAAAGATCTGCTCGCAAAAAGTTAGAAGGCCAAAAGAGTAAGCTCTCTATCCTTGTGAGTTTCTTTAGTTATGTCATAAAAATCTACGAGCGCAAGAGATTAATCTCTATGAAAGAGCGTAGTAGTAGTAGTAATAATTGGTTCGTCTCGTGCAGAGCTTAATCTGGAGCCAGCATTTTACAGTGGTCGCTTCAATATTACCAAAGTCGGAGACACATACATATCATTCAGAGGGTGGAGCAAAGGAATTGCTTTCGTGAATGAGATTAACATTGGACGTTTTTGGCCGGTAATTAAATGATAATATTGTTCGTATTTAATCAGAAAATTTAAAATATATTTGTTGTCAAAGCTAACTAACTGTATTTATCACCAATTATTAGTTTCTTGAATCCTTCGTTGTTGGCTGATTTTGCAGAGTGCTGGACCTCAATGCAATCTTTACGTTCCAGCTCCGATTCTCCGACGAGGAGAAAACACCGTGGTAAATATCATTGCAACACCCTAATTGATAAAAATCAATATCAAAATTTCTTCTTTAATCTTATAGTATGATTTTCTGTATTGTTTTGCATTTTCATGTACAATAAGGTTGTGTTGGAGCTAGAATCACCAAAACCTAATCTCTCCCTCAGCTTCGTCGACTACCCAGATTTCACTTGTGGTGCTCGTGCAAGTTCAAAACCCGGCAAATCCAGAGGAAATCGCGTAGTTCTGGCCTCATGAGAGAGAGAGAGAGAGAGAGAGAGAGAGAGAGAGAGAGAGAGAGAGCTCATGTATGTTATCAGTTATTATTATTAGGACTGCACTGATTTAAAACAATAATAATCACACACACTTTATAGCGACCTTTCTACAAACAGTTTGGCTACATTGAGCATTTGAGCTGCTGAGTTAAAAGGCAAATCAACGTAAAAATGTGGATCGCCTCAATCATGAGAGACAACAAATAATTGAAGAACACTGTTGAATTAAATCGGAATTAGATCAAAATAAACAAAGAATGCGGCGACTGTTTCCAGAAACGAAGAAGAAGGTCTTACGACGACGTACTGGTATTAGTATTCTGTTATAGCGATGAAACTGGGTTTTGCAAGTTTGTCCATTACTACTGCGACACGTGTGCGGCTGAGATGCTTTTGACTTGGCATCCGGTTGAAGACACGTGTCCAAGGCCTAAATGGACCTGTTAAATTAAAGAGTGGTGCTAATTGGACATAAATGTCCGGACATAATTTAGCTCGTTTAGGTAAATGAATCGGTTCGATCCGTTTAACTTATTTATTTAATTTGTAATTTCTCCACATTCATTCAGTTTATTAGTTTTTGAGTAATCTAATTCAAGTGAATGCATAAATATCTATTAAGTAATAGTATTTCTGAAAGATTAGTGAAAATCACAAAATAACTTAATTAGTTTAATTTTGTATTTTTTGTATTCATATTTCTCTCTCGAAAACTGGCGGTTTAGATTAATTAAGTAAATACATTAGAGTACTAACCAACACCATTATTTTATTTGATAAATTATAAGTTAAGATTATTAATATATTTATTTTATGTCCGAACATATATGTCCAAAAAGTATTATTGTAAATTAAAAGCCCAAGAATTTAAAATTATGTAACTGACAGTGGGACGAGGGATCATCAAAAAGTTGATCGATCAATTTTGTTTTTTCTTGCTGAATTTGTTCAGCCCTAAATTAATAAAAATATTGTAGTATTCCGATTATATAGAGAATGTTACTATATATTCTATTTATTGTTTTCTCGCTCTAAGTGGAAGTTGCCATAATTCTCAATTAGGTCAGAGTTCTCTCTAAACCCGGGAAATCGCGTAGTTCTGGCCTCATGTGTGTGTATGTGTGTGTGTGTGTGTGTGAGAGAGAGAGAGAGAGAGAGAGAGGTGTATATCATAGGCGTTGTTAGTGTGATTACGTACTGAATTCCCTAGAGTAGTTGTACAGTGATTTAATTTATCATGAAAAATATTAACACTTTCCACCATAATATGTCATCACAGATATGGATAAACTAAAAAGTGAATGTTTCATTATAAAGACGACTAAGAAGAATTTAAAGACTGCGTTGAATTGTTCTCTGTTATGTTTTCTGTAAGTTTTTCAATGTTCTATTTATTTATTTGGTTTCTTTTATAATTATAAATGCAATAGAGACCTTCTCAAAAAAAAATAAAAAATGCAAGAGAGACTGAAAGTAATAGAAACGGAGAGAGAGAGAGAGATATGAGTGTAGAAGGAGAAATGGAGATCACATCACATGATTTTCAATGTCCTTACATTCTCAAACAGTAGACCTAATTATCCACAAGCAAGCTGGACTTGATTTAAAAAATAAAATAATATAAAAAGATAATCACCACTTTGGCACTTCCTTTTTGTTTTCACCCCCATTTTTGGCCTCTCTAGCCATCCTTTCATTGTTAGAGTGTTTGAACATCAAATAGTTCAATTCCATCCTGCACTTCCCAATATTACCTTATCACAAAATGCAATAATAAAAAATCATCAATAATAATAACAATAATAACCATACAAATCAAACATAAAAGCAGAATTCAGGCCACAATTATCAACCAGAACGAAAACCATCATCAGATCGAATATAGAAATACAAACAAACACAGATTCTACAAAATCTCAAGATCTGTTCAAACACATTGACAGAGAATAATTTTGCAAGTTCATCTACTCTCTCCAAACACTCTACCGTAGAAAACAGCTCATTTCCCCCACAAATTCACCCTTTCATCATAAAAATCTTAACAACAGCAAGGTCGCGTTTTAACATCCAAATTTCTCAACACACACGCACACACATTATAACGACCTTTCTACAAACATTTTGGTAACATTGAGCTGCTGAGGTAAAGTAACACAAAAAGGAAGGCAAATCGACCGAAAAAGTAGATCTACGCGTACAATCAATAATCAAAGGCAACAAATAACTGAAAGGAATTTTTGAATTAAATCGGACTCAATTCAAAGAAAAACAAAGGAATCGGCGGCGACCGTTTCCAGAAACGAAGAAGTTGGTGTTACCATGACGTACTGGTATTCTGTTGATTAAACTGGATTTTGCGAATTTCGTTGAACGAACTATTTCTGTAGAATTTGGGGAAGAGAAGAGAGATATATAAGAAGAAAATATTAGAGAGAGAGAGAGAGAAGTTTGGTGTGTGAATTTCTGCTATCCCATTCGATATGCATGTAACACTAAAATAGCCGTAGTGCTGGGGTCCACTTCGTCTCTGACACGCTTGACCGAGTGACCAAGCTTTGTGACAATTGCTTAGCTCTTCAAGAAATAACAGCTATTTAATCTTGGTATGTGAGATTCTTAGTGATATGACTTGTTTCATATTAATTCGAATAAATGATACTATATTATAAGTTTAATGTATTTTATGTGATTTAATTTCCTGAATATGGAACTAATTAAAATGAGTTATGCATCTTTTGCATTTTCGTCCAGATTTTTGAGCTCTTCCCACCAGCTTCTCTTCTGTCATTTACTTTTACCACTGTAATGTTAAAAGAAAAGAGTAGTTTCAGAGAGGCCAGCTGTCATGGATGAAAGCTCTGAACTCAAGATTTGATTTGATATTTTTTCTGTCCAACTTATACCCTAAAATATATACCTTTCGTAGCAGCTCAGATTTTTACCTTAACGGCTATATAGTTCTACGTACGTTACATAAAATAAATGAATGCAATGAAATGAAAACAAATTATCCTAACTGATCTAACTTGGACCACATATCCAAGGCTGCAGATTCAGCAACTGCAGGAGCTTAATTAATTGTATGAAGCTTCATTTAATTTAATGCCTCCAAATATCTTCTTCTCAACAATTATACATTTTTCTGTATATTCGGACACATTATTCCAAATTTCCAATTATAAACTTTTGTCCTACTTGTATATATAAACTTTGGCCTCGTTTTCCTACCTTTGTGCATCATGTTATGTTTAGTCATAAATGGTCTTCTTTGTGTGATTACTGAATTGAGAATTTGTGACCCCTTACCACACATAAAAAAATGTTACCACATTCAATAATATGTCAACACAGATATGCAAAGTGAATATTTCACTTTTTTTTTTACTAGATATTATTATAGTAATAATATTTGCAGCTGTATCATAAGCGCCTTCAATGTATTTCCATAAACAGTAGAGACCTAAATATCCACAAGGAAGCTGGACTTGATTTTTAGATAAAAGCAAAAATAAAAGATAATTAATCACCATTTCAAAAAAAAAAAAAAAGATAATTAATCACCACTTTGGATCTTCCTTGCTGGTTTCGCCTCCAGTTTGGAGAGAGCTATTTTTGGCCTCTTTAGCCTTCTCCATTCTCACATATATCAGTACCCTCGTCAATGATCTTCACATTGTACCAGCAAACTACAGCAGCCGTCAACACCCGCATAGCTTCCTCGACACTGATCTTCTTCAATTTTGACATCCTGCACTTACCAATCTTACCTATCACAATAGAATAACAACAATTCATCAATAATTAAAAAATAGATCATCATACAAATCAAACATAAAAGCAGATTTCAGAGCACAATATCATATCTTAATCCCGTCTCAACAGAACTCATCATCAACTCCAATATAGAAATACAAACACAAAAAGCCACAGATTCTACCAAATCTCATGATTTGTTCCAACACATTGACATATAATTATTTTTCCAAGTTCATCTACTCTCTCCAAACACTCTAGCGCAGAAAACAGCTCATTTCCCCCACAAATTCAACCTTTCATAACAAAAATCTGAACAACAGCATCTCAACACACAAGCACACACATTATAGCGACCTTTCTACAAACAGTAAGCTACAGTGAGCTGCTGAGGTAAAGTAACACAAAAAAAGAGAGGCAAATCGACCGAAAAAGCAGATCTCTGCGTACAATAAGTTGAAGCAAAATTTGATTTAGATCGCACTCAATTCAAAGAAAAACTAAGGAATCAGAGATCGTTTCCAGAAACGAAGAAATTGGTGTTAGCACAACGTACTAGTATTCTGTTGATTAAAATGGATATTGCAAATTTCGTTGAATTGTTTCCGTAGAAATTGGGGAAGAAAGAGATGCAAGGAGTAAATATTCTAGAGAGAAGTTTGGTGTGAAATTTCTGCTCTCCCATTCAATCTGCATGGTAGTACTAAAATAGCTGTTGGAATGGGGTCCACTTCTGCTGAGACACGTGTGCGGCTAAGATATTTTTGACTTGGTAGCCGATGGAAGACACGTGTCCATGGCCTACCTGGGCCTCATAAAATAGGGAAATTCTATTAATATTATTAAAATATAATCATGTAAGAGATATGTATAGTACATATACATGTAAAATAGAATTTCTCCATAAAATAATAGCCCAAATACCGAAATCATGTTACTGAAAATGGGACGAGGGATCATCATCAATTCGATATGTGGGAATTTGCGAATTTTGTTTGCAGAATGTGGGAAAGAGAGAATAGATATGAAATAAGGAGAAGTTTGGAGTAGAGACTTAGAGGCAGCAAGGTGTAGTGCACAAGCAGTTCGGATGTGCGATACATGTAAAGTGTTTTAATTTAAAGTTTAAATTTACAACACATTAAATTAAAACACTTTACAAGTGTCGCATATCCAAGCTGCTTGTGCACTACACCTTGGTGCATCTAAGTCTCTACTTTTGCACTACACCTTGTGCCTCTAAGTCTCTACTGATGTTTGGTGGGAATTGTTGTCATCTCATTCGATATGCATGGGATTTTTACTCAACTGATGCGACACGTGTACGGACGAGATACTTTTGACTAGGTTAATAATTGAAGACACGTGTTCATCACCTAAAGCATCCCTCACAAAATAAAATGCTACTAATATTTTGAATTATTAATTATTTCGCTGGTGGTGATGATGAATTATGTTATGCTTCATATGGGGCGTACACAAGTTTTTGCTACAATTAATCCTTCAAACAACTCACTCATACCCAAACAAATAAACAAAAAACATATACTCTATTATGTAAAATGGAAGTGATAAATGTTTGGGGGACATCTGAAAAAGGAAATTATGACAGATATTTTGGGAAGGGATGAAATATATAAATACTGCTAAAATTGAAACCCTAACATAGTTTCAATTTCATGGAAAGACTAAGTAGACAAAATATCACTGCTATGTCGGTATCTTTTCTGATAGATGGATTCCACAGCGTGTAGTCGTGTTTTTCGATTTCCGTGCGTAGAAGAAATAGGCCATCGCAATAGCACAATGCTGATGAAAGTTCGAGATTGAATCGGTAGCTCTAGTCTTCGGAATTTGCCATCTTCTTCCAATCTCATCAAATTTACACTGCTACGATCATGCTGCTTCTGCGGCCAAATGAGGAACTTGTTATGATTCTCCGGAGTTTGGCTCGTTGGATGCGATGAGTTCTAGCAAAACGAGGATCGGAGATGATGGATTGCCATGATTTCGAGACGGATTTGAACCTAACGACGGACTTCACCGGAGATTTTGAGTAGATAACTTCGATTATTTCGTCTGGAAGATGGATTGATGTATCCATGTTTGTATAAGTGAGAGAGTTGGCGGAGGATGACAAAAGAAGAAGACGCAAATTGACTTTATTACCAATGCAATTATTAGGGTTTTCTATCTCAATTATTAATAGATGTGCTGGATTTAGTTGGTACGGATTCTGACCTGAAATTAATATGATTCCATATTTATTATTATATTTTGGTAGAATTTTAATGGAACAAGGAAAGTTTCCTAATTTTTATTCTACATCCCCAACTTAGACATTCTTTTCCCTTTTTTTCGGGATTTAATTTTTTCCTTAGTTTTTGGAATTCTTTATCCTCTATAATTCTGCTTGAGTAAAGTAATCCACATATATGTTACGACTTACGACACGGGTATTTTATGTTCACAGATTTTTATTATCCATAATAGATTTTCTTAAAGTCAAAATCATCTCTTTCAAGCGTTTCATCAAACACTTTCTTCAAGCTTTATACTTCTTTATCACCCACATCTCGAAGCTTCCATGCTTTTCCATCGCCCACATCTCAAGTCCCTAACCATCATTCAGAAAGCCTACATTTAGGGTTTTCTATCTCAAATATCTATATCTATTGATATCACTATAATGCTTCTAATTTAAGGGTAATAATGTAATATATTATAATACTAATTATAAGGACAATAAAAATTGGTTAATATTTACTTAATTCTTTAGTGATTATAACAGGAGTGTTATAACATTACAATTCTTAATCCAAAATAAAACAGGATTGTACGCAGCATGAAAACTAACAGAATATTCTCTGATTAGCAATTTCATGAAAAAAAAAACTGGGAGAACATTCAAAACATATATATAAGCAATAAGTGGCGTTGGAAGTGAACGATTTTAAAGTTGCGTGAAAATGTCAAAGATTAACACAATTAACTCTTAATGTTTTTTTTTTTTCACTCAACAAAACCAAAGTAACTAAGTTCATGGAAAGACTAATGTAGACGCGACACCACAAGTTCGCCATCAATTTGCTTCCTAAAACATCCATAAAACCAATCCTAATCCAATCTACGGTGCTAATATATTCGAACAAGGCATGTAGAGATTCTCCGAATATGGGAAAATTGGAGAATTCCTATCAAAATAGCACTTAACTTCAATTTTACGAGGACTATCCGTGACTTCCTTCGTCTTCACCACTGAACAAACATCATTTGTCAAACATAATAAATCTCCCACCTCCACTTTCTCCATGTTGATCAACTTCCTCCAATTCCAAACACCACACCACTTCTCGAAGCTTCCAATCTTTTCCATCGTCCAGTACCTCTGAATTCCCTTACCATCTTTCGAAAGCCCGTAAAAATACACACGCCCGAACACCTCCGTTAACCCTGCATTTTTCACATCATTGGGATGCCGGAACTTGTGCAGATTCCCATCTCTCGTATCAAAACACACAATTTCAATTTCACCACTAACAACATCAATTCCGTAGAAACATCCATCAACAGTACTGAATTTGAGAGCTAGGTCGCAAGGCAAATCTTTCATCTCCGACCAATTCCCATTCTTGCAGGAATACACCGCCTTCAATTCAACTAAGTATTTCACACCATCAGGCCACAGGACATTGTGCAGATTCTCATCTCTAACATCAAAACACACAATTTCACCGCGGTCGTGCACGACGTAGAGGCATCCATCACAAAAGACTCGGAAAGTTTTCATATTTATGCCGCGAGGAAGATCCTTCATCTCCCCACAGCTTCCGTTGTTGCAGGAATAGACCGTGTAGCAATTTTCATAACCAAACACGATCTTGTAATCGTCACTAACTGAGTCGTGATAGAGATGGCGCTGCCAGCACCAAGAGTAAAAATTGGTGTTTTCTGGCGTGATCGTGGCATGTTTTCTGATAGATGGATTCCACAGAGTGTAGTCGGGACGATGAAATTCATTGCTTAGGAGGAATAGGCCATCGCAATAGCACAATGGGCTCCTGAAGTTTTGAGATTGATACGGCAACTCTAGTACGGATTCTCTTTGAAATTTTCCATCTTCGAATCCGAGCAAATAAACAGTATATATCTTATTCCGATTCCTCGACCAGATGAGGAACTTGTTCTGATTCTCCGGCAGTTTGGACCGTTGGATGCGATGAGTTCTGGAAAATCGAGGGTCGGAGATGATGGATTGCCATGATCTGGAGACGGATTTAAACCTAACGACGGGATATCTTGAGAGGATCTCTTCGATCACTTCGTTTGGGAGATCAATTGATGATGAATCCATAGTCATGTTTATCTGTAATAATTTATTGGAAAAGGAACTGGAACGAATTAAATCATCAACTTAACTAATGCTATTATAAGATTGAAATTGAAGAAAAAAATGACAAAAACATGATTAAACAGATGATCCCAAGTGGAAGATACGTGACTTTATCTAATCAAAATATTGAGGAACATGAAAGAATATTCCTTTTGGATTATGTATAATCAAACCGAGAGGAAAGGGGATGACTAAATTATAGTATTAAATGTATTAAAGTCTATAGAGTTGGAAAACTCATAACACGTACGTACCTTTTTACAGAACTTCTCTTTGACAATCTCCCAATTACTCCAGAAGAAGTGAAAAAGACGACGAAGATTAGCGTTAATTAAGGTGATTCTGCTCCACTTCACAATTTTGATGATAATTTTACATCCGACAATTAGGGTTCTAAAATAGATAGGTTTGGTTTATAAATTAATGGGCTGAACCTTGCGAGTTGCGAGTCACAGGTCACGGTTGGTGGGACCCACCTTACTTTTTTTAATAATTATTTAATTGATTATAATTGTCATTAATAATTCTAATTGCAGTTTAAGAAATCTTAATTCAAATTAACTATCTCTAATTATCTTCTAATTATTTATAGCAGAACATTTGAAATTCGGCCCAAATATGACCTATTTTTGCACAACTTCAAAGATATTGTCCTAAAATTATAAGCCCGATTCAAAAGTGTCTTATAATTGCCACTACCCAAAAGTTAGTATCCTAGTAAAAAATTATTCCCCACATACATTGAAAATCCGATGTGGATATTTTTTATTTCCATGTATACTTTTATTTTTTTTTAAACTTCCATAGGTATTTTATCCACATTGATTTTCATAATATTAGTCAAATCTGCATTTGAGAATAGGGATGACAATGGGTCGGATTTTTACGGGTACCCGGCTCTCTCAAACCCTAATGGGACGAGTTTGGAAATTATTAAATGGTTTTGGGACGGGTTTGGGTAGAAACATTCAAACCCGTGAAGGGTTTGGGTCGGGTTTGGGAAATTACTTACGAGTACCCGCTATCAAAACCCATTTATATATATATATATATATATATATATATATATAAGATAACAAAATATTATATATATGTATATATAATTTATAATATAATTATAGATATTAGTGTAAATATTATTAATTTTAGGATTTTATATTATTCTCTTTAACCCGCATACAAAGAATTAATAATTTCAGTAATTAAATATTTGTTTTATATATAATTTATATTAGTATAAATATTAATAATTTTATGATTTCTTATTATTCTTTAATTAAACCACATATAATTTAATTTAATGAAATTTTCTATTTATACTTATGTTAAAATTATGTTTATAACATTTTGTTATTTCTACAAAATTTAATATTAATGTTTATGTTCTAGTATATTCGGATTTTTAGCGGGTTTTTAGTGGGTATTACCCAACGAGTTTGGGTCGGGTACGAGTTTTAAAATGATTTCTTAATCGGGTTTGGGACGGATATGGGTTGAAGAAATTGTAATAGGTTTAGGTTTGGAAAATGCTTAATGGGTGGGTACCCGACCCATTGCCATTCCTATTTGAGAATACACACCTTAAAATCAGTTTAACCGAATCCAATCGTCATCCCTTGAAAAGCCTAGATTTTTGTTTTTTTTTGTTTTTTCAGTTGGGGAAAATGGAAATTAAACGGTGGAATTGAACAAGAGACCTTTCGTCATCACCAATGTCTTGATCAAAATAAGATCTACAATCAAAGGAGCAGACTAACTAACAAATACATATGTCTGTTAATCATGAACACAGAATAAGATTGTAAAGGATAATTAATGACCATTAAATATTTCTGATAAAAACCATTTAGAAATAAACCAATTACAATAATCCCATACTAAAACTGCAAGAAGAAAAGGCATAACTTAATTCACAGGAACTAATATTTACATATATACGTATGTATATATGTCGATCAATACTAATTATTTATTAAATGCACACTCTGGTTGAGTAGTAGGATACCTATTTTTATCATCACAATAATCATAATTCATATACTTTTGTCTCACTTGCTCCAACTCTTTCTGGTCCTTGCCACTCAATTTCCAATATTTGCTATCATTCCACCAGTACTTGGAATCATAGCAATCCTCAACATTTTTGGAAGTTTCAGAAAATGGGCATGCACCAAATCCAAAGCCTTGAAAATGAGCAATAAATGGTGCATGAGACCAATCAATCTTAGTTCTCCCTCCATCTGTTGCCCAGGCATCTCCATTCCATATGCTGGCTTGTATGTTCATTGGCTGAATCGGGTAACGAACCCCGATGTCCGTCTTGTTTCTGAATACCCTTATCGGAATATCGTCCACGTAGAATCTAAAAAAAATAATAAATAAAAACATCAATCTAATATTATGTTGTCATGAGAGAGAGTAAGGGGTACATGCACCCACCTCTGACATGAAAATATTTTAATAATTTTATTTATTAAAATATTCTCATGTGAGAGGTTGTTGTGCTAATTTCCCGAGAGAGAGAAAGAGAGAGGTCTTACACTATCTGGTGAGGATTCCATAGGATTTTGTAATTGTGGAAATCAGCAGTGGGATCAAACCAGAGCAATATCTTTTGTTCTCTATTTCCTATCCCATTTGCATACACATTTGTTTGTAATGCGATAGGTTTACCTTCTCTATTGCCCAAGAATTCAAAATCTACCTCATCGTGGTTGCTTGAGTGTGAACTTAGCTACGAATTTACCCAAAATATAAATGTTAGATTTATCACATAATTAAGTAGCTAAATATGAAATTAAATGAATATTCCATAATGTAGAAATAGAAGCTTTATTCCACAAATCCTTTTTTTCTAAGAAAATCAATTATTACGATATAAATTATGCGATGATCAGATTAATTAAAAACAGTGGTTGCAAGTTTCCCTCGTCAAATTTTCTTTTGAGAAGAAAAGGGAGTGAAAGTGTACATAAAAAGCTGTAACAACTCCTCCAGAGTCTTTGTTGGGCAGTTTGATCTTCATGTGAAAGAATCCCGATCCATAGGTCAGCTTTGATTCAAATCCAGATCCTATATACATAAAAAATTGCATTCAAATTTATATATATATACTAGATTTAATAACATAGGATAAAATACAACATTAAAAAATAAAAAAACATATTTCATATGATTTTTTGTTCTTGTAACTTAATTATATGATTACAGTATCCAATTGACTTATATAAAATTTTAAAAATATATAAAAAAATAAATAACTCAAATTAAAATTTATTTATCGAACCGGAACTATTGTCCATCCAAAGTTGGACATATCTTCTCTCGTGAGGAATTTAACGTGGTCGCCCGCCCAATCGACCGTGTACATGTCATCGAACGGTATATCATCAGATGCAGCATCCATTGTTGATCCAAACACCCAAATAACGACTACAAGAAAACCTAACTTACAAGAACCCATCTTTGTAAAATGCATGAGAAACCCTAATAATTCTGTTTGACTACCCACGTTTGATCAAAATTTATGCATGTAGGACATATATATACACACACATACATTGATATAAATATATTTATGGGTGGTTCACACAAAAACTAGGTAACTGGGAACCATTACTAGCCCTTGATTTAATCAAATTTGTATGGCCAAGATTTAAGATAAGTAATAGAGTTTGTTCGGTAATAAACATTAACAATGTACCAAATTTGAATAGAGTAATTATGGTACATTTTAAGAGTAGGGAAGGTAACAAATCTAAATGGATAACCATTGTAATCTTCTATCAGTACTAGAAAATCATTTTCTTCCATAATATATTATTCTCCACTGTTTCGAGGGAATAGGTCTTTTGGATTAATGCCTAATTAATCCCAAAATTAATTAACCTAGGAGACTTGGATATTAGTATAGTGTTTCATTCATTTGTGCAGAAAATAACCGTTGACGGCAAATTAAATATAGGGCAAAAACAGTACATTGCTCGAACTAAAAAATGAAAAGTAATTTATAAATCTCATTTGTTATAGAAAATTAATTGTTATCTTCTAGCTAGTCTCTCTACTTCACTTCATGGTGATCGAATTATCTAAGAGGGCGTTCGGATAGAAGATTATTGAACAATTTTGAACTTGTTTGATTATGTAATATATCCTTCAAATATTCAAAATTCTATGTTTTATAAATCCAATCTGTCGTCCCGAGTAAATGTACACTTGCTAATTATATATATGCCGTTGATGTAGAATCTAGCTGCGATGAGGCAATCTAATTATATGTTCTCTTGTTCTGCAACGGCACTTCTTCCTGCCAGTTTCGCAGCAGTTCGAGAATTGCAAAGGTACAAGAAAAGAATCAAGTAGAGAGGATGGTAACAATAATTGTTATATTTATTGGGTATTTGGTTCAACAATAAAAACGAATCACTTAAATCCGGAGAGAAAAGAATTTTGTTACTGCTTTAGGTTGGAGGGTAATATTTTGGAGATACCCTCAAGCTAAGTAAGGGTAATGGTTAACCCACTCGGAGCTTTGGCAACAACCGTATGAGGTGTGATGTACATGCACTCATTTCAAGGGGGTGGGAGAGATCAAATAAAAATTGAATCCCTAACATAATTTTATGGAAAGATGAGTAGACAAAAACTATACAAACAACCAAAATCACTAAATGAACAATTTGTAAATACTACTAAACCCTCACACAAAGTTAATAAAAACGAATCACTTAAATCCGGAGAGAAAAGAATTTTGTTACTGCTCTAGGTTGGAGGGTAATGGTTAACCCACTCGGAGCTTTGGCAAACACAGCCGCCCCGACACTTCCTCTAACTGAACATGAACAAGGCATTCCGCTTCCTCCGGCTGCCGAAACTTGTGCTGCTTCCCATCTCTAGCATCAAAACTCATAATTTCATCTTCGTACTTCACATACAGACTTCCATCAACAAAAGCGGATCTACTATTTAGTTTCCAATCCCAAGGAAAATGTTTTATCTCACCCCAGCTTCCGTTATTGCAGGAATAGATGGTGTAGCTTTTTTCATAACAAAGCACAATCTTGTAATCGTTAGTTATTGAATCGTGGTAGAGATGGCGATTCCAAATATCGTTGTTGGGATTAAAGGCGGGAATGATAACGTGTTTTCGGAGGAGTGGGTTCCACAACCTTAATTCTCGCCGGCCTGAGCGTAGGAG
Source organism: Agastache rugosa (assembly GCA_031470985.1). NCBI lineage: Eukaryota > Viridiplantae > Streptophyta > Magnoliopsida > Lamiales > Lamiaceae > Agastache > Agastache rugosa. The sequence continues at coordinate 34,934,883 of CM062603.1, read as the reverse complement.
GAGGGTTTGGCCATTGCAAGAGAGAGTGGGATGAACCTTCCAGAAGGATATCCGAAAACTGGTTGTGTTTGGAATTTTCCATCTTCCAATGTGATCAAATGCCAATAACGTTCCATGTATCCCGTCTGTGCCCAAATGAAGAATTTGTTCTGATTCTTCGACAGTTTTGATAGGATCAGTTCAATTGTTTCGTGTGGAAGATCAACTGATGATGTGTCGGATCTACGGAGGGCCGGTGGTGATGAAGTCATACTGATGAAATCTGTACAATTTAAGGAAAAAAATAGATTAGAATTTCAATCTTTCTTATAGGAGAAAAAAAAAAGAAAAGAATAAGGAAGACTGAAATTCTAATTTATAAAAAAAGGATAAAAAATAAAAGATTTAAAAGGATTTGTTTTCTTCTTTTTCCTTACCAAAGTAAAGGCACCCTAATTATTTTTATTTATACGAAGGCCGGCCGGTGGTGATGAAGGATAAAAAATGAAAGATTTAAAAGGATTTTTTTTTTCCTTTTCCCTTACCAAAGTAAAGGCACCCTAATTATTTTTATTTATACGAAGGCAGGCCGGTGGTGATGAAGGATAAAAAATGAAAGATATAAAAGGATTTTTTTTTCCTTTTCCCTTACCAAAGTAAAGGCACCCTAATTATTTTTATTTATACGAAGGCCAGCATGTGGTGATGAAGGATAAAAAATGAAAAATTTAAAAGGATTTTTTTTCCTTTTCCCTTACCAAAGTAAAGGCACCCTAATTATTTTTATTTATACGAAGGCCAGCCGGTGGTGATGAAGGATAAAAAATGAAAGATTTAAAAGGATTTTTTTTTTTTTTTGTAAAGGCACCCTAATTATTTTTATTTATACGGAGGGCCGGTGGTGATGAAGTCATAGTGATGAAATTAACGTGATGTTTATCTGTACAATTTAAGGAAAAGGAATATGAACGAAATGTTAAATCATCAACTAATTTGATTATTTTTATTAAAGGCTTTTTCATAGAAATTTGAGAATTTGGTGTGGGAGCTTATTTCTGGATCGATCATTTAAAATCTAAATTAGATGTATTTATCTAAATCTAAAGAACTGGAACAGTAAAAATACATGTGCTTTGATCTCCTTGCTCTTCCGATTACTGTTTCCTGAAAACAAGACGAAGCAACTGAAGAAAAAATGAAGACGCAATTATTTATTTTGATGAATTTATATGCTACGTCTTAGGGTTCCCTATCTCAAATATATGGGCTGGGCTTACTTGAAGACGCAGATTAGCGTTAATTAACGTGATTATGCTCTACTTCACATTTAGGATGATAATTTTATATCCCAGAATTAGGGTTTAAATAGATAGGTTTGATTTATCAGCTCTCGCGCGGTGGGTTACACAGTCCACCTTATTTTTTATTTTTTTATTAATATTTAAATAATTATTTTTGAAATTAATAAATCATAATTGTAATTTGAAATTAATTACCTTTAATTATCTCCTAATATTCATATATAATTTGCTGAACAGGACTGTATTCAACATGAAAATTAGTTGTATTGAACTTAAATCAGATGGTTGAGATCACATTATCTTCATTGCTCAACTATATCGGTCGAGGAAGCCATGGATTAGTCTACTCTACTTACAAATTCAGTGACAATTCATCAAACAGCTATTATGCATTATCATGTAACAGGCAAATATTATGATTATAACACTATCTTTTAGTTTTGATTTTAGCGGTACATGTACGAACATGTTACACAGAATTGAGAAGGTTATGGAGATTAATTTTAATTAGGAGAGCTTAATATGTTTCAGTAAATTAAAATGAAACATGATCTTCTGATATTCGAGTTTCTATTCTTATAATACCGTCAAATTATATATATGGTAGTTCTGAAATTAATTTGTTTAGAAAATTGTATATTAATAAAAACCCTCACACCAGTTAATGAAAAGACAAAAGTACGTAGACTCAACACCACAAGAAGTCGCTAGAGATCCCAAAATTTACATAAAAATAAATGATCAATACTAACATATATTTGAAGAAGGCATGTAGAGATTCTCCGAATACGGAGATAGAATAACCCTCGCAGATAGAATAACATCATCATCCTTGGTCAAACATAACGGAGTAAGGTCCCATAAATCTGCCTCCTCTTTTTCCATGCTAATTATCTTCCTCCAAGACTTCTCGAAGCTTCCATTCTCTTCCAACACCCACAGCTGAAGCCTACGACTATCTTCACCCCATTTCGATTATTTCGTCTGGCAGATCAATTGATGATGTGTCCATGTTTGAGCGAGCAAGGTGGAGTTGGCTGTCGGCTGGTGGTGGCGGTGCTACGACGGACTTGGCGGCTGAGGAGCGGCGACTGTTTAATATTAAGGAAAAGGAAAATAAACGAATGAACTCAACTTCTATTTATTAAGTCTTTGTCATAGAAATTTGAGAATATGGTGTTGTAGTTTATTTCTTGATAAATATATTAAAATCTAAATTAGATTAATTTAAGGGTGCGTGAAAAATAGTAAAAATAAGGGATAATATTACTTTAAAAATAAATTCAAGAAAAATCTGGTCGGGATAAAATTTCGGGCAGCCCGTTGTCCCTTGACCAAGGTATAATTTTATACCTAAGAAATGTATCCGTGATAATTTTATATCACATTTTACCTCTCATGTGTTTATCCATCAACAATTTCATTCAAAGTGAACAAGATATAAAAATTGTGACCCCCATAAATATATTATCATCCCTACCAAACAAGATAATATAAACTTGTGATCCCCACTATTTGAAATAAATTTATACTTCATTATATTATCTATCCATTTAGAGGGATAAAAAGCAAATACTACCGAAGTGATCTAAAAAACTGGAACAGTAAAGATACCTGACCCGAATCTCCTTGGTCTTCCGATTACTATTGCTTTGCCTGAAAATAAGAAGAAGAAGAAGAAGAAAAGAAACGGTCTTTCGATTATTGTCCAAAATATGAAGAGAAGAAAAGGCAGGAACGAAGATAATTTATTGCAAATTTTATATACTACGTTTAGGGTTTCGTAAAATTGGAAGCGGGCCTAAATAGGCTGCGCTTACTTGCGAGGCACGGTTAGGGCATTATTTTCCCTTTGAAGAAAATATACCGTAATTAGAATATATATATATATATAGGGTTGGTTTACGTACAAAATATTTTTCCCGTACAAAATAATAATAATGCATTTTATGTACCAAAATGATGTATTTTATGTCTTATTATAATGCACTATCATAATAATGCATTTTTAATTCATTACAATGAATTGTTACGATAATGCATTTCATGTTTAATTATAATGCACCGGTCAATGACAACTGTAGATCTACAAAGATCAATGATCCAGATCGCTTCTTATTTCTTACGGGAAAATGGTTTTACATATGATCTCTTCCATATATATATATATATATATATATATATATATATATATATATGAGATAATACATGATTATAGCACTTTCAGGGAAAAAAACACTAATTCTAGCACTACTTTTTAAAATATATAAATTCTAGCACTTTTGTATATTTTTACCCCTCATTCTTTTTCTAAATTATCTTTGATTTTAAATGAATTAAAATAACTTAACTAAAACATGTGCATCTCTATCTCAATTCACGTTTGTCATTCTCTCTCACTCACCTTCCCTTCTCACGACTCTCTCTCTCTCTCTAATTCATCTCTGCAACTTCACTATTCTCCCACCACCGCCAACCCCCCTTCCGCCGCCGCGCCTTCCTCCACCTCTCGCGCGTGGGTACTCTCGACGACGACTTTTTCTCCGGTGATTCTGATTTCGATCGCTCCTTGTTCCATCCTTCCTCCAGAAAGCATGTCGCGAATTCAACTTTTGTCATTCTCTCTGATTTCAATCCGGATTATGGATTCTCAGATTCGGTCATGGATAACGGAATTTCCTTCCCCAAGATGGTCAAGCCGGGCGTACTTAGCTTCAAGCCTGAATTTAGGAAGAATGTTACTCTGTTGGAGGAAGACGAAAGCAAATTTGTGGAGAGCAGGTTGGATGATAGTAAGGCAGTATTGGGTTTGGATTTCTTGATCAAGGGTTTTGAATTGGGGAATCGCGATGTGTCGTCGCTCTTCTTCTTAGCTGGCATTTTGTCGGCCGCCTACGCTTATGTTGTATTAGCGTTCATTGTTACATATACATAGCACCGCCGCCGTCGTAAGATTTCCGCTTCATTTTTTTTTGAGATAGAGATGAACAATTTCCCATTTTTTTTTCACGTGAATTCACATTATTTTTCATGTGAATTCGAGTTTTTCACTTTTTTCATTTGAATTACCATGTGGATTCCCATTTTTTTCATGTGAATTCCCATTTTTTCCATATGAATTCACATTATGTTTCATGTGAATTCGAGCTTTTCATTTGAATTCCCATGTGAATTCCCATATTTTTTTCATGGAAATTCCTTTTTTTTTCACGTGAATTCACATCAGTAGCACAACCGCCCTTCATCTTCTTCTCCGCCGAGACTACGCCGGTCGCCGCCTCTTCTCTCTCGGACGGCGCCACTTTCTCCACCGTCAATACCGCCGTCTTCTTCGTTTCCGGTGAGACTTCGTCCGCCGGTCTCACGCCGGAGGAGAAGATGAAGGGCCGGTGGTGACGCTGCTGTTTGGTTTCGATAGAGAGAGAGAGAAACGTAAAGAGGAGGAGAGTGGGAGAGGGAAAAAAACAAAATGAAAAATGAAAAAATAGAAAAATAGAAAAGAAAGAGGAAGGGTAAAAATGTACAAAAGTGCTAGAATTTGTATATTTTAAAAAGTAGTGCTAGAATTAGGATTTTTAATCTAAAAAGTGCTAAAATCCCATTTCTCCCTATATATATTATAGGGAGTGGTTCTAGTAAAAATAGCCCTTAAAATAAGAAATAAGAATAAATCCCAAATATGGCGGCACATGGTTTAGGTTTAGCTATTATAGCAAAGTCTCTTGATACCACATCTTTAGGCATGATAATTGGCCTTCGTAGCTTATTGATATTGTTATTTCTGATTATTCCTGATTAATGAAATTTTTTTCCTCAAAAAAAATAAAAAACCAAAATATGCATAAATATAATCCAAATCCCGATCTACACCAACACATTTGAAGAATACATGTAGAGATTCTCCGAATATTGGAAATAATGAGTGTATCCCTCACAAGTAGACTCAATCTCTTGGAAGCTGTTTATGCGAGGATTATATACGAAGACCTTAAAATCGTCATTTGAGCCCTTTAGAACCCTCCCCCGTAGAACAACAAGATCTTTGTTGTTCAAACATATCGGAGTAAGGTCCCATACATTCGACTTCTCTTCTTCCATGCTAATTAACTTCCTCCAACACTTCTTGGAAGCCATGGATTAGTCTACTCTACTTACAAATTCAGTGACAATTCATCAAACAGCTATTATGCCTTATCATGTAACAGGCAAATATTATGATTATAACACCATCTTTTAGTTTTGATTTTAGCGGTACATGTATAAACATATTTCACAGAATTGAGAAGGTGTTGGATATTGATTTTAATTAGGAGAGCTTAATATGTTTCAGTAAATTAAAAAGAAACATGATCTTCTGATATTCGAGTTTCTATTCTTATAATACCGTCAAATTATATATATGGTACTTCTGAAATTAATTTGTCAAGTATAATTTTATACCTAAGAAATGTATCAGTGATAATTTTATATCACATTTTACCTCTCATGTGTTTATCCATCAACAATTTCATTTAAAGTGAACAAGATATAAAAATAGGGGCGAATGGCCTGTAAAATACCCAACTTTCAATAAATTCTGATTTTGCACACTAGCTAAATATTTTGCGCGGTAAATACCAAACTTTCAATTTATTCTGATTTTGCAACTGAATTGATTTCCCCCAAATTTGATGCTGATGTGGCTGATGGGAAGTCTATGTGGCAATATCGTTCGGTGGTGTTTTAAACTTAACAAAATTACTTCGTTTTATCCATTCTTTAAATCATATAAATACGGGCCAATAGAAGAGAGAGAACCGTTCCTCGAGAACAGCTGCTGCCGGAGTCACGTCGCCGTGGGAGGCTCCTGCTACAGCTGACGAGCAATTCGTGCCGCCGCAGTCCACCGCGTCGTCAAGCGCTACTTAGCGCTGCAACCCGCCGGAGATCTACTGCTGCCATGGATGTCGTTCGCCAACGCCGTCGGAATCTGCAGATTTGATGCCACCGCTGCCCCTGTTCATGTCGCTGGAATCCAAGGAAGAAGAAAGAGCCGCCGTTGTTTGAACAACCGCATCACCGCCCACCATTAAACGGCGCTAGCTGTGCTCAGCTACCGAATTCAATAAATTGATGAAACTTGTGGTCAGGATGAAATAGTTCGTTGTTGCACTCCATCTGTTCGACAAAATGCCACAAAGAGATGTTCTTGTAGATATCTACACCTTCAACATTCTGGCTTTTAGAGTTTTGGAGTTGTGTAATATATGTTCAAGTTTAAGCGATGTAAGACAGTGATTTCTCCATGTTTATGAAGTTATTGCTTTATGTAGTAGTTGTAGTTACGTTTTGGTTGTGTTTGTCTATTAATTGCTTGATACCCAAAAGTAAAAGCATAACACAAATCATACAAAAAAAGGCACTGTCAAAATAGGACACCAAATATATTCAATCATTTCACAATGATGCAGCAAAGTACATATCTAAGCAACCAAAAAAAAAAGGCACAATTAGTGACTGCCGATCTCTAAGCATAAAAAATGGGCACAAAAAGTGCATCTCCAAGCTAATATAACTTGTTTTCTTGTTCAAAATCTAGGCAACACATAAAGTTGTTCACAAAAATTAGTGACTGCGTATGTACTTTCCAAAAAAAAAGGACACAATTGCATTAACTTCTACTGCCGATCTACATTACTACTTTCTTGTGTTGTGCCAACATTAGTGACTCCACTCTGCTGCAACCTTGAAGATGATTCACCAGTTTTGGGTCTTGGCTTTCTGAACCTATTAACATGTGCAACTCTTATTGCCCTTGAATTGGATGCATGCTGCTTATCCTTTGGTTCATAAGGCTTGGCAGGTCGTCCCCTCTTTCCTGAAAGAGTAAAAAAAATAAGAAAGAAACATTACATCTTGCATTTAAATGATAAAGCAATTAGAATACCTTCTGCACATTGTCACTCTGTACAGGCTTATTTGTGCATTTTCGGTTGTTGTGTCCTTCTTGCTTACAAGTGCTGCATTTAATCACCACACCATGTTTGCTCAATTTCTTTCCACCTATCTTTTCCTCTGGAGCCCTAATTCTCTTCTTCTTTGGCCTTCCAGGCATTTTCTTCACTTGTGGAGGTTTCACTACCACGCCATCCACCTCAGGCCACATCTTATCCCCCCTTATAGGCTGAATCCCAAACTCATATCCAGACATGTATCTTGACACAGAGTAATAATCATTCACATAATTAACTGGATCCATTTCCATACACTGAATGGCAGATATAGCATGAATACATGGGATTCCAGTCAAGTCCCATCCTCTACATGAACAAGTACAGTGCCTCACATCAACAACAAACTTATCAGCTTCATAGTCCACCTCAAACTTATCATACATAGCAAGATGTGGCATGCAGTCTGCACTTTCAATTCTAAGCTTCTCTAACATCTGGCTAATTCTAGGACAGATTGAGCTAGTCACTTTAGACATTTCTTTGAATTTTTCTACTTGCCTAACCGTCAGTGAACATCTAATATCTTCAAGCATATGAATCACATGTTTTCCCCTAGCATTCACTATGTAACTATTAAATGTCTCACTGATATTGTTATTTATGCTATCACTACATGGCAAGGTAGAAAGGAAAGCCTTACAGAATTTTTTGGTGTCCCTAGCCATGAAATCTTCATATGCAGCTCGGGATTCAACTTTTATTTTTTGAATGGCCACCTTGAAATCTTCCAAATATGTGGCACTCACAACACCCCAATAAAGGTTCTCTAGTGTAGAACCTTTGTGAGTCTTTTTTCAGTTCATGTATATGTGTCTTGCACAGTTTCTGTGCATCTGCTTGTGGCATTTCTGTGCTCTGCTTGTGGCACTAACTTTGCAACTGCATTTTCAAGTCCCTGCAATAGTACAAGATACACAAATACCCCGAGTTTAGAGAATAATTAAAGAAAACAAAAAAGTTCAAATCAACAATGAGTACATTTACCTTTTGCTGATCACTAATGAAGCTCCAACCATGACCATCTGCAATTCCCAAATCTTCAACCACACACTTCAGAAACCATGTCCAACAGGCTTCATTCTCAATATCCACTACAGCCCAAGCAATGGGAAACATCCCATTGTTACCATCTTTTCCAACAGCACAAATCAAAACACCTCCTAAATACATTTTTAGATGACAACCATCAAGCCCTATCACAGGTCTGCAGCTTCTGAGGAATGCTTTCTTAAGTGCACTTAGCCCAATGTACAAAGCTTTAAATTGTCCTTCGTTACCCAATAAAAGTTCATATCTGCCCTCAGTATCAGCCCTCCTTAATTCAGCAACATAACTCCTCACTGAGGCATAATGAGCCTCAACAGAACCTCTCACCAGTTCTTGTGCTATTCTCTTTGCTTTGTAAAGTCTATCTTTAGGCACTCGAGTCTTAAATCTAGCCAAAATATCTGCTCTGAGATCCTCGATACTTAAGTTATATCTTACTCTAAAGATATTCAGATACCTATTGGCTATCCACTTAGAGCTCACAAGCTTGTTATTCATTGATTTTGGACAATCATGGTCACCTGCATATGACTTAATGATGAAGGTTTTATTGGACTGCACAATACTAGCATAAACCTTCCAAGGACATGGTGGCTTACAGTAAGCAACTAGTTTAGTTTTGTTGACACATCTAAATCGAATGAATCTCCCATTCTCTATAGCCCATGTTGTTAAAGCACTCCTGCACTGCAAGCCATCTTCAAAATGCATCCCAAGCACTATTTCCATCTTCTTATGATCACATTTGGGATCATAAACAACCTTTTTCTGCCTCAGTTTTATAAAATCAAATGCATAATCACTATCAGATGACTGCAAATCCTCACCTGCTATTTCATTGTCAGAAACAGGTTCTTCTCCAACATATGGCTCAAATCCATCAAATGAATCAATAAGATCAAATACATTTTTAACTTTTCTTACATTTTTCCTAGTTTCAACATATTCTTCATTAGAAATACCTTCAACACTCCCAAGAATTACATCAGACAACTCATCATCGCTATGGTTATACTCACTGCTCCCATCTGACCATATATCTCCCTCACCATTCCCTATTTCATGCACATCCCCATTCATATCTCCCTCACCATTCTCTGTTCTCTGCCCATCCCCATCCTTATCTCCCATATTCTCTGTTCCCTCATTAATAAGATGTTCATCAGCAACAAATTTACTCCCTCCCACAAGTTCTTTATCAGTGACACTGACATCCTCCAAAGACTTAGCTCCCTCAACAAAAACATGGACACATCTATATTCAGCAGTTACTAAACCCAACATACACATTACACCTTTGTCATCTAACAACTCCACATAATTATCAGGTATAGGGATTTTGCACCACAACCTATCCCATGAGACAACCTAATTCTTCCACAATTTCTACAAGATCTAGAAAACCGAACCTATCAAGATCTAATCCGTGTTTCATATAAGAAGTCCTCCCTATGTAAAAACGTTGATTGTCTAGGCATGAGAACCTACCACCATGATTAATACTAACAGCAAAAAAAAATCACTGCAAATTCAATAAAAAATTACAGTTAGTTGTAAATAACATACACTACAAAATAATAGAACAAAATTGAGACTAAGTAGAAGAAAGAAAGAATATCAAATGCTTGAAAAGCAGCAAACATAAAATAAATAAAATAAAATAAAATAAATAACCCTTAATCAACTATACCCTTTCCATTGTTCAAAAATCCTAATCAAAAGCCCCAATTTGCATAAACTACAATAAAACTAAAATAAAACTCTAATCCCTCCACCGTAAGTAACAAACAATAAAGAAAGATTAAAAGGGACCTACCTTGTTGACACTGTCGGAGAATTTGTTGCCCTCACGGGACCGCCTAGACCAATTTGCTCTGCTCCACACACTCTGTCCAATAATCTCCGACAAAAAGACAATAAAAAATGAAGATTCAGAAGGCAAGAAGAAAGAGAAGAATGAAATCGCAGACATACAAGAACTAAACCGGGAAGAGAAGAAATGTTGAAGACAGAAAAAATTAGGGCATTCAATTTTTAACTACTAATTAAACGACGACGTTTAAGGATAGACGTGTGAATTATTTTGCCACAAATGTGCCACGTAGGTGCCACAGATATTATTTTGCCACGTGATCAAATTTTCTGATTAAAATTTCGCCGGAGCACTCGTCAGTTGCAAAATCAGAAGAAATTAAAAGTTTAGTATTTACCGCGCAGAATCTTTAGCTGGTGTGCAAAACCAGAATTTATTGAAGTTGGGTATTTTACATGCCATTCGACCTAAAAATTGTGACCCCATAAATATATTATCATCCCTACCAAACAAGATAATATAAACTTGTGATCCCTACTATTTGAAATAAATTTATACTTCATTATATTATCTATCCATTTAGAGGGATAAAAAGCAAATACTACCGAAGTCTAAAAAACTGGAACAGTAAAGATACCTGACCGAATTTCCTTGGTCTTCCGATTACTATTGCTTTGCCTGAAAATAAGAAGAAGAAGAAGAAAAGAAACGGTCTTTCGATTATTGTCCAAAATATGAAGAGAAGAAGAGGCAGTAACGAAGATAATTTATTGCGAATTTTATATACTACGTTTAGGGTTTCGTAAAATTGGAAGCGGGCCTAAATGGGCTGCGCTTACTTGCGAGGCACGGTTAGGACAATATTTTCACTTTGAAGAAAATATACCGTAATTAGAATATATATATATATATATATATATATATATATATATATATAGGGTTGGGTTATTATAGAAATTATTCCTCCCGTGAGAACTTGAGAATATGCTTAAATCTATATATATTCATGGTTAAATCAATATATAGTCATGCTTAACAAGATTCATGCTTTTTTGCATAAACAATAATGCTAATATAAAATCATGCTTAAATTTATATGTATTCATGCTTCGAATAATGACAATCATAAATCATACAAAGATCAATGGTTCAGATTGGTTCCTAGTTTCCACACTAGGAATAGTTTCTATATAAACCAATCCATATATATATATATAGGGTTGGTTCACGTACAAAATATTTTTCCTGTACAAAATAATAATAATGCATTTTATGTACCAAAATAATGTATTTTATGTCTTATTATAATGCACTGTCATAATAATGCATTTTTAATTCATTACAATGCATTGTTACGATAATGCATTTCATGTTTAATTATAATGCACCGGTCAATAACAACCGTAGATCTACAAAGATCAATGGTCTAGATCGCTTCTTATTTCTTACGGGAAAATGGTTTTACATATATATAGAGTTTTGATATGCTGGGCGCTCAAAATGAGCGCCGGCGTGAGCGCCTATGCCACGTCACCAATTTATTCTGTTTGTTTTCTATTTATTTATTTTTTTACTTTTTTCTTTCAATTCTGACTGACGTCCTCTCGCTAGGACGCTATCTGCAAGACTGCAATTCTAACATTTTTTCTCAATCCTCTCACTCTCTCTCCCCTAGGCCCCTTCCATCTATCGACAATCACTCTAAAGTTGCTGTGATTTTTGTTTATTTCATATGATTGATATAAGTAAACATGGAAAAGTACAGTTTTTTTTTTTTTTACAATTTTAAACATGCCCAGAAGACTAGAGAGATGCAAATCTGAAACCAACAACGAATTTACTTTTTTATTTAATGTATTTCAACCGCTACCTTGATACTAAACGTGAAAAATTATCTTTATGTACAAAAACTTTAGAAGGTTTAGTTGGAAATAATTGCTGGAACGTAGAATTCAAATTTAGGGCTCACAAATTTCAAATTTTTGGGGAGTGAGAATTTGCGGATAAACACGGTGGTCGGCGACTGAAAATTAGGTGTTTAGATTTTTGGATGAATTGCGACTGAGGACAGTGTTGTAACGAAGAAAAAGAAATGGTGGCTGGGAAATGTTTGGCAGTCGAAGAAAGAGAAAGAATTTGATAGAATTTTTTTTTAAAAAGCAATAAAATTTGTGAGTCACGAGGAGAGAGGTGAAAGAGGAGGCATAAACTGGTGACGTGTCACAGGCGCTCACATTAGACGCTCATTTTGAGCGCCCAACATATCAAAACTCTATATATATATATATATATATATATATATATATATAGGGAGCGGATTTGGTAAGAACACATCTTATATAAGAACGTAAGAACAATGCATTTTTATTACATCGGAGATGCATAAAATGCAGAAACTAAATACATAAATATTTTAATGCATAAACTACAATAACTTAATGCATTAGCATTGCATAAATTAGAGTAATTAAATGCACGGTTAAATCTGGACCATAGATCATCAAAGATCAAGGGTCCAGTTTTGTTCTTATTTCTCACATAAGAAAGTGTTCTTATTTGATCCGCGCCCTATATTTATATATATATAGGGAGTGGTTCTAGTGAAAAGAGCCCTTAAAATAAGAAATATATAAATCCCAAAATATGGCAGCACATGGTTTAGCTATTATAGCAAAGTCTCTTGATACCACATCTTTAGGCATGATAATTGGTCTTCGTAGCTTATTGATATTGTTATTTCTGATTATTCATGATTAATGAAAGTTTTTTCCTCAAAAAAAATAAAAAACCAAAATATGCATAAATATAATCCAAATCCCGATCTACACCAACACATTTGAAGAATACATGTAGAGATTCTCCGAATATTGGAAATAATGAGTGTATCCCTCACAAGTAGACTCAATCTCTTGGAAGCTGTTTATGCGAGGATTATATACGAAGACCTTAAAATCGTCATTTGAGCCCTTTAGAACCCTCCCCCGTAGAACAACAAGATCTTTGTTGTTCAAACATATCGGAGTAAGGTCCCATACATTCGACTTCTCTTCTTCCATGCTAATTAACTTCCTCCAATACTTCTCGGATCTTCCATTCTCTTCCATCACCCACATTTGAAGCCTCCGGCGATCTTCATTCAATCCTTGCAAACACAGACGCCCCGACACACCATCTAGTTCAACTTCAACCAATCCTTCAACATTATGTGGCTGCAGGAACTTGTGCAGCTTCCCATCTCTACTATCAAAACACACAATTTCGCCGTTGCGCATATAGTAGAAACATCCATCAACACTGGCTTTGCACTCTAACACACTTAGGTCGCGGGGAATATCTTTCACCTCCCCCACCTTGCATTCTTGCAGGAATAAACCGTATAGCAATTTTCGTAACGAAATACAATCTTGTGATAGTCAGTTATTGAATCAAGATGTCCGTACCTTGGGTTTCGATGTATAGAGTGGCCTCGTTCTTGCTCCTTCTGAATTCTTGACGTGTGAAATATCTGTCTATCTTACTGTACCAAGCTCGTGGTGCTTGTTTGAGTCCGTATAGTGCTTTCTTTAAGCGAAGAACTTTGTCTTCTTCTTTTATGAATCCTTCTAGTTGCTCCACATATACTTCTTCTTTCAGATCTCCATTGAGAAAGGCCGACTTGACATCAAGTTGAAAAATATGTCATTTCTTCTCAGCTGCAAGAGCTATGAGTGCTCAAATTGTGTCCATCCGAGCGACTGGAGCAAATGTCTCTGTGTAGTTGACTCCTGGTATTTGAGCATATCCCTTTGCGACAAGCCGTGCCTTATGCTTTTGGATTGAGCCGTCAGGATTCATCTTCGTCTTGAATACCCATTTGACTCCAATAACTTCCTTGTTACTTGAAAGATCCGCCAGCTCCCAAGTATCATTTTTTCGATCATTTGTATCTCCTCCTCCATTGCTTTAATCCAAACTTTTTCCTTTGAAGCTTCTGCACAGTTATTTGGCTCCAAAGAACAGAAGTTGCATGTTTCATAAGTATTAGTAGATTCATATAAATATGCTAAAGTTCTTACCCGACGAGGTGGAGATTCCGGCGAGGAGTCAGCTACACTTGTTAATCTGGCTGCATTCTTTATGTTGCATGGGCCCTTAATTCAATCCAGAAATGGGCCAAATTATTGAACTCTAATTTAAATAAGAAGTGACTAAATCATTGGATCAAGATATAGGACCTACTCATTTTACTACCAGACTGTGTGACCGAGGTGGGTTATATCTCAAACTAATTACTTCCCCCGTCCCACTCGAAGTGACACATTTTTTTCGACACAGTTATTAAGTAGAAGGTTTATTATTGAATAAACAGATAGAAAGTGGTGGAGCCCACACTTTTTTGTGAGAGATAGTAGTTTATTTTTTTTGAACTATGGCTCTTCGAGTGGGACGGTCCAATAAGGAATACATGCCACTTTGAGTGGGACGGAGGAAGTATTTTTCATTTACAAAGCTTTCGTCTATGAAAAATGTTGTGTTTACAATAAAATTGAGAAGATGATGTTGTAATTAAAACTTATAAAAAATCGTGTTAAGATTTTAAATTTTGGTTATTTCCAACAACTAATCATTAAAATAACACACTCAACAAACCAAAATAACTAAACAAAGTAACAAATATTCAGATGATAAACAATTATTTTAATAAAATTTATGCATGTAGATTATTTTAGTAATCAGATCAGTATTGGAAGTAAATAATCAAAAATATCATTCCACTACAATATTTCTATTAATACAGACTTATCATTTTATATAAGGATATTGCATAGATAAATTAAATATAACCTTCAAAGTCCTATCTCAAAATATATTAATCAATATTTCCTTGATTGAGAAATTACAGGTGTCCCGACAGTTGAAGATGAGTTTGGCCATTTGCATATATTTATCATAAAAGTTACTTTTTCCTCAACTTGCATCAATTATTGGAAACTTTAGTATCCCTTTATCTTTTGATAAAGTTGTCGAATTTGTGATGAACAACAATTAAAGATACAAGCTCCAATCGTGAATTTCAATTCAAACATATAACAATTTATTTTGATATCCTCTACATGGGAAAACTGTTTCTAGAGGTACTAATTACCCGCGGTTCGGTTAATCGACTATTTGCCACTTTAAAAATTCAATCATATGATATTTCTTTCTTCTTAGCAATCAATATTCAATAACCAAATTTCTCTAGAAGCTAACATGCTAAATATTGATATTATTTTTTTTACTATTATTCCCACAAAATTTACATATATTTATTAATATACTCCATCCGTCCCGCAAAATTAGTCTGTTATTCCTTTTTGGGATGTCCCAAAACATAGTACACTCTCTTAATTGGAATTCGATTAAAATATTCTTTTACAAAAATAACCTTATTTAAAAAAATGTGAAAATGATGTATGGAATATTAATTAAGGGTGAAATAGAACATGCATGATTTACATATAAATTATGATTTTCAAAGCAAAATAAATGCATTTTTTTAAGTTTTGTGAAAATTTAAGGGGGAATAAATTTGTGGGACCGGAGGAGTAGGATTTTACAGAATTTTCAAATGTTAATTTCATGTGAGTGATATTTTTTAGAACATAAAATGGGGTTTATATCACAAAAGTGTGATATTGAACTTAATATTAAACACGTACGTATAATTAAATGTAAGTTCAAATACTGTTGAAAATAGAGTATTCTTTTGAAGGCCCCACAAGCCAAAGATCATATCACTTTCCACGAATAATTGTGGAATTGAAGAACAGCTAGCTACAAAATAGGGCCACATGTTGATAATTACATGAAATTAAGTCTTCTTCACCTAGTCTCTCAAGAATCTGTGTTGTTTGAGTGTAAAACCTTTGGTGCATTTTTCTGAAAACCAATTAAAAGAAGAAGAGAAAAGTGGGAAATGGCAGCCTATGCAGCTCTAGTTTCAGTTATGCAAATTATAGATCAAATTGAGGATCATCCTCACCCTCCTATTTCCCTCCACAAACAACAGACTCAATCTCTCACTCAAATCATTACTTTCCTCCACCATTTTCTTGAATCCTACAATCCCCATCTTACCTACACCACAGAAGCAGATCCGTTGGAGAGTCGCATAGCCGAAGCAGCTTACGCGGCTGAAGATGTCATCGAGTCCTACATCGTGGATCAAATTCTTGCTCGATCCACAGATCATGATGAAGAGATCAGTTTCGATGAATTCTATCAAGGTCTTGAAGAAATTTTCAAACAAGAATATATTAGTTTATAATTAGTTAATTTGCTTGCTGATATATATCCCTATAGAACTTTTTAATTAATTAAGCGGGTGGTGTCATTTGGTTTGAACAGGTTTGCAGAAGGTGATAGAAGAAATGGAATTGATAAAGATGGAGGTTATGGAGATGAAACAAAACAAGGGAGTCCAACATCAACCACTGCACATCACAAACTCTGTGACTATGGCTGCTGATGTTGGTTCCTTTAGATCTACTTTCACTGCTCAGAAAGTTGGTATGGTTGGTTTTGATGATAGCTTGTATCAAATGCTGGAGCAGATCACGAGAGGACAACCTGATCTCCAAATCATCCCCATAGTTGGGATGGGTGGGATAGGTAAAACCACTCTTGCTCGAAATATCTATATAAATCCACTTGTTGAGGAACATTTTGATGTTTGTGCATGGTCTACAATTTCTCAAGATTATAATGCACGAGAAATTATTAGACAAGTTCTTGATAAAGTAGACAAGGAGGGCATGAAAGGGGAGAATTTGAGTGAAAATGAACTAGGAGAAATATTGTACAAGTATTTAATAGGTAGGAGATATTTTATTGTGATGGATGATATGTGGAGTATCGAAGCATGGGACAGGGTAAGGAGATTCTTCCCGGATAATGGAAATGAGAGTCGAATAGTAATAACTACTAGGCTATCAAACTTGGCTTCTCAGTTTGACTCCTCCAATAGCCTCGAGATGGATTTTTTGGATGAGGCTAGTAGTTGGAACCTGTTTTCCAAAACTACGTTCGGGGAAGAAACTTGCCCTCTTGAGTTGGAAGACATTGGAAGGAAGATTGTGAAAGGTTGTAAAGGACTTCCATTGTCAATTGTTGTGATCGGTGGACTCTTATCAAAGACTGGACAAACACGAGAAAAATGGGAATTGATTGAAGAAAATTTGAATTCAATTGTGAATTTGGAGGATAATGAAAGCTGCTTGCAAATATTATTCATGAGTTATAATAATTTGCCAGTTTATTTGAAACCATGTTTTCTCTATATGGGAGTGTTTCTAGAAGATGAAAAGATTCCACTCTCTGGCCTCACTATGCTATGGGTTGCTGAGGGATTTCTAAAACCATTTCACGGGAAAAGGCTAGAAGAGGTAGCACAAGAGTATGTAGAAGAACTTGTTGATAGAAATCTTCTCTTAGTTGAAGAACGCAACAAATATGGAAAACTAAAGTCATGCAAAATGCATGATCTATTGAGGGACTTATCCTTGAGAGAAGCTCAAAAAGTAAAGTTTTTATGTGTGTTGGGAGAGCAGAGCATTCATGACATTCCACAAGCTGGCATAAATTCTCAGCGCCGAATTGCAAGCAAGTTCTCTGCAGAATGTCCTCCAACTCCAATCCTTCAGTCTCTGGAATCTGCATCACTTGTCCGTTCTTTGATAGGACTATTTCCAGAGACTTTCGCATATAATTTTAGATTGTTGAGGCTATCTATGCTTAAAACTGCACTAGATGACGAAGGAAGTAGTGAAAAGAAACATGAGGATGTTTTACTTAGGCTTGTTAACATGCGTCTAATTGTTTTCGAGCTTGAGTATATTTCTCTCAAAATTCCTTCGATCTCTTTTCTCTGGAATTTGCAGACAATAAATTTTCCAGATTTATATAACGATCATGATTGCATTTTTGAGATTTGGAAGATGCCTCAACTTAGGCATGTGATTGCCTTTGGTGGGACACTCCCTGATCCTCCTCTCACTAGTGGTGATACTGATATGCATATGGAATCGGATGAAGTCGTAGTCTTGAAAAACCTACAGACGCTTTTCACAGTGAGCAACCTCAACTTTAGTGAGGGGGTGCTTAAAAGAATCCCCAATATCAAAAAATTGAAGTTATATTATGATGAAACTTTGAGAGGAAGCAGAGATGATTACTGTCTCAACAATCTTTCTTGTCTCCACAATCTCGAATCTCTCCGCCTTTGTTACTCACCTTGGTATACACTTACCCATTTGGTGAGCTTCCCATATTCCCTCAAGGAGTTGACATTAAAAAATACGAAGCTCCATTGGGAAGAGATGCAGACAAAGATAGGTTGGTTGCCCCTTCTTCAAGTTCTCAAACTGAGAAAAAATTCCGTCATTGGATCTGAGTGGGAAACATTTGAAGGCCAATTCTCTAGTCTCAAATTCTTGCTCATTGAAGATTGTTATGATCTGGAGTACTGGAAGACAGACAGCTACACCCACTTTCCATGCCTCGAGCGCCTCGTTCTTCGCTATTTAAATAGGTTGAGCGAGATTCCTTTGAGCATCGGAGATATACCTACACTTGGATCAATTGAAGTGCTATCTTGTAGTGATTCCGCAAAGGATTCTGCTCAAAGAATAAAAGAGGAACAAGAGGAACTCGGCAATGAAGGCCTTCAACTTAAAGTTTATTAAATGGAATTATATGAAGAAATTATTCAGGTTTGAGCTCCACCTCCTTATTTTTCCAGCCTTCTTTTTCCCCCCATTTTTCATAGTAGTAGGGTATGGATTTACGTTCTATATGTGTCATGTTTGTGTTTTAAGTTTATATTCTTTCCCAAGTTTTTATTATGCTACAAAAATCAGGTATTTTGTTCTCGATCGCAGGTCCTTTGATTAGTCTTGCATGCATAACTAAAACAAGAGCTGTTCTTAGTAGATGATACCAATCTTGAGTGGGAATGTGGGATGATAGGCTCATTGCATTTGAGATTCACTACTGTGATCTGGTGGTATGGACTACGGACATGATTGCATGATTGTTTCTGCGCAGTCTTTTGTACTTGTTGTTGATGGTTGCATGATTGTTTGCGCGCATTCTTCTGTACTTGTTGTTGATGGTTGCATGATTGTTTCCGCGCATTCTTTTTACTTGTTGTTGATGGTTGCATGATTGTTTCTGCGCATTCTTTTGTACTTGTTGTTGATGGTTGCATGATTGTTTCTGCGCATTCTTCTGTACTTGTTGTTGATGGTTGCATGATTGTTTGCGCGCATTCTTTTTACTTGTTGTTGATGGTTGCATGATTGTTTCTGCGCATTCTTTTGTACTTGTTGTTCCTGCGCATTCTTTTGTACTTGTTGTTTAATGTTTTCTGAAAGAAAACATTAAATAAACAACATCCCATATATATGAAGAAGGCATGTTGTCCTCTTGGGGATGGCCTAGTGGTAGAGTGGGCTACCTGGGACTAAGAGGTCTCAGATTCAATCCCCACTGACGCCTCTATAGGTTGAGTCTGTCACACCTATACTTGAATTCTCACGATATCAAAAAAAAAAAAAGCATGTCGAGATTCTCTTTGAAGTCATCCCAAATAAAGTCTATCGGCCTAATATCCCATGTACATGGCTCCTCTTTCTCCATGCTAATTAACTTCCTCCAAATCTTCTCGAAGCTTCCATTCTCTTCCATCACCCACCCACAACTCAAGCCTGTCTTGAGAATAATCACTGAAGCCGTACAAACACAGCCGCCCCAACACCGCCTCTAGTTGAACTCGAATTAGGCATACAACTCCCTTGGGCTGGGGGAACTTGTGCAGTTTCCCATCTCTCGTGTCGAGATGGGAAATCTGAGGATCGAGAAAGGGATCGTAGGGATTAATCCAATTTGTAAAGGTTTTAGGATGAGTGATCATTGGATTAAAGGCGCGAATGATGCTTTGTTTTCCGATGAGTGGGTTCCACAACATGTATTCATGATTGCCTGTGCCGAAGAGAAATAGGCCATCGCAACTCGCAAGAGCACAATGGCTCCAAGAACTTTCGAGAAGAAGGATTTCCCAACACTGATTCTGATTTAAATTGTTCGGAATTTTTAATCTTCTTCCAATCTCATCAGATATAAACGGTAATTTTAAGCATTTGGTGTCGAATTCTCCGTATAATAAAGCAGTGGATTACACAGAAAAAAACTATGAATTATACTAAAATAAGCAATATGAAAATGTAATGAAAAACAATGAATTATGCATTTACATAATATAAAAATAAAATTTGTTTTGCTTTAAATGTTTATTATGTTTGCTTATCATAGTAATATTTTTTGCTTAATTTGTATTGATAGTATAAAAAGCAATGAATTACACCGAAAAAAGCAATGAATTATACTAAAAAAAAAGCAATATGAAAATATAATAAAAATCAATTAATTATATCTAAACATAATATGTAAATATAATCGGTTTGCTTTTAATGTTTATTTTATTTGCTTATCATAGCAATATTATTTGCTTAATTGTATTGATATTATAAAAAGCAATGAATTATAACGAAAAAAGCAATTAATTATACCAAAAAAACCAATATGAAAATATAATAAAAATCAATAAATTACATATAAACACAATATGAAAATAAATCTGTTTGCTTTTAATGTTTATTATATTTTCTTATCATAGTAAATGGAGTATTATTTGCTTAATTTGTAAAAAAAACAATGAATTACACAGAAAAAGAGAAAACAACTTTCAAAAAAGGAAAAATGAAAGGAAAACAAAGAATAGAGAACAAGCTCTCAACACTCAACAGTAGTACATGGGGCGGTGGGTGATCTCTCTAATGAAGTTAAGATAGAAGATCCTTAAACATAAATATGGAATGATTAATATGGAATTCCAATAATTAAGGACAATAAGCGTTACATATAAAATTAAAGTTACTTCATTACCCTTCTCGGTTTTAAAAGGAATAAAACAATATTAAAATTTGCAATAAATATAATCCGTTGATTAAAGAAAATAGACGGTCTAGATCGGTTCCTAGTTAACACGTGAGGATCTAGTTTTTATTTGAACCATCCCCTATATATATATATATATATATATATATATATAATGTGGTACTCTCACTCCTCCCGATAAGTATCATATTTAAAAAATCTATAGAAAAATGATGTCAAATTTCTCATTTTATGTTTATTATCAATGCAAATTCTTTAGTCGTCCGATTTTTCATGTATTTAAGAGTAAAAGGAGTAAATTATCCCATTTTCTTAGTGTACGATTTTTTACGTCAAAAGATATTTATTCAGGAACGGATGAAGCATGTTGGTAGGATGAATGATTATTTACTTTATATTGGTAATCATGGTAATATTTAGGGTGGATTATGTGTCAAGTACTAACACCCTTTATGGTGAAAAAAGAGGTGTACCGTGTTTGTTGAAAATGGTAAAGTAGTTCTCCTTAGTGCTTCACAATTCATCATTCTCCTTTTTTGTTCCAAACAAATCATTATTTTTTGTGCTACTTTTCACTGTCACTGCTAAACCGTCACGGGATTATTAATCCAATAGGAATTTAAGCCCTAAAGCATTACTAACTTTTAATATCCGATAATATATACATTTATAGCAATGAGGCAGATCTAAATTTGAATCTTAAAAAGGCTAGATATAATTTATGGACCCATCTCATTTATTTCATATTTATATTATATAATAGAAGCTCTTAAAATTAATACTCAAATTAATAACTTCTATGAGATAATAATTTTTCTGTCCCGACTGATTATTGATTTATAGAGGTTATACTGTATTATATGTGGAGTTATATATACTAAATTCTAGCATTATCGTGACATGTATTTTTAATTTACGTAATTTCATATCACATATGTGTACATATCAGCTTGTTCTATACAAATATTTAATAGAGGCAAAATTTGGGATAACCAATATAGATAGTGAAAATTAATAGTTGGCCACAAACTTTATTTGTAGAAATTCTGGCCAACTTTTGGAAATTTGGACCAATTTGCCCTTGGAACCACTATTAACCATCCATCCACCCATTTCATTTTTCAGTTTTCAAATTTCAAATTCTCTGTTTCTTCTCTCTCTAAAAATCCTATTTTCTCCATTTCTTCCGTCGTACTTTCATTTTGCCGTCGCCGCCGCCGTCGTACTTTCATTCCGCCGCCGCATCGTCGTACTTCCATCCCTTCCGCCGCACCGCCTTCGTACTTCCAGTCCAGTCCGCCGCGCCGCCTTGAACTTTCACATTCTGCCAGCCATATTCCAGATCTGCCGTCGCACCAGATTCTTCTAGATATACCGCCGCACCAGATTCTTCCAGATCCCGTTGCCTTATTTCACAGCTTTCTCTCCAGAATCCATGGCGTCAAATTCCAGATCTAATGTCCTGGATGGTGTTCGTCTTTGGTCAACCGCATCCTGGTATGCCTTAGCACACCTGGTACGAATGGTCTATATCTGTACCAGGTGTGCCAAGTCCAGGCGCGGTATGCCTTGGCACACCTGGTACGAAAACGTATTCGTACCAGGTGTGCCAAGTCGCGATGCGCCTAGACTTGGCACACCTGGTACGAATGGTGTGTATTCGTACCAGGTGTTCCAAGTCTATGCGCGGTATGCCTTGGCACACCTGGTACGAATATGTTGTATTCGTACCAGGTGTGCCAAGTCGCGACGTTCAGTGACGTGAAAAATGCAGGAAGAACACATATGCACGAAGAGGACAACAAGATCTGAAAAATATGACAAGAACATGACAGACTAGATCTAGAACATGACAGACTAGATCTAGAAAACTCAATTAAAACTAATACAGTAAAAATACCTCAAATAAATCACTATGGAGATGAAAGCTACGCCGGAGAAGATGACCGGAAAAAGACTATAAGATAAATAATAAACTGTTCGAAAAAGTGTACAAATAAATCAAATCGAAAAGACGACCAAGGAAGAAGACGCGGCGGCGGAGGCAGACGGGAGGGAGTGGCGGTGGAGGAAGGGAGTACAGAGAGAAAGAGACATGAGAGGAGAGAGAAAGTGAGAGTGGAGTGGGTGAAAGAAAGAGTACGGTGAGAGAGAAAGTGAAAGTGAAAAAATCTGTAAAGTGATGGAGGGCATTTAAGTCACTTCAGCCCAAAGTTGACCACAATTTATTAGAATAAAGTTGGTGGCCAACTATTAATTTCCACTAACTTAATTTGCTAGTCAACATGATTAACTCTATTTAATATGTATTGATTCGGAAGATCTAAAAAGCTCGTGGATGAAATTTGCTAAAATTAAAAGTTTTGGATAGGATTGCAAAATGGCCCAATATTTTTTTTAAGTTATAAATGTCAAGAGAAAAATATCGAAGACATCGTAGTCTAGATTATTAATTGTCACGAGTTTTTTATTTTTTTGAATAAACATTAAATTTTTTTTAAAGGCTGCATGACAGTGGACTTGAAATCATGACCTTTGGCCTGTGCATTAACCACTCTATCACTAGGCTAACACACGCACACAATTGTCATGAGTTAAAAACGAGAGTATCATATAGTCAATTTTTTCTCGTTGCAAAATAAAAATTTTAGATTTGAATTTATTTTCATGTATGATAAAAGTTTGCTGAGATGGCCCAAATCCATCATATGAAATTGGATGGCAAGTCCAATGAGCCCAAATTATACAAATTGGGCTAACCTTTCTATGACAGTTTGTGAAATTGGTGGTCACAAACTATTATTATTATTATTATTATTATTATTATTATTATTATTATTATTATTATTTGGATGGTTTATGCTATTTTTAGTGAATTTTTACGATACAACAACTCCAAAATATGATTGATGTGCATAAATTGGATAGAAATGAAATTGCCATTCTTACATTTTATTTTTAATTGGAAAAAAATGTGTAAAAATACATTCAAAGTTTGAGGCGCATATTCACAAAATATTGTTGAGCGCAATTTAAGTATATGTAAGTGGAAATTTTATTATTCAAAATTTAGAATTAATTATTTTGATTCAGCTATGTAAAACAACAAAAACAAGGTAAAATTAATTAAATTTATAACCAATAATATATTTATATTTTTAAAAATTATAACATATCATTAGTTTTACTCAAAGTTTCCTCGTTAACAAAAAAGTAAAAGATAAAAAATAAAAACGAAAAAGAGTAAAAAGAGATTCGATAATTTATCCAAACCGTACACAACGGCTTGAAACGAGCTAAGTACGGAATCGAGCGTACGTAGAGACAATAGAGCCCGGCCCGATAAATCAAGGGCTTGACTGTGGAGGCCCGCACGAGTGGTGATGCTTGCAAGCAAGAAGCAGCAGCTTCAGCTCACTTAGAGCGTAAAACTGGCAACTCTGCTCCATCATTTTCTCAGAAAAATGGCAAGAAACCCAAGCCTGAGGAGAGCTACGCTCTTAACACTTGCCTTCTTTATAGCTCTCTTCGTCTTGGGTGTTTTTGCTCCTCTGCCTACCATTTCCGATCATTCTTCCCAATTTGATTTGGGTAATGTAAGTTTTCTGTGATGAGATTAGTTTTTGTTCATTCGGCCCATTTTGCTTTCTTCATCTTTTGTTGTTTTGAATCGAGAAGTAGAAAATTAGCTCAAATGATGATATGGGCTTTTAGTTTGGTTGGGGTATATGGTTTCTGTTGTGATTTGTTGAGGTGTAAAAATTCTTAGTTTCGGACAGCTGATTGTGTAGTTTGATTGAATGATATGCGTTTATGATCAAGAAAGTAAGAGGGTTGTTTTACACAATTGAACTTGGGGGAGAGATGTAACAAGATCTTCTCTAACTATCTGTTGGAGGACAAATGTCTTCTTGTGGTGTAATTATGTGAATTTCCTTATGGTGTTAGCCTAGAATGACAAAGATTGAAATTGCAATTCATCCATGTTCGTAGACTTCTTGTGTTAGGACCTAAGTGTTATTGATCATGGCCATTTAAAGTCGGGGCGGAGTTTGGTTTATGGTGTTTCGAGCAATGCTTGGATTCAATGCCCTTAAAGTCTTATATGCTCTTCAAATGCTATACCGTGATAGGGATACACGCAGAAATTTGAGATAGCAGAGGACATGTTTTGGAGAGATGGAGAGCCATTTAGGATAATCGGAGGAGACTTGCATTATTTCCGAGTGCATCCTGAGGTATGTATCGTTGCTATGAGCCTATGATATTAGTAACTTCTTTTTAGATGTCAAGCATCACATGGTTGTTCTTGCACAACTTATGGGTTTCAGTATTGGAGAGATCGACTGCTGAGAGCAAAGGCATTGGGATTGAACACAGTACAAACTTACGTTCCCTGGAACTTACATGAGCCAAAACAAGGCCATCTGGTATTTGAGGGCATTGCAGATATAATTTCATTTATCGAGCTATGCAAGGAAATGGATTTGTTGGTTATGCTGCGTGCTGGGCCCTATATTTGTGGCGGTTAGTACACTTTAATGTGGTTTATCATAAAAGCTTATTTCTTGAAATTCTAGTGATTTTAAAATCAATTAATTTGCATATGAATGTGTGTGTTTACTAAGCTGAAATGCTTGGATGATATAACTTGGAGTTCCTTCTACGTACCTTTACCTTTACCTTTACCATTTGCTTTTTTTTTTTATTTAAAATTTCTTGTGGTTGTAGAGTGGGATTTGGGCGGCTTCCCTGCATGGTTGCTTGCTGAAGAGCCTGCTATCAGACTAAGATCGTCTGACCCCGCGTACCTTGAATTGGTATAATCTACTATGTACATGGTTCATCAGCTGCAACCTTATTGTATTTGTAAGTTCCCTCTAATCTTGCCTATTGCAGGTTGAGAAGTGGTGGAGCATCCTACTTCCGAAAGTGTCTCCACTTCTTTACAGCAACGGAGGTCCTATTATAATGGTCCAGGTAGGATAAAACTATACATGTCCCTGTCAAATGTACAGTGAATGACTAGCATGTGGTAACTCCATCCGAATAAAGAACACAAAGCATGTGAACTGGTTATTCTGCAATGTCGAGGAATATCTAAACCAATTATTTCTCTGCTAACTAGTCTTTTGCACTTGCCAAGCCTGTATATGAACCGTGCCTCTTTCTTAGTTTCAAGAAACCATGGCCATGGATCAGCAATTAAGATGCTAATCTAAGTTGGCAGAGATACACAATGAAGGAACCTTAAACCTATCCCTTGTGAGAATTTCTTGTATTATTTATCTTCCTTCGACATTCCCTCCCACAACAGATATGAGAGTAATTACTGCCATCGAACTAGAGTTAATGATCATGTCCTTATGAGAATATTGACTGCTTATATAATTAATTTTGACATGACATCAAACTAAACAACGTTACAATCTGCCTTTATTTGACCACCTTAGTGTTATCTAACTGCAAAATCTGTAACAGATTGAAAATGAATTTGGTTCATATGGTGATGACAAAGCTTACCTACATTATCTGGTCAAACTAGCTAGAAGACACCTCGGAGATGATATAATATTGTAAGTCTAGTATTGTAAGTTGAGAATGTAGCTTCTTTGGATCAGTCAATGTATTCAAATTATGCACAACCTTTTGAAATTTGGTTCGAACAAGACTTGGCGAAACTACAATATCTCTAGAGCATGTGGTTCACTATATGTTCGAATAATTTTGCCTGCATTGTCCTCTTTCTACATTAACATCCATAATTTACTACTGTTTTTTGTTTCTTTGCCATCTTTTTTAAATTTCTGCTGGTGTTTGCAGGTATACTACTGATGGTGGTACTAGGGAAACTCTGGAGAAAGGAACGATTCGAGGAGATGCTGTTTTCTCAGGTTAGCCAATAGGAGTTGTTGGATGAGTTTCTGGACTTCCCATGCAAGTTGCAACTTAGATAATGCTTCTTTTGTTACACAATGGCTATTCAAATTTCATAAATCTGTTGTTTCGAGGTAGTATAGAAATTAGCAATTACGGGTCATTTTTATGTTTAATCATTGATCCACATAATTTCTATTTTGAATATAATTGTAAAACTTTGACAAGTACTCTGATCAGTAATCCGTTAAATCTTTATTTATATCCAGCGGTTGACTTCAGCACTGGAGACGACCCATGGTCAGCCTTCAAGCTGCAGAAAGAGTTCAATTCACCAGGAAGATCACCTCCACTGTCAACGTTGGTATCTTATTGTTTTTTCCCTTCCTTTCTTTCATTTCTACACCACCTCTGCTGAATATACCGATAATTTTCTGCGTGCTTATCATTTCAGGGAGTTCTATACTGGTTGGCTTACCCACTGGGAGACTATTGCAAGCACTGATGCAGTTTTTACTGCTACGTACTTGGAAAAGATTTTATCAAAGAACGGATCCGCTGTTCTCTATGTATGCAATTGCCTCAACCTTCAACCTTCATTTCTTGTAACTAACTGCTTCTGCTTATGGGATTACATATACTTCTGAATCTAGATGGCCCATGGTGGAACGAACTTTGGATTCTACAATGGTGCTAATACTGCTGGAGATGTTGAGTCAGCCTACAAGGCAGATCTTACATCTTATGATTATGTGAGGAAGATCGTCGTTTTTGTTAAGTTTGGTAGTAGCCTGAATGATAGTTATCAGCAATCTTTTCTAACTCCTCCTTACTTTTGCCGGGACCTGTTTCATTAGGATGCACCAATAAGTGAATCTGGTGATGTGGACAATGCTAAGTACAAAGGTAGATCTTACCTTTTTGGTTCCTACTTAGTATATCTTGTACCTGTCTTTTCTCGTTCCCAATCAAAGTGGTTGTCTGAAGTATTGCTTGCAGATGCCACTTCTTCCAGTTAAATATTTGAGATAGACAATAATTTGAGATGGCTGCTTACAATCAAATGCATGGACAAAAGCTGCATTTGTACGACTTGCATGCACGTGAAATCAACATTTTGATCTAAACATGATATTTACAGGTTATCTCGTCTTTCCAATAATGATTTGATATTGCTTGCAGCTCTGAGAAGTGTCATCGCAAAATATAGTCCAAAGCCTCTTGCTTCTGTTCCTTCCAATAATGAAAAGATAGCTTATGGACGTATTAAGCTAGATAAAAATTCATTTTTGTACGACACAACCACGATGAAAGACCTTAATGATTTAGTAGAGTCTGAGAATCCAGCTTCAATGGAAGCTATGGGACAGGTGATAAAGTATAGATGATACTTTTTGTTCTTTCAAATGCTTAAGGCATGAACGATAACTTCATCTTCTTGTTCGATTATTTTCAGATGTTTGGCTTCATGTTATATGCCTCTGACTACAGTCCAAAAGGCAATGCAAGTGTGCTGTCCATACCAAAGGTTACCTCATCGTATCGATAACTACTAAAAGTTCTTGGTTGCATTCATCAACATGCTATTATTCGTCATAAACCTCATGTATAACTCAAAGAATTTCGTTTTATCATAGTTCGTACTTGTGAAAGTAGAGGATCTGAATTTGGTAAAAAGAGAAGCATATATTTCTCCATGTCATTTATTTTCCAAGCTGATCACAATCCTCATGACAACTAGCTTATGATATATTATTGAAACAATGGGCCGCCCGCTACATTTACGTAATACTGATCTCACCTTGTAATAACAGGTGCATGATAGAGCTCAAGTGTTTATTTCCTGTGCTGGAGATAGTGGGAAAAGGCCAATGTATGTTGATGTCATCACGAGATGGTCAAATAAACCCATTCATCTGCCTTCCTTGAAATGTGAATCGAAGAATCAACTGTTTATCTTGGTATGGATGCTCTCTTACCTTACTCACTGCAGTTCGTCTATTTGAATCTGCAGTAATTTTGTAATTTCATCATCGTTGCCAATGTTGATTGTATTTTGCTCATATAGGTTGAAAACATGGGTCGCTTGAATTATGGGCCGTATATATTTGACAGAAAGGTAAAAACCTTGTAACGAGCTAATTCTACTGTATCCTTTCTTGTATCTTCTTAAAAATGTTTGATCATCCTATTGAATTTCCATCATTCTTGAATTTTTCTATTATCTCCGTTATTTTCGTTCCCTTTGGCATCCACAGTGCCTTAATTGTTTGAAAACTTGTTTCAGGGTATTTTGTCTTCTGTATATGTGGATGGAAGGCCTCTGTACAAGTGGAAAATGCTTCCCATTTCTCTCGAAAATTTCAATGAAGCCCGAAACATCAACCCCATCCTTCACAACACAACGAGGACAGAATTTACTAAAAGATCTGCTCGCAAAAAGTTAGAAGGCCAAAAGAGTAAGCTCTCTATCCTTGTGAGTTTCTTTAGTTATGTCATAAAAATCTACGAGCGCAAGAGATTAATGTCTATGAAAGAGCGTAGTAGTAGTAGTAGTAGTAGTAGTAATAATTGTTTCGTCTCGTGCAGAGCTTAATCTGGAGCCAGCATTTTACAGTGGTCGCTTCAATATTACCAAAGTCGGAGACACATACATATCATTCAGAGGGTGGAGCAAAGGAATTGCTTTCGTGAATGAGATTAACATTGGACGTTTTTGGCCGGTAATTATATGTTAATATTGTTCGTATTTAATCAGAAAATTTAAATTATATTTGTTGTCAAAGCTAACTAACTGTATTTATCATCAATTATTAGTTTCTTGAATCCTTCGTTGTTGGCTGATTTTGCAGAGTGCTGGACCTCAATGCAATCTCTACGTTCCAGCTCCGATTCTCCGACGAGGAGAAAACACCGTGGTAAATATCATTGCAACACCCTAATTGATAAAAATCAATATCAAAATTTCTTCTTTAATCTTATATGATTTTCTGTATTGTTTTGCATTTTCATGTACAATAAGGTTGTGTTGGAGCTAGAATCACCAAAACCTAATCTCTCCCTCAGCTTCTTCGACTACCCAGATTTCACTTGTGGTGGTCGTGCAAGTTCAAAACCCGGCAAATCCAGAGGAAATCGCGTAGTTCTGGCCTCATGAGAGAGAGAGAGAGAGAGAGAGAGAGAGAGCTCATGTATGTTATCAGTTATTATTATTAGGACTGCACTGATTTAAAACAATAATAATCACACACTTTAAAGCGACCTTTCTACAAACAGTTTGGCTACATTGAGCTGCTGAGTTAAAAGGCAAATCAACGTAAAAAAATGTGGATCGCCGCGTACAATCAATCATGTATTAAAATGTCTCACATTAGTTGGAGATCTTGGCATGAACCCCAATCCAATGATGGGGGCCACCCAATATCGTTGTCCACGTTGCACGTGAGGGGCGTGTTAAAAAATCTTGCGCGTGAGGGGGCGTGTTAAAAAATCTCTTTATAATGGTGAGGTATCCCTCCCCTTAATAAGACCCTTTTAAGGGGAATTGGACCCAATATCCAATTCTATTATCATGAGAGACAACAAGTAATTGAAGAACACTGTTGAATTAAATCGGAGTTAAATCAAAATAAACAAAGAATGCGGCGACCGTTTCCAGAAACGAAGAAGAAGGTCTTACGACGACGTACTGGTATTGGTATTCTGTTATAGCGATGAAACTGGGTTTTGCAAGTTTGTCCATTACTAATGTGACACGTGTGCGGCTGAGATGCTTTTGACTCGGCATCCGGTTGAAGACACGTGTCCAAGGCCTAAATGGGCCAGTTAAATTAAAAGCCCAAGATATTAATATTATGTAACTGAGGGATCATAAAAAAAGGGGATTGATCAATTTTGTTTTTTCTTGCTGAATTTGTTCAGCCCTAAATTAACAAAATTATTCTAGTAATTCGATTATACTGAGAATGCTTAATTGAGAACGAGTTGCAAGAATGAAGCGTAGATGTTTGACTACTAATACAGTATACTAATTTGTTGTTTTCTCGTTCTAAGTGGAAGTTGTCATAATTAATTCTCAATTAGGCCAGATTTCACTAGCGGTGCTTGTAGATGTTCAAAACCCAGCAAATCCAGAGGAAATCCCGTATTTCTGGCCTCGTGTGTGTATGTGTGTGAGAGAGAGAGAGTAATGAAAAGACAAAAGTACGTAGACTCAACACCACAAGTCGCTAGAGATCCCAAATTTTACATAAAAACAAATGATCAACACACATATATTTGAAGAAGGCATGTAGAGATTCTCCGAATACGGGAAATAAACATAACCGTAAATAACCTCCTCCCAAGGACACTCAATATGTTGGAAGCCGTTTTCGCAAGAATTATATTTATATATGAATATGAAGTCCACGTAAGCGTCCTTTGCAACCCTCGCAGATAGAATAACATCATCATTGGTCAAACATAACAGAGCAAGGTCCCATAAATCTGGATCCTCTTTTTCCATGCTAATTATCTTCCTCCAAGACTTCTCGAAGCTTCCATTCTCTTCCATCACCCACAGCTGAAGCCTACGACGACTCCATTTCTTCAAACACAGACGCCCTGATATTTCCGTTAGTACCAAGCCTTCAACATCATTTGGCTGCGGGAACGTGTGCAACTTCCCATCTCTAGCATCAAAACACACAATTTCGCCGTTGCGCTTACCGTAGATACATCCATCAACACAGGCATTAGCAGATGTCACATGTAGGTCGCCAGGAATATCCTTTCTCTCTCCCCAGATTCCGTTCTTGCAGGAATAGACCGTGTACCAATTTTCATAACTAAGCAGAATCTTGTAATCGTTAGTGATTGAATCAAAATATAAATGGTGCAGCCAGAGACAGAGAGCAGGATTATTGTAGTGTGGCCGATGTCTACAGGCTACGGGATGCGTCTTTGGATTAAAGGCGGGAATGGTGATATGTTTTCCGATCAATGGGTTCCACAACATCAACATGTATTCGTCGTCGTCTCCGTTCCATAAGAGGATTAGGCCATCGCAAGAGGACAATGGGTTGAAATCTCTAAACGGATGATCCATTATTAATTCTATTTGTAATTTTCCATCATCCAGTGTCATATAATAGGGATCAACATAACCAGACTCGCATGCCTCCTCAAAACAGATTAAGAACTTGTTTTGATTCTCCGGCAGTTTGGATCGCTGGATGTGATGAATTCTGGAAAAACGAGGATCGGAGATGATGGATTGCCATGATTTCGAGACGGATTTAAACCTACCGACTGACTTAGCGGGACATCTTGATAGGATGAACTCGATTATTTCGTCTGGTAGATGATCAATTGATGAAGTGTCCATGTTTGAGTAAGGTGGAGTTGGCTGTCGGCCGGTGGCGGTGCTACAACGGACTTGGCGGCTGAGGAGCGGCGACTGTTCAATATTAAGGTAAAGGAAAATAAACGAATTAACTTAACTACTCCCTCCGTCCCATTATTCTTGTCTCATTTCTTTTGGGCACGGGTATTAAGGAGAATGGTGTTTAAAAGGTAAAAAGATAGAAAGTGGTGGAACCCACAACTTTTTGTGAGAGAAGCATATTTCCTTTTATGGAAACAGGACAAGAATAACGGGACAGCCCAAAAATGAATACAAGACAAGAATAACGGGACAGAGGGAGTACTATTTATTAAGTCTTTGTCATAGAAATTTGAGAAACTGGTGTTGTAGTTTATTTCTTGATAAATATATTAAAATCTAAATTAGATTAATTTAAGGGTGCGTGAAAAATAGTAAAAATAAGGGATGGTATTACTTTAAAAATAAGGGATCAATTCAAGAAAAATCTGGTCGGGATAAAATTTCGGGCAGCCCGTTGTCCGTTGACCAAGGTATAATCTTATACCTAAGAAATGTATTAGTGATAATTTTATACCACAATTTATTTCTCATGTGTTTTTGACATTTTTACCTCTATCTATCAACAATTTCATTCAAAGCGAACAAGATATAAAAATTATGGTCCCCATAAATATATTATCATCCTCACCAAACAAGATAATATAAACTTGTGATCCCCACTATTTGAAATAAATTTATACTTTATTATATTATCTCTCCATTTAGAGGGATAAAAAGCAAATACTATGGAAGTCTAAAAAACTGGAACAGTAAAGATACCTGACCGAATCTCCTTGGTCTTCCGATTACTTTCGCTTTGCCTGAAAATAAGAAGAATGTCATACTTAAATTGAGATAATTAGCATGAGGTGTGTAATTTCTTAACATTACAGTAAATTAGAATCAAATAGATTCAACATAAAACCAAACTGAATGCAGTGATATATGAAACATGTATATCTCAAATATTTAGCAAAGCATCGGTGCCTTAATTCCCTGCAAAATTCTTCCCAATATTACCTTATCACAAAATGCAATAATAACAAATCATCAATAATAATAACAATACTAACCATACAAATCAAACATAAAAGCAGAATTCGGGCCACAATTATCGCCAACTTATTTCATCCAGTCTCAACAAAACACATCATCAACCAGAACGAAAACCATCATCAGATCGAATATAGAAATACAAACAAACACAGATTCTACAAAATCTCAAGATCTGTTCAAACACATTGACAGAGAATAATTTTGCAAGTTCATCTACTCTCTCCAAACACTCTACCGTAGAAAACAGCTCATTTCCCCCACAAATTCACCCTTTCATCATAAAAATCTTAACAACAGCAAGGTCGCGTTTTAACATCCAAATATCTCAACACACACGCACACACATTTTAACGACCTTTCTACAAACATTTTGGTTACATTGAGCTGCTGAGGTAAAGTAACACAAAAAGGAAGGCAAATCGACCGAAAAAGTAGATCTACGCGTACAATCAATAATCAAAGGCAACTAATAACTGAAAGGAATTTTTGAATTAAATCGGACTCAATTCAAAGAAAAACAAAGGAATCGGCGGCGACCGTTTCCAGAAACGAAGAAGTTGGTGTTACCACGACGTACTGGTGTTCTGTTGATTAAACTGGATTTTGCGAATTTCGTTGAACGAACTATTTCTGTAGAATTTGGGGAAGAGAAGAGAGATATATAAGAAGAAAATATTAGAGAGAGAGAGAGAGAGAAGTTTGGTGTGTGAATTTCTGCTATCCCATTCGATCTGCATGTAACACTAAAATAGCCGTAGTGCTGGGGTCCACTTCGTCTCTGACACGCTTGAAGACCCCATTTGACCGAGTGACCAAGCTTTGTTACAATTGCTTAGCTCTTCATAGATAAAAGCTATTTAATCTTGGTATGTGAGATTCTTAGTGATATGATGATGCGTTTCTTGTTTAATATTAATTAGAATTAGAATAAATGATACTATATAAAATATTATAAGTTTAATATATTTTATGTGATTTAATTTCCTGAATATGGAACTAAATAAAATGATGCATCTTTTGCATTTTCGTCCAAATTTTTGAGCTTTTCCCACCAGCTTCTCTTCTGTCATTTACTTTTACCACTGTAATGTTAAAAGAAAAGTGTAGTTTCAGAGAGGCCAGCTGTCATGGATGAAATTTGATTTGATATTATCCTCAAAAAAAAAAAAAAAAAAAAGAGATTTGATTTGATATTTTTTCTGTCCAACTTTAACCCTAAAATATATACCTTTCGTAGCAGCTCAGATTTTTACCTTAACGGCTATATAGTTCTACGTACGTTACATAAAATAAATAAATGCAATGAAAATGAAAACAAATTATCCTAACTGATCTAACTTGGACCACATATATCGTACTGCAAGGCTGCAGATTCAGCAACTGCAGGAGCTTAATTAATTGTATGAGAGCTTCATTTAATTTAATGCCTTCAAATATGTCTTCTTCTCAACATTATTCCAAATTTCCAATTATAAACTTTTTGTCCTACTTGTATATATAAACTTTGGCCTCGTTTTCCTACCTTTGTGCGTCATGTTATGTTTAGTAATAAATGGTCTTCTTTGTGTGATTACTGAATTGAGAATTTGTGTTAATTTCAATTTTTTTACTAGATACTTATTATAGTAATGCCCAACAAAATACGGAGAGAAACATTTGCAGCTATATCATAATCGCCTTCAAGTGTTTCCATAAACAGTAGAGACCTAAATATCCACAAGGAAGCTGGACTTGATTTTTAGATAAAAGCAAAAATAGAAGATAATTAATCACCATTTCAAAAAAAAAAAAGATAATTAATCACCACTTTGGATCTTCCTTGCTGGTTTCGCCTCCAGTTTGGAGAGAGCTATTTTTGGCCTCTTTAGCCTTCTCCATTCTCACATATATCAGTACCCTCGTCAATGATCTTCACATTGTACCAGCAAACTACAGCAGCCGTCAACACCCGCATAGCTTCCTCGACACTGATCTTCTTCAATTTTGACATCCTGCACTTACCAATCTTACCTATCACAATAGAATAACAACAATTCATCAATAATTAAAAAATAGATCATCATACAAATCAAACATAAAAGCAGATTTCAGAGCACAATATCATATCTTAATCCCGTCTCAACAGAACTCATCATCAACTCCAATATAGAAATACAAACACAAAAAGCCACAGATTCTACCAAATCTCATGATTTGTTCCAACACTGATACACCAAATGGGCTTGTTCTCATTGGGCCACATGCAGAAGAAAGAGTTACAGCCCAAATTATTGAAGGCCCTGCTACTGAGATGAAGCTCACTCAATCTAAGAATTAGGAAAGTGCCAGCTCACTACTAGGAGTTTGTCATGAGTTAGAACACCTAGCAGTATCTCTAGTTTTGGTCCCCACTTTCGGTTAGGATTATCAGAGTAATCAGGAATAGGCCTTATCATCTCTGTAGTTAAATAGCATATGAATTGTACCCAAATGTTCATGATATGAATGAATTCTGAAATTTCTCTTTCGCGTTCTTTCTTTTTGGAGTAAGGGCTCACTTCGAAGAAGCCCCTCTTAATACAAGAGTGTATCAATTGGTGCTTTCATTGATCTTCATTGATTTCTTCCTCCTCTTTTGACAGCTCTCATGTCTAAATCTGAAGTTCTAGCCGCCATTGAAGAGTTTCGAACCTCCCTCGACATCCATTTTCATGCCACAAACCAACTTCTCTATCAACTCACCACCTCCATGGCATCCTTCTCTGCCAAACTTCAACAACCACACTCCTCTGGTTTTCCTCTTTCTCCTTCGCCTCAACAAAGTTTCTCAACAACCACTGCCCTCCGCCAAGCGCCGCCGTCCCCTCCTCCTTCGGTTGTGCCTCAGCGCTTACTCCAGATCTGAGTTTCAATGGTCACCATTACCTTCATCCACACCAGAATCACTCATTCCGCTACCACTACTAGTGCCGCCATCGCCGCCTCCTCCACCTCTCTTGTCCTTCCACAACTCTTCTCCGCTTTCCTTGCCACCGACAGCCACAAATCCACCCCATATCACCCCTCATCTTTTTAAAGAACCAGATCCACTTCCTCCGCTAGGGCCGGAACCACCACATCCTTCAATGCTTCGCCCGTCGCCGCAACCAACATGAGTTTTGCGAGGCCACCTCCTCGCACAACTCATATTCAGCCTTCACTTCCACCATCTTTCCCCAAATCAATCACCAATAAGTTCCGTTCGACTTCACTCTGTTCTGCCTCCAAACACCCATGTGTCTGTGACATACCCAACTCTTTTCACAGCTCATATTCCACCTCAACTTCCGGTACCAAAACAACCACCCCCTCCAAAGCTCCATCCGCCGCCACTGTCAACACCTGCACCGCGAATACCACCTCCTCCCATATGCCCCTATTTATTCTTTGACTATGCATATTTTATGAGTCAATCAAAGATCAAAGAATTAAATAAGGATATATTAGTAAATGAGTTAAGAAACATTACTTTTTATAGAAACAAGTCTATATATTTTGGACATCCGAAAAAAGGAAAACAAGCTTATATAAATAGGACGGAGGGAGTAATTATTTTTTTTTCACTCAACAAAACCAAAGTAACTAATCAAATGATGAAACCCCAACACGAACTAATTAGTTCACGGAAGACTAAAGTAGACGCGACACCACACGTTCGCCATCAATTTACTTGCTAAAATCTCCATAAAACCAATCCTAATCCAATCTACGGTGCTAATATATTCGAACAAGGCATGTAGAGATTCTCCAAATATGGGAACATTGGAGAATTCCTATCAAAATAGCACTTATCTTCAATTTTACTGAGGACTATCTGTGACTTCCTTCGTCTTCACCACTGAACAAACATCATTTGTCAAACTATAATAAATCTCCCACCACCCAACTTTCTCCATGCTTGATCAAACTTCCTCCTAATCTCCAAACACCACACCACCCTTTCTCGAAGCTTCCATTCTTTTTCCATCGTCCACATCTGAAGTCCCTTACCATCTTTCGAAAGCCCGTAAAAATACACACGCCCGAACACCTCCGATTAACCCTGCATTTTTCACGTCCACTTTTCAGGATGCCGGAACTTGTGCAGATTCCCCATCTCTCGTATCCAAAACAGACAATTTCACCACTAACATCAACATCAATGACGTAGAAACATCCATCAACGAGTACTTGAATTTGAGGTCCGCAAGGAAAATCTTTCATCTCCGACCAATTCCCATTCTTGCAGGAATACACACTGCGTATGCACTTCACGTAAACAAACACAATCTTTGTGATCGTCGCTCGTTGAATCGTAGTAGTAAATGCCTCGCCCATGGTGAATAATCACAGGACCGTTGTGGGGCCCGCTTCAATCATGATATGTTTTCGGATAGATGGATTCCACAGCAAAAAGTGGCGGTTACTTCGCCGTTTTGGCCTAAGAGGATTAGGCCATTGCAAGAGCATAATGGGATGTAGAAGATTTGGAATGGATATATGAGCAAGCAGCATTGATTTTGTTCTGAATATTCCATCTTCTTCATTCAATCACCTTATCAAATATGTATTTGTGTACCTAGCGCCATTCCCTGCGTCAATATTATAAACTTATTATGATTACTCCGGCCCAGTTTGGACCGTTGGATGCGATGAGTTCTGGAAAATCGAGGGTCGGAGATGATGGATTGCTATATGATCTGGAGACGGATTTAAACCTAACGACAGACTTCACGGGAGATCTTGCGAGGATCTCTTCGATCACTTCCGTTTGGGAGATAAATTGATGATGAATCCTTAAGTGATGTTTATCTGTATTAATTTATAGGAAAAGGAACTGGAAAGAATTAAATCATCAACTTAACTAATGCTAGTATATTTTATTATAGTGAAAGCTTGATGAGATCCTATGTCCTAAAACCCGTTATCTCACTAATAATTTCCTTATTTTAAAAATATTTATTTTAAAATAAAAAAGTTTAATAATATATAATGAAGCTTGATTAGCATTTATTAAAAAAAGTTTAGAATTTAAAAAATTATATACCCTAATTTTAGAATAATGAACCCTAAAATATAACTTAAAAATTAAAAAAATTACAAAGTAAATATAAAAAAATATAAACCCTATTCAGATAGATGAACCCTAAGTTAATAATTGTAAAAAATGTATACACTAACACATTATAGATTGAAATTGAAGAAAAAAAATGATAAACCCGATTAAATATGAATTGTGGGACACCAAAATTTGGAGCACAGATGATCCCAAGTGGAAGATACGATGACTTTATCTGAATCAAAAATATTGAGGAACATGAACGAATATTTCCTTTTTTGATCCCATGTATATGAAATCGAACCGAGAGAGGAAAGGGGATGACTAAATTATAGTGTTAAATATATTAAAGTCTGTAGAAGTTGGAAAACTCATAATACGTATATAACGTACATTTTTACAGAACTTCTCTTTGACAATCTCCCAATTCCTCGAGAAGAAGTAAAAAGGACGACGAAGGTTAAGCGTTAATTAACGTGATTCTGCTCCACTTCCCAATTTTGATGATAATTTTACACCCGACAATTAGGGTTCCTAAAATAGATAGGTTTGGTTTATAAATTAATGGGCTGAACACTTGCGAGTTGCGAGTCACAGGATTAGATTAGATCCACCAATTCTTTTATTCACAGTTGAGTGGGACCCCACCTTACTTTTATTTATTATTATTTAATTGATTATAATTGTCATTAATAATTCTAATTGCAATTAAAAGAAATCTTAATTGAAATTAACAATCTCTAATTATCTTTCTAATTATTTATAAGCAGTATATTTGAAGATCGGCCCAAATATGACCTATTTATACATAAACTTTAAAAGATATTATCTAAAATTGCAAACCCGATTCATATAATTGCCACGCCCCCAAAGTTAGTATCCTATACAAAAATTATTCCCCACATACATTGAAAATCCGATGTGGATATTTTTTATTTCCATGTGAACTTTTTTTTTTTTAAGACTTCCATAGGTATTTTATCCCACATTGATTTTTCATAATATTAGTCATAATATTAGTCAAATCTACATTTGAGAATACACAGCTTAAAATCCAGTTTAACCGAATCCAATCGTCATCATCCTTGAAAAGCATAGTTTGTTCACTTTTTTTTCAGTTGAGGGAAAAGGGAGCAATTAGAATTGAACAAGAGAGGTACCTTTCGTTACAAAATTCAGTGAAAAATTGAACAAGAGACCTTTCGTCATCACCAATGTCTTGATTAAAATAAGATCTACAATCAAATCGGAGCAAGATTAACTAACAAATAGATATGGCTGTTAATCACTTGAACACAGAAATAAGACTGTAAAAGATAATTTTAATGACCATTAAATATTTCTGATAAAAACCATTGAAATAAAACCAATTACAATAACTCCCATACTAAAAACTATGAAGAAAAGGCATGAACTGAATTCTCAGGAACTAATATTTACATATATACGTATGTATATATGTCGATCAATACTAATTATTTATTAAATGCACTCTTTCTGAAGATGGAGCAGTAGGATACTTATTTTTATCATCA
Organism: Agastache rugosa; assembly: GCA_031470985.1. Lineage (NCBI taxonomy): Eukaryota > Viridiplantae > Streptophyta > Magnoliopsida > Lamiales > Lamiaceae > Agastache > Agastache rugosa. Next base: position 34,894,842 of record CM062603.1, on the reverse strand, counting down.
CAATAATCATAATTCATATACTGCTTTTGTCTCACCCTTGCTCCAACTCTTTCTGCTCCTTGCCACTCAATTTCAATATTTGCTATCATTCCACCAGTACTTGGAATCATAGCATTCCTCAACATTTTGGAAGTTTCAGAAAATAGGCATGCACCAAATCCCAAAAGCCTTGAAAATGCGCAATAAATGGTGTATGAGACCAATCAATCTTAGTTCTCCCTCCATCGTGTTGCTTGAGCATCTCCATTCCATATGCTGGCTTTTATTATGTTCATTGGCTGCATCGGGCAATGACACCCCGATGTCCGATCTTGTTTCTGAATACCCTTATCAGAATATCGTCCACGTGGAATCTACAAAATAATAATAAATAAAAACCATCAATCTAATATTATATTGTTATGAGAGAGAGTAAGAATACGTGCACCCACTTGTACAGTAGAAAATATTTTAATAATTTTATATTATTAAAATATTCTCATGTGAGAGGGTTGATTAATAATTTTGAGAGAGAAAGAGAGAGGTCTTACCTTGTCTGGTGAAGGATTCCCTTAGGATTTTGTAATTGTATGAAATCAGCAGTGGGATCAAACCAGAGCAATATCTTTTGTTCTCTATTTCCCCATATCCCATTTGCATACCACATTTATTTGTAATGGAAGACAGGTTTACCTTCTCTACTGGCCTTCAGAATTTAAAATCTGCCTCATACGTAGTTGCTGAAGTGTGAACAACATTGCTACGAATTTAGCAGGAGTCCTAGTCCTACAAGGATTCCGATTTGAACTCTAAATTCATAAGCCCTATATATATGGACGTCATATCTTATGTACCGATATACCGATTTTTAGGTTTTTAGTACGCAATTTGCTTTGAGAGTGCGAGGAAGAAACAAATTCTACGGGAATAAGTTTGCTTTTGAGTTTCGTTTTATATTTTACGCATTTAATTCGTAGTTGTTAGCTAGAAATGAGACTTCCGTTGTTGACTTACTTATTGATGACGCTGACCAGTTCAGATTTTATTTAAGTATGTTTTCTATTAATTATGTAGTGCTACCGTTTATGATTATGTCCAATGAAATTATTGTTTTGGGTTGGAATAGATGATGTGATCTTAGTTACTCGTTCTAAACTAGTGAGATCTAATTGTTTGAGTTCGTTGCATGATTTTATTCCTGAAACACTTGGGATTAAATTTGGGCTTAAGTGATATTGATATATGCTTGATCACCATCTAGATATTGAGATTGAGTCACGAACAGGATTTGGGATTAAACTCGAGAGAGTCTACGTATGCCCAAGAATTAGTAAGTGTTGGAGAGTAGTCGGTATCTGTCTCTCTTGGCTATCTTGGGATCTTTTGTTTTTAATACCACAAGACAACAAGCGTTGCTGAGAATGTCACCCGTGACGTTGATGATCGGGAGAAGAGATCTTTCCTTACCGGGATAAGATCGCCAAGTGAATGAATCTAGGCTTTTAGAGTATTTGAGTCGTGACTTACCGGCGATAAAGGGCTGAAATTAATCTTTACTTTTAAAATAGTGATAAACTTGCATATTGAATATTATTGCATCGATGAACGAGCAAGAGTAATAAGGATCACGATTCGAATCCAATTCAAGCATACTTGTTATTTGATAATTTTCTTTGTTGAGTTACGGGTTGCAGATAAATCTCGACCATATGACACATGTGAGTACCACCTAAAGAATGAATAACGCCCGGTTCCCTAGGGTTCGACCCCACTTGTTATAATACATACTTGTTGAATAAGAGGAGAAATTTATTTGCGCGAAGTGTGAAACGGCATGCACGTCAAAATGGTGCCGACCCACGGGAAGCAGTTTTGAAAGCTAGTTCTATTTTTCGTAGCTTGAGCTAGATTTAATTTGCACTCGAACTGGACACGGAGCAGGTGATCCTGTAGATTACGGTGCCTCGCCGGATAAGGTAGCCAAAAATAAGTAGGCAAGAGAATTGCTGGAAAGGTATCGAGGAGAACGTCGTCAGCAGATCTCCGTCGGTCCCCAGTCGAGACAGTGACACGAGCAACCTGTTGAGCGCAATATGCCCAATGATGGGTCTAGCTCGGAAAGTGAGCGATCGGGATCTTCATCCAACAACCTCCCACATCGAAGTTCGATCGGTAACCATGGGAGAACGCGCCATCGGGGAGATGTGTTCCCGGAGATAAGACTATCAAATAACCGACGCATAGCCACCGTCCCCGTCCAATATAATTGGGAACTGAGCATTCGGCCGGTCAGGATGTACTTCATTCGGCGATCGTCACTGGAGAAGATCCGCCAAACCCATGCCAAAATTTTGAGATGACGCAATAGACAGATCGAAACACCTCTGTTCCAATCCGTAATTAGGATAAGAACATTGCGCTAAAGATCGATTTGATTATGTATGGGTGCTCATTTACCCTTTTCAACAAGATAGGCCCCGCAAGTGGCTTTACACTGCCTACAGAAAGGCGGCAATGACACACTTTGGAGAAAAATGTGATGGTGCCTTGACAAATACCTTCCGATTACTCGTATCTAAAGTGTGAAGAATGTTTTATGCGCTAAAGATGGACACCTGCGGGTGCCTCTACGACAACTATAAGAGATACAAGAAGCTTTTGTCAAGATGGCCCTTGACACCCGGATTGAGGAGATGAATTTGCTCGAGAACTGCTTGAGGGAATTGCGAGCATCGAAGGAGAAGTATCCTTGGCGACATGTGGAGGAGGCCGTATCAACAAGAACCGCCCGAGGTGTTTAGGACGATGCCGAACCTTGAGAGCAATCGCGAGACGGATGAATTGCCTAGAGGAGGAACATACGAAGGTGGCGGGAGAGGTTGTGACGATTTGGTCAACACCATGAAGGAATATATGACCAAGATGGACGGCAAGTTTGACATGTTGACCAAACGGATGTGAACGGGAAGGAAGTATACGTAAAGAGTTGTGAAGTTTGCCAAGGAAGAGGCCATATGACATCGTGAGGCACTCCGGTAGTTTCGTAGAAGAAGGGGAGGAAGTCAAGACCACGGGACGAAATCGCAAGGAGTGGAGGGCGGCAATGGCCGAGATATAAGTATGGTAACAACCCTATGGCAACAACAATTTTGATTTACAGACGACACGAGAGCCCGAGGCCATGGCCATTATGTTATCGGCGGAGCTACCCAGCACCGGCAACCAGCCGGCCAACCGGTTCCAACGACGGCGGCGCCCTGCTCGCCATCGGGGTCAGAACAAACCCGGGAGTTCATGAAGGACCACAATCGATTGTTTTACTCGGGAGAATCGAAATTGAGGTAGGATTTCGATAACTTCCAACTCGACAAGTCGAGGTACGTTGACAACAACCTTCGAGCTCAACTATGGCATATTGCCCAAACATTGTCTAAGCTTGTAAGGGACAAAAACGGGAGATTTTACACCCAAGTGGAGGTATATAGAGAACAAGTCAGCAATATGACGTTAAGAATTGGAAGAGTGTTGCCGGAGGTGCTGCCCAAAATGAAATAAAGGAACAGTCCAAGCTGGAGCAATGAAATGAATGAACAACAGTAATGTTCTAGAGATGTATAATGAGTTGAAGAGAAAGAAGGATACGGCGATATTGACCGAAAATTCCCCGAGTGTTTGATTCAAAGGAAGAAGAAGATTTGTTTGAGTATGTCAAGATGGAGAGGAGTGAGATGTATACATTCGGGAAGAAGAAAAGAATGAGAGAATGCTAGTCGAGAAGCTGAAATTTAAAAAAAAAAGGGAAGGAAAAGAGGGACTAATGGCCAAGAGAACTTGTAATTCACCTCCTAAGACAAGAGCCCCGTAGCGCAGACGTTTTGCCCGAGATCGTGAGCGAGCGGGAGCTTAATGGCAACCGTCGAGATGTTTAAGAAGGTGGAGAAATCAACCTACCTACATTGTTGGCAGTAAAGTCGATGCCCAAGTGTGCCCAAGTTGCAGGGAGATGACCATGAAGAGGAATAATATATCCAGTTGATGATGAATTTCACATGGTAAATGTATAAACGCTATGATGAATCCCACATTCCGATCA